>CAWUFW010009885.1:0-745191 GCA_963921515.1 Calotriton arnoldi
AAGTGCTGATTTTTGCATGTGTCTCCATAAGCACTGATTAAAATGATAGTAACAGCCTTGGATGCAGGCATGGGGGTGTGTTTTTAATATAGTATTAATCATTGACTGTTCAAAATCTAGGATTATTTTTTGTGGAGAAAAGTCATTAGTTTTTTGTTTTATTTAATTTAATAGTTCCATGTATGTGGAGTTCTGTTTGTTTGGTAATAATGCGTAAATTAATGGTATATTGCAATTCTGATGTAGCCCATGTATTGTATACAGTTGGAAAAAGGGCTTGGGACATATAGTAAAAGTCCCATCCATCATCCAGTATTGACATTCTTGTAGTTTTAATAGATTAGTTGCAGTTCCAAAAATTATTAATCTTTTGTCATTGCTTTTATTATCAAAAATGACAAATGGTTCTTTGTTTAAAGTGATACATTGTTCAGGACTTATAATAACTTCACTATATGTTCTAGGAATTGAGGTGGAAGTAGTAGTAATTTTTTTAGTACGTGCTATAGTTCTCTTTAGTGAAGCTACAGATGGCATTTGTGTAGTAGCAGTTTTAGGAATTTTGGGAAGCTGCTCTTTTAAAATTACACTTGTAGGTTTTTGAGAACTTGTACTAGCTTCTTTTATTGTTTCTAATGCAGATCTGACTTCTATTTCTGTTACGTTTGGTGGGTGGTTATGTTCTCTAGTATACAGTACTGTTGTTTCCCTAGTTGTAGCACGCCCGTAACATTTATCAGAGTAGTATTTACAGCATTTCCAGTTAACTTTTAATCCAAATTGTTTTTCTTGTGTGTAAGTGTATCCCATATAGCATAGTAACATTTTCCCTTTCTGGCTTGTTATAAATTCGGCTCCTTCAGTCATTTTGATGTAGGTTAATCTATGAAAAATATATATTATTGTTATTAACTATGTTGTTCTATGTATTTTAATTTAAGCAAATAAACATTTATTTACAATATACTTACAAAGTTCGTCTTTATGTATTTCAGTTTGACGACGTTTATTCTTTAGTTGTGGAATGTTCTTTCTGTATTTTGTTTGTCTGAAAAAAAAAATACATTTGTTTTATTATTTGTTTATATATTTTTTATAGGGGGTGGGTAGGGAATTGGGGATTGGTTTTGACTTTGCGTTGTTGTTTAATCTATTTGTTTAAGATTTGTTGGTAAATACTTAGGGGTTCATTATGATGTACGGCGGATCGCCACTGCCCACATGGCGGTGGCGATCCGCCGTACATTCCCTCCGCCCTCCACCCATTTACCCCCGCCATATTAGTATGGCGGGGGGTCAGCGGCGGACGGAAAGACCGCCCGCCGCTCTCCGCCGGTCGACTTGTCGACCGTGCGGAAAGCGGGTATAATATGGTGGCGGTGTCTGTGAGACACCGCCATCCATATTAGGATGTAGGCGGTGAGGAGCCTTTTCATGGTGGCATTTCCGCCATGAAAAGGCATGCGGTAGTCGCATTTGGGGGCCCGTTGCGGGCCCCCAGGATGTTGGGGGTGGGGGCACATGGGGGGTACCTATGGTACCCCCCTGCATTTGCATGCACAAGGTTGCAGGCACCACGCGGTGCCTGTCACGTTGTGCATGCAAAAGCACAACATGCATTTTGTACGTTGCGGCGGGTGCTGCTGACAGCACCGCCCGCCGCAATGTAAAACATGCGGGATGCGCCCGCCAGTGTGGCGGGCGCATCCTAATGTGCCTGGCGGGACCGCCGCGACTTCGGCGGGCGGTCCCTGGCTCCGTTACGGTGGCGGGCGGACAAAGTCCGCCCGCCATCGTAATGGACCCCTTACTTTGTTAGTTGTATATTTTTTTGGGGCTTTTCTGTAGTTTGTTAGTTTCCTCTAGAGTTTCCTGTAGTGGTAATATAAAATAGAAAGAAGACATTGATTAATTTATAGGTTATGTATATTATTGATTAAAGTTTTTTACTTTTAGTATTATTTCTTTTAATTTAGTTTACTTACTTTTGATAGAGTTAATTATTGGATATATGTTGATTTTCTTATATCTGTAGTTGAATTCCTGTAGAGTTTCTCCTTCTTTAGTTTTCTTTCTTTTTGGTGTGGAATAGGAATGAAGTTTAACTGTTTATATAGTGTGTTGGATGTTGTAATTTCGATTTTATTGGTTAGTTTGAATTTGCAGTTTTTCTATTGGTTAATTTGTATTTTTTTTAACATGTTTTGGTAGTTAGTTTCCAAATAAGGAAAACGCTAATTAGTAGTAAGTTATGTATAATTTTGTATATATTTTTAAATAGCTTTTGTTATGTATTATATTATATAATAGAATTGTAATAGTAATATTTAATATTATTAATGTTTAATGTAGTAATGTTGTTAATAATATTTTAGTAATTTTATTGCTGTGTTAATGAATTTTTTAGTGTAGTAAAATAGTTGGCATTTATTAATTTAGTATTGTGTATTTAGTAATTTAATTATTTTTATGTTGTTTTATTTTTATATTTATTATAGTTTTATATAGTCGATATATTTAATTTTACGATATTAGTGTTGTCGATATTTTTGTGTACGATATTTTTACCTAGTTAATGTATTTTAATGAAGGTCGATATTTTAGAATTTCGATAAGTATATTAGCGATATTTGTGAAATAGATATTTATGTACTTCGATATTGTATCCTCGATATTTTTGTAATTATTTAAATAGGTATATGATGTCGATATTAATGTTATCGATAATTTTGTATCGATATAATTGTAGCTCGATAATATGTCTTTCGATATTTTGTCAGTGATTCAGTTTGAATGTATGTGTGTGTGTATGTATGCACGTGTGTGTGTGTGTGAGCATGCCAGCATTGCGTGCCTGCACGTTGAGTCTAGATTTAGCACTGATGACTGTTTAGATGACGCTTAAGATTTTTCAATGTCTGAAATAAAATTGTGTTTTTCTCTAACTCAGATAATGCCAATGCTGCGACAATCTCTGCCTGTCAAACGCTGCATCCAAGTACCCAACGACCAGTCATACATAGGAGTTCGAGGCCGACAGCTGTTGATCTGAAAAGCAAAAGTCGGAAGTGTGAAGAAGAGAGACTGCAAAGGGTACAGGTGCAACAACCACCGCATGCAAATTTTAGGGGTAGCACTGGAAGGGGGACTGCATTTCTTAACTTACCACAAGTTCAAGAAGCAGCATCTCCTGCAGAAGGGGGTTTGAGAAAGAAACCCTCTGACTGTAAAGTGCGGGGTGCTCATAAATGCTCTAAGAAAGAAAATGCCTCTGATAACAATTCTGATACCCTACAGGACCTTCATTTGTCTAATTTAAACACCTGTACCCCCGGCGGGGCTCTCCCTCCAGGAATTCAGAACAGATTATGTGTGTCACATCGCCCCTTATAGTGTCAGCCCTGTATTAGTGCAGCCCCCACCTACTCCTACCCCAAAGTCACAATCTCAACCATCAAAGAGTCTGGCACCCAAGCGCCAAACAACGTCAAACCGCACATTAAGCACGATATAATTCCGCTGATTGACGCAGATAATGAAGGTTGGGGGAATCCACAAATGTACCTGTTTGACAAAACAGATCAAAGCCAGGGGCGGGTGTACCCAGCGAACACTCCAGGAACCTAACCTCACACCGGTCACATCAGACCCATGTTACAATAAAAGAACCTTCCGTCACCATTCCACTGCTAAGGGGTGCCCCAGGCAGTATTTACCATAATTAAAAGACTGAAATTGACCCATTGACCCATGTGGTGCCGCATCAGGGCAGTCTCCAGCAAAGCTGCAGTCTCCTAGACATCACCCTACTGCACCCCCAAGCATTACAACTGTGTCGTCAGTAAGCCATGATATTTTCCCTTCAAATAGCAGCCCTCATGTGTTGTGCTCTGAACACTTCATTTATAAGCAAAGCTATTATTTATGCTTTAAGCAATCATGATACAGCTGCATGTGTACAAACCTTGGAAGGCGCCAACATAGTTCGTATATAACAATATGTAAAGGATTTAATTTCTGCTACTTTAGCAGATGCTCAAATTCGGCTTGCCTCAGAGGTCTCCTCAAGTGTCATAGACGATATCCTAAATGTATCTAAAACAATTTATGTTGCGGCAAAGTCATCACTTGACCTCGTAGTGGTGCCTCTGCTGCAGTGGTGAGAACTTAACCCCCCAGCACTTCTGCTGTACTTTCTGCAAATGGTGATGCTTTGTCTCTAATAAATTCCCTCGAGATACTGGGCTTGAACTTGGCAGCTGCCGGTTTCTCTTTTATTAATGTTTTACTAGAACATGCTGCATCCGACCATATCAATGGAATAGCTGTTGTCAAAGCCACTGTCGATCACTTGATCCAAAATACAGAGACTTTGATTGCCTCTATTTTAGCAGACGCAATAGTTTGCCTTCATTCCCTGAGCTTGGACTCGGGGAAACTGATAATGTCCCCCAAAGAGTCGAGGTCACCATGAAGGCCGCATCGAGACCTAAATGCCTCAGATTTCTTAAACAAAGCTTTTGATATGATTAATAGCAATGCTGATATTTTGGAGTCACAAAAGTTTAAAACTGGTTGTGACTGTAGTAAAAAGTAGGGGTGGTGGTGACAGACGGTCGCTAAATTCTGTACTGTATAGTAAGATCATTAAAAAGAAACGTTGGTGGTTGATTGATTTAAACAACACAGCTGGAAATTAGTGTCTGGGAGGCTTCTTTGGTGGGTTATTGGATCATGGTCAAACCAGTGATGCAAAATTGACAGAGCACGCTCAGTTAATGCACAATACCCTAAACATCCTCCCAGACACGGATGTCACTTTGCAACATACCAACATTTGAAAATGACTTAGGTGTGACGAATAAAGTATTATACCACGAAGGTGGTTGTGTTAATTCACCAGCGGCACCACAACCATTCTGTTAGTTCTGAACATGACAACCATTTTTATGATGTGAAAGATATCAAAAAATTCCTCTGTGCTAGGTATTACTGCGAATATTGCCATTTGGCCTAAACCCACAAATACAATCACTCATGCACAGACTTCTGCAAGGCTTGCATTACAAATGACTACCGCGTCCTAGCTAATGATCTCCAAAGGTGTCCACGGTGCAGGCTGTTTTGTTGTTCCAAGTAGTGTTTAGAGCGTCATCATGCTTTAGCCGAGGCAGGGAAAGTGATTTGTCACAGCAAAAAGTTGTGTGATTCATGCTGCCTCTATTGCCCCGAAAGTCATGACTGCAAAGCCTTGAACGTGGAGTCTGTAAAGTCCGTGTGTTTTCATTTGATTCGCATCTTTGCTTTATGAGGAAATTCAAACCCCACCCAAACCTAAGGATTATATATTCTATGATATGGAATGCCGTAAGGAAAATATTATTCACGAGCCAAATATTATTTTTTCCAGACATTAGCAGCGAGTCTACTTGGGAGTTTTCAGATCCTACATGTGTGAATGATTTCATCAACACATTCATTACACACCAATTTAAAAGCTATAGTTTTCTAGCATATTTCTCAAAAGGATATGACTGTTATTTTGTAGTCAAAGCTTTAGTGCATGAAAAAGTTGCTATGTCCCTGATCACTCAAGGTGGGAAACTCATGTGCATTACAAATAAAGTGCTCAATATCAGATTTATCGATTGCATAAACGTCCTGCCTATGAAACTCAGTAAATTACACCAGGCCATGGGTTTCCTCGAGTCCAAAGGTTATTTCCCACATCACTTTAACACTTTGTAGAATCAGAACTACATTGGTGCGATGCCCTCTGCAGAATTTTATGGTATAAACTATATGTCACTCTCTGAGAAAACAGAATTCATGTCCTGGTATGGATTCAACAAAGATCAGGCGTTTGATTTCCAGAAGGAACTAACTCATTACTGTCAACAAGATGTGAACATTTTAAGAGAGGTTTCCATCTGCTTTAGAGACAGTGTCATAGCAATGACTAGGAAACAAATCTTGGTGAACCAAGGTCAGGCTGATGAGTATGCCTATGTTAACTTCATTGACCCCTTTCAGTACATCACTCTGGCTTCAGTCTGCTTAGCGATGTTCAGGTTTTGTATTTTAAAACCTTACACACTAGCGTTGCTCCCCATGATAATTATCACAGACAGCAAAAGAGGTTCTCAACACCCGCTATTCAGTGGTTAATGTTTTTGGAATACTGTGAAAAAATCACTATCCGTCACGCTTTGAGAGGCGGCAAGCTTAACATCGGGGCCTATTTTTTAGACGGCTAAGTCATTATTGGTAAAGTCCATAAAGCCTTCGAATTTAATACTTGGTTTTTTCATGGTTGCCCAATTTGTTAAGCTGGAAACGATTTTAACAAGATGACCTGTTGTACATTTGGCCAGTTGCTTAACTTTACAACTATTAAAAGTGAGTTCCTAAAAAGATGCAACTTCAATGTCAGAAGTATTTGGGGACATGCATAGTACAACCATTTAGCGTGTAATCTGGAATTGAAGACCTTTTCTTAAGGACCATGACTTACCCGAACCCTTGAAACTGCGTGATTCACTCTTTGTGAGCAGAACGAATGGCGTTACTCTTTATCGAAAGGCCTCTGCTGATGAAAACATTTTTTACTATGATTTTACCAGCTGATACCCCTTTGTAAAAAAGGCAAATGTCTACTCTGTGGGACACCCAACGATCATTTATAAAGGTTTTGGTAGCACCCGAAGGTATTTCGGTCTAATCAGATGTAGAATTCAACCACCTAGAGGGCTTTTTTTCCCTGGGCTTCTTTGCCAAATTGAGGATAAACTACTATTTACACTGTGCCGATCCTGCAAAGAAGGCAGGCAGGCACCCCAGGGTACTCACTCTCATTCTGAATGCGCTCTGACCTGCATCTGGTGCACTGTAGAAGTGAATGTCGCTCTGCAAAAAGGCTATGTGATAGAGCGCATTTATGAGGTATGGCATTTTGAAAATGTTTCTCATGATCTGTTTGCGATCTACATCAATTTACATCTTAGAGACAAGCAAGATGCTTCAGGTTATCCCCTGTGGTGTACCAGTAATGCTGAGAAACAGAAGTACTGCGGGAAAAATTTTCAGAACAATGCTATTGCGATCTAGTAAAAAAGGTGTAAAACCCACTAAAAGACAGATTGCTAAACTGTTTCCAATTCTCTATGGGGAAAATTGGGTTTAGATAAATGTTCGCTCAGAAACTGCTCTAGTGACTGAACCTGATGAATTTGAGTACTTTTTACTACCTACTGCGAAGTGTCACCTTGCGAGTTCGTAAATGATGATACCGTGTGTGTATGCTGGTGGTATACCATGGAGCTTTAACAGCCTTCATGCAAAGCTAACATTTTTTTGCCAGTTTTACCACGGCTTATGCTAGATTAGAGCTGTGCAAGGTCCTGAAGCTGCTTCAAGACGTTGTCTTTACCACAATACTGACATTTGGTAAAGCAAAGAGGCCAATGGTAACCCCTCTTTGGGTGACTATCTGGGGGAACTCGCTAGTGAAACACCTACTGATGAATACATCACAGAGTTTGTCTCTGCGGGCAACAAAACCTATGCCTACCGATTATCAGGAGGTAAAATCTGCTTGAAGGTGAAGGGGATCCCCCTCAATGTTCATAGCAGTGAAACTGTTAATTTTCAAAACTTAATAGAGCTGGTCACTCAATATGCTAAGCACTCTGAAAGACGTGAATGTGTTCCAGAAGAAGAGAACTTAGTAGTGCAACACCCCAGCAAAAACATTGGGAAACTGAGACGCGCCTTCTGCGCAAGATGTTGAGGGTTGTACACGATAAGCGCCTTCTTAAAGATGACTATAAAACTCTGCTCTATGGCTTCTAAGAGTCTTACATCCGCTGTATAAGCATTTTGCAAGAGAAAACGCTTTCTGCTTAAAGTTTATAGGTTTATTAGAGGGCGTTTAAAGAATGGATATTCGTTTACAGCATCCATTCTACTTCATCCTCACTGGTCCATCCAATTCGTGTAAAATGTTCATTAATTGCTGACACAACCACCCACCAACATAGTGTGGACCAATTCCTGCTGACAGAAGCTCTATCAAAAACTTTCACGAAAGCTTCCACACCTTACATTTGTTGAGGGGCTCCTCACGGCCTTAACTGATGACAATTTATTTTCACCCTCTAGTGTTAATATGTTAATTGTAGATGATCTAATGGCCTCTGTTTGTGACAGCTATGAAATTGAAAAAGCTTTTACTCAGTGTGTTCACCATCAGAATCTCAGCATTTTTCATACATTGTTCAGAATGTGTTCTGCCAAGGTAAGAGCTCTTTAACGGTTTCTCTGAACACCAAATACATGGTGCTTTTCAAAAATCCTAGAGAGAACTTCAAATAACAACTCCAACCAGACATATGTACCCTCAACGCTCTAGTTTCTTTTTGGAAACCTTTGAGATTCTATGGGTATCTTTTTGTAGATTTAAACGCGGACACTCCTGAGGATTACAGATTGAGGAGGGGCCTTTTCCCACCGGATCTTCCTATTGCTTCTACTCTGAAAAAGTCTTCCACGGGCTATAAAAAGAAGATAAAATAGAAAGTCTCACATAAGTTTAGAGCGTCACCTTGTATGACCATGTCCAGCAGGGTAGTGTGAAATCTAACTCTTTTAAGACTGCTGGTCTCATCATCCCCAAACAAAGGAAAGCTCTTCTGTGCTCTGCGTCTGTTGATTTAGTAGCTGCAATCTCTGAGAGAGCTCTAAATACCTTAAAGGGCGATGTTCCTTTGAGTCCCCAGCAAATCTGAGTACTGAAAAAGAAAAGTAATCGTCTTAAAAAAACTAAGCAATAAAAGGATATCTACTAAAACTTAAAGAAAGTCTTGTCAGGCAGTCTGGGGGCTTCATAGAATCGCTGCCAAACTTCGCTATTCCGCTTCTCACAGGCCTGCTGCATTGAAGTGGTTTACCTATTTAAGAGCTGGCTAAGATTTATATCTCTGTTATTCAAAAGTATCTGAATTTTGTCCATCATGGTGAAATGGAAAAAGAGGGCCTGACGTTATTCATACCTGAAGGTCAAGAGCCGCCAGTTCCATCCATCAAAGAACCAGAATCACCAGCTGTTAATTTAGTTCATGAAATCATTGACAATGTTAACCCTCGGCACAAAAAGAAAGCGGAATTATTCCTCAATAAAATTCAACAAAATAAAGACATAGCTTTCTGAAATGAAAAGGGCGAACTTCTGTATAAAGGTAATGTTATATGTGGCTCAAATCTGCATGACTTGGTCAGAGGCGCGACACAATCACATTCCTTTGCTAATAATAAAGTGCCTATCGGCTGGGATGCATTCATGCAGAGCCTAGCAGAACTGAACATTCTGTCATCAGTATTCAGACATGGTGGGCATGGTATCTACACAGAAAATTTAAAAAGCAGAACTGTCACCCCTTTTGTTATTCCTCCTCCCCTAATATCACCATTTTCGCATGACCCTCAAAAAACACCTTTCAATGACCACAGAGTTACCACTGCCAACACTTGCGAATCCATAACCCCGCACAGAGCACTCCCTCAAAAAAAAAGAAAACCATTCAAGAGATTGCTTTGGTTGTCTTCTTAGCCAGGGCCGGACTGGCCGTAGCGGGCACCGGGCGTTTCCCCGGTGGGCCGCCAGGGTGTGGGCCGGTTTTGGGCCCCTGGGGGGCCGTTTTTGTTACCGGGGCTGGCAATATTGGCCCCCTGTAACAAAATCGGCCGCAACCGGCCCTAGCAAACAGCTCGGCCGCACACCCCCTGCCCAACAGTATTTTGTTTTCTGATCAAATGGATGTAATGTGTGTTTTGTTTGCCATGCCACACACAAATGTATTAGTGAGATCTGCGTTTATTACAAGGTAACAAAAATAAACTATTTTTTTAATGTAACTACCTAATTTTTATCACAGGCCCGTAATTTTTGTATGATTTCATGTCTGAGGGCCTTACTGTGTATTACTCTGTGACAATAATATGCAATGATTTCTTGATTTTTTTTACATACCTACTTTATTTTTATCTCTATTTAAAGTAAATAGTTAATTTGGATACTGTGATTTATATGCTTCAGATCATAATGTATTTTATAACTCTACTGTGATTTAAATGCTACGGATCATGATGTATTTTATAACTCACATTTTACCGCTAACAAGCTTAAATATGGATTTTATGTATTTATATAAATGTATTATTGAGATCAGTGTTTATTACAGGGTAACAAAAATAAGCTGTGATTCCTTGTTTTTTATGTAACTACTTCAGATTTTATGGTTGATGGTGATACTGTGATTTATATGCTGCGGGTATAATGTATTTGATAACTACCACTACCTCATTATTAACTATAAGCTTTTATATCAATTATTTTATTGTCACTATTTGTGGCCAAATACATGTGATTTCACATGATGAGACTGTAATTACCTAAAACTGTGATTTTGCTATTATGTAAATGTTTTCAATTAAATTGTAATTATTGCATCAAAATAAAACTTCCAGTCTCTTTTACATTTAATAAAATCTATTTTGCCAGAAAACACCTTATCATTCTTTTAAAAAATGTGATGATATGAAAAGTATCAAATATTACCGCAATTCTATGCTAGATCCACAATATTGTGCTTACAGAGCCCCTAAACACCACTACAACAAGAGATGCCCGGGCAAGCGCCTCAAAATTGGTTCAAAATCTGATCTTATCATTTTATTTGCTTTTGATTTCATGGCAGTATCATTTTATATACCTTGATTCGAAATCTGATCTAATCATATTATACGCCTTTGGTTTCATTACAGTATCAAATTATATCATTATCCTATAAAACATTGAAAGACGCCGATCTTATCAAAACATTATAAGACCCGATTAAAAATAAAGACACCAATCTTATCAAAACAATATAAGGACCGATTAAAAACAGATATGGACCTATTCCAATATAGCCGGTGGATCAAAGGGGCGTGGCCACCTGTCACAACTAACTAGCGAAAATACATGATGATTAGTATACAACCTATACTACCTAGATGGAAAAAATAATGCTGCGTGGATATGCTGTAAGTGCTCAAATCAGAGTGGCCGAATCTTCCATAGAAATACGTTAAGAGGGCACAGGCACAATTCAGTGACTCATATAACCAAATTCAAATGCAGGCTTTTCATTATTTCGGGAGGGAAGTTTAATCATTCACTTGGGGATCGTCTGCTTGGGCCAAGTTTGGAAGTACAGTCAAATGCATAGGTTAACACATGCTCCATATAAATGTAGTTTAGCATCAGAAGCGCACTGGTCGAAGCATCACTCATGAAACCAGAGTGACGTAGTAAAAATGTTGAGTAGAAAAGCTTAACGTTTATAACTGAAGGGGCGCAGGTCATTCCAATCCGGAAGAATCCCAAGGCCTCTATGACTGACCTGTCCAATTTACGGCCCATCTCCCTCTTACCTCACTTGAGCAAAGTTTTGGAAAAATATATTAATTCACCTATGTCGAAACCAACATTTGGCTAGACCCTTCTCAATCTGGTTTTAGGCCCAATCATAGCACAGAACTGGCCCTATTGGAAGTCACGGATAACATCAGAATGACCCTCGATAGTGGCCAGTCTACCATACTTGTGCTATTAGATCTCTCTGCGGCATTCGACACGATATCTCACCAGATTATGCTCATGAGACTGAGGGAGATTGGACTCCACAGAGTGGCCTTACAGTGGATGATTAGCTTTCTGTCATCTCGAACTCAGACTGTCAACCTGGGCCTATTCCGTTCCAAGACCACGGAACTGACCAAGGGTGTTCCGCAGGGCTCGTGCTTAAGCCCTACTCTTTTTAACATGTATATTGCTCCCTTGGCCCACTTGCTTAGGTTTCATGGTTTTTTGCCCATTTTCTACGCGGATGACATTCAGCTTCTCTTTACCTTTGACAAAACCTCAACAAATGCTATGTCATCCTTCGCTGAAGGTATGACTGCCATATCTGATTGGATGAGGAGAAATTTTCTCCAATTAAACGCAGGGAAAACGGAGATAATGCTCTTCGGAGGTGCCCCTCTACTCTGGTCTCCGAATTGGTGGCCGGCCGCTCTTGGCCCACCTCCCATTCCTAAAACCCTAGTTAAGAACCTGGGCATCCATCTTGATCAGGCTCTTACTCTGAAGGAGCATGTTGCCCGAACCGTTAGCAATTGCTTTCATGTGCTGGGCATGTTACGCCGAGTCTTCCCCTTTTTGCCAGATTACACACGGAAAACTCTTATTCAAACTATGATTCTGGGCCGCCTTGACTATTGTAATGCTCTTCTACTCTCCGCAAACGAGTCTTCCCTTAATAGGCTTCAGGTGGTCCAGAACACTGCGGCACGGCTTATCACGAACTCTACTCCTGGAACCCCTTCTTTGCCACTGTTACGCAGACTCCACTGGTTACCAGTCCGTAAGCGGATAAAGTTTAAGATTGGCTGCATAGTTTATAGAGCCATTCATAATAAGGGTCCCTCTTACATCTCGTGCAAGCTCAAGCCTTACTCTCCGCTTAGGACACTGAGATCTAGCTGTAAACTTTTTTTACAGGTACCAAGGGTTAGGAAAACTAGACTTGGTGGGAAATCCTTTTCCCTCCTCGCCCCTCTTTACTGGAATGAGCTCCCCCTACAGCTCCGACAATGCCCGGACTATCTACGCTTCAGGAAACTGCTTAAAGCCTCCCTGTTTTAATCTGTCCTTATCCACCCGCAAGTTCACTCAGCGCAGAGATACTCCTTCGGGAGTGATTCAGGCGCTTTACAAAACCCTTAAATAAATAAATAAATAAAGGGCACCTACAAAAACCCTCCCAAAAAACATTATGGGGAATAACGTTACAATTATCCCCTATCTGAATACAGTCAGGCAGAACGTATTCTTTCGCTTAAAGAGTGCCTTCTATCAATATAGGACTGAAACTCCAAGTGGTAATCAATGGTGCCAAGGGCCCCAGAGTTCTAGTCGGATAGCCAGGCACCGGATCAGGTCTACAGAGCTAGTAACCCCATGAAAATCCCACTCATAGCCTAATCCCCCTCTGCAATTCAGTGCAACGAAAAATCTAAAATGTATCTGAAGCCGTCTCATTACCTCGCACCCTTTAGCTTTTTTCAAAAGTGCTAATTCTAGCTGCATGTGGTGAGGACACTATGTTTCCGCTCCTGGCCTCTCTGTTATCAATAACATTCATCTGGAGTATCACTCCAGTTGATTCAATGAAAGCAGCCCATATCTAAAACGCCCTAAAGACATTTAATTGTCAGACGAACATCCAGGACTGGAAACATAGGCCTGATGTACTAAAGGCCATGTCACTATACAGTCCGTGTTTTTGCACACCGACTGGTTGCGACCTGACGTACTTATATGCATTTTCAGGGGTTTCAAAGCCTTCTACCCAATGAAAATTAACTAGTCAGATTGCATTCTGAGAACCCCTGTCAATACCTGCAAATACTCGAATGGGGCCTTCACGGGACAGAAGATCTATATCCCTTTGTTTGCATTTCTAGAAGTAAAACATTTTTAAAAACAGCCCAGGTCACGTGAATGAATAGGTACTGCTTTTGAAAAAAAAGGTTTTCCTGCTAGAAATGACATTAGAGAAAGTATATAATGGTCCCTCCGATGGGGCAGTAATGATTCCCAAAGGGGAGCTGTGCCCCAGGGAGCATTTCCAATATGCAAATAAGTGACTATCCCATCTCAGGGCGACTGCAGTTGCGGTCATAAACCACTGCTACATCCCAATACAATCCACATGGAGGATGGAGACACATCTTTCACCACACCCCCATTTGAGGTTTGGAAAGGGTAAAAAAAAACTGTTGTGCTTCAGAAAGACTTTAGAGATTACAAAATAGCATTGTACAATGTAAACAGTTGTTAGTTAGTCAAAAACATTGTCTTTGCAAATCACAGGTTTTCTGACAGCAAACCACTTTTGTACATCAGGGCCAAGTTGTCTTAACCAAATGGACCAAAGGCGAAATTCAACCATTTATTTCCAAGAACAATTTTATCAGATGCTGATGAGCCTGAGACGTTTTGAGCTATTGGGAAACTAAACGATGATGGAAGGAAATATTACAAATAGTCTTATAAATATGTAATGATTGTCAAACTACTTTTTCCAAATCTTGGGGAGACACAAAATTTCAGGAAGACGATTCAACATAATGGAATGAATTGCTTGATTTACCTTAGTATACAAGAGAACATTTGATGAATAGTTCTCTGTGGAATATGGACCCACTTACATCCAGAGGTGGTCTAATAAATAATGCAATACGATCAACTTTATTCATGAATTAGCTAGCAAGAAATCAATGTATATTTAGCTGGTGAACTGCCCATTAAGAGTTAATGGTAGCTGCTTTCCCATCAGGAACTGACTCGCCCATTTCCTCTCAACCTGCTTTTTAAGTCCAAGCTTGGAACAGTCACTTTATGGGCTTCAAATAGTCTTCACCTTCTGCTTGCCGAGTGTGAGAAGTTGGCCTGGTATATGCTGTCCACTAATTAAAGTGGGCACACCTGTACCAGTCCACACAACCCTTATGATGTATGAGGTCAACGATAACCTTTAGAAAGCTATCCTAGTGGTAGCTGTGGAGAGCAGCCTTCAGGCTTAATCTTGAAGGAATGTAAAGCAGCTTGTTTTACCAGAATATCACCTCCTGAATGACTAAATGAAAGGAGAACCACACAGTAGTTATATAAAAATATGTATTTATTAATATAACACTCTCTACTAGTCTCTACACGAGATTAGAACACAAAGCACACAATACTGAATCAATAGAACATTCGTAAGTAGCACAATACACAGCGGGCTCCAGGGGGAGACCGAACCATATACCAAAAAAATGGTATAACAATCACGACTTGACTAGACACAGTGCCTAGAGCATGTAGAATCACTGGGACCCCAAGGAACCACCCAAGGCAGTGACACAGGAAGCCCACGGAGGACGGGTGCAGTGAGGAAACACGACTGAGTGCTCCGTACAACTCTATGGGAAAGTCGCGGTTGCAAAGTTATAGTTTAAGGACACTTCTACGAGGACTTCAAGCAAACCCTTTGGAACATAGGGGGTTCTAGAGCCAACCCACCAGTGAGTACCGAGGTGCCCGCGTTACCTATCCCAGAGGAGCCGGGTGCATAGGGGTCAAGTGGTGTCGGAAACCTTCGTCGTTTTCAATGGAGTGTTGCGAAGAAGTACTGCTGCCGGGAGGGCGAAGAGTGTCCGGTTGAATCCAAGCCTGTATTCTAGGTGAGAGGAACCTGAAAGCAGAGGGGACAGAGTCTGGGTCACTTCAGGTGACCAGGGGCTCGGTAGTCGAATGCCCACCGATATCGGGTGCTCCAGGGGCGAAGAAGGGATGCTTGACTCTGCAGCCACGGGGACCAGGAGACGTCAAGGATGACCAGGATCTGGAGGTGAGCTGTTCCACGAAGGATGTCGAGTGCTGAGGGGTCGATGTCCGGCTGGAGCACCAACAAGCCTTGGCAAATGCAACCCACGCAGGACGGACAAACAGGTTACGGTGTGGACCAGCAAGGTCCAGGGGACTCTCCAAGCAATGTGGAGACAGGGCACGTCTGGAGCAACCAGGGAAGCCCAAGAATAAACAAGGTGACCCTCACCAGGACCCACAGGCCAACGGACCAGGGATCGCAAGGAGACCTCAAGCAAGTCTGCAAAGCACCAGCCCACGGAGCACTCAGTGCGAGGAGGCCGGATTTCTTCGGCGCAAATACTGCTTGGGTCAGGACTACTCGGAGTCCAATGCACAAGCTCAGGGGTTGCCAACAAGCATATGCACTTGCAAATGTACGCGGTGCACAGGGGTTAGGGTCACGCGGTCCCCACAAGGGATACTGGTATCAGAATCACTGAGATGGCAGATCGACCTCAGGGACCTTCAGAAACCCACCTCCTGTGTTGCTGAAATCTTTGGAGTCCTAAGGAGCTTTGGAGATGCAAGCCGGTCAGATGCGCTTAGGTGCCTGCTAGTGCAGGGGAGTAACTCCTTTACTCCAAGGGAGATTCTTCAGTCGTCCAGCGTCGTGCAGACAGTCGAAGTACTTGGTTTCTTCTTAGTAGAATCTTGTCCAGGTAAAATCTAAGGTCCTGTAGCCAGGTAACCCACTTTATACCCAAGGGAAAGGGTTGGACAGATTCAGGGGACCCTCCTAGGGGAGGGGTAGGACAGAGGGATGGCTACACCCATGTCCTTTGTCCAGTTTCGTGCCAGAGCAGGAGCCAATGGCTCCCAGAACTGGTTTGAGATGGACTATGCACAGGGACACCAAATGTGCCCCCAGTGCAGACTTTCTGGCACTCTCAGAGTGCACCCACCCAGCCCCAATACACTAAACCCTGTCTCGGAGATGGTCACACCTCCCTGTGACAGGATGCCTATTGTCATGCCTTCCTCTGCTCGAGCTTGGCTCAGCAGCAGGAGAGCAGAATCGTGTCTGTGGCTGGCAGCGTCCAATTTGTGCTGCCCGGGTCGAGAAAGCTGGTACCGGGTAGACCGGTGACCCACAGTAGTGGTTTCAGAAGGGTGGAATCATTCCTCCCACACCAGTTACTGGTGTGGAGGTATGATTCCAAGGTGTTTGACACGAAACACGACATGTCTCTAAGCAGCCGTTTTTTAAAGTTAGCATTTACTGCGACGTTATAATGCAACTTAACCTATATGTCTGGCTGCATCACCGACAACCCCGGAGAATGGTCTCCGAAGGCTGCAGAGGGGCTCTGCTCATGCAGGGGCTCATGCAGGTGAACCCAGCACCCTGCCTTCAGGATTAATAAGGCCTGCCATAGGGTGACTGGTAGGTTTTTAAGTGTAGTGATTTAGAGAGATATAGTGAACCTATATCTAAGTAAGTGGTGCAAGCACCAGCTTACACAGGCTGTTGTAGCACGCCTGTTGTGTCATTTTGAATGGCCTCTCATGGGTGGCATAATACATGCCACCTAGTGTACCATATACTAGGGACTGATAAGGGTACCCCAGTATCCAATCTGGAGTGTACCTAATGTACATACATAGCAATTTAAGGGAGAAAGCAGATAGACTGGGGTCCTGGATAGCAGGATCCCAGTCAGACTTGTCCAAAAACAGTGAGACATCAGCATAAGAAGCAGATACTACTTTCCTACACCGAGAGCTTATAGTTCCATTTGACACCACAGACTTCCTGTATACTTGGGGATGCTTGGTTGCTGTTCATTGTGATGCTCTTTGAAAATATGAAAGAATTCCAGAGATGTGGGATTTTACCTAATAACATTTCACTTGGTGGTGCACACTCAATCTACTTGTCTTGGAGGCAGTTTTAACTATTTATGGAAATTAAGCTATGTGGGCAAAGAACACATTATATTTTTCAGTCTGTCAGCTTCTACATTGAGAAAATATGTGGGTACTCTGTATGTTTTCCTATGTAATACAGAGCAACATGTGTTGTGTGACCCTGTGCTTAGAAGGCATGGACCTTAGTAAGCCTGAGATGTCACCTCCTGGCAAAACACTCTTACTGCTGAAAGTTGAGCCATGTCTAAGTCATGTCTTTAAGCAATATGCTCACCCCTCGTACCCAAGAATGCCATCACTGTACCTCCTAACTAGCATTGCGCTGATACACCTGCGAAACTTGTGACCATTATTATGAACTCATCTTTCATTAAGCATAGCCCCTAAAGGCCTTGAAACAGCTGTATTACTACTCAAAAGACCCCCACTGACCTCAATGTTCACACTAACTACTGACTTGTGCTGCGCTTGCTTGGCGGTCAAGACCACTTGGAACAGATGTATTACTACTCAAAAGACCCCCACTGACCTCAATGTTCACACTAACTACTGACTTGTGCTGCGCTTGCTTGGCGGTCAAGACCACTTGGAAAAGTGGAGGTCCCGTGTCAAAGCAAATCCAGCCATATTCTTGATCCTTGCCAGAAGGTGTCATGGCTTTGGGTGCAGAAGTGAGCTAGCCTTGTATGCAGTTTGGGGCAGTATCCTTGCTGTTGAAGGTTTTTGCTTTCTAGTCATACACTTGGACTTCGTGACAACCTGTGGCTCTGTCATGCACAGCATCTTTGTGGGTTGTGTCGCGATAGCAACTAAGGCCCAAGAACCATCTCTTAATTGGTTTTATGCCTTTCTTTCGATCAAGGAAAATCACGCTG
Source organism: Calotriton arnoldi (assembly GCA_963921515.1). Lineage (NCBI taxonomy): Eukaryota > Metazoa > Chordata > Amphibia > Caudata > Salamandridae > Calotriton > Calotriton arnoldi. The sequence goes on from CAWUFW010009885.1 coordinate 18,262, forward strand.
TTATGCAGAAAATAATCAGATCAAAGCTTTGTACCTGTGGCCCTCCGGAATCTTGCTCTGAGCTCGTTGGGGGTCTAGTGTCCCTGAGTCTTGGCTGGGGATGAGTAAGGTACAATAAATTGCTCGAAAAAAAGATTTACCCTCTTAGTCCCCAAACATGTGCTCAAATTATCTCCCTCCACCACTTTCCCTCCATCCCTTCACCTTCTTTGGTCACAGCCAAATATCTCAAATTTGTGTGTTTTCCTTGATTGTGATTTTAGCATGACATCCAGGTCAATGCAGCCTACTATGTACACTTGGCGATCCTTCACTTCTCCGTTATAATCTTCGGCATGTCATTGTTACCTCCCTGGATAATTCTGTCTGGTTCACTCTAGATTGCGAGGCAACGCAACGCCCTCTTTTCTGGTCTCCCAAATACCTTTTTAATCAGGGGCAAAAGCAGAGTGAGGAGGCTGAATACTGGGCTGAAACAATAGACCTTCCCTCACCCTTTTCAGATATCTTCACTGGCTTACAGTTCAATCTAGAGACATATGAAAACCCTGACTTGCGCCTGGCCGCTACCCCCGCCACCTAGCTGTTGACTAAAACTGTGCCCTCCAGTGATCATAGAAAAGTGCTCTCTGCCTACCACAGATTTCCTTTGTAGTCAGCTGAACATGTGCGGGCTATGAAGTCTGCAATGATGGCTCCGCTGTAGCAGCAAAACGGTACAGTCAGCATTCATTAAACATCTTTAGTTGTTGCTTTCAGGGGTGTTGTGACCCTCTCACCTGCCTGCTCGGTCCGCTGCCCCATCACCACTCTTGGTAGATCCTGTGTGTGTGATTAGAGCATTATGGGCTGTACAAGCCTTCATCTTCATCGTTATTATCACTTATTTTTCCATAGCAGTTAAACTCAACTGCTGCATCCAAACGCTGTAATGGAAGGTATTACTAGAACAGAACTCGACTCAGTGACGCTTCTATAACTTGCAATAATCTGTAGTTTTGGGCCTCCATGTGCTGCCACAAAGAGACTTTATGACCGGAACTGCTGCCTGATCGTGACTTGCAGTGTTGCAGCTATATGTCCTGACACACAGTGTGTGTTGGGCCTTGCACACACTGGCTCAGTAATCCGCTTCGAAGTGCCTGTATTCCACGAGCCCTTCATTCTATAGGACGTTATTGTAACTCGCAGGCATTCCAGGCAGTGGCTGGGTGCAGGCTGTGTTATGGGGTTAGCTGCTGTGACTTGCATTGGCATGGCTCCGTGTGCTAGGTTACCATGTTTTTTGGCCTTTCGGTTTGTGAACGTTCACAGTGCTGCTCTCTGTCCTATGTGATTCCCACTGTAACACAGTGAGATGGTGCAAGAAAGCAAGTGAAGGAAGAGGCTGGAATGGTCTGTTTAATAGTTCTACTGCCCAGGGGCGGCTGGTGGAATTTGAAACTGGTGGGGCGTATGCAGAGCAAATCAACGCATGCGAGCGCAGCGAGCGAGCCCGACGGCAATAAGGGGGGTTCGGGGGGGTTCTCCCCCCGTGAAGATTTTTTTTTTAAATTGGCATCTTTTTGGTGCGATTTTCAGCACTATATCTGTGATAAATGGACTAAAAATTCAGTAGTTCTAGGCATTCATAAAAGAAAACTCAAACATTATTTCAGAGAATTTCTGGGTTGCCAAGCAAGTCTGACTTCTGAAGAGGGCAAGGGTACTAAGCAAGACTGCTTTGGCTCTACCCTTTCTAATAGAAGACACTAGTTAGCGATGTGAACAAGTTCAATGGACAAACCTGGGGTCTAGGGAGAGTCCCTCTCCTGAGAAAGAAATTTTAAAAAAATTGGCAAATGGTGCATTTTAAAGCAAATGAATGCAGCGATAAAGCAAGGCTTATTAAGCAGTGGGAACGTATAGTCTTGAAATATTAAACACATTAAAAACTGCCCCGTATCTTCCTGCATTAATTTGTTCAACAGTTACTGTAATATGTAAATTGTTCTGCATGACAACTTTAGCCCTTTAAAATGTATGCTTAGCTTGCCCAGTGTCTTGCACTGCATGCAGCATTAACTTTGGAAAAATATGCTCTAACCAGACTTCGGGAAGCACCCACAGCTGCTGGCTGTAACCAGTCATATAGAAATATGTGCAGACAGGTCTTTAAGTGAGATGAAAAAGTGGGTGCTCCCTATAAAGGAACATGCCAAATACATTTCTGTGATTCCCATAGTGTGCCATCAGACCGGTATTTTGGTTTCTCTCAGATGTAATTTTATCCAGATAAATGGCACAGCAACTGACATATGCCTAAAGCCTGTCAGTATGATTGGCTTTGTCACTGGGTGTTAGCTGTTTAAGATAAATGAGTAACAACAATGATTTCTTATAAATAATTAACATTGAAAAGGTTTAAATTCTGAAATAGTGAGTCCGTGAATTAAATAGCATTGAGGCCTGTGGAAGGAGTTTTGGCCTTCAATTATGTTTGCTTTATGTTAGATATGTATCCTCTTTTTTCTCTGCATATCTTGTCCATCTGCACATCTTCAAACCCCTCTCTTTCCTCTTCAGCATCCTCTTTTCACTCTTCCCCGAATGCCCTTCCTCACATCTGTCACTTCACCGCCCCCAACATGCACTGCACTCCCTCAAATATAAGCACCTTAATTTCTTACTTTTGCCTTGCAAATATTTTGACATAAGTGTACCCCCTTCACACACATTTCCACAGAATTTCAGTTGCAAATGGAATACACAAACACTGTTCTGTGTGCTCTGCAGAGAGGCCAACCCACTGACAGGCACTTTGTTTGGCTTTAGCCTTAGCGCCTGCATGCTCAATCAAAGTCCCTCATAAACATGGCCCAAGCCTCAAAGTATGCACAGAAAAAAATACAGATAAACAACAACATTATAAAATAGCTAACTCGTGGGGAATGCAAGATTAAGTAAACATGTAAAATAAGAGAGGAACTAACTCGCTAAAATGCATTCCCTCGACGTTTTTAACATTCATTGTTTGCAACTCAATCTATGTTTTTGGCATCAGTGTTAACTTAGGGGCATATACACAGGGCCAGTTTTAATGCCATACATCAGGAGGAAACTTCTTTATCAGTACATGGTGCACCTGAAGGACTCTAAACCAATACCGCACAAGAATGCAGCTCTAACCCTACAATGTACAAGACAGAGATGTGCCCCTACAACAGTACACGAACAGAGCGCAGCTGTGTACATGCATCAGTTTCACAGAAGGAACCGACTTTATAAGTTCACCACTGCAATAGGACGCCATGTAAAACCGTAAACCACATGTCAATATACAACGTTATACTGGGACACAGCTGCATGTGCAAAGCATTACATGGAACGGCCTGCGCGCGCTTTGGGAACATCCGGTAAAGTGAGGGTTACCTGGTCCCTCTGCCGTGTTGTGACCCTGAGTGTTCCTGTCTTGGCCTATGCCTTAATGCCTAGTCAGGGTGGTCCCGGAGTTTGTGAAGCAAGCAGCCCATTTCATTTCGTATATTGTAAGTAAATAAACAGCTGCAGACTTAAAAAAAAAAAAGCTGTCAAAAATTCTTTCCTTTGCATAGGGTATTGAGAGCTTGAGTCAAGGAGAAATGCTGACTCCACAGCGAGAGCGTCTCTGGCAAGAATGAACTACCTTTCTTGTCCTGTGGCCAAAAGAGGGAGACGTTTTATCTGCATCTGCATTGATGCATCCCTCTAATGGAGTTCAGGCAACAGTGGTCAACATACAAGGGCTACTCAAAACGTTGACGTTCGTGGAAATACAAAACAGAATCACTGATGCACATTGTTTGCACTTGCCCGGCTTTCCAACCCAGACGCCGTAGATGGCAAAGAGCGCTTTTCAATTAAAAAGGGTGTTGTTCTGTGAAAGATGCCCTGAAACATGTACAAAACGGGGAGAATCTGCAAATAACCACACGCCTTGTTAAAATCATAGGCGCTGCCCTCTCACACCTTAAGGCAAAAGAGCCTGAGCCATACGAGCAAAATGACCACTGATCTGATTGTAACTTCAAGTATAGACTTTTATTATCATCGTTTTATATCGAGGTCCAATTAAGGCGTGACGCTATAATGTCGGTTTTATTTCTTTTCTTTTAGGCCAGGATGAAGGATTCTGGTGATTACGTTTCTAATAAAGCAGATGGGTTATATCAATCAAGATAAGACTGGCTACTCTACTTCAATTGTTAATTTTACTGCTGTATGTATTGTATATTTTAAATACACTTTACAACAAACATTTACATTTTTTAGTTCATTTTAAACCCTTCTATTCAGCCTGTAAAGATTCACTCCCCTAAACAAAATGATTAATTTCGCTATGCAAAGCCTCTATAGCTTCCCCGGACTGGCAAGTCCTCTCCCAATACCAACATCATGCCAGATGACAAATGCACAAAAAATGGCACACTGCAAACTGAAGGTCATTACCTAGAAGGCCCTCCATGTTTATGTCATGGCTCGCCAACATGTTTTTTTCTGCTACACCACATGCCTCTCATCCAGTTTTCAGTTTTTCAGCCTCCTATGCCCCCCCCACCCCAGCCCCGCCGGCACATTCACTGCCAATTACCTGCGGGCAATCACCATCCACCCACCATTTAATACCACTCTAAAAAGTCACCTCTTTCACCTTGAGTGCATAACCGCAAATAACCCATGCACTTCCACTTAAGCACTCACCAGTGAGGCAAAATGGTCTGCAGGCCACTGTCTTGTGGCTTTCCTATTGAACATTTATTAGAAAGGGTAGAAGATACAGTCTAGTGCAGTGCATGGTCTGTTAGCGCCTAGAAATCCATCACTGCTTAGCCTTGCAGAAAGCACACAAAGTATTTACCAATAATGGAATCATACAGCAACTTCCATGAGCCCTTCCCCCTTCTAAAGAGCAGGACTTAAACGCACACACAGGAACATTTTCCAAAAGAATAGTAGTAAAGAGAACAAGCAATATCTACAGTACCGGACATTTGAGAAACAGTTACATTCAATAATCACTCATTCACTCTGTGCACTGATGCACCTGGCATTCGATGAAGCATTCGATGAAGCAATGAAACCATGCACGGGCTTTCAGCATCTCAAACTAGTTACCAATCTTTCCTACAGTGTACAGACATTGTACCAGTCTTCACAACCAGCTCTAAGTGTAGATTGGGATGCAGCCAGAATATGGGAGAACTAATGAGGAAAGAAGGGGCTGAGAGTGGTCAAATATGCATGTGCTGCCCGTGCATGAACTGAGAGAACAAGCCCTTTAAATCCCATAGGGAATGTCTGCAGTACACTTACAAAAAACGGAATGAGATTGATTCCAAATAAAAAGACTACCTGCATTCTCGGTAGGCGAACTGGAGCAGGCCGCCTGGTGTGATAGCTTCAAAACTGCGAAATAAAAGAGGCAATCACGAGCACAGTAACTGTGCCTTCCCTCAGCAGTAATTTGATGCACTGTGTAGCGTACAGCAGCAGGACGCTCAGGAGCCGTGCCGGGCCATCCTTGAACGAGCATGTCAATGAGGTGGTGCATACGGCAGCATACCACCCCCTGGGGAGCCAGCTGGCATTAGCGGTATCGCTGCAGATGGTTTATGAACCCACTCTCAACCCGTTCTGAAGGGATTTCCGTGCCTAGATTAAAGTGGCCACTGAGGGTGCAGTGAAGTGAAGCGGAGGCAGCTGCCAAGCAAAGCGAAGAGCGCTCTACAGTGCCATGGAGCCAGACTGATGTGCAGTGACTGCACGGGGCATCCGGTGAGACACAGGGCAAACGAGGGTTTAGAGAGAAGTGTGCGTGAGAGGCAGGGAGAGATGAATGGTTAGAGAAGGATGGGGCAGGGAAGAAGGAATGTGTGAGGAGTGGGAACGGAGGGCGGTAGAGAGTTGGTGAGGAATAGAGCACAGTGGATGAAAGAGAGAGCTGGGGTAGCGGTGCAGAGAGAGCGAGAGGAGAGGGTGGGGGTGCTTGGGAGGAATGCTCTTGGCCACAGACTCAATGGAAATACTTCTGGGACAGACAGAGGGTCAAAAGCAGACATGGCAGGAGCCAGAGATGAGGGAAACATCGGGAGCGAGAGGAAAGTAGGAAGAGAAGTGAGGGGGGTGAATGGAGAGACCGTGCGAGAGCTCAGCAGCATGAGATGCACCCTTATCTAAGGCTTAAGCAATAAAAAACATTTGTCATGGTAAATTTAAAAGTAAGTGACAATAATTTGGTTATTCACTTGCAATGAAAGAGTATCATTAATAGTAAACAACAGTATCAACCATGCCGCTTTGTCCCAGGGTCACAGAGGGAAGTTCTGGTGATGTTGTAGTGCTGCCCTGGAGTGTAACAAGGGGTGTATTTTTCTTCACCTGGAAAAGGATATAAAAGCGGGCCCCTTTGGGTTTTGATTCAATGTCCATTTTTTAGCGTCATCAAGGCTCCGGCAAGGCAAGCCTTTGCCTACACAGACCATCACTTAGGGGTCCTCTTCGTGACTGTCAGAAAGAACAATCTGGACAAGATGTAGTCTAACCCTGGGGAATTTCATCCATTGTTGATCCCAAGATAATCTGTTCGGTTCGTCTGGCAGCTCCTATATCTCCCATCTTCAATTTTCCGCTCCATCGCTCAAGCGCCTCCACTCTCAACACTCCTTTCTCGCTTGGCAACCAGTCAGAATGCTGTCAATGAGCAATATGTAGTGTGTGGAAAAAGTGGTAACCTGAGCGCAGTAGAAAAGGTGTCTTCGGTGAATGCAAGGATTCGTAGGCAAGAGATATGTAGGAAGAGCAGCACGTTTTGTCGGCATGTCACAAACTGCGACCCCGGCCGAACATCATGAAAAGAAATAAAATCAGCAAGAACGAGGAAAGTTCTGAGTGAGTGTGTTGTTTTAACACGAGTTTTAAACGGTTATACTTATATGGTGCCGTCGAAATGTTCTCAAGGGCCCGGCAGGAGTATTCTTTGCACTTGGTTGCGAACTTGCGACCCACGGAGATAGATTTGGTTCCGGAAGAGGAGAGAGCGGGGGAGTTTACAATAAAAAAAAAAAAACCCACAACTTACTTGGTCTGCGCTGCCTCTGTTCCTGGGCCGGGGTCCTGCGTTGGGGGCTGCTTGGTGCCTTCTGTTCTGCTCTGTCCCGCGCCTTCTGAACAACAGCCCTGGCGTCTCAGGCACCCAATCCTGGCTCTGCATTAGCAGCGCCAGGATTGGCTAGGGCACGGAGACGCCACGCCCATTAGAGACCGGGGGTTGCTGCATGAAGCAACCCTCGGCCTCTCGGGTCCCGACTCCTCCCTCGCTCTCCTGGTCCTGCTTAGGAGGTGGCTGTAGTGCGCAGCGCATGTTCGGGCTGGTCATAAAAATGACCAGCCCAAAATCGAGCATGCGCACAATTGCAGCTGCGCTTTAGTAAGCGCTGCTGTCAGTCACCCTCCTTGCTGCCGCAGCCAGCCCCGCCCCCACCCCCCTTCAGCGCCGATTGAATGCCTGCTTGAGCGGAGCGACTCGCGACTCGCGAGTACTTTAAAGTTTTCTATTTTGCTTGCGTGCGGTGCGACTTGGGGCCATGTGGCCAGGTGGGGCAACGCCCCAGCGCCCCAATGGACGCACCGCCCCTGCTACTGCCAGCAGTTTTTCTGTCAATTTCCAAGCCAAGTCTGTAGGGCTTTGTGTCTTGTGGCAATTCTTGCTGTGATCCTGTGCTCCAGCAGACAGTGGCTCTGGTTTGTTGTGTTGTAGCTTTGTGGCACGCCGTTCATTTGCCTGCAGTGCTGTGGCCTGGCAGAGGATAACTTTGGTGTCTGTCTACTTCTGCATTCTTGCCAATGATTCCGCACACACGTAGCATTATGCTGTAAGTTTTATATACATTTGCCTATATGTGCCCCTTTCACAACTATGACACAAATGAGGAAGGAATTGGTATAAGGCATCCTTAGGAATAGGCCCACCTGCTGCATGGAGCAGTTGGAGGCAGGTTTACTGCTGAACAGAAGGAAGGGTTTGGAGATTTAGAGACATGTTTACCCCCCATCGTATGACCAGGGTTTTGGGGTACTCGCAGGCCTAGAAACACGGGATTAAGGTGCTGTGTTAATCGCGAAACTACCTGTGGTGATTTGAAGGACAGGGCCTCCTCCTGAAGTAGGTGGAGAGGGTGGTGGTCTACACAGCAAGAAGAGTGTCAGTGATGACGCCACTCTAGATGAAGTTGGGTGTGGGCTGAGTATGGAGTGTGTGGTGGCAGCTCTACCCAGGAGCCTGGGTTATCCCCTAACGGTACATGGCATTGCGGAAGATAAAATGATTACCCCGCTGCACTAGTAGGTGGGCTTGCATGGAACTGAGAAAATAGATTAGTGAGGCAGGTGAGTGCCAGGAGGTACCGTAATAGGAGCAGCCATCTTGCCGACAGAGAATGAGGACATTGCTCCCTTCCGCTGGGACCTCCTCCACTATGCCACTCCGAGCCCTGACCGTGGGTCTCCCTACTGGGCTCTGAATATAGGTCCCCACTTATGTCTCTTCTTTGTATTTGAAGCTGGTTTAGCTTTATTTTCCACCTACTTCGGCGGCATTGAGCTCAGCTCCCTGCCTCCCACTCACAGCTCTTTCTCGTTATCTGTGTTACCTTCTGCCTTTATATACGCTTCTCTCCCCCCTCATATTCTCCCTCTATCCCTATCTTTCTCTTTAGAGAATCTGACCACAACTAGATTAGAAACCTATGAGAAAATGTTTAACTATTACAGACCTTGTACACATTTATCTAATGATTTTCTTTGATTCTTCTACCTTCTTTACATAATACCTTTGTTCTTCCTGTATTTTATGTTTCTTTCTTACTTCCCCTGTTCATTTATTCACTTTCACTGTTTTACTTTTTCTTTCTTCGTCATTTCTTGATTTTATTCTTTGTTTTGTTTGTCTTTTCTCATTCTTTTCTATCTATTTCTTTACAACGATAACCCTGCTTTTCTTTTGCACTCCGGATCCATTTCTTTTTCTCTCTCCCTCTCGTGCCCTTTTCTCATTCCCCTTTCAAACCGCACCCTTTTTTCCTCAACACACCTATCTCCCTCTATCAATTATTTCTCATCCCTGTTCTCTCCCCTCATTTCTATATATCACTCCATTACTTTCTATTTCTCTTTTTCCCACTTTTTCTCTATGGTCGTCCGTCTCTTTATCATCCTTAATTTCCTTGTCTTATTCCTCTTTCTCGTTGTCTCTTTGCCTTGCTTTCTCTCTCGATTTGTTTCGTTCTTTTGATCCTTTCCTGTCCTGCTTCTGTTTCTGCCCGTTTCCTTAACCCTTTTGTGATGACAGCTGACGTACCTTCCGCCTCCCTGGGGAGACTGTAAGTCCACACCAATCGACTCGGAGTTCTTCACCACATACAGCATCACCGCCTGCCGCATCGATTGTGAAACCCGCTACCTGCTGGAGAACTGCAACTGCCGGATGGTGCACATGCCAGGTATGCAACAGCGTCGCTTCAAGGTGTGTGGGAAATCACTGACGTCCAAGTGTAGCAGCTGCGATATCACGCAGTCTTTAATACCTGATAATATAGGGGTGACCGACCCTGCCCACCCTTAGTCTCTCAAAATCCTTCTATTTGCTGCTGAGGACGGAGGAAGGCTTAGGGGACCCCCGAGACCAGTGGTAGCATGCAGGGCAGTGCCAGCGGTACCTAGATTTCAAGACGGGGATGTCCGCTATCACCCCCAGAAAACGTCCCTGAGGGATCTCTAAAGCACAGCAGCCAGCCTTCCTGCAATAAGGAAGAAAAAAGTGGCAATGACAGAAGTAGGTTTAGAGCTTGGGACCATGTAGGTGCACTGTTGATGTCTTGGAGTAAATGTAGTGCTAATTTCACGATATGCAAACCTGGTTGATGTAGACGTTGTTCGATGTAGCTGCTTATAGTGCAGTACCCCAGTGTATCGGTAATCTATGTAGGACATACAACTGCTAGTCTCCACCATCTACAACCGTAGGTCCTCTCAGGATTCTACGCTGATGCATAGATTCTGCTGGTGGATTCCTCTCTGGATGTTGCCCTTTCCCCGTAATTCAGAAGATCCTGTTCCCGCCCAAGTGCAAATCCCTTTTGTTTTCACATATTACATAGTTCCTACATCTTAGAAGTGGCAAAGTGTGTGCAGCCTCCCTCTGCATCGTGCGACAGTTTGTGCTCCTTGTATCTGTCAGATGTCTGTAAAGTGGCCGCTGCGCAGGGCAATTAGCACGCTGCGGCGGCCGCAATTAGGACGCGACTCAGGTGTTTTGTTCTGTCGCGTGGTCCTGACTGACGAAGCCGGGCCACGCCTCTTTATTTTGTACACACGCGCGGCGTCATGCGCCAGCGCTAATACATAATCTCCGGGCGTGGGTAGACTGAACCGCTACCCCGCCGGAGAACATTACATTCCTTCCAACCTTTATTAAACATAAACAAACATCAACATGTTGATCTGTTACCAGTTCCAGGCGGGCCGTCTGCTCTCAGCTCCTACCCAGTCGCAGGTCACAGTCCGCTGCGAGTCTTTGGTTCTTCACACCATGAAGCCCGCCAGACGGGAGGAGGGAGCCGGATTGCTCCTCAGGCCGTATCTGGAATGCTCTCCCCGTGATGACGATAGGTACGGGGCCACTTCCTGCGAGACCCTGCCCTCCGGGGATCTCCCTGGGGAGTTGGACAGTCCTCCGTCCGGAGTTTCGAGCGGTGATGGTGTTCCTCGGTCAGCCCTGTCCGACTCATCCATGGGGATAGTTCCTTGGCCATCTTCTACCTCCTCAGCCACTCTCTGATGACTTGGACCAGCCTCCATACAATCCAGCATTGGAAGGTTGGGAGTTCCAGCATGGACCTTTTTGAAAAACGATACATTCCGTGTGAGTTCTTCTGTTCCTCTCCGGGCTGTTACAATCGTGCCCGTTCGGCGAATCACTGTCCACGGACGCTGCTCAAACGGGAGACGGAATTTGCTCCCTGGGTGTCTGTCTTTGACATAGACCACGTCCCTTTCTTGGATGGTCGACGCTCTCGCTCTTCGGTTGACACTTGCCTGGTCGTTGGTGCGGGTCCTTTTGGCTAGGACCCTTGTAGTGTCAATCTGGGAGGGGGCCCAGTTTGGGTGATGGGGAATAGTGTCTCGCACCACTCGACCCATGCTTGCTTGTCCCGGTGCCCTCTCTGTCGTGAGATGAGGCGTCAATCTGTATTTCCTCAGGAAACTATAGATGGCTCTCTCCAGGGGTGCTTCTTCAGCATGCGCAATGCGAATGACTTTGTTGAGAGTGCGCATGAACCTCTCTACTTCCCCGTTTGCTTGGGGCCAGCGCGGTGTCACCTTCCGATGTTGGATGCCCCAAGATTTGAGATAGTCAGCAAACTCTTGTCCCTGAAAGGGCGGGCCATTATCCGTCTTCACTACCTCAAAGATTCCGTGTGTTGCAATGATCTTCTCTACTTTGGTGATTACTTCCGCGGCTGTTTGACCGCCAACGATTTCTATCTCGGGGTATTTCGTGTAGTCATCGATGACTACAAGGGCATAGCGCCCATCCGGAAGATGCCCAAAGTCTATACTGACGCACTCCCACGGTCGTTGGGGGTTGTCTTTAGTGATGACGGGGTGAGGACGATCCGGTTGGCTTGACACCTGGCACCATCTGCATGTTCTAACCGTCTGCTCGACCATCGGGTCCATCCCCGGGAACCACACTTTCGCTCTTAGCCGACCTTTTGTCTTCACCACGCCCTGGTGTCCGAGGTCCACCGCTTGTTGAGCAAGGCTTGACGGGATCACCAGTCGCGGACCTCTAAGCAGGCACCCACTGCCGTCGACAGAGAGTTCGTCCTTGATCCGCATGATCGACTCGAGTATGGCCTTCGCTTGGGGTGTTCGTCGGGTCATCGTGGTCTGAATGGGGCGCCAGTCGTTCGCCCGAGCTGCGGTGATGGCTAGTTGCAGACACTCGTCGTTCTGGGTGGCTTCCACTATAGCTACAAGGCTTATCGGAAGTGGTTGGGACCTTTCCGCTATGAAACGGACGTATTCCTCGGTGTCCTCGGCATCCTCTTCCTCTGCTTTGGTTGCGGCCCTCGGATGTCTCGAGAGGTAGTCGGCTGGGTTGGATGAGCCTGGTTTGTACTCTACCCGGTAGTCATACCCCTGCAGTTGAAGGATCCATTTCTCTATCCTCGGGGGGGGCTTTGATGCGGATCCTTGAAATAATGGTATGAGGGGCTTGTGGTCGGTGGAGACTGTAAATGGGTGTCCATACACGTAGACGTGGAAATGCCGACAGGCCCAGTGGATGGCGATGGCCTCTCTCTCTATCTGGGAGTAGCGCTGCTCCGTGTCCGTTAGGGAGCGGCTCGCGTAGGCAATCGGAGCCCATTCGTCATTGCGTTGTAGCTGCGTGAGCACTGCCCCTAGCCCATAGGGACTGGCATCAACGGCGACATTGGTGGGCCGGGCCGGGTCAAAGTACAACAGCGTGGTGTCAGCCGAAAGGGCTGCTTTAGTGTCTTTAAAGGCTTGTTCTTGGTCGGGGCCCCACTGCCACGTGGTGGTGGACTTCGTCAGCTCCCTGAGGGGCTTCGTGATGTTGGTTAAATCCGGGATGAAACGCCCACAGAAGTTTACCATCCCTAGGAAACTCCGTACTTCCGAGATGTTGGAGGGTGCCGGGGCTTCCTGAATGTCTCGCACCTAGTCGGGGTCTGGGGCTACTCCTTTGTCTGAGAATGTGTAGCCAAAGAAACTGATTTTGTTCTTCAAGAACTGGCACTTTTCTTTGTGCAGGTGAGTCCGGACTCTTTGATTCGTTGGACAACGCTGCGAAGTCTTCGGTGGTGGTCGTCTACTGTCGAGGCGTATACCAATAGGTCGTCACTCACATTCAAAACCCCTGGGAGTCCGTTTGAGGACTTCTCTGATGGTGTTCTGAAATACTTCAGCGGCACTCGAGATCCCGAGGTTGAGACGCTTGTATCGCCTGAGGCCGACGTGGGTAGAGAATGTAGTGATGTATCGAGAGTCCGGATGTAGGGGCAATTGATGATATCCTGAACGTAGGTCCATCTTCAAGAACCACACTGCGCCGTTCAGTTCACCCAGAATGTCATCGATGGTGGGGGTTAAGTGGCGTTCCCTTTTACAGCTGCGTTTGGGAGGCGCATGTCGACACAGATGTGGACCTGCCCTGGCTGTTTTGGTTTTCTCGCCACCACGATCGGGGACACCCACGGAGTAGGCCCGCTGACCTCTATTATCCCCTGCCTCTCCAGTGCTTCCAGCTCATCTTCGACCTTTTGTCGTAGATGGAATGCTATGCGCCTATGCCTCAGCGCTACCGGTTGGACTGACGGGTCAATGTGGAGAGAGATCTCTTTCCCTTTCAGACATCCAGTTCCCTTGAAGACGTCGTCGAATTCCTCCATGATGGTCGCTAGTTCCTCTTCTTGGACCGCAAGAGCAAACAAGATCAGCTTCAGCTCTTCTGCTGTCTGGCCGCTTACCAGCATTCCGCTTCCTTCTTTGGTCACGTACACTGTGGTGGGGATCTTGAGGTGCTGATGCCTAAGTTCCGTTTTGAAACATCCCAGGAGTGGGATGGGTGTCTTCTGTCCGTAGGCAAATACTCAAATCTTTGCTTCGTGCAAGGGTGAGCGTGGACTCAATTGGTTGTATACGTTAGCAGCCATCAGTTCGATCCAGGCCCCTGTGTCTATGGTGGCCCGTACGTCTTGGGTGAATCTTGAGTCTGCACTTTGGAAGCCGCCGTCTTTTCCGTGGTGGTTGATCCACTGCGAATACATAATGGACGGGGTAATCTCCTGTGTCGTTGTCCATATCTTCGCTGTCTTGCGTTTCAGCTATGGTCTGTGCCGTTTCTTTCCGGGGCTTCGACGACCTGCATACCGCCGCAAAATGGTTCATCCACCCGCAGGCCGTGCACCGCTTTCCTCTCGCTGGGCAGTCTTGCATGCGGTGGGGCGTGCCCCCACAGTAGCCACATTCTTTCTTTCTGTCTTGCGGACGCTTTCCCGGGCTTTGGCGCGACTTGGCTTTCACCACGTTCACCTGCTCCGCCAAGTTCACCTGTTCCGTCTTGATGGGGCGGTGGAGGGCGGCCTCCATGTGGGATGCTCTGGCCTTCGACAGTTCTTTTGACCGTCCCAAAGTGAGGATGTCAACCAAGGACTTGCCGGACTCCTGGAGGATGTTCTCTCTGAGCTTTGACGAGTAGCAGCCTTGTATTATCTGGGCCCTGATCGCCTCTTGTTCATCCTGGAAGCCGCACGTGCTGGCGAGCTCCTTCAAACGCCCATGGAATGTGTCCAATGACTCTTCCGCTTCCTGTTTGGCCTGGCAAAAAATGAATCTTTCATAGTCTCTGTTCGCCATCGGCTCAAAGTGTGCATTAAGAGAGTTGAGCAACGTCACGTACGTTTTGGGGGTAGCCTCTACTAGCGTTTTGTAGATGCGGTGTATGTCCTTCCCCCTAGGTGGAGGAGCAGTGCCCTGGGCCTGTCGCGAGCTATACCTGCCCCTTCAAAATAGATCTGGAGACGGTCAGTCCAGTCGCTCCATCGAGGGGCAAGGGAGGAGGGGGCACCGTCCACGATGAAGGGCTCGATGGCCGGGATTGACGCCATCCTGACGCAGACGTGGCACACCTCGCGGCACGTGCACTGCCGCGCTACTGAACTGGGGGGCAGCCGCCTGGCCGAGGTCGATTGTGGCGCAGCTGGGCCTTGTCGCCGCGTGTCGTGGTCACTTAGCCTGCCTTCTTCACCAACTTCCTCCAGGGGGCGCTGGGGGCCAACCACGTGCGTGGACGCAAGCGGAGAGGCTGAGGGTGGATCACTTGCCCAAACGTAGGTACTCACAGTGGTTGTAGGGCCTCCACTATTGGCAGCAGGCTTGCACTGCTTGGCTGGCTCTCCATGTGGCTGCAGGGCCTCAAGGATAGGCAGCAGGATTGCTCACGGTGTGGCTGCAGGGCCTTATCACCTGGCACAGGCCACTCACAGTAACCAGCTGAACAATGAAACGGCGTGAGCTCAACACCGCCTCGTCGCCAGTGTAAAGTGGCCGCTGCGCGGGGCAATTAGCGCGCTGCGGCGGCCGCAATTAGGACGCGACTCAGGTGTTTTGTTCCGTCGCGGGGTCCCGACTGACGAAGCCGGGCCACGCCTCTATTTTCTACACACGCGCGGCGTCATGCGCCAGCGCTAATACGTAATCTCCGGGCGTGGGTAGACTGAACCGCTACCCCGCCGGAGAACATTACAATGTCTTCAGTCCTAGCGGAGGAGACCGACCTAGGAAACCCATTGCCTGAGCACAGGCACAGCTTTTACCACATTCAAGTCTGGAGCAAGCCCACATGGGCAGGCCGAACATCATTGCAACTGACTTTGTCTTATTTTTGTCATTGTGAGTTGTTGTGCTCTTTTACTCCGAGGAAGTGATTGTGGTGTGCAGGAGTTAGTAGGTTTGCTGCGAAAGTGATTGCAGTTAATGGGGGTGGGCACGGGACAGTGCAGATGGTACTATAACTATTGGGTGCATAGAACGTAGGTCTCTTGGCTAGAATCAGGGCCACATGAATTATGCGGCAGGGGAGGATAATTATCATGTAGGGTTGACTAAATTATGTTGAAAAAATGTCACATTATGAACCATATTGCGGCACGTTTTCTTATTGTATTTGTTCCATAATGTAATTTTTACACATATTTTCACTATCTAGGCAAAGGTTTGAGCTCAATAGTAACTGACTGACACTCAAATACAACAATAAGCAACAGCATGGTAACCAGTCAACCTTTGCGAAGGGCCTTCCACTGCGCAACAACACCTATCTTCTCATTTTCAGTACACTTTGTAGACATTTGCGCTAGAAACATTTTGTTGTTAAGCTTTGCAGATTATGTAGCAGATGGTGAATTATGTGGAAATGCGACTAATCTATGATTATTGGAAAACGCCACGGCCACAAAACCGATTAGTTCTGGTGGCCCTTGTAATAATTCTTGGTGGTCTCTGCTTTTGACTTCAGGCGGGGTGGGGGGGGGGGACGGTGCCCATTTGCGCTGGTCTGATGGATATGTGAGGTAGAGGGGAGCTGCTGACACTTCTTCCCTGACTGTCGAAGTATAGTCTCCCGAGATAGTTGCACGACTGCTAAAATCCTCTGCAGCAGCGGGAATTACTATTTTCTTTAAGCACTTAACTCTTGTCAATCTTGTAAACAAGGCAAAATACAACCCAGCCTTTCACCATGTATAGATTAGTCCCATTTGCAATCCAAAACTGGACTTTACATAGGGTGACCAGATTCTCAAAACAAAGCATTTGCAATGCAATAGGTCTCGCATTTGCGAGAGTTTGAGCTATTGGCATTGTAAATGACAATGCCTTTTACTTATGTGTTTTGAAAACCTGCAAGCGGTGTGTAACTACGCACTTTGTACTTTAGTCCTTGCTTATGAAGAGCACGTCTGGTAGTAAAAGAGGAGCTGTTACTGCCAACCTTGCTTCTCGTAAGCAAGGACTATACGTACAAAGGGCATGCTTACGCACCGCTTGCAGGTTTTCAAAACATATAAATAAAAGGCATTGTCATTTACAATGTCAATAGCTCAAACTCTCGCAAATGCGAGACCTATTGCATTGCAAATTCTTGTTGAGCTCTGAGACAGAGGAGGCTGCAGCCATAGGAAGGCAGGGACCGTGACGCCAGGCCATGCGTTTCAAAAGCAAGAGGGAGGAAGAGGCTGTTGTAGCCAAATCAGACCTCGGTCTTTGAATGCACAGCAAACGTGGCAAGATAAGAGCAAGATTTACAGCTCTGTTTACACAACAGAGCTCTGTAAACCAGGAGCACTGGTCTCCAGTGCTCCAGCTTAAAGAAAGAAATAGTGCTCACAAGTTCTTAGTAACAACACATGTAAGAGGGGCAGTCCTTGAAAATGGGCTGAGCTTTCAAAGCCCACATCCTGAATACAGCAAGTCTCGCAGAGACACCACAAGCGCTGCCTAGGCGAGACCTAAAAATGGCTGCCTGTGCATTTCATTTGGGGCGACTCTGCTTTTTAGGAAACAATGGCGCTTGTGGTTTGACTAGATGGTAACACCTGCTACAAAGGGGAATTCGGAGGTCCAGCAATGACTACGGTTCTAGTTAGGAGGGTCTACAGGTAGGCATCCAGTTCTGAACACTTCAAGTGGGTGAATGCAAAGAAAGTGGGTGTTAGGAAGAATTCAGGGATAGTCTCACTAAGTGCATTCATCGCTCTGGGTCCTACCCTGTCTTTGGTGCGGATGACGAGGGGAGTATACAGACCTGGGACAGTGCCTACAGTGTTACTGCAGTCCTGCAAGCTAGTCACCATTGTGGCTTGTTTCTGTCTCTCTCTTTAATAAGTGTGAAGTAGTGTGTAACTTGTGGGGGTGGTTGCAGCATTCTTGCTTACCTTTCATCACTAGCGTTTGACCCTGAGGGCCACAGACCACAATGCTTTAGTGTAGTAGTGTACGCTTCACACACATTGTCACACAAAGAAAGCTGTAAACAGATTATAATAATACAGTGTTGTGTTCACACATGACACGCTGTGATGTACACAGTATGGTGCACAAGCGCACAAATACAAATCCTCGTTCTCCCTGGACTCACCTTCCATGTCGACGTGCCCTATCCGTAACCAGCAGATCAGCACCAAGAACCGGTGTGCTGCTGAAACTGCACCCACGAGGGCTAAGGGATTCCTTTGATATTGCCTAACCATGCTGCCTGTGTGTATTGCTGAACCCTGCTGCCTGTGTGTTTGCGATTGGCAGAGCCTGTTCCCTCCACGGAAGTACGTTTTAAAATGATGAATAGAAGCAAAACTTTAATGAATTTGACCCCAGATGTCCGGAGTAGGAAATAAAAAAGTAGTCCCTAAAGGAATATATTAACAATTGCAGCATAAAAAAACTGTAGTTGGCCGGTGCTCCCAAGCGAAATACGGAAGTGATGTATCTAGAGCACCAACCAATGAGGAACCTGCAAAGAAGACTGACGCAGGAGTCAGCCTATGGTAAGCAGCAGGAGGTATATTGACTACAAAAGGTCTTGCAGACAAGCAGCAGGAGGGATTACACACAATATATTGACTTCAAAAGGTCTTGCAGACCGTGCAAGCTCGCTGATACTCGACCTGAAAACCGGACTGAATGAAAAGCAGTACTCCTCTTCCTCTACTCCGCCCCACCCGTTCTCCCCTGCAGCCCAATGTTTTTTTTCTAGCTCTTTGCATATGAATATAGGTATCTTCCTTTTCACCCGAAATCCACTAAAAGCCAGTGAGACGCAATACCCAGGGCACTCTTTCCTGCATTACAAAGGCATATGCCCTAGATCTGCCAGGCTGGAGAACTGCAATGCTCGGCATCACCAGAAAGAGGCAGTGCCACTTCTAATTAGAGTGCCCGCTGATGGACGTGGCAGCGCGCCCCGGCTTGGACCTGCCATCTTTCGAAGTGCACTCATTTCTCTTACAGACACCCAACATAAGCAATCCCTCCGCAGCCCTGAGTCTTACATGAGCAGCTGCAAACAGGACGCTAACCGCATCACTTTTCCAAATACAGGATGAGTGTTATAATTAATTATTTCTCAGAGGCAGCGGCTGAAAAGCTTTAGGCCTGATAACATAGTTTCCGGGATTAAAAATTCCATTGTGGTCTATTATTCATAGTCAGTGTAGAACCATATTTAACGCACAGTGAGTGTGTACTACTTGCATCGGCGTCTCTGGGGCATTTTATGTATTTTAGTAGGGTATAGCCCCATGGCAATCCGTGAAAAGGGTCACCTATAAGATGCGCTCTTCTCTGAAACAGGGATGCTTTATTTATGGTGATGAAACCACAATGGTGTTTTTGAACTCTGCGCATCTTTCTGTCTTTTTATGCTTTATTCTGCACCCGACGGTTTCATACAATTGCCTAAGTTTCATTTAATCCCCATACGTGTTATATTATTGGGCACAGGTTGACACTTCTGCCCACACGTGCAGGTTTGTAATGGCCAGGAATAAATAAATGCCTATGCGATTGGTACTCACAATTAAATGTCCCCAGTGATTTAGCAAAAAAGCACCACAGATTGGCAAGCAATTCATACCAACATGTTTACTTTGGGAGGGGAAAAGTCAAATTTGTAACACCAGGAACTGATTGCATTGCCAAGCATGGTGAGAGATTGTGGGCATGCTGTCTATGTCAACCTTTTTGTATTTTAGTGCCCTGTCTGGATTACAAAACCGGCGAGGTCCATCCACGTTTTCCCCAAAGTGTAAATCTAGTGTCCAAAATGTAGAAAGAGACGGAAAGCAGGCATACTTTTAATAAATGCATGAACATTCCGCATGTTTGAGTCAGTGAAAGTACTGAAATACATAAGACACTGAAGAACACACATTTCCGGAATAGGGAAAAAAAAAGTAGTCCCAAAAGGAACATATTAACAATTGCAGCGTAAAGAAACTGTAGTTGGCCGGTGCTCCCGAGCGAAACAAGGAAGTGATGTATCGGGAGCACCAACCAGTGAGGAGCCTGCAAAGAAGACTAACGCAGGAGTCAGCCTATGGTAAGCAGCAGGAGGGTTAACACACAGTATATTGACTACAAAAGGTCTTGCAGACAGCGCATGCGCGCTGATGCTCGACCTAACAAAAAACTGGGACAGTTCATAGACATAGAAGTAGGACTACAGTTTGCAGTAACCGTCGACATAAAAGTAGGACTATTTGACAGCTATCATAGACATAGAAAAAGGACTACAATGCCAGCCGCCTCCACAGACACAGATGAAGAATTACAGACCACAAATCGGATGTGTGACACAGACAGCCATGGATTTTTAAGCTAACAGCATGTGCATTATAGGATGTTGGGTTTTTGCTTTAACAATGCCAAGAACGGCCTCTAAACTAGTAACTTGCAAAAATGGCTAAAAACCTTGCCCCATGCCAGAAGTTGAGAAGGGGAAGGGAATAAAGAAAGAGAAAGGGAGACAAAAGGCACTATGATGCAGGAAGGCATGAGGAGGTAGGCCTGTCTGTGTCTCTGAGATGAGATGAGGGGAGGGGTGAGAGAAGGCCTGTCCATGCCTCAGAGATGAGGGGAGGGCTGAGAGAAGGCCTATCTGTGCCTCTGAGCTGTGGGATGGGCTGTGACTATAGGCCTGTCTGCCGCTGAGATGAGGGCGGGGGGACGGGGACTGTGGCATTTCTCAGGTACAATGCTAACTCTAAAATAGATGCAGTATGTTACTGGTGATATCCGCTCTGCACGCGCTGCTGTCATACATAAGTGTCTCCTGTTGAGCAGCTTTAAAAATACCTCTAGGCACTGTGTATGCATCCATTCTTTGCTGTGATAAAACCCATGACATCATAGTGCTCAAAAACATTTCCCCGAGTGCATTTTGGGGAGTGCCTTTCTTCAGGGGGCAGTTACTGTCCAATTACAAGCCAGCATTTCTGGCCGTCTGGTAGAACCGTCCAGCGCCCAGCTTCCTCCCAGGTAGGTGGTCTGATTAGAGCGGAGAAGGGTACTACAGCACGAACGTGTTGTAGATCTCAGCAAGCAGAGCTTGCCTCTGACCCTGTGTATCTCACCCAACCATGTCCCATGAGACAACTGCTGTTAAAAGCAATTACTCTTGGCAAGTAATAGATCAATCTATATCTATACTCTTACGTACCCAATCATACAATGCCACTTCATCAATCTAGAGAAAGAGAAACTAAAGGATGTGTGTGTGTATAACAAATTTTTAATTAAAACTTTATAAAAAAGTACATCATAAATTTCATCAATAATAAAAATTAATATACAATGATTTCATGTTAAAAACAAAGAGAGATAACGAACAAACAGACATAGATTTTTGTCATTTACAGTGGTTATTTCGAGAGAATCATTAGTAGTACTGTCAACATATGATTTTTTGAAACAATACTGTGTTCCTCGAATATAACCCCACACTGATGGGCGTCGACGCGTTTCGGTGGTGCAAAGAGATGAATAAGACCACCTTCTTCAGGACAATAATAAACTACCCCTCCTTTTTTTTAAAAAGCCTGTTAAAACATAAATCAAATGTCAAAAGAATATATCCTCATTATACTTGTTAAATGAACAATTTGATACTAACTATTTTTTCAATGATACTTTTGGTATACATAACCACATGCTCCATGTTATCTCAATCCAGACCGTGAAGTGGAGACCCATAACATACATTCATACATCCCACATTCAATCCTCTAATCCTTCATTTTTTTTTTTAAATTATTTTATTTATTATTTATTATTGACTCACCTATAAAAAAAATGTGGGTGATTTTCATTTAAGTGAGCTGTTCATGCTTGTATATTTGATGAATCGGCCCTTTGTCATAAAAACCTATGGAATAAATGTAAGTGATTTTTAGACGTTTGGGGGACACCCTACAATTGGGAATTTGTCTCAACCCATAAAGGGTGGGTAACCTACCTTTGAGAATATGACTCCTCCGGTATATTGTTTACTTCCTTTCAATCAATAGGGAGTGGAAAGGCAATCATTCATTACAACCTAATAGGTTACCAAAAAATACAAAAAAAGATATATAAGAATCCCCTTTTAGCTAGAAGTACTGTCCCTCGAGTGGTTGTTTATGCTCCATATGAGTTTGACCTACCCATACTTTTTAGAATTGTAGGAATTGGGATTGATCGAACTTCATCAGGCGCAACACAATAAAAATCTGTTCTTTAGGTACCGCTATGTAGCCAGTCCTATGGATGGAATTTGCCCTGCGATTGGAGATAAAAAAAGGGCTAAACAAGGGGTCATATTGGAAATTCCCTAGTGTTTAGAATCTAATTTTCTAAAGGTTCAAAGTACCAGATTCATAGGTATCCTGAATTAGTTGAAACCCACCTTTTAATTGAATTGCGAGATGCGCGGGCTAAATTCCAATTAAAAATGCATCAAGGTTTTCAATGAAACTTTAGATTCGATACATGTCCTGTTTAAAAACAGAGAACCACAATTATATGAGGCTAGCAGCACACTCTATACCTACATAATAATTCATAATTTATTATTTTCATGTTTAATGTTTTTATAATTATTTTTAGTTCATTTCAAGAACACATAATAATCAATGACCCTTACTGTCCATATTTATTTTTTCTTTTGTAACATCCTGGTCTTTGTTATTATCTCCTCTCTGCCACTGAGTTGCTGAGTTTAAATGGCGTTATTTTGGTCAATTTAAGAAAATACGATTAACTAGCAAGGACATAATTACTGCATAATGGATGTTTAATAAATTTAGAACATGCAGCTAAGTTGAGAAGACCGGATTACATTAATTAATTTACGGAGTATATACATATTCCAATTGGTTATATATAGCCCGTCTCATAAATGTAGACTGATATCCACAACTTACAATTGCCCAGTATTTTTCAGAATGTCCGGTATATTTTAACTAATCTCCCTCACTTAACTCGGAGTCCTAAAGAATCAAAGTCCCCTACCCAGTGTTTAACAAGTATTGCCGGTCACTCGCCCCATACGTCTGCTATAACGGATGCGGGTCTCAATTTTGCCCGGGGTCTTAAATAAAAAAAGGGTTGAGCCCCCCTTCAGGCAGGGATTTAACCAGTATTATAGGTCCCCCATCCCGTATATCATCTATGACGAATACTGGTCTCCTCCTAACCTTTAGGTGTTTGTATCCGTGGCGCCAAAAATTCTCTGCGTGCCGCTAGACGCTAAGAGATTAAGTGCCTCTATACCGACCCTTAAAATACGTGTATCCCGCTACCACGTGACGCGGTGGGTTTTCCAAGGACGCCGCGAGACGTAATGACGTAATCGCAGTGCGCTCCTGTCCAACTTATTGGAAAATCAGCGCCATTTTTAAAGGGTATTATTCCGTATTCATTTTAACTTCTAATCCTTTAATTCTTCAAAGAATAGACCCAGATGAAGCAAAAAAAGGGGTTCCATTCATTATGCAATGAAGTTAACAAAATATACCCAAAATAATAATATGGAACTTCCATGTATTGTTGCACAATACTACAAACCATGTGGCTGCAAACCTATATCTACGTGTTAACTCCCATTCCACAATGATGAAATACATACTGTTGCTTCTATTTATCATCTAATTGAGTACCCCACTCTGCTATACCTTCAATTTCAGAAATCTCCCTATAGTCCTACATTGTCACCATTTATCTAATAAGCTTCATCCAGTCTTCTTTACTGTTTAGCCCTTTCTTTACTGTGTCTAATGTGGAGATATACCATTGCTCTCTGTTACGTCTTTTTTGTTCCAGATTACCCCCTCTTCTACTTCCATAAATGCGTTCAAGAATAAACCATCTGATGTCCATGCAGTTGTGCCCAGCTAAATTAAAATGTTCCACCAGGGGTGCATTTATTTTATTATTTTTTACAGCTGACTTATGTTCGCTTACCCGAACTCTAAGCTCTCTTGCAGTATCCCCCACATATCCAAGGCCACATGGGCAAATTAAAAGATAAATGAGGTTGCTGGTTCTACAGTTATTCAATCCCTTAGGGATGACCGTGTATCCATTATATGTGATGTTTTTCTCTACAATGCACATTGGGCAGACTACACAACTTCCACAGATATTGTTACCCACTGCCTTGGGTCCCATAAGGGTTCTCTGATTCACAGTATTTTTTTCCCTGTAAGTATGGACTAAAGCTTGACGGAGATTGTTATTTTTTATAAAAGCAAACAGTGGTCTATTCAGTTTTATTTCCTCGTCATTCAGTATGTTCCAATTAGAGTTTACTATGGGGCATATTAGCAAGGGCACTATCGCCGCTTTAGCGCCACTTTTTGCCGCTAAAGCGGCGATATTTATATCGCCCTATCAGCAAACTGTCTCTAACATCAGTTAGAGACAGTTTGCGGGCATTAGCACCCGTTTTTTTACCGCTTTGCATGTCAGCGATATTTATCGCTAATGACATGCAAAGTGGGCGTTCCCGACGAACAAACCTGGGAAACACTCGCTAACAGGCCTATCGCCTATTAGCAAGGTGGCCATGGCCCCAGTTAGCGACGTGAAAAGTCGCGCTAACCGGGGTCATCGCCATTTATTTAACACCTGCAATTAGCAGGTGTTAGCCATACCTAACATGGGGGTGGATTATGCTGATACGACCACAGGGTCGTATCAGCAAGGTGTTCTCCCTTCTCCATGCAACATCGCTGGTTTTTCAGCGATGTTGGCCCATTTCCTCGCTATTGCTGGAATATTCATCGCCATAGCGCTAATCGTTGCTAATACAGCGTTAGCGTGGCGATATATTCCAGCGATAGCCGGCGATAAAAAAAATCACGCTAAGCAGGGTTAGCGATGATTATCGCCTCTTCTTGCTAATATGCCCCTATGTTCTTAATTTTATTGCTTATTTCAGAAAACTGGCTAACAAAAACAATCCTCTCATTAGTATTCTTTCTCTCTTTCTTTTGTCCAGTATTCACTAGCATACTATCCCGATCGTAAAATCTGGCCCTTTTGAATGAATGGGTAATTAATTTCTTAGGGTATCCCCGTTCCTTCAGTTTGGTTTTTAACATTTCTGAATGTTTATAAAAATCTTGAAGTGACGAACAGTTCCTACTGAGACGGAGGAACTGTCCAAAAGGAATGTTGTCCTTTTGGGCTTTCGGGTGGTAGCTAGTGTAATGAAGTGATGTGTTTTTGTCAGTTGGTTTCCTAAACAATTCCACCTCTAAGCAGCCTCTGATATTTTTTATTGTAAGGTCCAAGAAGTTTACAAATTCACGGCTAAATTGCGCCGTGAATTTTAAATTGGGGTCCCCCAAATTTAGCCATTCTAAGAACTCTTCTAATGTCTCCACAGGACCATCCCAGATAAACATGATATCATCTATGAAACGATACCATTTAGAATGTTTTCTGAGAAGGGAGCTGCCTCATTATATATGTGCCTTTCCTCGAATTCCTCAACGTAAAGGCAGGCCAGACTTGGAGCACAGGTTGCTCCCATGCTGGGGCCTTTACGTTGGAGAAATAGGTCCTCTTTAAATAAGAACATATTTTTTAAAACCAAAGTCACACACTCAATGATAAAATCTTTGTTGGCTCCCCTAGTATCCTCTTCTTTCAGCGCTCTTTGTATTACTTGGATGGTTGTCTTGAGGGATGCTTGTATAAAAAGCTTCTATATCCAATGTGACCAATATCTGGGAATTGGAATTAAACGTTAGCCCCTCAACTAGAGAAATCATGTGGGCCGAGTCTTTAATATATGATCTCTGTTTAACTACTAGGGGTTGTAGGAAACTATCCGCATATTTGCTTAAAGGTTCGAGGAGCGATCCGATACAACTCACAATGGGTCTAAGTGGTGGGTCCTTCTCATGTTTGTGTATTTTAGGGAGCCCATAAAGGGCGGGAATGATCGCCTTGTCATTGCGCAGAAATCTATATTTCTCTTCCCCTATCCATTCATTGCTCTTTGCCTCCTCTAAAAGCCTAGCAACTGTATTTTTTAAGGATTCTATATTTCTCATAGGGACTCGCTGGTAATGGGCCTCAACGCTTAGAAGATTCCTTACTCTATTCTCATAGTCCTCAGTATCAAAAATCACGACCCCGCCCTTATCTGCTGGTTTAATTGTAAGGCTCCAATCGTTCTTCAAGGAAAGGATAGCATCCCTATGCTCCCTTCGTATAGTCTGTGTGTCTGGTCGTGATTCCTCAATTACTTTTCGCACCTTACATTCTACTACTTTTTCAAATATGTCAATGTTCTTACTAACTTGTTGAATTGTAGGTGTAAAAGATGACTTATTCCCGAGGCCTGAAATATTCTCCTTTGGTGTATATGTTTTGTCCTTAAAAAAATCTTGTAATCTGATCTTTCTAAAAAAAGCTTTTGAATCCTTCTCTAGTATGTATTTGTTAATTCTAGAGGTAGGGGCAAAACTGAACCCTCTTTCTAATACTTCCCTTTCCCATTTGCTGAGATCTCTGCTAGAGAGATTTATTATTGGGAATTTCTCTATAGCCAGTATTTTTGGTTGCGAGTTTTCAGGTACTCCTGCGGGCAAAATTGAGACCCGCATCCGTTATAGCAGACGTACGGGGCGAGTGACCGGCAATACTTGTTCAACACCGGGTAGGGGACTTTGATTCTTTAGGACTCCGAGTTAAGTGAGGGAGATTAGTTAAAATATACCGGACATTCTGAAAAATACTGGGCAATTGTAAGTTGTGGATATCAGTCTACATTTATGAGACGGGCTATATATAACCAATTAGAATATGTATATACTCCGTAAATTAATTAATGTAATCCGGTCTTCTCAACTTAGCTGAATGTTCTAAATTTATTAAACATCCATTATGCAGTAATTATGCCCTTCCTAGTTAATCGTATTTTCTTAAATTTACAAAAATAACGCCATTTAAACTCAGCAACTCAGTGGCAGAGAGGAGATAATCACAAAGACCAGGATGTTACAAAAGAAAAAATAAATATGGACAGTAAGGGTCATTGATTATTATGTGTTCTTGAAATGAACTAAAAATATTTATAAAAACATTAAACATGAAAATAATAAATTATGAATTATTATGTAGGTATAGAGTGTGCTGCTAGCCTCATATAATTGTGGTTCTCTGTTTTTAAACAGGACATGTATCGAGTCTAAAGTTCCATTGAAAACCTTGATGCATTTTTAATTGGAATTTAGCCCGCGCATCTCGCAATTCAATTAAAAGCTGGGTTTCAACTAATTCAGGATACCTATGAATCTGGTACTTTGAACCTTTAGAAAATTAGATTCTCAACAGGAGGGAAGTTCCAATATTTATCTCCAATCGCAGGGCAAATTCCATCCATAGGACTGACTACATAGCGGTACCTAAAGAACAGATTTTTATTGTGTTGCGCCTGATGAAGTTCGATCAATATCAATTCCTACAATTCTAAAAAGTAGGGGTAGGTCAAACTCATATGGAGCATAAACAACCACTCGAGGGACAGTACTTCTAGCTAAAAGGGGATTCTTATATATCTTTTTTTGTATTTTTTGGTAACCTATTAGGTTGTAATGAAGGATTGCCTTTCCACTCCCTATTGATTGAAAGGGAAGTAAACAATATACAAGAGGAGTCATATTCTCAAAGGTAGGTTACCCACCCTTTATGGGTTGAGAAAAATTCCCAATTGTAGGGTGTCCCCCAAACGTCTAAAAATCGCTTACATTTATTCCATAGGTTTTTATGACAAAGGGCCGATTCATCAAATATGCAAGCATGAACAGCTCACCCAAATGAAAATCACCCAATTTGTTTTATAGGTGAGTCAATAATAAATAATAAATAAAATAATAAAAAATAAAAAATGAAGGATTAGAGGATTGAATGTGGCATGTATGAATGTATGTTATGGGTCTCCACTTCACGGTCTGGATTGAGATAACATGGAGCATGTGGTTATGTATACCAAAAGTATCATTGAAAAAATAGTTAGTATCAAATTGTTCATTTAACAAGTACAATGAGGATATATTCTTTTGACATTTGATTTATGTTTTAAGAGGTTTTTTAAAAAAAAAAGTAGGGGTAGTTTATTATTGTCCTGAAGAAGGTGGTCTTATTCATCTCTTTGCACCACCAAAACGCGTCGACGCCCATCAGTGTGGGGTTATATTCGAGGAACACAGTATTGTTTCAAAAATCATATGTTGACAGTACTACTAATGATTCTCTCGAAATAACCACTGTAAATTACAAAAATCTATGTCTGTTTGTTCGTTATCTCTCTTGTTTTTAATATGAAATCATTGTATATTCATTTTTATTATTGATGAAATTTATGATGTACTTTTTTATAAAGTTTTAATTAAAAATTTGTTATACACGCACACATCCTTTGGTTTCTCTTTCTCTAGATTGATGAAGTGGCATTGTATGATTGGGTGCGTAAGAGTATAGATATAGATTGATCTATTACTTGCCAAGAGTAACTGCTTTTAACACTAATGATAGTACCATGGCTCTTGGCCTAGAGGGGTCAGTCTCTTGTTTTTTGCATCCATGAGACAACTGCACCCGCAGACGTCTCACTGCTTCTACGTCACACAGGGCCTTCAGATGTAGTCGAAATTCTACATGAGCAGGCTTGGATGCTGCAGTAACTTGACCACATCACCACTCACACACGACACACGACGAGTCCCCCACACTCCCTTCAACCACTCATGCACCCAGTGCTCCCAAACAGGGCAGAGCACTGAAGTCCCATACAGCACTCTACAAAGACCAGGTGACATGACAGAAGTACCCAAGCTTTAAGTGGGATGAAAAAACTGTGGGGTCTCTCAAAGGGGTGTGGCCGATGTAAGTAAGTGTGTGGCTTAAAACACATAAGATAAAAAAGCTATGCTTACCATAGTGTCCCGCCCGAAAAAGTTGCTGCTTCTGTCATTGTATTCAGATAAATAATACAACATGTAACATTACACCTGCAACAAGCCAGGACTATTAGCTTTGTCACTTGTTAGCTGCATAAGATAAATAAGCAACAACTTTGGCTTTGTTGTACATAACATTGAAAATGCTTCAGTTCTGGAATGATGAGACTGTGAAAGAACTATAACGGGTCTCTTTGAAGGCAGTGAAGGGTGGTATTGATGCCGCGGTAAGATTTGTTTTTTCATCCTGAGGGCAAAAATGGAGAGCCCAATAGAGGCCCGTCTCAGCACCTGTGCGAAGTTAGCAGAGAAATGTCCCAGTTTTTAAACAGTGTCTCGGTGTGAGATACTATTTAAAAACCAGGACATTTCTCTGTTTAACCCGGGCACTGCACAAAAGCCGAGACATTTTTGTAATTTGGAGCAAAGTGTCGGTACACCGGGACACTGCTCCGAAAACCGGGACCGTCCGGGGAAAACCGGGACGTCTGGTCACCCTAACTTTACATCAACCCCATGATCAACACTTCGTTATCTACAGGATTAGTTCCATCTATATGGGAGAAGGCCTTTATCAAGCAACTCCTAAAGAAACCTATAGCAGACCCCCAAATCTTGGCCAACTACAGGCCTATGTCATTGCTGCCCGTCTTATTGAAAGTCACTGAGAAGCTGGTTAATAAACAACTCCCACACTATCTAAACTCTGAAAATCTACTTCACGCCTCGGAGTCCGGCTTCAGGCCACAACACAGCACTGAAACTGCACTGTTAGAGGTTTCTGAGATGATAAAGATCACGAGGGGAAGAATGCCCTCCTAATACTATTAGATTTGTCAGCCGCATTCGACACAGTCCCCCATACACTGCTGCAGAGGCGCATGGAAGAAGTGGGGACTGCCCTGACGCGGCTTTGTTCTTTCCTCACAGAAATAATTCAGACGGTCATTTTACCACTTTTTACATCTGGAGCCATCACCCTCTGATATGGGGTCCCTCAGGGTTCGTCCTTCAGCCCCACTCTCTTTAATATCTATATGGCACTTCCGACCAGCCGTGGCCACTGCAGGTAAGAGCGGTGGGGCGGTGGGGGCAGGTGAGGGGGGATTTGGAGAGACGACCACAAGGGAAAATTAAATAAATAATTAATTTTCACTTGTAGTCGTCTCTGGAAATCCCCCCTCACCTGGCCCCACCGCTCTTACATGCAGCGGCTGCGGCTGCTTCCGACCCACCTTATCGAGTCCCTTGGGATCACGGTTATATCATATGCTGATGATACCCAGTTGTTTTTTTTACTAGAGTGACTAGAACTCAACTTCCAGAAGTGTTTACAGCGGTATTCAACTTCATGAATCACACCACCTAAAATGCAACACGGAAAAAACTGAGATTATCCTATTTGTTAAATCCAACATGTTCTCACCATCAATCTGGTGGCTTGTGGGCATCTAACGCCCACCACCACAGTGAAAAACCTGGGGATAAGGTTTGACTCCGACCTATCTTTCAGGCCACACATTATCAATGTATCAGCAACTTGTTTTATGCTCCTAAGAACCTTGAAAGAATTTCTTGCCTTCTTACCTCTAACCACTCGCAAGACAGTGACACATGCCCTGATCACTCAGCTACTGGATTATGGCTATGCCCTCTTCATGTGTTTGCCAAAATACCTTAACAAATACCTTCAGATTATCCAAAATACAGCAGCAAGCACATTACTAAAGCTTAAAAGAAGGAGCACGGGGTCACAAGCTCTTCAGACCTTGCATTGGCTCCCTGTCCTTAAGAGGATTCGATTTAAAGCTTTGACACTGGCCCACAAAGGGTTCAGAGGGGCTGGGCCACCCCACTTCAGAAAGAGGATTGTTCCTCACATACCGAAAAGACTTCTCCACTCCTCTAATGCCCATTTGCTGGAAGTCCCGAGATATAGGATGACCACCAGAGGTGGCAGGTCATTTTCTATTCTAGGCCCAGGGCCGGACTGGCCGTAGCGGGCATCAGGCGTTGCCCCAGGAGGCTGGAAGGGTGGGGCCAGTTTTGCAGCAGTGCTGCAATATCGCCCCACAGTAGCAAAGGCAGCAGTGCTGGGGTCAACTTTAGTAAAGCAGCAGTGCTTTTGACTTGCATCAATGCCCCCACACACCCCGGCTGATTTGTGTTCTCAGTCCGGCCCTGTCTAGCCCCCATGGAATGGAACCAGCTCCCCCTCTCCCTAAGAATGGAAGTGAACAAATTCCGATTCCGCGAATAATTCAAGACCTAGCTTTTCTCCCAGCAAGATAATCAGTCAGACCCCCTTTTCATGCACCTGGCCCTGTACATTAGAGGCACTCAATTTCTGCAGCACCAGGGTGTCCTTTGGGGCAAAAAAGCGCTTTACAAACATAGCAAAATATCAAATGACTAGATAACCTCCAACCACTCCCTCTTTTGCAGCATCATGACATGAGCACGAGATGTACCTTCTGGTCAGCAGCCTCATGCATATTTTCCTGCAAACCCAAAATGGTGGTATCTTCCTCAAGCGTCTTTTCAAAAGGCTGGATTGAGAAACCAAATTAGTTAGAAATTTGTTGCAATTTGTTGTAATTTGTTACATTTCAGTCCTACATTTTTTTGCTCACTGTGTCTGCAAATAGGGACCAGTCATTATCAAATCAGCATTGGCCCAGCTCCTATAAGAACATTTCTGCCCAAAATTTGTTTAATTGACCCCCCTCTCTGAATGTGAACCCAAGCAAATTATTCATTTTCTCTTGCTGTGCAGAGCCATGACTGCCAAAAACCACAACACGTACACTCTTACATCAGCTCTTTTCTAGTGTGCATCCTTTACCCCATTGGTAGTTTCACTTTTGCTAGCATAATTAGATTTCTAGAGCAGTTCTTCCCAAAAGTTTTAGAACCATGACCCAATTTTGAAAATTAAAAACATTTGCGACCCATGTAGCTTTAATGAACATGAGGCAGGAGATATTTTAATGTAACTAAAGCATTGTGTGGTAGCACACTGTCATTTACAGGCAGCACATTTTCCATTGAAATGGTCACGAAATTTGCACAGACATATGGTTTTACTGATAAAGCTATAGTGCAGACAAATGATAATATGTGGACATCGGGTTTAAGTGAACATTTATCATTTGTGAATCACCAAGTAAAGTGTCTTGATTTGTTCTAATCCTATTAGAATCTTTCTTTCCATCACACTTCAGAATTACCCAAACATGCTTTATTTTTGCTTTCCTAACTGCTGACTGTGTACAGTTCATTTACAGGTACTTACATTTTGCTGAGCTGTGTGGTGAAAAAGAACGACATTCTACAGTCTTTCCTTTCAGTCTCCCTGTACCCCAGCAAGATTGTCACATACTTCATTTTACTTTTCTTTCTGTGACTGCAAAGTGAGAGGAGTTTGTAAACACCAATCCCCATGTTAAAAAAGCAGCAATTTGTCAGAAGACATAACCTGAAATTGGACCTCTGTCTTTGACAAGATAAATGCATAATTTAAAGGCATCTTTATTTATTGCTTGGACTTTTGTGACCCACTAAAAATCTGCTCAGGAACCACCAGTGGGTCACGACCCATAGTTTTGGAAACACTGTTCTAGAAAATGCTATAATCTATATATGTAATAATCTTAATAACCGGTAAAGGGTTTGCCTAGTTTAAACAATTGCCATTAGAAGGATGAAAGGATAAGGTTGCCCTGCTGCAATTCTACTCGGACTCGTAGGGGTATCAGATGCGATCTGTGAAAACTTAATTCACTGAGCCACCTTGTAGTTTTGTTTAATATGTATGTATACTGAATACCTATAGCAGTTACCTAGCCAAAAGGTAGCAGAGCACCGTAGATGGTCAAAGACCAACATAGAGTCAATGAGAGACAAGAGAGGAAGCTGGTTTGTGGACTTTTAATGTAACTGAGGTAGTGTTCTTTAAAGAGGTGAGTCTTCAACTCTTTCCTAAATTGGAGCAGCTTTGGGTTGGTCCTGCAAGATACAGAGATGTGGTTCTAGATCATGTGTGCATCGGTTGAAAAGGCCTGCTGCTTTGCTTTTTCTTTTTAACACTTCCTAGTCCGCAGTCTTGTGTTCTGGCTCCGGGTGTGCAGAGAATCATCCGGGATCGTAAGCTTGTCTGCAAGATTAACAGGAGAGGGCTGGTCGTGATGGCTTTGTAAATGATGCAGCTGGTTTTGAAGATAGTGCAGGTGGCAAGGGTAGACAATGGAGTACTTTTGGGATAAAAATGATGTGATGATATTTCTTCAGGCCCTGGGGAAGGCTTGCTGCGGTTTGTAGGATGCCCCTTAGGGGTTCCAGTATCGGAGGCCACGGAGCAGGGTATTATTGCAACCAAAAATCAAGAGTAAGAGTGCTTTTACAGCAGTTCTGAAGTCCCTTTCAGAAAGACACTGTTTCACTATCTATAGAAGAGAGCTGGTCCCAGGCTGTCTTTTGCGTATGTGTGTGTTTTAGCAATGTGCTCTTTGACGGTGAGGTTGGTGTCCATGGTGAATCCCAGTGACTTGGCATTCAGTGAAAGTTCGGGGTTCGAAGCAGTCAAGTGGAAAGTCATTGACCCAGGTTTGTACTGTTTCTTGTTTGTTGTTCTTCGCAAGTAACTGAGATTCTGTCTTGGTTGGTTTAAGCTTCGGATTGGTGGTAGGCATCCAGGTCTGGATGATGTGCAGGCAAGGTTTGGGGATTGGATGTCTGAAGCAGAGGAGACTTTCAAGCAAAGTTGTGTATCATTGGCATATTGGTGAAGCTTAATGTTGTAATCTGTGAGTAAAGCATCAAGCAGCACAGTGTAGCTGTTGAAGATGACAGACTGCATGGAACCATGTGGGACTCTGAAGGTGACAGGGATCTTTTGGGACCTGGAGGTGCCCATATGAACAAACTATCAGATGAAAAGGTAGGAGGATAGCCAGAGAAGGACATTGATGGTGAATCCCATTTGAGACCCCATGAGGGTTGGATGGTTAATAGTATACAATGCATGTACAAATATATATGTACATATATTTTTTTTTTTAAAAGGTAATACTCCTACCACCCTCCAACCCATACATAAAGTAGGATAAGTACTGGCTCACATGAACCAGTAACTTGTACTCATCTAGGGTCCCTGCCTATACCAGTGCAGAGACTCATTACCAAGGACCCACCCTTTGTTTATTACTCTGCATAAGTGCTGAGACATAATCTTTATCGAAAGCCATGACATGGGAGAATAATAAACCTTACCTACTTTGAGGAAGGAAGAAGGCCTTAGAGCTGGAGGAACAAGAACCAGCTGACTAAAGCCTGTGTGGAATAAATCTTGTGCGGCAGTCACCCAGGAGCCACAATGACCCCGCCTGGCCAGAATTGCATGCAAGAACCTGAGTAAATGGATGGGGTCCATTATTCCAGGACTAAAGTGGTGTGTCTGTCCAGTTCTGCCCCAACGGGGACACTATCCCATGTATAGGTCAGTGGGTGTTCTGCTGCTGGCAAACCCTCTGGTCCTGGATCAGTTTCTAAGGTCTCTCTAACCCTTGTTTTTTCTGAGTTGCGCTTGTTTGAAGTGTTTACCACCAATTCTTGTTCCCAGTCCCAACTGGTGGAACTGGTGGAACCTGTGAGTCCAGCAATGGCCCCAATGCCATGTGTGTGACCGCAAACAGAATTCAGTGGTGGCTCCTTCGCTAAGTACTAGTTGAGTTCCCAGACGGGGCTATTCCTCCTTCTCTCCACATTACTTTGTTCAGAGCACTGGGACAGCAGACTACTGATTGTGGTAACTCTGTTAACTAGACCCTGGCTCCATTTCAAGTTGCCTTTCTTATCCTGGATTAACTTTTGATTTGCATAGGATCCCAGTTACAGTTCAGAGTTCACAGATTTTTAGGGAAACTCTGTCACACTGATTTGTCCCCATTGCATCAAGGACTGCCACGAAGTAGGGCTAATGTATGATAGTGAACATTTCTGCTTCTCTTCCCTGTTTGGCAATGTAAAATGATAGTTAATCCAAGGACTTGTGAAAGCAGCCAAAACCCTAATGCCTGAATTTTTGGAATAATGGCTTCCATGTGCTATAAAGTTATTTGACCAAGAGGGATTTGCTGGTGTTGGTGTGTAGTGCAAGCATTGAATTGTTAATGTTCTTGATGTTGAGGATAATGTTATGATTTTACTGATGGTCTAATGTGCTCGACCAGAGGTGCAACCATATGTTTGAACGGTATATTCACAGAGTGCTTTTTGAGCAGTAACAAAAGCTAATGTACACACTACCTGTGCTTACTTGAAGTGGCACAACAGCCTAATTATTGTTTACCATCAGCAGAACTGTCTCAGACAGCAATTGCTACAACACCTTGCCCCTAGCAACAGTACACTTGTAAATAAATATTTTCCAAGCAATCATCTTGTTTGGCTCCATTGAAATCTTGCTGTATGCTTTCTGCGTGTCTTTAAATTCAAGGGTCAAGTAACCAGACTTGAACACAGTGTGCGCAATCACCGAATAATATATAACAAGTTTATACTGTTCTTGTCAACATGATACAAGCTATTACATGTCTCTTGTCTTCATTTATTTTTTCATAATTTGAACAAACACTGCATATGTTAATATTCACAAACATGTGTTCAGCAGATTGTTAACAAAATACAGGATTTGCTGCAGTGCTTTACAAAAGTGTAGAACATAATTATAAAACAATATTTGGTCTTCATGCCCAATGCATTTCGGCACCTAGTACCTTCCTCAGGGACTAATCTGAAAAAAATAATAACAGGTACAGGGGTTGGCTTCAATGGTAACAGTACATCCATAAAAACATTGTCAGTAATATATTGTGTTTGTCTCCAATGTGTTGATATTCACTCTTCAATCGTGGCCTCATGCACTTCATTCCGACAAACTATATGTGAAATATGCCGTGCTAATAATAAAGTATACGTGTCAAAGGTGACCTGCACCTAGACTGATAAGATATTAAAACCGCAGAAAGACGGGTGCTTAACGAGACTAGTTTCCCTGATTTTAAAACAGCAACCACAGTCACTGTGAAATAATCCAAAGACACCCTTGTGAGCTTTACTATCGTCTGCTTACTCAAAGTCCAATGTCAGTCCGGCTCTTTTTTAAATGTTAATCTCTCAGATTTACCTACTAAGAGAGTACAACAAAAACATATTTATGACAACTTATTAATCAACTGTGTCATCCAGTGCTTAATTTGTAAAATATTAAGTGCCAGGGCTCTGACCAGGAGGCCACTTCAGCTTGCACCACCCATCGCCCCTCTCATTGCTGCCAAAACAACTACTAACCATCTCTCTCGCATGTAAATGCAACAGTTCAGATTATTCCAGGTCCCCAAAGCGAAAGGAATGGCTGGGGAGGCAGGTATTAACAATTTTTTAATGTATATTGTTTTCCTAAACAACTGTTATACTGCTCATCTCTAAATTACATCAGCAGCGCCACCTTGTGGCAGACTGCCCTAAGTGTGGTGTTGTCAATTGGTGCCGAGCACCGGAAACCAATTAAGTGCCGGTGCTCAGCACCGGAAAGCACTGGCTCAAATTAAGCACTGTGTCATCATTTTAACAGAGACTACAAAGTTCTTACTTGAATCGTTCTAGCGTGTACTCCACTGAGCCCGTGCAGGCTTGTATCCTCAGGATCGTGTCATATTATATCTACAAAAACCAAACCAAACGATCATCTATTGCTGTAATTCAATGCTGATGATCACTATTGATGCTATCCTTCTGAGTAATCGGCCTCATACCTCTAAGTAGAATCTGCAGTGACTTGACACCAGTGGTCCGACAATGCCGGATTCAGCCGCATATGTCCCACCACTAACAATTGCAAATATACGATTCCACCAATGACATAAACAACGGATGTCTATTGCTGTTTGTTAGACTTGGCATCTTTTGGCGTGTTTCCCCTGACTTTTTGCTTTCTGACCTCCCGGTTTTGACTCTGTTTTTGCTGGTGTAATGATTCTGCGCACTTTCCTCACTGCTGTCCAGTGGGAAAGTGCAAGTGCTCCTGTATAAAATGTGTTATGGATTGGCGTTTCCATGATTGGCCTATTTGGTTTATGTGTCAGTCCCTTGTAAAGTGCACTGCGAGTGCCAGGGCCTATAGACCAAATGCTGTTGGTGGGCTGCAGGACTGGATTGTGCCACCCACGCAAACAGCCCGTAAAATGTAACTCGGGCCTGCCATTGCAGAGCCTGTGCGCAGCCTGGGGCTGCCATGTCGACTTGGCAAGTGCGCACACTTGCGAGTCCCTAAACCTTCCCTTTTCTACATGTTAGTCACCCCTAAGGTAGGCCCAAGGTACCCCTGTGGGCAGGGTGCGTTGTATGCGAAAGGTAGGACATGCCCTGGTGTGTGTGGCATGTCCTGATAGTGAATTACAGCCTAGTTCGTTTTTCACTATTGCAAGGCTACCTGTTCCCCATAGGCCAGAACGGGCAGTTGGGATTATTACAGCTTATAATCCTAACAGACCCCGGGAACATGGTAGAAATTCGAGTTTAGTATGCCTGGACTCAGAATGATAAAATACATCTTTTAGTGAAGTTGGTTTTAACATTCTGTGTTTGAAAATACCACTTTTAGAAAGTGGGTATTTTCTTGTCTAACCATCCAAGCTTGCCTCTGCGAGGTTGTGTATTCCTTGTCTGGAGTGTGAGTGACAGGGGCTGGGGGATGCCAGGAGACAGGGTGAGTCAGCACAGGGCTGAATAGCAAGATCTACATGTAGATGGGTGGGAGGAGTGGCACCTGGGCCCTGAATAGGACAGTGCCTTCCCTCCACAATGCTGGCTCCACCTCCTGTGGTGCGTCTGATGTCCCTGGCCTACTCTCTGAAAGAAGGTACGGAGACGTGTCAACAAAGTGCTCCAGAACTGGTTTGGACTAGGCAAAGGCCTCTCTGCCTTCAGAGAACAAAGGAATTTGGGATATAAATATTGGGGCCCTGACCCCATGAATTTAGATCTCGCTGGAATCAAGGAACCTGCCAAGACGAAGAGCTGGAAGAGCTGCCAGGAGGAGTACTGCCCCTTTGCTGTGTTGTTGCTTTGTTGGGTTGGCCTGCAGCTGCTGCTTCTGCCTTGGGCAGTGAAAGGACTAGACTGAACTTTCCACAAACTTGTGCTGAGTATCTCCAAGGGCCTGAAACCGAGCTGGCCTCCTGTTAAGAAGTCTCAGGGACTGCAAAGACTTCACAACCCTCTGGGTACCGCTCCTGGAACGCTGTTTCAGTTGCCACAGAGGAAGGGAACTGCAACCGACTCCGTCAACCGAATCCATCCCTGACCGGTGACCTGTTTGCACCGCAGACCGCATCGCCCCGCTTCGCATCGCAACCCTGGTCTCACCGTGGGCGACGTCCGACGCCGCCAACACCGAGCCGCTGCTTGCACCGTGACCTGTGGGCACCGCAGTTCGCATCGCTTCACTGAACCAGCCGGACCCGACCGACGCGGACGCTGCAACTGGCTCAACAGTCGTGACCGCATCGCATTTGGGGCACCGCTCGCACGTTTGCGACGCACCGCTCCGACTCGAACCGCTGTCCGACGCCAGCTCCCGCACTCCGGCTTGGTCGCCTGCATCACAACCTGCCAGCACCGCATCGTACAACGTCTCGCCCTGCACCGCACGCCTTGGACTCACCGACTCCGTCTGCACGACGCTCATCGAGCCGCTGCCTGCACCGCATCGAGGGACACCGCACCTTGCATCGCTCCGTCTTGCCCCGCAACCGCGACGAACGCCGACCGGCTCGTACACTCCGTACCAGCCACAACGAGAAAGGTACTGTGACCGAGTCTGTTCACGACTCTGCTGGCCCGTAGCGACGCGGTCGGCTGGAACTGTGAGACTCTGTGTATTTCAGCATCGCGGTAGACTCGGACGGAGCTACCGACTCGTACGAACTTTGTTTTTGAACTATTCCTGCAAAGAAGAAGTTACCTTAATCAAGCATTCATTTTTAAAGTATAGTATTGTGGATTTTTTGTCGTAATTGGTCTTGTCTTGAGTATATAAAAATTGGTTATTTTTCTAAACTGGTGTGGTGTCCGTTTGTAGTGCTTACACTGTATTACTGTTGGTTATGTGCAAATGCTTTACACACTGCCTCTAGAATAAGCCTGACTGCTCGTGCCAAGCTACCAAGGGGGTGAGCAGGGGTTATTTTAGGAGTGTAACTCCCTTACCCTGACTAGGAAGAAGGGTCCCTACTTGGACAAAGGTGCAAGCCCTTGCCAACTAGAGATTCCATTTCTAACATTGGTTGTCAGCGGTGAGGATAGGACTTGTGTTTGCACTTGACTTACAGTGATTGGTGTGCACTACTACCATATCGCAGACCATTACGTACCACATACTGGTTCTTTTTCTTTTGGCCTATTTTTGATCTTGCCAGTTTTCAACTCACTACTTTTGTCATGCCTGACTCAGCTGCATCATCCGTTGCATCTCTGGATGTTATCTTTGAGGAGGATAGGTTGGAAACCTACGCCGTAAAGGAACTACGAGCAATTTGTAAAAACCTGAAAGTCCAAATTAAAGGCCTCACAAGGAAGGAGGGGCTACAGAAGGCGCTGAGGGCCTGGGTAGCAGCCAGACATGCCAGTGGGCAGCCTGGTAATCTCAGTGAGGAGGTGGAGGAGCCTATTTCCAGGGTGGATGTGCTTTTGGGTGGGGGGAACCCGCCAGGTCAGGCAGCAGCAGTCTGTCCCCAGAGGAGCTGGAGGACAGGCGGGAGGCAAGGCAGTTTGAGCTGCAGAAGCTCAGGCTGGAGAGTGAGCGGGAGGAGAAGAGATTGGCCATGGAGGAGAAGAAGATGCTCTTAGAGCATGAGAGAGAACTGAAGGAGCTAGAACTTAGGAGTAAGTCAGGCTCAGATGGTGGCAGCAATTCGTCCAGAAAGGCAGACAGGATTGTGCACATTCCCAAGAATGTAGGCAAGGAGTTCAAGAAGGGGGATGACATACAAAGGTGGTTTCAGGGTTATGAGGCAGCCATACACATGAATGGGGTCCCTGAGGAGAATTGGGGAGCAGGATTGTGGCCACTTTTCCCTGAAGAAGCAAGGGATGCTCTGATAGCTTTGGGTAAGGGGTATCACCTCACCTATGCTGACATGAAGGATGCCCTTCTCACGAAGTATGGTCTTACTCCTGAAAAGTACAGGGATCAGTTCAGGTCCAGTAAGAAGTCTGATGCCAACACTTGGTTGGAATGTGTGGATGTGTTCTGCAGGTCGCTGGATGGTTGGGTGAAGGGCAGTAGTGTAACAGATTTTCAGGGGCTCTACAACTTGATTGCATGGGAGCACTTGTCTAGTCTATGTTTTGCAGATCTGCGCCAGCACCTAGTGGATAGTAAGCTAACTGACCCCAGGAAGCTTGCTATGGAAGCGGACCGCTGGGTGAGTACCAGGGTCCACAAGAAAGCGTTTGGGGA
Source organism: Calotriton arnoldi (assembly GCA_963921515.1). Taxonomy (NCBI): domain Eukaryota; kingdom Metazoa; phylum Chordata; class Amphibia; order Caudata; family Salamandridae; genus Calotriton; species Calotriton arnoldi. The sequence continues at coordinate 58,393 of CAWUFW010009885.1, forward strand.
GACTCAGCCAAAGGTGGGCAGGGTCCCCAGCAGAAAGGTGGGGGGACAAGGGTAAAGCACAGGAGTTCTCTAAAGGGCCCCAAACTAGTACCCAGGGTAAAGGTTCCCAGCCCCCGGTGATAAGAAGAAAGGGGTCTCTACAGGGAAGCCTGTTGAGACCGGCCCCGCAAGTGTTATGCATGTGACCAGGTAGGTCCCTTTAAGGGGGACCCCAAGTGCCCAAAGGGGACACAGCCACCCACTGGTGGACAGTCCAAAGTGTTGGCTAGTGTAGCGCTTGGGGAGGAGGGGTGCCCACAGGAGGGTGGGGATCCCGCAGAAATGACCCTTGTCTCACTAGGGGACAGTGAGATGGTCCCAGGAAACCAGGTGCCCCCTAACACAAAGAAATATAGCACCTGGGTGACCATCAATGGGAATAGGGTAGAGGCTCTCAGAGACACTGGAGCCAGTGTGACCTCAGTCCGGTGTCACCTGGTGTCTGAGAAGCAAGTAGTCCCAGGAGCATTCCACCAAGTAGTTGCTGTAGACAACTCTGAGCGCCAGTGTATGGTGGCGCATGTTCCCTTTGAATGGGGGGGGGTCTCAGGTCCCTTGAGGGTGGTTGTGAGCCCTACCATGCCTGTAGATTGTCTGCTAGGTAACGACTGTGAGAAGTTGGCCTGGCATATGCTGTCCACTAATTATAGTGGGCACCTTGCACCAGTCCAAACAACCCCTTATTGGAGATAGGTTAAAGACAACCTTTATTGAAAGCTATCCTAGTGGTAGCTATGGAGAGCAGCCTTCAGGCTAAGTCTTGAAGGAATGTAAAGCAGCTTGTTTTACCAGTCTATAATCTCTTGAGTGATCAAATGAAAGAGCACCACACCAGGTATATATTCAAAATATATGTATTTATTACTAAACACACCCCTCTAGTCTCTTTATGAGGCTAGAGTTCGAAGTACATAAGTTATAAGTTATTTAAACACAGTAATAGCACAAATACACGTTTGGGCCCTAGGGGCGTACCAAACCATATACCAATAAAGTGGTATAAGAACCACGACTGAGCTAGACACTAGGCCTAGAGCCTCTAGAAGTGCTTCGACCACAAGGAACCACCCAAGGTAGTGACACAGGGGACCCACGGGGGACGCGTGCAGTGTAGTAACACAGCCGCGAATCGCCGTTAACTTCTATGGAGAAAGTCGCGGTTTGGAATTTAAAGAAAAGGGACACTTAAAGAAGGACTTGGAGCAAACCCTTTGAGAACTAGGTCATTCTAGAGTCTCTACCCACGGGAGCACCGGAGTACTCTTGTTACCTCACCCAGGGAAGCCGGGTGCATAGGTGCCTTTCGGGGTCGGGTTTCGTCGTCGATTTGAATGGCGATCTGCTGCAAAGTGCTGCTGGCGACCAAGTGAAAAGTGTCCGGGTGGATCCAAAGGTGGATCGGAGATCTGAAGAACCTGAAAGCAGAGGGGACAGAGTCTGGGTCACTAGCCAGTGACCAGGAAGGCGATGAGCAGATGCCCACCGATGTCGAGTGCTTCAGGTAGGTTGACGGTCGTCTTGACTCTTCAGCCACGAGGTCCAGGAGGCGTTGTCGGCGACCAGGAGCAGGATTCGGGCTGGTACGCAATGTCTGTCGATTGCTGAGGTGTCGGCGACCGGATTGGACCCAACAAGCCTTGGCAACGGCAAGTCTCGATGAAGATGAAGGTTGACGATTGTGCAGACCAGCAAGGTCTGAGGAACTCACCCAGCAAGGGTAAGTGAGGGCAAGCCTGGAGCAACCAGAGAGCCCAAGTAGAAAAAGATTGGCCTTCGTGAAGGGCTACTAGCCAACGGGCTAGCGACCGCGAAGGAGCCTCGAGACGGTGCACGTGGAGCTGGCTCACAGGACACTGGTAGAGTGGAGGCCAGTGATCTTCGGTGCAGTTGGTGCTGGAGGCTAGGGCTACTCGGAGCCCAAAGCACGACTTCGGGGGAGACCCAGAAGAGGATGCACTTGCAAATGCGTGCGGTGTCCAGGGGTCACGGTTCCACGTTACCCACGACAGCTACGGGGCTCAGCTTTGCTGGGGACTCAGGGCAGCCTCGGGGAAGTCTGGAAATCCACCTCTGGTGATGCAAAGACTTCGGCGTCCGACGGGAGCTTCAGCGATGCAGACCGGACAATTGCTTCTTTGGTGCCTGCCAAGCAGGGGAGTCACTCCTTGACCCCAAGGGAGATTCTTCTGTCCTCTAATCTTTAAGTAGAGCGTCGAAGGTCCAGGATTCTGTGTCAGAGTTTCGTCCAGGGATAATCTAAAGTCCTAAGGACTGGGTTCCTATACTTATACTAAGTTTAGGGGTTGGACTTACTCTGTGGTCCCACCTATGGGTGGGTCAGTGCAGAGGGGTGGCTACACCCCTTTCCCTTTGTCCAGTTCGCGCCAAAGCAGGGGCTGCAAGCCCCTGATCCGGTTTGAACTGGGGTATGCACAGGGACACCAAATGTGCCCCCAGTGCAGGACTTCAAAGCACCCGAGAGTGCTCCCGCCCAGCCCCAATACACACTATCCTGTCTGGGGAGGTGGTCACACCTCCCTGGGACAGGAAACCTATTGTCCAGGCCTCCCCTGCCGGAGTTTCGGTCAGCAGCAGGAGGCCAGACTCGTGTCTGTGGCAGCGGCATCCATTTTGTGATGCCAGGGCTTGGAAAGTCAGTACCGGGCATACCGGTGTGTACATGTCTTTCCCTCTAGAAGGGTGGAATGCTACCCCCGCCGCCAGAACTGGCGGGGGGGGGTAGTATTCCAAGATGTTTGACACCAAACACGACATGTTTCCGTGCAGCCATCCCAAAGTTAGCATTTAACGCGAGGTTATAATGCGCTTAAGAGTATATGGTCAGGCTGCACTACAAACAACATCAGAGAAGGGTCTCCGAACGCTGCAGAGGGGCCCTGCTCATGCAGGGGCACCCTCTCACATAGGAACCATGCACTCTGCCTTCAGGATTGATAAGGCCTGCCATAGGAGTGATTTATAGGTTTATATGTGTGTATGTATATAGTGATATAGGTAGCCTATATCACAGTAAGGGGTGCATGCACCACCTTACCCAGGCTGCAGTAGCAGACCTGTGGTGTCAGTTTGGATGGCCTTCCAGGGGTGGCACAATACATGCTGCAGCCCCTGGTAGGCCTCCGAGGTACCTATGCCCTGGGTACATAGTATACCATATACTAGGGACTTATAAGGGCACTCCAGATTCCAATCAGAGATGTGCCTAAGGCACATGGAAACCATTTTAGAGAGGAAGCAGCTAGGCTGGGGTTCTGATTAGCAGGGCCCCAGCCAGACTAAGGTCGAAAAACAGTGAAGCATCAGCAAAAAGTGGGGGTACCCATGTGAAGCAGATCCTACTCTCCTACAACGACCTGGAGCAGTCCTTATGGAAGGAGGTTGAGCTCAGGTCTCACTTGGAGATGCTTGGGTTGCCAGAGTGGGCATGCGTGTCTACTCGGTCAATGGCAGCCAGAAAGGGTGATCAAGAGGACTTGGAGCCTGGAACAGTGGCCCAAGTCCCTGCCAAGAGAAAGGGCAGGGGGCGCCGGAAACCGGCCCCCGAAGTTCCCACGGACCGGGAGGAGGCGGACCTCGAGGGGGACGCCCCGGTGCCTACAGGGGAGCAGGTAGCCGAACTGGGAGACATCTCTGAGCTGACCCATTGGCAGCAAGAAGGGGGTCCCACCAGGGAGGAGTTCTGCAGGGAGCAGAGCGAGTGCCCTACTCTGGAGGGTCTGCGGCAGCAGGCTGCAGACCAGGCAGCTGGTAATCAGTCCGGGTCACATCTGATCTACTGGGAGAGTGGTCTCCTATACAGTGAGCCTAAGGTTGCTGAGCCTGGGTCAGCCCGTGTGCTGGTGGTACCCCAGCGCTTCAGGACCTTCCTACTGGGTCTGGCTCATGACGTGCCTTTGGCAGGACATTTGGGGCAGGACAAGACCTTTGACAGGCTTGTCACCCACTTCTTTTCGCCCCAAATGCGAAGGCAGTCAGATGCACACTGTAGGTCTTGCCAAACTTGCCAGGCAGATGCACACTGTAGGTCTTGCCAAGCTTGCCAGGCAAGCTCCTCTCCAACCTTTTCCTGTTGTTGGAACACCCTTTGAAAGGGTAGGGATGGATATTGTGGGGCCACTGGATCCCAAGACAGCCATGGGCAACAGGTACATCCTGGTCTTGGTGGACCATGCCACCCGGTACCCGGAGGCAATCCCTCTCAGGACAACGACGGCGCCAGTGGTGGGCCGGGCGTTAATGGGGATCTTTTCCCGTGTGGGATTCCCCAGAGAGGTGGTTTCTGATAGGCGGACCAATTTCATATCCAAGTATATGACATCCCTGTGGAAGGAGTGTGGTGTAACCTACAAGTTCACCACTCCTTACCACCCACAAGGAAACGGTCTGGTGGAGAGATTCAACCAGACCTTGAAAGGCATGATCAAGGGTCTAACAGAACCCATGAGGCGTAAGTGGGACGTCCTCTTGCCATGCCTACTCTTTGCATACAGGGAGGTGCCTCAGAAGTCTCTTGGGTACAGCCCCTTTGAGCTCCTGTATGGCCACCCTGTCAGAGGACCTCTGAGTTTGGTAAAGGAAGGCTGGGAGGCAGCTCCCAGGAAAACTCCCCAGGATGTGTTTAGCTACATGCTGGCCTTTAGAAACCAAACTGCCCGCTTCAGGAAACTCGCTCTGGCGAACCTGGAAGCAAGCCAGGAAGAAATGAAGAGATGGTATGACCAGAATGCCACTCTGGTCGAATTTCAACCTGGGCAAAAAGTGTGGGTCATGGCCCCAGTGGCACCTTGTGCCTTGTAGGACAAGTGGACTGGGCCATATGAGGTGGTGGAGCGCAAAAGTGACGTCACCTACCTGGTGGATTTGCAAGCTCCAAGGAACCCTTTGAGGGTCCTTCACGTGAACCGCCTCAAGCCCCACTTCGAGAGGTCCGAAGTGAGTATGCTCTTGGCGACAGATGATGGGGTGGAAGAGGAGAGTGAGCCTCTCCCTGACCTCCTGTCTACCAAGGAGCATGATGGGTCAGTAGAAGGTGTGATCCTCTCCCCTACTCTGACTCAGGAGCAGCAGGGGGACTGTCACCAGTTGTTGGGACAGTTCGCCCCACTGTTCTCTCTGACCCCCGGTGTTACTCACTGGTGTACCCATGACGTGGACACTGGTGACAGCCCTCCTGTGAAGCACAAGATTTACAGGTTGACTGACCGGGTGAGAGCCAGCATCAAGGAGGAGGTCTCTAAGATGTTGGCGTTAGGGGTGATTGAGCCCTCCCACAGTCCTTGGGCCAGCCCAGTGGTCTTGGTCCCAAAGGCTGCTGCGCCCGGTGCCACTCCAGAACTCCGGTTTTGTGTGGACTACCGTGGGCTCAATGTCGTCACCAGGACTGACGCGCACCCCATCCCCAGAGCTGATGAGCTCATTGATCGGTTGGGAGCTGCCCTGTTCCTCAGCACGTTTGATTTGACTTCTGGGTACTGGCAGATTGCCTTAACCGATGGGGCCAAGGAGAGATCAGCATTCTCAACCCCAGAAGGTCATTACCAATTCCGGGTGATGCCCTTTGGGTTGAAGAATGCCCCTGCCACCTTTCAGAGGTTGGTCAATCAGGTGTTGGCTGGGCTGGAGGATTTCAGTGCCGCCTACCTGGTTGACATTGCTGTGTTCAGTTCCAGCTGGGAAGAACATTTACAGCACCTTGAGAAAGTGTTGAGGGTCTGCAAGGTGCAGGCCTCACGATCAAGGCCAGTAAGTGCCAGATCCGGCAGGGTTCTGTGGTGTACTTGGGACACCAGGTAGGAAGCGGCCAGGTGGCGCCCCTACAACCCAAGATTGACACCATTCTGGCTTGGGAGCCCCCAAGACCCAGACAGAGGTGAGAGCCTTCTTAGGTCTCACCGGCTACTATAGGAGATTTGTTAAGGGCTATGGCACCATCGTTGCCCCCTTAACAGAGCTGACTTCTAAGAAGCAGCCCAGGAAAGTGATCTGGACTGAGTCCTGCCAGAAAGCTTTTGATGCCCTGAAGGCAGCCATGTGCACGGCGCCCGTGCTCAAGGCACCTGACTTCTCCAAGGAATTCGTCGTGCAGACTGACGCCTCAGAGCATGGTGTGGGAGCGGTGCTCTCACAACTGAACAAAGAGGGCCTGGATCAGCCTGTAGTCTTCCTTAGCAGGAGACTACTTCCCAGGGAACAGAGGTGGAGTGCCATAGAAAGGGAAGCTTTTGCTGTGGTCTGGGCGCTGAAGAAGTTGAGACCATACCTGTTTGGGACTCACTTCCGGGTTCAGACAGACCACAGGCCCCTCAGATGGTTGATGCAAATGAGGGGTGAGAATCCAAAACTGCTGAGGTGGTCCATCTCCCTACAGGGAATGGACTTTACGGTGGAACACCGTCCTGGTACAGAACACGCCAACGCAGATGGTCTGTCCAGGTTCTTCCGCCTTAGTGAAGAGAACTCCAATGGGGTTGGGTAGTTCTCCCTACTTTCACCTGGAGGGGACATGTGTTAGACTTGGCATCTTTTGGCGTGTTTCCCCTGACTTTTGCTTTCTGACCTCCCGGTTTTGACTCTGTTTTTGCTGGTGTAATGATTCTGCGCACTTTCCTCACTGCTGTCCAGTGGGAAAGTGCAAGTGCTCCTGTATAAAATGTGTTATGGATTGGCGTTTCCATGATTGGCCTATTTGGTTTATGTGTCAGTCCCTTGTAAAGTGCACTGCGAGTGCCAGGGCCTATAGACCAAATGCTGTTGGTGGGCTGCAGCACTGGATTGTGCCACCCACGCAAACAGCCCGTAAAATGTAACTCGGGCCTGCCATTGCAGAGCCTGTGCGCAGCCTGGGGCTGCCATGTCGACTTGGCAAGTGTGCACACTTGCGAGTCCCTAAACCTTCCCTTTTCTACATGTTAGTCACCCCTAAGGTAGGCCCAAGGTACCCCTGTGGGCAGGGTGCGTTGTATGCGAAAGGTAGGACATGCCCTGGTGTGTGTGGCATGTCCTGATAGTGAATTACAGCCTAGTTCGTTTTTCACTATTGCAAGGCTACCTGTTCCCCATAGGCCAGAACGGGCAGTTGGGATTATTACAGTTTATAATCCTAACTGACCCCGGGAACATGGTAGAAATTCGAGTTTAGTATGCCTGGACTCAGAATGATAAAATACATCTTTTAGTGAAGTTGGTTTTAACATTCTGTGTTTGAAAATACCACTTTTAGAAAGTGGGTATTTTCTTGTCTAACCATCCAAGCCTGCCTCTGCGAGGTTGTGTATTCCTTGTCTGGAGTGTGAGTGACAGGGGCTGGGGGATGCCAGGAGACAGGGTGAGTCAGCACAGGGCTGAATAGCAAGATCTACATGTAGATGGGTGGGAGGAGTGGCACCTGGGCCCTGAATAGGACAGTGCCTTCCCTCCACAATGCTGGCTCCACCTCCTGTGGTGCGTCTGATGTCCCTGGCCTACTCTCTGAAAGAAGGTACGGAGACTTGTCAACAAAGTGCTCCAGAACTGGTTTGGACTAGGCAAAGGCCTCTCTGCCTTCAGAGAACAAAGGAATTTGGGATATAAATATTGGGGCCCTGACCCCATGAATTTAGATCTCGCTGGAATCAAGGAACCTGCCAAGACGAAGAGCTGGAAGAGCTGCCAGGAGGAGTACTGCCCCTTTGCTGTGTTGTTGCTTTGTTGGGTTGGCCTGCAGCTGCTGCTTCTGCCTTGGGCAGTGAAAGGACTAGACTGAACTTTCTACAAACTTGTGCTGAGTATCTCCAAGGGCCTGAAACCGAGCAGGCCTCCTGTTAAGAAGTCTCAGGGACTGCAAAGACTTCACAACCCTCTGGGTACCACTTCTGGAACGCTGTTTCAGTTGCCACAGAGGAAGGGAACTGCAACCGACTCCGTCAACCGAATCCATCCCTGACCGGTGACCTGTTTGCACCGCAGACCGCATCGCCCCGCTTCGCATCGCAACCCTGGTCTCACCGTGGGCGACGTCCGACGCCGCCAACACCGGGCCGCTGCTTGCACCGTGACCTGTGGGCACCGCAGTTCGCATCGTATCGCTTCACTGAACCAGCCGGACCCGACCGACGCGGACGCTGCAACTGGCTCAACAGTCGTGACCGCATCGCATTTGGGGCACCGCTCGCACGTTTGCGACGCACCGCTCCGACTCGCACCGCTGTCCGACGCCAGCTCCCGCACTCCGGCTTGGTCGCCTGCATCGCAACCTGCCAGCACCGCATCGTACAACGTCTCGCCCTGCACCGCACGCCTTAGACTCACCGACTCCGTCTGCACGACGCTCATCGAGCCGCTGCCTGCACCGCATCGAGAGACACCGCACCTTGCATCGCTCCGTCTTGCCCCGCAACCGCGACGAACGCCGACCGGCTCGTACACTTCGTACCAGCCACAACGAGAAAGGTACTGTGACCGAGTCTGTTCACGACTCTGCTGGCCCGTAGCGACGCGGTCGGCTGGAACTGTGAGACTCTGTGTATTTCAGCATCGCAGTAGACTCGGACGGAGCTACCGACTCGTACGAACTTTGTTTTTGAACTATTCCTGCAAAGAAGAAGTTACCTTATCAAGCATTCATTTTTAAAGTATAGTATTGTGGATTTTTTGTCGTAATTGGTCTTGTCTTGAGTATATAAAAATTGGTTATTTTTCTAAACTGGTGTGGTGTCCGTTTGTAGTGCTTACACTGTATTACTGTTGGTTATGTGCAAATGCTTTACACACTGCCTCTAGAATAAGCCTGACTGCTCGTGCCAAGCTACCAAGGGGGTGAGCAGGGGTTATTTTAGGAGTGTAACTCCCTTACCCTGACTAGGAAGAAGGGTCCCTACTTGGACAAAGGTGCAAGCCCTTGCCAACTAGAGATTCCATTTCTAACACTGTTCAATCCCTGTTCAGTGAACACACGCCATATTGGAGTGGTGCAGAACCCGGACAATAAACAATAGTTTGTATTAGCTTGCACGGTAAAAGGGCCAAAGTGTGACTGAACCGTAATCGCAATTGTCCCTACAACAGAAACAGTTATCCGAAAATGCCCCAAATTTAAATGTTCTAATATAGTGAGTGCACTACATACCTCTCGAGTTCTGCATGTCTTGGACATCAAATATGAGACCTTTGCAACTATCACACAGACCCAATGCAAGCAGGTTTACATTGTATCATATGGTTCCTTTGTATCCCTGGAATCACTGTGCACCTATATATATCAATATGTCACTGTAGTACTTGTGTAGCCAATATCCCCCTTGCTGCTTATGCCCTCCAGGAGTCCTGCTGACAAAGGGACAGTCGCCGCCCTTCTCAGGGTCATGGATGATCTTTCTGACCCTTGCATCTGGTCTTGTATGGCATGCAGATGCGCTTCTCTGACCTGATCGAGAGTTGAGCAGCCACTTGATCTCATGGGATTTGTAATCGGAATGAGCAGTGAGAACTGAAGATTATCCGCACTGATCTTGGTTCTGGATCAATGAAGCTTTGATCTATTTGTCAGTGGTCTGATGACCAGGCTGCTAAGAGGACACTGTAGTGCAAGTCCTCAATCAAGCCATGGTTTCCATCTGCTTTGGGAACCCCCCAGCTGCATGCAGTTCATCATCCTTGTAAATCATACATGTCTTCTAGGGATGGGAAATCAGGTCACAATTCTACTCCCTTTAACCTTTGACCTATCCTTCTTCTCTCTGCCTCACCCCAAACCTTTCTGCCTACTGTGAACTCCCAAACATCCTTTTTCAAACTTCCCCCTCCTTTGTAACCAAATCACCCAACTAACAGGTGTACATGTCCACTACTCCCAATGACAACTTACTTCTTTCCCTTTTGCCGTGTAGTTCCTACAAATCTATATAGGATCTGTGAGTTTTAGACAACATAAACTAAGGGATTGGTGTCCAGACTGATTCCTGACACCCCCAAAGGATATGTTAGTCTGTAGACCAGCTAGCTCACAGTGCCACTATAAGCCCCACTACCTTACCAAGGAGCGAATAGTTTCTGTCAACTATCAAACAGGACAACCCTGACCCCTCAGGGATTGTGGAAACAGTGAGGTACTTTTCTTGCAGCCCCTCGTGCTCACTTTGTCTCAGAGAGATACACAGAATAAATAGTGGGGCTGTTTTCAATAAGTACTTATTGAACCAGCCTCATTCTAGTGTAAAATATGTGTGCTGCAACAACCATTAGACAGAAAAAGATATATATGATTACAAGCACCAAAAGAGTACATAAAAGGTAGAATCCTACCATGGTGCTAAAACAGTGAATATATGCAGGCAAATAAAAACATGGCAGTGATCATGAGTACTCCTGTAGAACCAAGAAAAGCCCACCTCAAGGAGGAGTGGGGGCTTGGCGGTGCGGGAATCACCCGAGTCTACTCTTCCCTCCTTATATAATAAAGTGGACCCGGAAACCTTCGTCTGCAGAGAGAACCACCTTTATTACAATAGCCCGGGCTATGGAACAGAGTCCCAAGCTAGTCAGAGACAAAACCTAGGAGGCTGCTGCTTTACTCCACAGCGAACAAGCCTTATATACATTTTTATTCCACTCTTTTGGCATTCAGTCCATTGTTCAATCAGGGCGGTGTTTGTAGTTGATGACCTGATCAAGGCTCGGCATTCAGACCATTGTTCAATCAGCTTGATCAAGACTCGGCATTCAGACCATTGTTCAATCAGCTTGATCAAGGCTCGGTCAGTCAGACCATTGTTCAATCAGCTTGATCAAGGCTCGGTCAGTCAGACCATTGTCCAGATGACCTGATCACGGTGTCAAGGATGTTTACCAAGCAGGGAGCAGAAGATGAAAAACAAGCTTGTTTACACAGGGCGTAGGTGTCTCATGGCTTTCTGTTGATGAATTGGCTAACTGCAAAGAACAGGGGGGCTTGGGTATGTGATAGTTTTTTTTAGCGTCAGCAGAAATGGAGGCTGTAGGCAGGGCTTTGTCAAGAGATGGCAAGGAATGGAGGAATGTAAGGAAATTAATAGGACCTAGTGAAAACTTATTTTCTTCAGACCCTCCTTTTGCCATTGAGTGGCAAAACATGTTCTTAGGAAATGTCTACCTGCATTAGGTCGCCAATCTCTTGTTGAAGCATTATCCTTACGTTGGTGTCACGTGTACTGACCGGGGAACTTTTAAGGGCCTGTGTACACATAGCACAAAGCATAGGCAAGCACTGAATACACAGGCAGCCTGAGATGATGTCTGCTATTCCCAAGGCAAAAAAAATTAGGATCCCCCATCCTTATCTGGAAAGGAGGCCCCAAATCCAGCCCATGAGGGACCAGTCGTCTTGTTGTTGATGAATCTCAGAGGAAAGTTTATGCAGACGTTGGATAGCTTGATAGACTGATGGAGCGTTATCAGGTATGTAAATGCAGCGGCTGGAGCCGATTAGTTTACATACACCACCACGGTCAGCAAGGATGATGTCAAGTACCATTCGATGTTGTAGTGTCATTAGGCGGTCCGCCTGAAGCTCTGCGGTGATGTTGCCCAATGCCCCTGCTGTTTCATTAATGGTTGCCTCCACCACTCGGGTAAGGTGTCGTATGTTGCGGCTGTTGACCATAGGACCCAAGAACGGCAGGAAACCTTTGAAGAAGTCCCCCGCCTCCTGTCCTGCAGTGTCATCGGCCTCAATTACTCCCCTAGGCATACGATGGTGGAGGTGGGGATTGGTCAAGTGATGTGTCCCAACAGCAGTAAAGGTAGGGGGGAGAAGAAAGGCCAAATAACACACACCTGACCAATTTCCTGGAAGCCAGGTATATGCAGACTGCCCACAAACAAAATAGGTATTTGGAGAAGCGATTAGGAGTGGTGGTGAGGTAATATTCAGTGTACTGATTATTGCGCAGTCACTGACTCCTACCTCCCGGGTCCCCAGTCCTTTTATACACACCTGGCCATGCGTGTTGATCACATTGAAAGCCTGCAATTTGGTGGGAACTTTGCGTCTGGACCGAAAGCGGGAGAAGATTATTCTACTTGAGGTGTTGAACACAACCATCTCATTGCGTTCAGCACGGGAGATGTTCAAGATGTCAGATGTCGTAGTAGGGCAGAAAGGATTACTGACATTGCCTGTTCTGTTTCGGGTGAAAGTGTCATAAAAATCGCCAATGATGGACCTCGTTGTTCCATTGATCGTATATGCATCGGTGACGAGCATCCTCCAAGCCAGACAGGACCCAAAATCAGAAAATGGATAGATGAAATAGGGGACAGTGTGTGTCATAGAGTGTGGCATGAGCCCACATACCCAACAGTTCGAGGTATTAATCACAAGCTGATGCTGGTGCAATAATTGTACAAAAGTATTGTTCATGAATTCCAGGCGTCGTGGTAGTTCATGGGGTGACAAGGTGGCGTGGAGATGTTCTGCAGGTGTCGGTGTCATAGCCAGAGGAGCTGGGGGAGAGGTCAGCAACAGAAACCATCCCACAACCAGCAGGGTGAGGAGAGCAAAAAGTATAACTATCGTGGAAAGGAAGCATTTATTGTTCAGAAGTTTGACATATTTCTTGTGCGCTTCAGACCCTCGGACCGCTGCCATTTGTGCTCAGCCTGTTGTCACTAGCGGCTGTCTGTGATTGGTGTTTGCTTCACTGGGTGTGAATACCAAGAGTCCTACGGACTTCCCATTGGTCCAGCATACCAGCACCGGTCTCAGCCGGAGATATCACAGCCCGACAGCCTATTAGACACCAGACAGAGTCAAGGGCCAGCCCCTTTTCCTGGTCTCAAGTTGTAGCGAGTGGAAGAAGGTATGGAGTGGTCTGGAAAGAGAGCTTCTTGTTCCTTCCTCTGATCCTGTAGAGGAGGGATGACTGGACCCCTAAGATTCGATCAGTTTCGGCTTCCGTAGTGGTGTAATGAAGCTGAGCATCACTGAAAGGGACAAAGGTCGGTACTACTTCTGTGTCGCAATCCGGCAGTCCTTCTTTCACTCATTGGTCGTACGGGAGGGGGAGAGGCACCCTTTTACAATGGGTAGCATGTGTCCAGTTCTTTCTCCCTTCGACTTTTACAGCAGTGCGGGTGGCCAGAAGGACCTGTCGGGGTGCGACCAGCGGGGCTCCAGACACTTGGTACGCTGAAAATTTCGGATCACCACCCAGTCACCTGGTTGAATGGTGTGACCTGGGCCTTCGCTCTTGTCGGGGATAGCAGCGTGTACCTGATGATAAAGAGTACGAAAAGAATCGGTTAACTGGTACAGGTAGTCAGTCAATACTGGGAACTCAACATCAGACAATTTCTTTGGCCTTGGTACGCCCCATACATTAGCTGGTCTACCGAATACCAATTCGTAGGGAGATAATCCTATCCTTGAGTGGGCAGTCGTCCTTACTGACAAGAGAGCAAGGGGTAGGGCATCTACCCAGGTAACACCTGTTTCCGCCACTATTTTGGCCAATTTTAATTTAAGTACCCCATTGTATTTCTCCACCAATCCGGCTGACTGAGGGTGATTAGCAGCATGAAACTTTTGTCTGACACCAAGCCCGGAACACACAAACTGGACCACATTGGCTGTAAAATGTTGGCCATTGTTACTCCAAATCAAACGGGGCAACCCAAATCGGGGAAAGTATTCTTTCAACAAAACTTTGGCCGTTGTAATAGCTGTGCAATCCTTGGTGGGGTAGGCCTCCACCCATCTGCTGAAGGCACAGACCACTACAAGGACATATTTCAAATTTGCACACCTGTCCATGTGGATATAATCCATCTGGATGGCCTCAAAAGGAAACGTAGGTGGGGAGAAGCCACCAGCGGGGGTAACTGTACCTTTTCCTGGATTGTGCATAAGGCAGATCATACATGACTTAACCACTTCGTCAGCATATAGGGGTATTTTTTCATTATACCATGTTGGCTCTAGTAACTTGCATATTCCCTTTGCACTGATATGGGCAGGGCCATGGGCCATAGTGACAACTGGGGGGACATGACTGTCTGGTAACATCCATTGCCTCCCTTCGGATATACGCACCCAACATCCCTCTATCTCTTTCTCTGCCAGATGTTCCTCCCATGTGTGCAGTTCTTTTGCAGTGGCATGAGATTGAATCTCGACCACACTCTGACTAGTATTTTCCAACATTCCTCCTTCCACCACCCATCTGGCTGGTCCTGTCACAAACATTCCATCTGATTTACTTAGAGCAGTCTGTCTTGCTGTTTGGTCTGCAAGGGCATTGCCTTCCCCTACATCATCAGTCACTTTCTGGTGGGCTTTACATTTAATCACTGCAACTTTTCTAGGTAATGTCAAGGCGTCTAGAAGTCTGTGTATTCTAGTCCCATGTGAGGTGAGAAAATGTCTTTCTTTCCAGAGTCTACCAAAATTGTGAGCCACCCCAAAGGCGTACTGACTGTCCGTATAGATATTAACAGTCATGTTTTTACTGATTTCACAAGCTCGTGTCAAGGCCATTAATTCAGCTGCTTGGGCCGATGCTTGTGGAATTTGTGCGGTCTCAACTACTGTAACAAGAGTGGTGAGGGCATATGCAGCAGATGTAGTTCCATCCGATCTTTTAAGACATGAACCATCTATGTATAGTGTTCCCTCAGCGTCTGTTAGGGGGGTGTCTTGTAGGTCCACACGACCCTTTGTCTCTTCTTCAGTCCGTAATATGCAGTCATGAGGGTCAGAATTTTTTCCTTGTGTCTCAGTAGGGAGTAGTGTAGCTGGGTTTAGAATATTACATCTCCTAATGTCAATGTGACTGGAAAAAAGAGTGAGCTCATAACCTGTAAGTCGTGCACTGGTAAGATGTTGTGTCTTGGTGTTGTTGAGCAAGGTATCTACTGCATGTGGGACCATTAAGGTCAAGGGTGAAGACATAACAATACCTGCACTCTGGCGGACCATAAGTGCAGCAGCAGCAGTTGCGCGTAAACATCCAGGGAGGGCTCGGGCTACTGGGTCAAGTGTAGCCGAGAAATAAGCACAAGGGCGATGTTTGTCTCCAAAAATCTGAGTTAAGACCGCGCAAGCGCAGCCATGTGTCTCATGGACAAAAAGAAAAAATTGTTTGCCATAGTCTGGCCTAACACTGGAGCTGTACATAAGGCATCTTTGAGTGTCTGAAAGGCAGCCACATGTTCAGTTGTCCATGGAAAACCTCTTTCTGGCATATCTTTAGTAGTGAGAGCTAAAAGAGGTTTGACAATGGCCGAGAAGTTAGGGATCCATTGTCTGCAATAGGAAGTGAGGCCTATAAAGGCACGTACTTGTTTCTGTGTCAAAGGGGGAGGCATGGAGGTAATAAGGGACACTCGGTCAGCGGTAAGTTGTCTTCCCTCCTTCGAGAGGAGGTGGCCGAGGTAGGTCACTTTCTCTCGACAAAATTGCAATTTGTTCAAGGAAACCTTATGATTGTGGGAGGCAAGGTGGTGAAGTAGACGTACTGTTGCTTGTTCACAAAGTGGAGCAGACGTGGCTGCAATTAAGAGGTCATCTACATATTGCAACAGAGTGGCTCCTGCTGGGAGCGTCAGGGAGTCCAACTGATTCTTGAGAGCCTGACTATAGATGCTGGGGCTTTCAGTAAAACCTTGGGGGCGCGGCAGAACCGGAAACTCCGCCCTCCAAGGGAGAAACCAAAAGATGTCTACTGTCCGGATGTATGGGAATGCTGAAAAACGCATTCTTTAGGTCAATAACAGAAAAATGAGTGGCGGTCGCTGGGACCATGGTCAAGAGGGCTGTGATATCAGGGACAACGGGATACTGTGAGACCGTAATTTTGTTGAGAGCCCGCAGATCGATGACAAACCGATAAATTTTGGGGGCCGCGGGAGAGGGATCAATAAATTTTTTAAGAACTGGAATAATTGGGCTGTTACACTCATTACCACGTGTCTCCTCAACTACTCCCGTCTTCATGAGATCTGATATTATAGATAATAGGGCAGCCTCACCTTCCTGGGGAAGGCGATACTGGCGAAGCCGGGGCAGTTGGGCACCTTGCTGGATACGGACAGTATACGGAGAAATGTCGAGAAGTCCTACATCAGTGTCAGAAGTGGCCCAAAGTGATGAGTGTAAGGCCTGCAGAACGGGAGGGAGGGGTCCAGAGAGGAACATAGTGGCGGAGGAATCTGGTGATATGGTAAGGGACACGCCATCAGGACTACAAGAAATGATAGCATGTAAAGCCTTTAACAAATCCATACCCAGCACATTTTTACTACATCCAGTCATGAGAATAAAAGGAGCATCCATATGAGCTGGACCGAGATCCAGCGGGAGAGGCTTAGAGACGGGGTTGGTGACAGGGACCCCAGAAAAACCCACGGAGACATTGAGAGAGCCAGAAAGGGGTGACTCCGGTATCAAGGTATGCGCAACCGAGGATCTAGTAGCCCCGGTGTCTAGGAGAAACTTCTTTTTATCCCCTGCAACTGACATCCGGACATAAGGACCTCGCTGATCCACAGGAATCGGCACTCTTACATTACCCCTGTCCTGGCTTTCCTATGGCTGGTAGAAACCTGTCTCATCGGTCTCATCATAATCATCGTTAAAGTATGTCCTAGTGGCCTCATACCCGTTGTCAAATCTGTTAACTGTACCCTGGGGCGGACCCATACGGGGTCGAACATTAGGATCTGGTGCACGCCTCTGCCTAGGAGGTCCCATATTTCCTTCCCTTTGAGTTCGGGGCCTAGTTTTTCCCGACTGAATATTCTGGGCTAATACCGGGCATTCACTAACCCAGTGGCCATAAGCCTTACAGTAGGCACACTGGTCTTTATCAACGGGACCTGCCGAACTGATGGACTTCTGTAAAGGAGACTGAAGGGGGCGCTGGGGCAGCCTCTGGAACTGGTCCGAAGGCGGACCTTGGCCTCTAGCATTTTGTCCCCGGGGTGGATAAGCTTGTTGTAACAAAACTTTCGTTTTAAGGTCCTTGTTCTTCCTAACCTCTTTGTCTTTATCTTCATTCTCTCTATTCTCATGATATTGGGCCATGGCAAGGATGCCTGCCATAGTCTGAGCTGACCACGTACTCTCAACCTTCTTAAGGCGGGCCGAGAGATCCGGTAATAAATTAGATACAAATTTATCAATAAACACTGAGCCCGAGCCAGGGGCTCTAGCGTCCAATCCACTGTGACTTTTGTACTCAGTTTCGAAGCGGGTGAAAAAATCAGCAACAGACTCATCCTTACGTTGTTTACATGCATTTATCTTATCCCAATTAACAGCTATTTCGGGCAAAAGGGTCTTCATGAGTTGCAACAGATGGCCTGGGAGAGCCAGAATAGCCGGATCAGGCTTAGTCCCTCCCTCTCTGTCATTCTCCATCCTCTCAAAGTCGGTCCAGTCACCATGCAAAGCGGCATTATGGTTGGCATGGCGTATTTTGTCCCATATGTCGGGTGGTACTACTGACCCGAATAATAAGTCAATATCCTCTAAGGTAAGGACACCATAGGAAACAATCTGACCTAATTCCTGATAGTAAAGAGCCGGATTCTTACAGGGGTCTGGGAATTGGGATTTCAATTGAAGAACATCCGCTCTTTTCCATGGGACATGCACCCACATCCTACGCCAGTGGGCTGGGGCTGCTCCAACACCCTGGTTATTGGCGAGCACTGCAGGGATAAAGACGGGAGCTGTCTCTCTCATAGGCATAGCTTTGTCATTCGGAGATGGCGGAAAAGCCGTTGTGTCTCTGAACGCAATCATGGTAACAAGGGCTTCATGCATATCATCTCCCTGAACATGACCCTTGGCAATAGTTAGTTTTAAATCGATCAATCCCCGGGGAGTATCTATGAACAATGCTTCGTATCTTTTCATTATAAGTGTGCACATATACTCGGCCATGTCTGTTTGTTGTATGGCCGTCCATTGTCTAAACGTTGACCAGATATCTTTAACGCCATAAATATTACCATTATTTACCCAAAATGCACATTGTTTTCGCATAGCGTCCCTTTCACTACTCCCAGCGAGTTCAGCAGACCTCAAGACTCCTTTCTAGGGGTACCGAAGAATCCAAACAGGGTATTGGGCATAAGGGAGGACCATCTTGTTCGGTCCGGAGTGGCATAAGAGTCACCAACAGGGGTACCAATAGACTGATTATCAAGCAGACGGGAATGTATGGTCGGGGTTGGGTCAATAGGTGGGGCGGTATGAACTGTCGGAGGGAGGGGTGCTGGCAGGATGACGGGAGTCAAAGGATCAGGCAGTGGTACAATGGGTGGGGCAGCCTGAACCACCACTGGTGGGGGTGGAGCGTTAGGAACATTTTGAGGAAGAGCGGGATACATAGGAGCCGGAGCATAGGCAGGAGGTGGACCTTCAAGAATAGCATTCAACAACGAGTCCCCTCTTCTCCTTCAACCTCAAGGTCCCTGGGAGAACGGGCGGGGTAACATTTTTTCGCCTTAGCCCTATGATGCCTATCTGCCATTTCAACCCCTTCCTGAACCTTATTTTCTAAATGCGCTTTCGCATGATCAGCCATAGACATCCTCTCTTTTTATTCAACGCTTGCTTTTTTCTCATTTTTTGATCTATTTCTTTCCTCCACAACGCGGTGGCGTCAAACATGGCTTGACGAGACCGTTTGCGGAGCAGCTGCTCCTCCAGGCTCGAAAGGGCCTGGAGATCAAAGGAGCCAAACTGTGGCCACTGTAATTCAACATTGCTTCGTTTCGTATATTTTACCCATAAGGAAGAAAACATGATAGCAGATGGCCCATATTTAACATACATCTCATAACTTGGAGTTCCTTCTGGAGGAAGTGGGCAGGCTGCCTCCAGAAGGGAGTCCTCTGTACATACGCAACAACATAACTTTCGGAACTTACTACTGACTGGCATATTTTTACTTCAGGCAGACAACAGTGGGAGAAAAATACTCACCTCACTGGCTTGGCTTTTGCAAAAGTCAATACAGACAGAAAACAGAGCACAAGTGGTGGATGATCAGTCCACCCTTACCCGAAAATGTTGTTCTCTTCTGCAGACGTAGGCACGAGTCCAGATCCAGACAGAGACCGCACTAAAGGGGGCACCAGCGGGACGCAGTCAGGTGGCCCAGACCGGATGGGGAAGACCGTGTGCAAGACTTCTGGTCTACCGGACTCAAAATGGTCCCTCGGGTAGGGTACCTCCGTCGGACTTCCACCAGGGGCCCCCTCACGACCACCGGGCCAGACCTACGTCTCCGTGGTATCCCTGTTCAGGCGCCATTTGTAGAACCAAGAAAAGCCCACCTCAAGGAGGAGTGGGGGCTTGGCGGTGCGGGAATCACCCGAGTCTACTCTTCCCTCCTTATATAATAAAGTGGACCCGGAAACCTTCGTCTGCAGAGAGAACCACCTTTATTACAATAGCCCGGGCTATGGAACAGAGTCCCAAGCTAGTCAGAGACAAAACCTAGGAGGCTGCTGCTTTACTCCACAGCGAACAAGCCTTATATACATTTTTATTCCACTCTTTTGGCATTCAGTCCATTGTTCAATCAGGGCGGTGTTTGTAGTTGATGACCTGATCAAGGCTCGGCATTCAGACCATTGTTCAATCAGCTTGATCAAGACTCGGCATTCAGACCATTGTTCAATCAGCTTGATCAAGGCTCGGTCAGTCAGACCATTGTTCAATCAGCTTGATCAAGGCTCGGTCAGTCAGACCATTGTCCAGATGACCTGATCACGGTGTCAAGGACGTTTACCAAGCAGGGAGCAGAAGATGAAAAACAAGCTTGTTTACACAGGGCGTAGGTGTCTCATGGCTTTCTGTTGATGAATTGGCTAACTGCAAAGAACAGGGGGCTTGGGTATGTGATAGTTTTTTTTAGCGTCAGCAGAAATGGAGGCTGTAGGCAGGGTTTTGTCACGAGATGGCAAGGAATGGAGGAATGTAAGCAAATTAATAGGACCTAGTGAAAACTTATTTTCTTCACTCCTACGATGCAAACCCTAACTAGATGTACCTAAATGTACCTAGCATGTATGTAGGTGTATAGCTAAGAATCCCCCTAGGAAAGAACCAACCCCATTACCTGATATGAGAGAATGAAGGACCCCGTCTTGGTCTAGAGTTGGACACCCCGCGAGGGATGTCAGACTGCTGCATGCTGGAGTGTCTGTGTGCAGGGACTTTAGTGTCTCGTGTCAGCATGGAAGTTTTCTCCTCTGGCTTGTCCAGCGAAGATGTGGTAGTTATATACCCGAAAGGTACCCTCAGGGGTTTTACCTAGATGTGTCATGGTACTGTGGACATGTCGGACAAGGATGATGATAGTGATGACCCTTGTACAGAGTTATTATGCAGAAGATGGCAATCCTGCTGTGATACTAAGAATCCTCATGCATAATAAATGAGGCTAGTTTTCGGAGAAAACCATACAACATTTATTTGGCACCTAACTAGGTAAAAGGTCAGCGCCAGGACTGTTATGTAGAACAATGGTAGGAAAATGTAGGTAAAAGGTTGTGCATTGGGGTTCATAACACTTTCTAATCCATTCCCATAATTCTATCCTTACTTCAAAACACTACTAAACACACAAGAACTCAAGAGCACAATCTTAACACAACTAATTCACAAGATAAAAAATCATATTACTAATCTACTAACCATTTTACTCTAATCTTGGGTCCCGGAGTAGCATGCTACACACTGCAAATTGCTACGAAATCTCGTCAGGGGTATTAAGCATTATATAAATACAATTTATAATTACAGGTACATAAAGGAAAGTATTATTATCAAATAGACTCAAATGGAGTCTATGCAGTAGTTGGAAGGGGTGTGGTAAATATTGAAAGATTCAATAATCCAATGCTATTTCAGATATAGGGATGTTCATTTTTGTGACATTCACAAAGAGAAACATAGATCTCAGATTTTTATGTTGAGGTTTTCTTTCATGCTAGGGCTTGAGACTCAGGGAGATAACAGATTAGCTAATTTTTTTGTAATAGTGAATAGTCGTGGAGCTAACAGGAAATGTTTTTTGAAATATTCATAGTAATGTTTAACAACAATAATAATAATAGTAAAAAGAAATAAAAGCATAAGAAGAATACTTAAGCGTATTAGTCTTCTCTGGAAAGAAGGCACATTTCTAATCATGGAGACACAGAACAATTAGTCATGTAACACTGGTTCAATAGTAAAAGACAGACATCTGAATACATATATATTATATATATATTATATATATATATATATATATATTATCTACTGGCGGTCGCCAGTAGATAGTTATAGTTAGGACCTATTATCCATAGGAAATCCGCGACATTCTATTTGAAATAACGTTGGCGCCGGTTGACGAATCTTCGCGAAAGTTTCCAACTTGTTGGGGCGCTCCGCTCCTACCCTGAAAGTCTCGGGTTGATTCGTCAAGCGGGGGCCGAGAAAAAGGGGGTCCCAAAACGCGTTTTCCCCATTCATTTTTCCATAGGAACCTTTAGTCGCAGCTACAGCCCGAACTGCTGAACGGAATTACACCAAATTTGGCAAACAGGTAGCCCTTGGTTCAGTGTCGTGCCTTTTGCTTAAATGGTGTAAATCCGTTCAGTAGTTTCTGAGAAAATCACAAATAAAATCACATATATATCTATGGCAGCGTAGGGTCCGCGTACCCTCCCGATCACGAGCTGCATGCTAATTGGCTGTCAACACTCCAAATCAGGAAGTGTTGGCAGCCATTTTATCCTCGGTAGAACCGAGGGACAGAAACAAGTGCGCAAAGCGCAAAAGGGCCAGGGTAGAAACACCCTGACCCCTAGGTCTGCTCAGGGGGTCCCACAAGGACCCCCTGGGCAGAAAAAAGCTTTTTTTTAAATCGGCGGGATGCGCTTAGGGTGCGCGGATCCTGCCGAGAAAAAAAAAGAAACAAGTGCGCAAAACGCACAAAGGGGGCAGGGTAGAAACACCCTGACCCCAAGGTCTGCTCAGGGGTCCCACAAGGACCCCTGGGCAGAAAAAAGCATTTAAAAAAAAAAAATCGGCGGGATGCGCTTAGGGTGCGCAAATCCCGCCGAAAAACATCGAGCGCGGTCTCCCGCGCTTCGATGTTAATTGCCCCGGGTGGGCCAAGTCCCGGGGGTATGGTGGGGGTTTAGATTTAATGTGGGGGCCTCTAAGGCCCCCAAGCCCGGGGACCGCCACCCCCCGGGGCTTCTTTTTAAAAAAATGTTTTAACCTGTGTGGGGGCTCCAGCCCCCACACGCCCGGGACTGCCACCTCCCGGGCACTAAAGATTTGAATATGGGGGTCCGTTACGGACCCCAAAGCCCCGGGGATCACCACCTCCCGGGGCTGAGAAATGGTTGGGAGGGGGGCCGCGCGGCCCCCCTCCTGGAGCCCTTGATGGCCCTGGGGACCGCCACCCCCCAGGGCCGGCTCCTGCAGTGTCCCGGGGTGCCTACCCCCGGGACACTGTAGTTTGCATTTTGAAAGAGAGAGCAGGAAACCTGCTCTCTCTTTCAAAATGCAAACTCAATTGCTTTTCCACACGGGGAGCAGCATGTTAGCTGCTCCCCATGTGGAAAGCAATGCCGGCTCCGTAGGACACGGGGAGCCGGCTGGGACTGTGGGGGATTGGGGACCCCCACAGTCCCCAACCAGAGGCCAGGCCCCGGGGGATGGGGTCCCCGGGGCCATAAGTGGCCAGGGAGGGGGGCCACGCAGCCCCCCTCCCCAAATAAAAAAATTTTAAAAAAAAAGGGCAAGGCCGGCCCCGGGGGATGGGGTCCCCGGGGCCTTAAATGGCCTGAGGAGGGGGGCCACGCAGCCCCCCTCCAAATTTAAAAAAAAAAAATCGAGGGCATGCCCCGGGGGATGGGGTCCCCGGGGCCAATACAGGCCCAGGGAAGGGGGGCCACGCAGCCCCCTTCCCGTTTTTTTTTTTAATTAAAAAAAAAAAAAAAAATTGCTCAGGCCCCGGGGGATGGGGTCCCCGGGGCCAAAAGTGGCCAAGGGAAGGGGGGCCACGCAGCCCCCCTCCCATTAAAAAAAAAAAAAAACGACCGGCATCGTGCCGGAGGCCCCGCCCCTCCCTGCAGTACTCTGCAAACGCGCCCCTGGCGCGTTTTAAGAAGGGGAAGTAATTCCCCTTGAATACTGGGGTTCCCTGGGGCCATCTAGCCCACCAGGAACCTCCAGTATGCGCCAGGGGCTGCGTTGCAGAGAGGTGTACAGAGGCCACGCCCTTTTACACCTCTCTGCAACGCAGCTCTGTGGTGCTTTTTAGAAGTACATGGTGGGCTAGTTGGACTCCAGGGACCCTCAGGATTCAAGGGGACTTAATCCCCCAACTTAAAACGCGCCACGGGGCGCGTTTGCACAGTGGTGAAGGGAGGGCGGGGCTTCAGGTGACATGTGTGCAAACAGGCCCCGTGGCGCGTTTTAAGATGGGGAATAAATTCCTTTTCAATCCTGAGGGTCCCTAGAGGCCAACTAGCCCACCAGGTACCTCCAGTAAGCGCCACGGAGCTGCGTTGCAGAGTGTTGTAAAAGGGGCGTGGCCTCTGAACACCTCTCTGCAACGCAGCCCCCTGGCGCATACTGGAGGTACCTGGTGGGCTAGTTGGCCCCTAGGGACCCTCGGGATTGAGGAGGAATTAATTGTCCAACTTAAAACGCGCCACAGGGCGTGTTTGCAGACATGTCACCTCAGGCCCCACCCCTTCCTTCACCATTGTGCAAATATTCCTCTAAAATCAGCCGAACTATGAATTCTGATTTACTCACCTGTTATCAGGAGAGACCTCAGTGCTGCATCTTTCAGCCCAGTACTGATCCTGAAAAGTAATTTTAACCGTACTTACCAGTAACTTGAATTTCCTTCCATAGGATATCATTGACTGGTTTCACTTGGAAATTCTTCTAAGTGTGGAGTTTTGGAACTTTATAATATTCCTCTAAAATCAGCCGAACTATGAATTCCGATTTACTCACCTGTTATCAGGAGAGACCTCAGTGCTGCATCTTTCAGCCCAGTACTGATCCTGAAAAGTAATTTTAACCGTACTTACCAGTAACTTGAATTTCCTTCCATAGGATATCATTGCCTGCTTTTTGCTGAAAAAGTTTCTAAGTGTCGATTTTTGAAACATACAAATATTCCTCTAAAATCAGCCGAAATACGAATTTCGATTTACTCACCTGTTATCAGGAGAGACCTCAGTGCTGCATCTTTCAGCCCAGTACTGGTCCTGAAAAGTAATTTTAACCGTACTTACCAGTAACTTGAATTTCCTTCCATAGGCTAACATTGACTGGTTTCACTTGGAAATTCTTCTAAGTGTGGAGTTTTGGAACTTTATAATATTCCTCTAAAATCAGCCGAAATACGAATTCCGATTTACTCACCTGTTATCAGGAGAGACCTCAGTGCTGCATCTTTCAGCCCAGTACTGATCCTGAAAAGTAATTTTAACCGTACTTACCAGTAACTTGTATTTCCTTCCATAGGAATCCATTGTCTGGTTTTCAGCAGAAAAGTTTCAAAGTGTTGATTTTCACAAACTACAAATATTCCTTAAAAATCGCCTGTATGATTTAAAAGCATTCTTTCAACTGTTTACAGGAGATGCACCAGTGCTGGATCCAGGATCCACCACTGAGTAAGAAAAAGTAACGATAACACTACTTACCTGCTAAGTGAATTTCCTCCCATAGGATAACATTGGTGATTCTATGTGAAAATGTTTCCAAGTGTCAACTTTTAAAATACAATAATATTCCTTAAAAATCACTACTGTAACCAAAACGCTTTTACTCAACTGTTTACAGGAGATGTCCCAGGACTGAATCTAGGATCCAGTCCTGTGTTTAGAAAAAGTAATCCATAAAGTAACTAATTGCATTTAACTAGAAATTCACATTGAGCTCAATGTTGCATTGTGCTTGAAATTGTGTTGCCCATTGCAACAACTGTAACTACTGTACTTAAGTCTATTGCCTATTTGCAAAGTATTTAAACTAAAGTAATTCATTCAGAGAAAGTATATTTTGTAATGTAATGTATAATGTAATTACAATGTAATTTAAAAAATAAAATATGTAAAAATAAAGTTTAAAAAAATGTAGTAAATCAGTATCAAAAAAATAAATATAACAAGTAATACATTTAAAAATTGTCATTTACAAAACCTTTGAAATTCACTGAAAAAAACCATAGGTTTCAGACATGTTATAGTTAGGAATTAGCATTTAAAAAACCTTTGAAATTCACTGAAAAAACCATAGGTTTCAGGCTTGTTATAGTTAGGAATTAGCATTTAAAAAAACCTTTGAAATTCACTGAAATAAACCATAGGTTTCAGGCCTGTTATAGTTAGGTTTAGCATTTAAAAAACCTTTGAAATTCACTGAAAAAACCATAGGTTTTAGGGAAAGTTATAGTTAGTTGGACATTGCACTCGTACAAAACCCGTGAAATTCCCCCGTTATAGTTAGTTCAGCTAACTATAACTCGCGCCCCGCAATGCACTGCTGATGACGTCACATATTACATCACTCATGACATGGTCAGTGACATCACTGATGACATCACTGATGACATCTCAAATGACATCACTGATGACATCATCTACGTGATAATCTTATGCACCTCCTCACACCTTAATATAACCTTTCATACACCCACTCTAAATTACAGACTGCTATTTGCAAAACCATAGACACTCCAACACCAATAACTACATACCCACTCACTGATTCTTAGGTCTACACACACATCCACTCACTCACCCGTACAGTCACTCATACTTACGGTCACTCAGTACAGGACTATCATTTGCACTCATACACCTACATAGACACTCACACACCGCCACTCATCCATAGAGGTACTCACACACCTAGTCAGTCATGCAAATAATTAATCACACTCCCATTTACTCACCTATACAGTTATACACACCAGCTCACTTAGTCATACATATAGTAGCACATTCTTACGCTCCTATGCAATCACTGATGCAAGCACACACTCATCCATATAGCCACTCTCACAATCACACACTCTCATTTATAGCCATTTATATACTCCAACACACATATATACTGCCTTTCACATATGTAGTTACTCACACATGTACCACTGAGATATACATTCAATCACTAACACACCCATACACACACTCACCCACCCATACAGTCCATCACAGAGGCACTTTTGAAACCAAGAACTCAGTGAATCACCCACTCACACATCTATGCACAGAGTCACACACACCCCATCCACACACTCAGGCACCCATACAGATACTCAGAGAACCAATCCATAACTCATATAGACACTCATGTAGCTAGTCAGAAACCCATGGAGCTGCTTACACAACAACAGACAGACAGATACAGACATTCACACAGTTTAGTCACTAACCCATGCATTCAGTAAGATACGTTTAATCACTCACTTATAGACTCAGTCACGCACCTACTAAATCATCCATTCAGACGCTTATACACCCACTCATTCTTCAATACGCCTTTCCCTATATATATTAAACATATTTAAACTTTACAGAAACACACACTCACTGCATGATTTCATCAGTGATGTCATTTGAGATGTCATCAGTGATGTCATCAGTGATGTCACTGACCATGTCATGAGTGATGTAATATGTGACGTCATCAGCAGTGCATTGCGGGGGCGCGAGTTATAGTTAGCTGAACTAACTATAACGGGGGAATTTCACGGGTTTTGTACGAGTGCAATGTCCAACTAACTATAACTTTCCCTAAAACCTATGGTTTTTCAGTGAATATATATATATATATATATATATATTCACTGAAAAAACCATAGGTTTCAGGCACGTTATTGTTAGAAATTAGCATTTAAAAACCTTACAAATTTACTGAAAAAACCATAGGTTTCAGGGACATTATAGTTAGTTGGACATTTCACTCGTACAAAACCAGAGAGATTCGGCTGTTATAGTTAGTTCAGCTAACTATAACTCGCGCCCCCGCAATGCACTGCTGATGACGTCACATATTACATCATTCATGACATGGTCAGTGACATCACTGATGACTCACTGTGCCAATGTTAGCTCTG
Organism: Calotriton arnoldi; assembly: GCA_963921515.1. Lineage (NCBI taxonomy): Eukaryota > Metazoa > Chordata > Amphibia > Caudata > Salamandridae > Calotriton > Calotriton arnoldi. The sequence goes on from CAWUFW010009885.1 coordinate 85,569, forward strand.
GTGCCCTGGTTGCTCTGTCTAGCTGGACCTTGCAATCTGTGCCAATGTTAGCTCTGGGGCCCTGGTTGCTCTGTCTAGCTGTGCCGTGCAGTCTGTTCCAATGTTAGCTCTGGTGCCCTGGTTGCTCTGTCTAGCTGTGCCGTGCAGTCTGTGCCAATGTTAGCTCTGGTGCCCTGGTTGCTCTGTCTGGCTGTGCCCTGCAATCTGTTCCAAAGTTAGCTCTGGTGCACTGGTTGCCCTGTCCCGCTGTGCCTTGCAGTCTGTACCAATGTTAGCTCTGGTGCCCTGGTTGCTCTGTCTGTCTGTGCCCTGCAGTCTGTGCCAATTTTATTGCTGGTGCCCTGGTTGCCCTGTCTTGTTGTGCCCGGCAGTCTGTTCCAATGTTAGCTCTGGTGCCCTGGTTGCTCTGTCTGGCTGTGCCCTGCAATCTGTGCCAAAGTTAGCTCTGGTGCACTGGTTGCCCTGTCCCGCTGTGCCTTGCAGTCTGTACCAATGTTAGCTCTGGTGCCCTAGTTGCTCTGTCTCGCTGTGTCTTATACAGTGCCAGGAAGCCCTGGTGTTTCACTTGCATTTCTGGCTCTGCCATGTGCTGTGCCAAGGTGTACCAAGTGCTCTACTTGCCCATATTGGCTGTGCCCTCTGCTGTGCCAAGGTGGCTCTGGTGTACCACATGCCCATTTTGGCTGTGCCATGATGTACCCCAGTGCGCCATTCTCCTATTTGTTCTGTGCCATCACATGTGTACCACTTGCCCATTGTGGCTGCGTGCCAGGGCTGCGCCGGGGCTCCTCTTGCCAATGATCGGCTGTGCCCGACCATCTGCTCTCTGTGGATTTGAAAGTGTCTGCTGGCTGGGCCGAGGCACCCTGCCCCCGTGGGGTTTCCTGTTTGCCAATGCTGTGTTACTTTTTTTAATGCGCCTTCTACCAGCCTTGAATGGGCCTTCCTCCCTTTGTCCTGTGCAGACATCAACGGGCCGGGGGGCATTGAGGGCGAGTGGATTGGGGCTTGGGGGGCTGGTTGCTCCTCCCCCCTCATTAGCCTGTGATACAACAGGTCTCACCTTCCCTCTGCACTCACAAACCTGCCTTCAGCCCTGGATTAGCAGAGGGACGCAGCCCTCCTTGGGACAGAACCATCTACAGCCTGGACTCTCACCCACCACTGGACTTGGTATCTCTCAGGACACACTCCCCCCACACACAGAACAAGATGTACTCATCACTGCCTGGTAAGTCCCTTCTGGAATGGGGAATCTAGGTAGACCTGCTCTGGGGCGCAAAAGTGAGGGCCACTCGCCCAACCTGCCTCAAACATGGAAACGTTGAGTAGGAGCCAAATACCGCGTGTCTCGAGGCGCTTGTTCTGTACGGTGAGAAGGAACGGCTTGAGAAAAATGTGTCAATGTGAGGGGCTTTGTATAGTATGAACTGCACCTGGGCATCTGGTTTTTACTATAGCACGAAATGTGCCTGGAGACCGGTCATCTGGGCGCTGCATGGTTTTGCATTCTAGCATGAACTGCGCATGGGGAGCGGTCATCTTTTGTTTGTAGCATGAACTGCGCCTGGAGACGGCCATCCGGGCGCTGTATGGTTTTTATTCTAGCGTGAACTGCGAATAGAGAAGGTCCATCTATTTTTTTCTTCATTATAGCGTGAACTGCGCCTGGAGACCGGTCAACTGGGCGCTGCACAGTACACTTAAATGGCGCAGGAAGAGAAAAGAGACACAAATTCATGTATCTGGATGGATGTGGGGAGCAGGGACAGTCCAGTGAGAGATAACCAACACTCCCAAAACTTCACGGCTCGAGCACCTGCCAGCCACGCCCGTTTGTCGAGGGCCCTTGCCCTACCAACCCGCCAAACTGTGACTTTAGTTAACTTTTCAAGAACGTACAGTATGAGATTCTGCCACGTTCCCGCTAAATGCCCCAGTCCCTAACATGTGAAATGTTGGGGAGCGTTAAAGCGTTTGATTAGAGGCGTGCACGGATACGGAGTGTCGAAAAGGAGGCAACAATTACCAGGTTTCCTTCGATTTATGTTAGTCAACGAAAATAAATCGAGATTTCTAAATTGTATCAAAATATCCTATAGGTTGTAGGAATACCCACATGCGGCGAGCAGTCGTTGAGCTGGGTGTGGAAATGTCAACGAATGGCCCCGTCATTAAATAGCTTAACCCATTTGGCTATTGAGGTTTCTAAGATCTTCCAATACCTGCAGATAAGGGAACTGTTGTATAGGATCACACAATGAGCCCAAGCTGCAGAGCCGGGATTCCCTGCACAAACATAATTATACCTGAATTTAGTATTAGCAGCGTTCCGAAACTGCGTGACTGGCAGGAAGCTGTTTTTTAAAACCGTAAGTAGGATGTGGAGGTTAGACACGTGATTTCACATACTCTGATTTGAAACCCTGTCGAAATGTACACAGTATAATGCATACAGCGCTAGCTATCATAGTTTGTCCGTTTCTAAGCACTGTAAACCATGGACATTAATATTACCCAATTTAACGGTATTGATTATATCGACCTCTGAAGGATGAACGTCTCAGATGGTCTTGTGAGCTGTAGGTCTCGTATGCAGAGATGTAACCTGGAGACACCCGCAGCCAGTCTGGGAAGCGTGGGAGAGATCTGAGGGAACATATCCTGGTTTCAGACAGGAGTCCGGTTTAGTGACCAGCGGTGCCTGGGCTGTGTGCATTCTGAACAGCAAATTAAGATTTAACAGTTTCCAATTAGCGCCAACAAAAACATGTCAATGGGAAGTGTTTTTTATCGAGCACGTCTGTTCAAAAGCACAGCAGCGCCCAACAAGCACATGTTTAATCCGGGGCAAGTCAGGCGCTTTGTAAAGCGCCTATGGTCATCGTTAGAAAACTTTGGTGCTTCATGGATGAACTAAAAAGTCCGATTTTACTATCGGACTAAACCTTTACTTCAAGAGGAGATCAAACAAACAGACGTCGTTTCGCTTACAAGCTTTAAGTGTGTTGTGCTGCGTGAGGAAAGTGATGTTTTTTACATTATATTTACCCCCTAGCAGCTGATGTTAGCAGAGTTGGTAATCACTGGTGGGGGTGATTTGTGGTCGATGGTCACTGACATCTGAACCGTGCACTCAGCACAAAGCTCTGCAGACGACCCGCTTCCGACGCGTTGCAACGGAGGGCGACAAGAACAGCCGGAAAACACTCTTGTTTCGGTATTTTTTAACACAGAGCACGCGTCAGCACTGATTTAATTAACAAATGTCTTTACGGTTTTGTGATTCACTTAATGTGGGTGAAGGATGAGGGACTGATCAAGCTAGAGTCTGAATTTCAAACATGCAACCAGAGGTCAGGCAAAAATAGGCAAGCGCAGTGTTCCAGTATAATGTGCAGCCAAGAAACCTCAGAGTTACTGGAGACTTTGCCACGCAAAAAAAGGAGAGCTGCCGTTCAGCATGTCGAAGCGCTGCGCAGGCAGGAAACAAAATTTAATAATCATTTCATTCCTTCCACATAATTATGGAAGCCCCGGGGAGGTGGCGGTCCCCGGGGCTGCGTGCCCCCGCTCATTATTAGCATAGCCCCGGGGAGGTGGCGATCCCCGGGGCTGCGGGGGCCCCCGCGGGCCCCCGCTATTTCATTTTAAGATTGCCCCCGGGACCTGGCCCACCCGGGGGCCTCATTTAATTTTTTTTTAATAATTTTGGCGGGATTCGCGACCCCAACGCGAATTTCGCCGAAATTATTTTTAAAAAAATGCTTTTTTGGGCCCTGGGGGTCCTTGTGGGACCCCCTGAGCAGGCCTAGGGGGTCAGGGTGTTTCTACCCTGCCCCCTTTTCTTGTTTTTCACCTTTGTTTCACTGTTTTCTTGTGACTCGGTTCTACCGAGTCACAAGATGGCTGCCAACAATTCCTGGTTTGGAGTGTTGGCAGCCAATCACAGTGAAGCTCGTGGTCGGGAGGTTTCGCGAATCCACCGCGTCCCTAGATATCGAAACTTTTATTTTTTGAATTTCTCAGCAACTACTGAACGGATTTACACCATTTTAAAAAAAAGGACGCTTTCTGAACCAAACACTACCTTTTTGCCAAATTTGGTGTCATTCCGTTCAGCAGTTCGGGCTGTAGCCGTGTCTAAAGTTTCCTATGGGAAATTGATTTTCCGACCTCTAGTTTTTGAATTTCTCAGGAACTACTGAACGGATTTACACCATTTAACAAAAAGGACTCTTTCTGAACCAAGGGCTACCTTTTTGCCAAATTTGGTATAATTCCGTTCAGCAGTTCGGGCTGTAGCCGTGTCTAAAATTTCCTATGAAAAATAGCATGGGGAAAACACGTTTTGGGACCCCCCTTTTTTCTCTGCCCCCGCTCCGCAAATCACCCCGAAACTTTCAAGACAGGAGCTGACCGGAGCGCCCCACTAGTTTTGAAAATTTCACAAAGATTCGTCAAACGACGCCAAAGTTATTAGGAAAACAAAAAATGCTTTTCCTATGGAAAATAGGTCCTAACTATAACTACCTACTGGCGACCGCCAGTAGGTAATATATATATATATATATCATGAACTCGACCCAAAGGTATTAAAGTGCTTTCCATGAGCAAGAGTTACATTATAAATGTAAGATTCATGTTGTTTTCGGCACGGGAGATTAAGTAATTTGCACAGGATGCTGAGCCAACGCTGAGGATCGTAACTGGTCCCCCAGCTCCAAAGTAAGGAGCTCTGGCCATAATGCCACACCCTTTAAACATCAAACACAAGAAGAAATCATTTTAAAAGGTGCTCTACAGCTGCCGTAACGATCCCTGACTGGTAAGTAAAGTAAACAAATACAGAAAAGTCATTGCAGAGACTTAAAGCATGGACAAATGGCTAGTATTTTTCTATTGGTAAGATCGGAATCCATGGAAGTGAGTGTCAATGCAGGTGCACTTTCAATTTTCAATTACACACCACACCACTGTCCACACCCTTTCAGGTCTGGACAGTGTAAAAGTTGTGATTGATGGGCCTCAAAAGGCACTTAGATTTTCCGTAAATGAACTTGCAGACAAAAGAAATGCTTGCTTTTGTGTAGCATTTGGTTCAGCAGGAAACTTAAAGAGGGTGTAACATGGTTTTGCCACAATCACCAGCACATTCACAGCTGCTGGTATTGTGCATTTGACAACCCTCCCAATGGCACACTCCACCTGAAATGGGAGGGAAGAGATGTGGCTGTGGGGGACAAGGTCTGGGATTAAGGTGCACTTAACTCTGCAGCACTGTCCATTCATCCATATCCAGAGGGGTTCCCTGATTAAATATCGATGTAAAAAATATAGTTAACAAAAATATCGTGGTAAAAATATCGAATACAAATATATCGACTCCCTATACTTAAACAGGTAAGTACAATAATATCGATACAAAAATATCGAAGTAAAAAATATTGATGTAAAAAATATCGACTTAAAAAAGATATATAAATTAAATCAAATATATTAAATAATATGAATATTTTTAACAAAATAAATTACATTTAATGTATATTTTAACTAAATATAACAAATAAACTTAATTAAATAAAATATATAAACACAAAATAATGTGTACAAATACATTAACTATTAACTATTATCTTTACTTAATTTATAAACTTTTTAAATTATATAAAAATAAAATATATACATATATGAATAATTTAAAATAAAATAAAACATTCTATAATTAATTAACACATTAAACTATTAAAAGAAATATTAAAAATACATTTCGCAAGACAATAAATACAACAGTAGGGAAAATGTTGGATAGCGGAGGGGTAAAATTACTATTCCCACTCCAGTGAGTGCAAAAGCAGGGAAAGTGCTGGATAGCGGAGGGGTAAAAATTACTATTCCCACTCCAGTGAGTGCAGCAGTAGGGAGAGTGTTGGATAGCAGAGGGTAAAAATTACTATTCCCACTCCAGTGAGTGCAACAGCAGGGAAAGTGCTGGACAGCGGAGGGGTAAAAATTACTATTCCCACTCCAGTGAGTGCAGCAGTAGGGAGAGTGTTGGATAGCAGAGGGGTAAAAATTACTATTCCCACTCCAGTGAGTGCAACAAGCAGGGAAAGTGCTGGACAGCGAGGGGTAAAAATTACTATTCCCACTCCAGTGAGTGCAGCAGTAGGGAAAGTGTTGGATAGCGGAGGGGTAAAAATTACTAGTCCCACTCCCGTGAGTGCAACAGTAGGGAAAGTGTTGGATAGCGGAGGGGTAAAAATTACTATTCCCACTCCAGTGAGTGCAACAGTAGGGAAAGTGTTGGATAGCGGAGGGGTAAAAATTACTATTCCCACTCCAGTGAGTGCAACAGTAGGGAAAGTGCTGGATACCACACCAATAAAAAAATAAACATCAACATTTTTATTAAATTTTATTTCCATTATTAACATAATTAATATTGAAATTTAAATATATTATTATTAAAAAATAAATAATAAACATTCATTAATTACACATTGTTTGACACTATAATATCCACAACACACATCTAAAATTAATTACAATAATTAATTACTAAGGGGCTCATTACGATGGCGGGCGGAAGCACAACCGCCGTGCTGGCGGATGCAAAAACCACCAGTTACCGCCGGCACGCAGCAGTCCACACGCCCGCCCAATTACGATGCGAAAAGTAGGCCAAACACCGCCGGCAAGCCAGCAACACCGTCCGCCATCAAAGTGCGCCCGTACACGTAGCGGCGCAGCCCAACTGACACACACCGTCCGACGAAATCACGTCCCGCCCGGCGTATAAATTACGATGCCGCAAACAAACGGCTCCCACGGCAAAGAGATACCGTACGACAAACAGAAGCGGTAACACGGAGGCCGAGCACGGACAATGAAGAAGCGGCTCCCCCGAGCATGAATCCAGCACTGCAGGCCCTCCCCATGCTCCTGCTGATGCACCACCATGGACGCAACGTACCGCGGAGACGCAGGTAGGCACACACACAACAAGTGCACGCAAACAGCGCACACAGTGCAAGGGCGGAAAAAGCGGACACCCCCCACCAGCGCGTGTACACTACACATCCACCATTGCATCCACATATGACACACAGGCCAAATCGTAACATCGCGTAACACATGTGTACACACCACCTGGGACTAGGAACCAACCACCCCGTCACGGCCCCAAAGCGCCGATGACGCCGCCACACATGCGCACAACGCAGAGGCCAACCGCAGCGCCATGCATGCGTCGCACACAGACACAGGGACACAACCAAGCAGCACACACATCAGCCCCACCCCGAACGCACATGACACGTGACAGGCCTGCCACAGACATGTCTCCAACGCCCAATTCACGGACAACACCCAACGCCACACAACCGACGCACACATGTCAGTGAAGTCACGCAACAGCAGGACACACCCCAGTGTAACAAACATGGCGTAGCACACAGCGGCGGCAACACCAACTAGGAGAAGCAGGGCCCCTTCGGGAAGAGGAACGCCAGTACCACACTGAAACACCCATACCACCCTGCACATATGAACAAGACATATAAAACGGAACACCAAAGAGCCCGGGGACCGACAACAGGTGGCCCAAGAATAACATTCACACACAAGGCCCAACGCAGAGCGGAAAGGCAGCCTGCCGCCCACACAAGGGAGAGCAGACAGCACTGAATGACCTTCCATTCCAACTCCGAAACCACAGCCCTACGACAGAAGCCGGTGAATACAGCCATTGTCCAAGAATAGACCAACACAGGCATGCCGAGGAGACCGACCACAGGGCAGATAGCGCATATCACAGAAGCACACAACGGACGGGGAAGAAAGAAGAAAACACTCCCCCATGTCGGTCACATGCAAGTTAATTGGAAGGAGTCACACATCACTGACCTTGAACTGTCTGAGAAGCATGTGGGATGAGGGCCCGTGTCCTCCAAACAAGCCAACAGAACACAAGTCCTGTCTCCCTACGACTACACAGAGCACACAGCAACCTCGGAGCGTGCACATTGCAGACTGCACACACAGCCGGAGCACGCCACCACAACGCACCGCTGCGAAATGGCAACCGCAACACACCTACCCAACTACGCCGAACAGCTCAAGCTGTACAAAACCAACCTGTTTCATACATTGGGATGCGATCTCCTGTCCCTGCTGAACGTAAGTTACCGACTGACTTACCGCATCACATTGTTCAGCTGCGTCATGCCAGTCTTCTACTGTCGGAGGTGTCCCTACCAGCATCCCGTGGAGATATGCCTCTCCAACCCGGCATGTCTGAAGGCGGACCTGCTACCACTACTCCTCCCTCTGGACGCACACGACAGGGCCTGCTCTGCCTATGGGGGCATGGCGTATGTGGCCAACATCGCACCCGCACTGAAATGGGACCACTGTGCCTCCACACGACGGATCATCGAGAACAGCTACATCGAATGTCACCCAGCATGCCCCATCATGGTCCTCCAAGGGACAACTTACGAACAACACCTTGACAGCCACCATCCGCTACATTGGCTGGCAAACATGTACACCACCAATGACATGGTAGCCCTGCTGGACGGCATCGCATACCTGACAACCTGTAAATTCGTCGGACCACAACGCAGGTTCCCCGATTGACCTATGAAGTCCAACCCCGCACCCATGCTTAGCTTCCGCACGGACTGGCCAGTCACCACCACAACAGCCATACCAAACGACCGGCAACTGTAACCACACCATCAACGACATCGCCATGACATCGGATATGACCGGGACATGCACACTGTTCCCCATCACATCCAGGAACACCGCATGCATCGTGGGAGGCAGTGGCATGGGCTCTGTGTATCGCACCCACATGGACGGAACTGCACGAACAACCAGGACACGACATGGATCCAGCGCACATGGACACACACACCGCTCAGTGGACATGAATAGGTCGCCTGGAGTCTGTGGGTGCTGCACCCCTCCCACCCCCGCCCCGGGAATCCCATACCAGGACCTTTGCATGGACGACAAGTGCATACAACAACAACACGACCCCAGTGACTGTGACATGTCCAGTAACCACCACAGTGCAACAACAAGTGGCACGCCGCTGCATGCACGCAAGCACATGCCCTGATGTCATCTCACATGCACGCGTGCATGAGGAACAACCGCAGCAAACCTGTCACATGGAACTGAGATGGACTGTGCCCATGATGCCAAGCGGTCTGGTAGGCTACATGTATACCGTCTGTGTCAAAGTCCGCAGCTCCGCAGCTATACGTAAATGTACATTAGCACAGCCTTGGCCAAGCAGATGTAACTCTGAAGCCCACATCCCACATGCAACAGCCAGTCACATGTAACCCCACACCCTATCCCATTTGAAATCATGCTCAGTATATCCTCAACATGTATTCCGCTGCCAGTAGTGTCCACTATACTGCATCACAGAGGACAGAAGACTCAATATAATGTTTGAAACCAAAACTGTCTCCGCTGACTCATTTCACAAGTACGAATGAGAGAGGATGAGAGAATGTGAAGTACACGGCAGTCGTGACATGACCATGTAGTCCACTGGTATTGGATGTCAACGCAAATGAGTAGCACAACTGTGGAAGACACACATGTGTCGTGTGAAGTCGTATGGACGCAGTGCTCAGGTGGGTGGGTGTGACGGGTAGATGCGCACATGCCAAGTTGGAGCACGCCGTGTTGGGAGGGGTCATGAACAGTACACCACCGCTTCCCTGGGCATTGTGAGAGGACACCTGTCGGGGGGAGTGAACACGTGTGTGCACAGCAGCCGGGCACACGTACAAAGCGGTACCAGGCGCACCTCAGCCCACCCTCTGTGGACAAGCTGGATCCTGTTGTGCGCCCACCATGCCCCTTGACAAGGCACACACAGCCCCAGTCGACCAGGTGTAACCCCAACATAGTCAATCCGCACAGGCGATACAGGGCACGGGATGGCAGTGGAGCATGGTGTGTGAGAGGTCTCCTCGCGCTCCTCCTGGTCATATCACGCAGGCAATAGAACCTCAACGTCTAGCATGGCACAAGTCAAATGGAAGTGTAGGGGGACGCACCACAGCACGAGCAGCACGGACGTCACGGGAGGTGGCTCGCACCATCCCATCCATTGCCCATTATACCAACCACGCCACATGCCATTGCGACTAAGTGCAAGCGCGTGCGCCACCACCCCCGAGCCCTCCCCAGAGAGGCCAAAGAGTGAATGTGTGGGCCATCAGTCACAGACGGACGCGGCATGGCCGCAAGGGCAGCCACAGCCACTGGGTGTCGCAGGTGGCGGATCCGGAAGGCGAAGACTGTGATGCATAGTCCATGCAGGCCGGGTCTCCATTTGGGGCACCACGCAGGTGGACGGCATCCCGCAACACATCATACCCTGAGACAGCCCACTCGTGCAACTGGACCCACACATACACTCCTTGCCCTCTCTGGTGCGAGCTTGGGGCTGCCTGTGCAAGCGCTAGCCTCGCAGGTGCACATGCATATTGGGGGAGCGAGGGGAGGACATGAGGGCTGGGGCGAAGATGACTGTATCACTGTCAGTGAGCACAAGGGATGACCCAGATGTGGAAAGGAAGAGACGTGTCCCGTGTGTACTGCAACTAGTCGCCAATCCAACTACCCCCCATGTCCGGAATGTAGGCCCGCACCTAGGCCCGCCCATCCGCCACATCGAATATACCACCAGCACGACAACCTTCCCATTCGAAACACTGACTGGGGGTGGCGACCAGTGAACAATCATGTGTAGCCTACCCACGCGTACATGTGGGCCCTCCATGATCCATGTCACCTGCGGCAAAGTCATGACATGCGCAATGAGGGAAGTGAGGAGAGCTGTCCGCCCCACGCACAGTAGGTGCATCAGCTCCACAGACCCAGCAGCGAGTCCAGCAGGGGTCACATGTGCAGGGGCAGCTGTGCCTGGTGTGAGGGCACATGCATATAGACAGCACATCGACCAATGTGTAGTCTGCCCACATCTACAGTCCATCATCATGCGGACATAGGAATTGAACACAGGGCAACACATCTTAGTGGGTGCACCCACCGTGACCAACAATGCGCACTCATCGACGTACCCGCCCTGTGCATGGCCCCCCACCCAACGGAGGCACATCCAGTGCCACCATCCCACACACAAGCCTTCCACGGAACATGCTGTGTCCAATGGTCAGTACAGAGTCAGCGCCCATCTGGTGGATCCTGAACAGGAGACACATGCACACACATGCCAGCTCCCACTATGTACGTCTGCCACCTGGCACGTGCAATGTAACCTCTCACCTGTGACGTGTGACTGCAAGCACACAGCCGTCTTGGCATGGGGCTGTCAATGTGGACACCTGTCAATGTTTCGGGAGGTGTGATCCGTACAGTGCTGTACATAGGGTGCAGTGCTGACACCTACTACTGTCTCATATCCCCTCGTGCCACCGGTCCCACCTGTTTTGGCCGCTCAGCCTGTGCCCACATCGTCGTCGTCGTGTGCCATACTCATCCAGCCTCGGAAGCAGTTCCATGCTCAGCAGACATTCATGTTGCCGTGGCGTTGCCGCTTGACGAATATGCAGTCAGTCCCCATCAGCACGCCCCGCAAGTCATTGGGGCCTAGATCCCCATGTGCATGCACATGGCAGTGGTATGTCTCACTAGCCATTGCCATTGTTGGGAGACCTGTGTAAGTGTATTGTGGCCGTGCCGTCCCAGCTTTACAGCTGGGCTGTGGCTCATGTGCTTGCTCAGTCATGTCAGTGATGTGTATGCGAAATTGCTATGTGTTGTGTTGCTTTGACATGTGTCCTCTGCCATTTTCCCTAGGCGGAGACCGAACATTGACCGCCCATACCAATTGCTGGTGGACATGGACGATACAGAGGTTATTAGGAAGTTTCGGCTGGACAGGCCAACCCTGCATCGACTGTGTGCCATGTTAGAACCCCATCTCCGTCCCCGCAGGGTGTATCCGACTGCTGTCACCCCCACGGCTAAGGTGATGGCCGCCATGCATTTCTTCGCCACTGGGTCATTCCAGCACACAGTGGGCAGTGGAGGAGGGATGTCCCAGCCCATGTTCAGCAAGGTGCTGAGGGATGTACTGGCAGCCATGATGCTGTACCGAAACAGGTACATCCACTTCCCCAGGGCTCGTGAATTGGCGGCAGTGAAGGGTGCATTCTATGCCCTTGGCAGAATCCCACACGTCGTTGGAGCCATTGACTGCACACATGTTGGCCTTGTTCCACCACAGGCCACTGAGCACCTGTACCGCAACAGGAAGCACACGCACTCCCTGAATGTGCAAGTGGTGTGCCTTGCGGACATGGTGATCACCCACGTGTGTGCAAAGTTCCCAGGCTCGGCCCATGACGCACACATAATGCGCAACAGCATCTTGCCACGACTGATGGCCAATCTGCAACAGGATTGTGGCTGTATTGTCGGTGAGTATGTGGAGTGGTGTAGCGTGCTGGTTGTGCGATGCTGTCCCCTGTCCAGTTGGAATAGCAACGGTTCTCTGTGTCCCTCACACCCAGGTGACTCTGCGTACCCGAATGGGGCATGGCTGCTCAGTCCATTGAGGAATCCTCGCACCCCAGCAGACGATCAATACAATGAGGCACATGGGAGGACCAGACGTGTGGTCGAGCGTACCTTTGGCCTCCTCAAGTCCAGGTTCAGGTGCCTGGACCGCACCGGGGGTGCACTAGCGTACTCCCCACAGAAGGTGTGCCAGATAGTGGTGTCGTGCTGCATGCTGCACAATCTGGCCATTCGGAAGCAGATCCCCCTCATTGTGGATGACGGAGATCAACCAGGGCCCCAGCCCGCAGACCAGGACAGCTCGAGTGAGGAGGACAGCGGAGAGGAGGAAGCTGGGAATGTGCGGCAGCAGCTCATCGCCCGCTACTTCACTTGACGGTGAGTGTCCATGTACGACGGCTGATGTGGCTGTATCTGTGCAGGTGTGTGTGTGCTGTGTCAGGGTGGCCGTTTGTTCACTGCGTGCTGTGTGTCAACGCTCCATGGCCAGGGTAGTATGCCACTGTTGGTGGCTGTGGCATTGTGCCCTATTGCTCTGTGCGATGTGTGTACATTGCTTGTAGTTGTTGACATGTACTGTGTGATGGGTGTGTGACACACTCATTGAATGTGCTCCTGTTCTGTCTCCCACCCCTAGGTCCCTACAGGCCCTCCGGATTCCATTGCCATGCCACGCATCAGGTGCCTTTCCGCCCAAGGTGGCCGTTGTATTCCGTACAAATAAAACACAGGGCACAAACAGCAGTTTGTGTAAGAGGTGCATTTATTTCAAACTGTGACATGTGATTGTGTGTAAGGTGATGACAAAAGTGGTGCGTGCAGTGACAATGAGCAGTCGGTCATGGCTGCGTGATGCTCAGGGTGTACCCACTGGTTCTATGTCCATAGTCCAACACACACATGCCATCCAGATGGCTGTGTGGAGTGGGATCGTAGTCCAAGTCAATGCAGTGGGTGATCAAGGAAGGCTGGCTGGCTGCCTCACTTGCGTTTGGAGCGTGCGAAGTCCTCCCGGGAGATCGGTTTCCACTTCGGACGGCCCCTTCCACGTTTGCGAGGGGGGTGCCTGCTTGCGACATGCTGGTGGTTGAGGTGTGCTCACTGGCTGTGGACGCAGGGGAACTGGACACTGCTGCTCGACCCTGCGCCCCGGCAGGTGGTGGCGGAGGGGAGCTGCTGTCCCTGGCTGTGTCCTCACCGCCACCACCAGCTGGCCCATGAGGTCCACGAGTTGACCTATACGGGCGTCCATGGACCTCAGCACCCCCAGCACCTCCCGCGTGTCTGAAGCAGACCTGACCCATTGTTCTTGGGCCTCTTCATAGGCCCCAAGGACTCTGGCCATTTGAGGCAGGGCATGGCTCCCAGGGGAGACTTGCGTTTCCCTGACCCTGCTCCTCCTACCAGTTCTGCTGCCACCGGCCTGCCCACTAGCCACATTGCTCACCACGGTCCTCGCTGTGGCTCCCAGGGTGGATCCAGTCGGCCGGGCCACCACCTGCGCTGGGGCTGGTGCCAGCGAAGACGTGGTGGTGGTGGCGGCGGTGGTGGTCGGTGCGGCGATGGTGGCGGTTGCGGCAGTGGTAGTGGCCGCAATGACCGTGGGTGTGGCCGCAATGACCGTGGGTGTGGCCGCAACGACAGTGGCAGCAGGGGGCTGGGAATGTTCAGCAGCCCTGGATGATGGGTTGGTGGGTAGGAGGGGTCCTGGGGAGCGGCTGGGCCCTGCCACACCAGATGGGCCTGCTTGGTGGTCCGTGTCCGAAGAGGAGGTGAGATCCTCCACATCCGTGTGTCCTCGTTGGGGGCTTGTGGGCTGGCTGTGCTGGCTGCTGTCTCCATCCCCAGCATCCGGCAGTTCGTCACCTGTGGAGAGAATGAGATTTGTTATTGTGTTGCACCTGGCGAAGTATGTATTTGTCGTCTGACATTGACAGTTCGTGCAATCTCGTACATGGGTTTCCCGGAGGCGTGTGTGTGGCTGTAGCATTTGTAGTTGTGTGTGCTTGGCAATGGGACTGTGTGCTGTGCACATGTGGCATGGGACGGATTGGCCATGCCGATGGGTGTGTTGCTGTGCCCCTACTTATTGTGACTCTGGTGTATGCGGGCTCCTGGCCCATCCTGGGTCTGGTTTGTACTTTGCTTTTGGTGTTCAGATGGGACGCTTAGGAACGCATATGGCAACATGGGGGCCATGCCCCAGATTCGCATTTGGGAGGGAATATGCTTTTGGGGTTCAAATGGAACGCTTAGGAACGCATATGGCAACATGGGGGCCATGCCCCAGATTCGCATTTGGGAGGGAATATGCTTTTGGGGTTCAAATGGAACGCTTAGGAACGCATATGGCAACATGGGGGCCATGCCCCAGATTCGCATTTGGGAGGGAATATGCTTTTGGGGTTCAAATGGAACGCTTAGGAACGCATATGGCAACATGGGGGCCATGCCCCAGATTCGCATTTGGGAGGGAATATGCTTTTGGGGTTCAAATGGAACGCTTAGGAACGCATATGGCAACATGGGGGCCATGCCCCAGATTCGCATTTGGGAGGGAATATGCTTTTGGGGTTCAAATGGAACGCTTAGGAACGCATATGGCAACATGGGGACCATGCCCCAGATTCGCATTTGGGAGGGAATATGCTTTTGGGGTTCAAATGGAACGCTTAGGAACGCATATGGCAACATGGGGGCCATGCCCCAGATTCGCATTTGGGAGGGAATATGCTTTTGGGGTACATGCTGTGAGCCATGGGTGCCGAACGTGACATGTGTTGTGGCAGCATGACAGTGCATGGTTTGAGGTGTGTGCATGCTTGACATGGCCTGCATATTTGCTGTCTGTTGTGATTACTGGACATGGCATTGGACGCATCGTTATGAGTGAGTGATGGTTGTGTGTGAAAGCCAACGTATTGCAGTTGTCCCATCTCCTTGGTGTGCGTGCTGCCCTGTGCCATGTGCATCACTGCAGTGCTCGTGGGGGGTGTGGCCCATGTTGTGTGTTGTTGCTCACAGTGTGTCGTGCGCTTCATTGACTTCTGGCACATGGTTGGTCATGGGCATGTATCTTAGCGTGACTGCTGTATGTGTGGCAGCTGTGCGGATGACATGCCTTTCATGAGACTGGGGCTGACGGATGGGATGGATGGTATGTTGTATGTGCATGGTGTGTCTGTGTGTTTGATGGGTTCAGTGGTGTTCGTGTGCATTTATGTTGTTCCGCTCTGTTGCGTCTAGTGTTGTTTGTCTTACATAGGCGTAGTTGTGGGGTGTGTGGTTGACAGGCAGTAGGGGCTACATGGACAGGACTTCAATGGTGTTTCGGTTGTGTGTGATGAGTTGCACAGTGGCTGCCGTGTGGTACTATATTCAGTGTGGCTTGTGCATGCAGACGTGGCTCCTTGGGTGTTGCTATGTCTGTGATGGGTCATGTGGGGTGTGAGTCTGTTGTTCATGTCCGTGTGCACATTGTTCACTTGTTCGTGACGGTGGGCGGTGCTGCGTGTCCGTCTGCTACGTGACATGTCCCATGTGTTGGTCGTGTACCGGTCCTCATGCCTCCAGTAATCCAGCCCTGTCCAGTTTCCCACCTGCAGGTTGTTCGTGCGTGCACTGTACTGGATGCCACATGGCTCTAAGCGGGGGTGCTCCATGTTGCAGGTCTGTGGGGGTGGGGGGTGTTGTGGGTCGTGGGGGTGGCTGGACACCCACTGACACCGATTGCTGTGGACCGTGATGTCTGCCTTTCGGCTGTCGTTGTGCACTGAGGTGGCTGACACGTGGCTGTGGGGTGTGGGGGATGCTCCTCCTTGCTGTGCTGTGGGACTAGGGGCCTGGTGTGTGTTGTACTTGGGCTGTCCACCGTCCCACCCACTGCACTTTGTGTTCCTGCCACTTACCTGTTACTTGTCGGTTTGTGCAGCTGTGGCGGACACATGGGTGTGGTGGGTGCTCGTTGTGGCGCTTCTGGCATATTTGGGGACCTGTTGGTGGTTACGTGGCTGGCTGAGTGTACACATGTCCCCACGCATCTTACAGTTGTTCTGTTTGGGCTGTGTGTGGTGGTGTCTGTTGCATGTGTGTGTTGTGTATTGTGTGCTGGACATGGGGGTGTTTGTCCCTGGGAGCTGTGGCATGGTGGTAGTGCATGTGAGTACATAGCGGTGTGCTGGTATACATTAGTTTGTACTTACCAGCCTCCACTCCCCTGCTAATCCGGCGAGGATCTCGGGATGGATGATGACTCGCACCTTATCCTCCCAAGCTTTGAAGGTCTTGAAGAGCGCAGGATTCCCTCCGCCAGTGACGGCAGCCAGCTCTCTGTTTTTGCCCTCCTTCTTCTTGACCAGGCTCTTGACGTCATTCCACCGTTTGTTAATTTCGACTCTGTTCCTGGGCAGGGTCCCGACTGCATTGACCTGGTCTACAATCCGGTTCCACATTCTGTTTCTGGTGGCTAGTGGTGTGTGTTGGACCATGTTCCCATAGATTTGTGGGTGCACCTTGATGATCTCGTCGACCATGACCGTCAGCTCAATGGGCGTGAACTTGGGCATTCTTTGTGGTGCCATGGTGTTTGTGGTGCTGGTGCGGTGTGTGTTGTGTAATGTGCAGGGGGTTTGTGGTGCCGGTGTTTGGTGGTGGTGGTGGTGGTGGTGGTGGTTGTGATGTGTGCGTTTCTGTGGTGTGCTGTTGTCCTTGCTGTGTCACTGTGTCCTCTCCTCTCCTCTCTGGTTTGCAATGTTGCAAGGGGTTGTGGTCTGTGGGAGTGCTGCTTTTGTACTTACCTATGTGGGTGTGTCCTCATGGTCTGTTGTTTTCAGGTGTGTTGTGTCTGGGGTTCTGGCCTTTGTAGTTTTTGTTTGTCCGGGGGGTGTTTTCGGGATGTGTACTGTGCTTGTGTATTTGTGCGTGCCTTGCTGTGTGGACTTGTTGGCCATGTTGTGTGCTATTGGTTTTGTGAGCGGATGGTTTCTGTGCAGGGACGTGGGCGCCATGGCTTCTGCCGTGTCGATTCTCATCGGCGTTGTTTGCGCTGGCGGGCGGTATATTTGTAGTTTTCCCGCGCTCATGGCGGTGCGATCGTAATTTCACGTGCGGTGTGTCGGCCGTGAGGGCGGGCGGTTTTGTGTTGTCGTGCGTGTTTCCGTCCGTGGCGGGCGGTTTGACTCCGACTCGGACGATGGCGGGCGGTATTTTGTGTGATTTTTCCGCCGATGGCGGTTTTCGGTTTGTGTAATCGTAATGGCGTGGTCGGTGTTCAGACGGTGTGTGCGGGCGGATTTTTGCCGCTTCTATGCCTGGCGGATTTATTTACGCCGGGTATCGTAATGGGCCCCTAAATAATTAATTCAAATTAATTAATACAAATTAATTAACAAATTAATTAATGCAAATTAATTAACAAATAATTAATAAATCATCAATAAAAAATACATTACTTCCCACCATTTACACCTATAAAAACAACAACACACACCTAAAATTAATTAAACAATTAACATAATTAATTATTAATGAATTAATTTAAAATAATTAACAACTAATTATCAAACAATTATTAATAAATTAATTTACACATTTATAACTCTATAACATCACAATAATACAATTATGAATAAATATAAATTATTAAATACATTTTATATAATTAAATTACTTCCCACCCTATTCCCCTATAAACCCAAAACCCGCTACGGAACTAAAAACGCAAAATTCCAGTTGAAAAAAAATATTAACTACTAAAATTTTAACACATATAATAAAAATACTAACAATTCTCATACAAAATACTAAAATACATGACATTAATAATGAATCGATATTTTTGACAACTATATTTTTGTTAACGATATTTAACACTTCGCAATTTTTGCAATCAATATTAATTACCTAACAATCGATATTCTTTACCACGATAATTTTTACATCGATATTACTTACCCACGATATTTTTACGTCGATATTTCTGTGGGACGATATTAATACGTCGATATTCTTGCTCTGTACCATCCAGAGGGAGGAGAGCACTCGCTATCACAGACCAGCACGGTAAGTGGACCCTGCCCTCCTCCACCTTTCTGGGGCCCGCAGCACATGCCGCAACAGGAAAGATACACTTTCTGACTGCTGTGAAGGTAGTCGCATTCTCATTTAGGATGCGAAACCACCAACTACTTGTTGGGTGGTCCTGTTTCCGACATGATGCTGATCGAAGGTTCGTTCGACTGGCATCGTAATGGGGCCCTATACTGATGCAGGATTTGCTCTAAATTGTGTCGCACACACACGAGATATGGAACACTTGTCACTGCTGTAAAAAAGCTGTTTTTTTCACTCATTTTCATGGGCGTGTAATCAATTGAATGCACCAAGTTGAAAATGCTATTTTCTCATGAAGTGCTAGCGAAAAAGCATAGTAATTTATTTAGGATTTTCATCGTATTTTCCAACCTATTTAACAGTTATAAAATTTTAAAATCAATAGTATAACTTTTGCAATATTGTTTTTTTCCTATAAGTCCCTAAGCGAATAGCCATAAGAAATGTATGTAATGTTTTATCTTCTTTTTCTGGAAGAGCAAAACGTTTTAGAAATAGTTGCGTTCCTTGCACTGAGCACCTTAAGGGCAAAAAAGTTAAAAAGGTAGCTTTGTGTAAATGTTTATTAACAGGAGCCTCCCACTTGGGGATCTTTGAAACTTCAAAAAGGTAGTTGCAGGTTTAATGATGTAGGAGTGGTTTATTATTTGATAGTGACAAAATCTGAGTTCACCAAAGAAGCATATAAAGTGTGATAATGTTCACAAGCACCACTCACGCCCTATAAAATATAGAGTTCCCCTACCAGGCATGACTTTAGTGGGGCGTGGGCAGGTTGAGAGTTTAACTGCATCAAAAAGACAGCCATAGTTTGAAATTTTACAGAGAGCACATGCGGTATCCGAACTGCTGAAAGTTCAAAGTGGGATTCTAAGCATGTTCACTAAACTACAAGTGACCGCATTATGCAACAGGGATTATGCAGGTGATGTAAAAAAAAATATGCAAACAATTATAGGATAGTGTTTAGCTAGTTCACAAACCTTTTGGACAAATGTCTTTTTAAATTATGCACCTAAGCTCATGGAAGTTGCAACGTGCACTGGTTGGCACTTCCATCCCTAATCCAATACCCCACATTACTGAGACGACGCATGCCGAGAATTAGGCAATTTGTGAAAATGTGCTCTTTTCTTAACTTTTTTCCATTAAATCAAATGTTTTCTTAAAATGTCTCTCATTCCTATGCACACTGTGAGGAAATATTCTGAGAAAATACAAAATATAAGTTCACTGTTAGCAAGCAAATGGTAGTGGTGCAGATAGTTGTGAGAAATTCCATGCAAAATGTCTATAAAGATCTACAAACTTACAACTGTGTGGGTGTACTTGTTTGCATTGTATTTCCTTGAACCTTTCTCAAATAGTCTAGTGTATGTTCAAAACTGTTGTGTAGTTCCTATAAACCTATATAGGATCTGCGCGTTTAGACTCACTTTGTCTCAGAGAGGTACACAGAATAAACGGTGGGGACGTTTTTAATAAGCATTTATTGAACCAGCGTTATTCTAGTGTAAAACAGGTGTGCTGGAACAAACATAATACAGAAACAGATATAAATGATTACAAGCAACAACAGAGTAAAAGGATAGTAGATTCCTACCATCATGCTAACAATGAATACAGGCAGGTATAAAAATACATGACAGTATTAATGCGTACTCCTACGATGCGACCCTAACTAGATGTACCTAAGTGTACCTAGCATGTATGTAGGTGTAGAGCCAAGAATCCCCCTAGGATAAAGCCAACCCCATTACATGAAGTGAGAGACTGTGGAACACCGTCTTGGAGTGTCTGCATGCAGGAACCGTAGCGTCTTGCGTCCGTGTGTCAGCATAGAAGTCCTTTTTCTCCTCTCCCTGCCTCAGCAAAGATATGGTGTTTATATACCCAAAGTGGTACCCTCAGGGGATCTACCTTGCTGTGTCATGTCGGACTAGGATGACGGAAGGAATGACCCTTATACATAGGTATTATGCAGGAGATGGTAGTCCTGCTGAGATTCCAAGAATCCTCATGCATAATGAATGAGGCTAGGTTTTGGAAAACCCCACGTCATTTAAGCAGTACCGTAACTAGATAAAAGGTCAGTACCAAGAACCGTTATGTAGTGTAATGGCAGGGGAAATATAGGTGAAAGCTTTGGTTACTACCTGAGCCTATATCAGGGTACCTATATGAAACATAACACCCACTCCTCATCCTACTGGACGACATACTAAAAGACTAAATACATTGCTAAAGTACGCAGACAACAAAGAAGTCCATAAGTAAAAGAATGCGTAAAAAATTCTGGCATAAGCTTTAGAAGTCTATTAACCCCTTGGCCGCGGCGCGAATTTCGCCCGGGCGCGGGGGGGTGGGGGGTCGAGCGCAGCGCTGCCATGCTCGTGACGGAACCACGCCGTCATGAGTCACGGGCGGCGTGTGCTCATGACGGCGTGGTTCCGTCACGGCCCCGCCCGCTCATTAATTCGCCCGCACAGGCGGGGAATTAATGCCGCGTGGGCGGAGCGGCAGCCGCATGACGGAACCACGCCGTCAAAGGCACACGCCGCCCGTGGCTCATGACGGCGTGGTTCCGTCATAAGCAGGCAAGGGGTTAAAATATGTTCGTATACATGGTCTGAACAACTATAAGTGCCTGAAAGCCATGCTGCTCAGCAAGAGAAAAAAGTGTTTTTTGTTGTAGAATTCCAAGTTTGGTTGTTTTTGAAAAAAGAACAAACTTTCCCAGCACACGACGAGCCAAATGTTTGTGTCCTGTGCGGGAGACGCAACATCACTGTTGCTTGCAATCGCAGATGACGGTCCCTGCAACACCTCACAGATCAGGTCAATCAAGCACAGATGATCTTCCGTATTGCCCACAGCAGGTGCTGGGGAAGCCTGTATGACATCCAAGGCCTGAGTGCCTGTAGAGGAGCCGGTCTCCGTTTCAACAGGAGCTGAAGCATCCCATGGTGGCTCTAAGAATGCAGACATCAACATGGGAATACGCTGAGGACACAGCAGTACATGGGCCATTATCGGGTCCAGTAAAGCATCCACGTCCGGTGGCGCAACCGATGGAAGTGTTAGACAAAGATCCAACACGCATTCATGTCAGCACAACAGGCATCGGAGGACAGGCAAAACACAGTCAATCCAGACTGGTCGAAACAATAGGAACCGAGACTCGCTTAGTTACCGAAGGTGAGGTGTGCCCAGATGGAGTACCATGCGATCACGGTATCAACGCTCCAAGAGCGTTTTTCTTTCTCCTTGGTGACTGGGATGTCCATTGAGTAGCAGAAAAATTACAATCAGGATTCCTGCAATTAGTAGCAGGATTAGCGGAAGTCCTCCAAAAATGCTTCAGAATACGGAGTGTATGAAGGTTAGAATCACTCCGAAGACTGTCTGAAAGGTGCTTATCAGTCCAGAACCTATGGTCTTAAATAGGTGCACTATACCCTTCATATCAGACATGTTAAAGATACGTTGTACCATTTCTGTGAAATGGAAAGGGCAGTTTGTTCGTACTAGTGCCTGTATCTCTGCTGAGGACCTTGCGACATGAAGATCAAAAGTCTCTCGGGCGGAGGTTAAGGGCCCAGTTTTCTGTAAAAGCATGGCTTTCATTCAGCTCAGAGTATCAAACAGTATAAAGGAAACATTCAACAAAGGCCATAACGGCGCCTCCCTGATTGTGTGGGTCGGTGGAAACAATACTTGCATACAACAAGTAACCCTAGAGCTTACAGTGACTAGATATGTGATGCCCGGAAGCATCCCACAACAACCTTGATCATTCAGCATCAAGTAACTCCCATTCGAGAGCAATCTGAACACTGGATTAATCACGGCAGTCGGGACCCTTTCAACTGACAGGATAAGTTTGCAACTGCACCGTTACAGGTCCCATGAAGCATGATATCCTGGCAGATGAGAGATCCACTTAAAGAGTTTTCGCAGTCTGTACCGCTTAGAAACACTCCTGCATCGAAATCTGTATGGCAATTCCCAAGATTCCTTGATGAATTCCTTACCCATCACTTCATATCTGCCTGCCTGTTGTTGTTCTAGGCAATACTGAAACTTGAAAGTTGTGACCGGTAACATTATATGGCCATGAATTAACCATTCCGTGGATGGGGACTCTGCAACAGTGAAAGGTAATTGGTCCAGTTTTTCAATTCTCAGCATTGTATATTTTGCTCTTCTTTGTGCCATTGTTATCTGCTTCTTTTTTAAATTGTATGCAGAGAACACGGACATACTGTTGATAAATTGCCAAGGCACATAACCGGAACGCAATGATTGAAGCGTCCAGCTTAACAACATAATAGAACGTAATTGAGACTGTCCGTGCTGTAGTATGGACAAATCCTGTTCTAGTATATCAATAGCAGAAGATACAATGTTGCCCAGTCAATAAATCCTGGATGTTAATGTAGTCATACCATTATCTACTACAGGTAAGGCTTTTTCTAGGTTAATTCTATCAATTTCACGAAGTCTTTCCGCAGCTTCCTGTTGAGAGATTTTCCAGATCTCATTATAAACAGCGTATAAGAAACGTTTCTGACGTGGCTTTCGGGGACCTAATAAAAAGTCCCTTAAATCCATGTCTTCTGATTGTAAGGACAAGTGTTGTTTCACCTGTGATAGGGTCGAGGTTTTTAGCCAATCGAGGCATAACTTCCCAACACTGTATGATGTCACCACCCCCGGATGTTCTCGTTGTACATAGCGTTGGTCCGGACTATGGATACTAAACCTTTTGGTGGTACCCCTGAATCTTGTTTGACAGCTGTTTGTGTCTGTAGGCCAAATTAACCATCCTTTCCAATTGGGGTCTGACGAATTGTATGAAGTTGTATGTATGATGTCATCTACTGTATCCCCAACATGTGTTATAAAGTTTCGCCACCCCTCAAAGTGTGGTGGTGAGGGCATCCGAGGTGTGTTCTAATCGTTGGTCTTGGCTATTCCAAGACAAGAAGTCTGTTGCACAGTGTTGTTCAGAAATATTATCTGCTGTGGAATGAGGCACGCTCGAAATAGTGCTTCTGTTCCCTGAACTTGCCATTCCTTTGAACCCCAGACTGATTTTGTGCCTATAGTGTCCTTTTATAAGTCGAAACCCTGGTCAGACAGTGGGAAATAAAGGATGCAGAGTAAATCTGTTTGGTGTTAGGTTGCAAATTTTTCTGTGCAGTTGTAGGTGCAACCTTATAGTAATATGAGATCGGGTCAGAAGTGTTAAACCCTAAAAAATAAGATAATGTCTGTGCAAACGTTTGTGAACTACCTTTCGGTGGTGTTGGGCAATGTTCCCATTGGTGGTATGTAAAAACATTGCGTGGGATACTGGTTTATGTAAAAAGTGATGACCATAATGTTGGTAACAGTACATTGTGTCGTAAACAGTTGTGTCCTCTAACATTTCAATGCTTGAAAATGCAGCGGATTGTTCTTAATCAGACAACATATTATTTACAGTTTCAAAATCCCAATGGTCAGAAAATGTACTGGAGGTAATGATATCATTAAAAAGAAATTTTATATACATGAGGTATTTTCAAAAGTTAAGTGGGACCAAATACATCATATGAAACTCTGTCCCAAACTATACCATCAGGAATTGGAACAGCTGTAATGTTCACGGACAGGTCTCTTTGTTCACGATGAGATGACGTATGAGGTTTCAGGACCAAGTTCACATTTGATACTGCAGAGCGTTCTGGGAGATAGTTTCCATTTATGAGTAAGCAAAAGAAAGTGACTAGGCCAATCCAGAATAGAAAAAACAGTATTCCAGTTATTATCCAGAGCTGTAGCCATGGTGAGACTAGGTAAGTCTTTTTCAGAAAATGTAGAAATCATGAAGCTGTTGTTTGCGGAAAACTGGAGCTGGCGTTGTTTCAGGTTAACTGGGATCGAGAGAGAAGGTATCAAAATTGATGAAATAGCCAGATGCAGTTCGATTTATTTTTGGCAGCTCAGCAGCTTTTGTGGAACTGGAAGACGTCTCTTGTAGAGGCATATTTATGTAGATATCGGTGGTAGGCCGAATTGATATTTGTCTTTCATTTGTGTTTTCATGTTCTATTTCAACATGAACGCGTTCCATTTCATTGTTGAAAAGTCCATTATTTTGTATTGGTGACTCTTCGAATGTTATGAGTCTTTCTGTCTGAACTTCCTGTATGGTAGCGAGAGGAGAGCATCGGCTACACAGGAACCCACGAGGCCTACTAGTCCCTATCGGCCTGATAGTGTGGTTTGATCAGATCGATGGAGACAAATTTCTTTTCTTTTTTGCCGGCAAGAGGCGGAAGAAGTACTGTTCTTGTTCCTTGTTAGAAATGGGGGTCTCTAGTTGGCAAGGGTTTGCACCTTTGTCCAAGTAGGGACCCTTCCTTCTAGTCAGGATAAGGGAGTTACACTCCTAAAATAACCCCTGCTTACCCCCTTGGTAGCTTGGCACGAGCAGTCAGGTTTATCTTAGAGGCAGTGTGTAAAGCATTTGCACATAACCAACAGTAACACAGTGTAAGCACTACAAAAGGACACCCCACCAGTTTAGAAAAATATCCAATATTTTGATATACTTAAGACAAGACCAAAAACGATTAAAAAAATCCACAATACAGTACTTAGAAATCTTCAATCATCAAAATAGACTTGAAATAAAGTTCCTTGAAGTCGAAAGCTCCTTCTGGGGCTATCACGGCGTCGTGAACAACAAATCCAAAGAGTTCTGGCTGACCGCGTCGTGGCAGGCCAGCTATGGTGTCGGGAAGACCCACAAAACAGTACCTTTAGAAATGCAGGGTGTCCGCGACCTCTCGTTGAGCTCCGAAAGCACGGCGTCTGCAGGCGTCGGTTCTGGAGGTCGGTTCAGGAGTCGTCGTGCCCTTGAAGTCACACGCGTTGCAGATCGAACGCCTCACGGTTAAAGTCAGGAGCGCTGGCGTCGGTAGGCATCGGGGCTGTGGTGTGAAGGGCAGCGGTGCGGCATGCGGTGCCCTCAGGTCGCAGGGCAGGCAGCGGCTCGGTGACGGTCGTCCAGCGGCGTCGGTGAGACCAGGGCTGCGGTGCGAAGTGATGCGGTGCAGGTCACGGTGCAAGCAGCGCCATCGTCGTTGCTGAAGCGCTGTCGTCGGCTGTTGAACTGCAGTCAATGGAGCCGTGTCGGTAGGCCAAGGCTGCGGTGCGGGATGAGGACGGTGCGTCGTGTAACCTACGAGCGGTGCCCTCGAACCACGGTGCAAGCAGCGGCGTCGATCTTCGGCGTGATGCGGCGTCATCGGGGATACCAGGGCCACGGCGTGAAGTGAAGCGAAGCGGTGCGGAGTGTGGTGCCTACAAGTCGCGGTGCAAGCAGCGGCTCAGTGGCGGCATCAGGTAGCGTCGTCGGTGAGACCAGGGATGCGGTGCGGCGTTGCCCTCTGCGGTACCTTCAGGACACAGAGTCGGCAGCGCATCGTAGACGGTGTCAGGTTGCTTTTCTTCTGTTGTAGCACAAAACACACAGTCCCCAGTGCTGATGGCAGAAGAGCTTGAAGTCTTTGCTGTTCCTGAGACTTCTTGAACAGGGGACAAGCTCTACCTCAAGCCCCTGGAGAAACTCAATAAAAAAGTTGTAGAAAGTTCAAGTCCAGTCCTTTCACTGCCCAAGACAGAAGCAGCCACTGCAGGTCAACACAGCAAAGCACACAGCAAACTGGTAGTCCCTCCTCACAGCCTCTCCAGCTCGTCTTCTTGGCAGGCTTCTTGGTCCAAAAGAGTTCTAAAGTTTAGGGGTTTGGGTCCTAATTTTTATAGCCCAAAATCCTTTGTCCTCTCAGGCCGAGAGTGTCTGTGCCCAGCCAGAACCAGTTCTGTCCTCTCTGGTGCAGCTTCCTAGCAGGAGGTGGAGACAGCATTGTCAGAGGCAGACCAGGCCCATTCAGGTGAAAGGAAATCTCCTCCCCTACTCTAAATGCAGCCCAGGTCTATTCAGCCCATCCCTGACCCATCTAGACTCTCTGGAGCCACTGCTCCTCCGCAGCCCCTGTCATCCCTGTCATCCCAAAGCCAGACAGTCAATCCACAAACCCAGCAGAGGCACACTGGATGGCTGAGCAAGAAAATATCTACTTTCTAAAAGTGGTATTTTCAAACATAGAATGTAAATATCACCTTCACTAAAAGATGCATCTTTAGATTCTGAGTTCAGGCATATAAACCTTATTTCTCTACCTTGTTCCCAGGGCCAGTTATGTTTCTAAGATGTTATAAACAAACTCCCCATTCTGTCCTATGGAAACAGGTAGCCTTGCAATAGTGAAAAACGAAATTGGCAGTAATTCACTATCAGGACATGCCACACACACCAGGGCATGTCCTACCTTTCACATACATTGCACCCTGCCCACAGGGGTACCTTGGGCCTACCTTAGGGGTGACTGACATGTAAGAAAAGGGAAGGTTAGACCCTGGCAAGTGGGTGCACTTGCCAATTCGACATGGCAGTACCAGACTGCACACAGGCTCTGCAATGGCAGCCCAGAGTTACATTTACAGGCTGCTTGTGTGGGTGGCACAATATGTGCTGCAAGCCCACTAGCAGCATTTGATTTACAGGCCCTGGGCACACACGGTGCACTGTACTAGGGACTGACTAGTAGATCAAATCAACCAATCAAGGAAACACCAATCCATAATAACAATTTACAACAGGAGCACTTGCACTTTAACACTGAACAGCAGTGAGAAAGTGCGCAGAGACACTAAACCAGCAAAAACAAAGTCAAAACCGGGAGGTCGGAAATCAAAAAGTCAGGGGAAACACGCCAAAAGATGACAACTCTAACATTCCTTCTACAGCTAAGACAGGGACAGGCTTTTTTTTATGATGGCCCAAATCTTTCATCTGACCAGATCCCCGACTTTTGGGATCCAGGCAGTTCTTGCTGTGACTGATTTGACTACCCCAGTGGCGGTGCGTTTTACTTGCACGTTGCTCGGTAGTGCCCGGAATTCATTGAGATCCTGTAAAACAGCCAAACGTTTATTGATGTCAAAAGGTTTTTTATCCGCCACTGTGCTTTCATAGTCGAGATCAGGTACCCACATTCTTGTACCAAATAGGACTTCGTAAGGAGTGACACCTCCTAGTCAACTACCACCCGAACCTAATACTCTTGCTGTTAAAGATTGCTTTAAGTCTCGGTTTTTCCTCTCCACCACCAAAGTTCCCTCGGGATGATATGGAGAGGAGTACTGCAATGCAACACCCAAACTTCCCATGGCTTCCTTGTAAGCCCTAGATCTAAACGCGGGGCAGCGGTCAGAATGTAATGTGCCAACTGCGTATGTCCCTATAAAGACTTATAAATCTTTTATAAGAGTTTGAGCGTCAGCCGAGCGCTGAGGCCAAACCCAAAGGGATCTAGAGCATGAATCCACTACCAAGAAATACTTGTAAGCCCATCTGATTGTAGGGGGCCGCAGTGGTCCAAATAGACACAAGCGAGTGGTCTGTCTGATATTAGTAATGGTGTCTGCGCTGGACGTTCCACGGTGGAACCCTTCATCTGCTGACAGATGTCGCACTTTAAGACAAAGGGGCATATTAGCAAGGGCGTTATCGCCGCTTTAGCGGCACTTTTTGCCTCTAAAGCGGCGATATTTTTATCGCCCTATCAGCAAGCTGTCGCTAACAGCTGTTAGCGACAGCTTCCTGGAGTTAGCGACCGTTTTGGGTGGCGCTTTGCATGTCAGCGATATTTATCGCTAATGACATGCAAAGTAGGCGTTCCCGACCAAACAACCACAAAAACGGCCGCTAACAGCCCTAACCCCTATTACCAATGAGGCCCCGGACCCGGTTAGCGATGACAAAAGTCGCGCTAACCGTGGTCATCGCAGGAATTTTAACACCTGCAAACAACACGACTTGTGCATACCTAACATGGATGGTGGATTATGGTGATACGACCACAGGGTCGTATCAGCAAGGTGTTCTCCCATCTCCATGCAACATCGCTGGTTTTTCAGCGATGTTGGCCCATTTCCCCCGCTATCGCTGGAATATTCATCGCCATAGCGCTAATCGTTGCTAATACAGCGTTAGCGTGGCGATATATTCCAGCGATAGCCGGCGATAAAATAAATCACGCTAAGCAGGGTTAGCGATGATTATCGCCTCTTCTTGCTAATATGCCCCAAAATTCTTCATCTGTTTAGTTAATCCTGCCCACCAATAGTGATGTTTCAGTAACTTCTGCATGTGCAGAACCTAGACTTTCGTGTGCAGCTAGAATTAAACCTAATCTGCGATCCATGTTTGGTATTACTCTATCCCCCACTCCTGAAATTTGAGCATTTATTTGCATCTAACTTGTCTGAGTACTTGAGTGGAAATTTATTTGGTACAGCTGAGCTGTTTTTGCGTAAAGCAATGACAACTACCATTATGTCTCTGTCTATTCTCGTGCAAGAACGAGTGATTGCCGCTACGGCAGCAGTTCGTACTGCCCCTTTTGCGGCTTCATCAGCCAATGAATTCCCTTCAACGTGAACACCATCACATTGATGACTCAGCGTGTGTATCACGTGAGCTCTCGGTATTTCGTTTTTCAACTCAACTACCTGTTGCCAAAGTAATTTATGTTTAATTGTGCAACCTTTTGAGTCTTTAAACCCATTCTGACCCCAGTAGTGAACATATTCATTGTATGACTGGACACAGTAAAGTGAATCGCACACAATCAGCTCAGTGTGGGGTATTCTTGATCCGTATTTATTAGTGCCAGTAACAGGGCTTTTAATTCTGCCAGCTGCGCTGTGCAGTCTCCTAGAGACTGAGTCTTCGTACTGATAGGATGGAACTTGCCTTCTTGCATACGACCCTTCACAATAGCACATGCGGCACTGTATTGTTGTTTATTTCCTATGGCCGGCTGAGCAGATCCGTCAGTGTAAATAATATACTCATACTGATCTAGAGGCATTATTTCATTCGGGAGAGGATATTCTTGTTCGTATTGCAGGAATGCTTGCGTGTTAAGTGTAGAGTCAAATTTGTAATACACATCTGTTGCAGTGAGAAAATTAGCCCATTGTATCCATCTTGGATGTAAAGCTTTAGCATTTGGAATACTTGCCTTTGTGACAGCCTCTAAGGCCGGTACTGGAGTTACAACAATTATTCGTGTCCCCTGAGCCAGTGCTCTTTCTCTCACTACAGCAGTCTGTACTGCTGTCAGAATTTTTTCTGTGGAAGCAAAACGCATTTCTGCATTTGTGAACAAGTGTGATTTATATGCTATAGGTACCATTTCACCTTCATTGAAGGTTAGGTAAGTGTACCCAGATTGACCCACCTATAACACGAATCACCAAATTTGTGGTATTTACATCTGGGTGTAGGTGTTTGGAAGCTATCATGCGAGCTGATAAGGAACAAAGGATATCTGTGTGTTCCTGTGTCCAATTCCTAACTGAAAAATCAGGTCTTATTAAGTCGTAGAAAGGTTTCACTTTTTCTACGTAATCTAAAATGTAAGTTCTGCCAAAATTCAAGAATCCCAATATGGATTGTAAGTTTTTCAACAATTTAGGAGGTTGGAGCAGCGCACAGTTTTCTAAAAAGTTAGCTGCCAGGCTTTTCCCTTCATTTGAACGCTCATATCCCAAAAATAGGACATTGAGGTGGGCTATTTTTGATTTTTAAAGTTGAATTTGTAGCCCTAAGAGGCGAACACAAAAATGATGTTGCTCACCCGGGTCAAGTGATCCATTAAATCATCATCCATCAGATAAATATCATCTACATAGGACAATGCCTCCTCATCCAAATTCTGAAGTAACTCTGTTACCCTAGCTGAGAACAACAACCCAGGGCTATTCTTATACCCTTGGGGGAGTCGACAAAATTGAAGCTGAGAACCGAGTGCTGAGAATGCTGTCAAATACCTTCTCTCAGGCGCTATATTTTGGCAGAAAAATCCATTTGAGATATCTAATGTGGTTTTGTATTTTTCCCGCACAATGTTATTTATTAATGCGGCACTGTGTGCATTCTGTGCTGTTAATGTTTTAGTGCATATGTTCAGATGTCTGTAGTCTAAAACTAGAGGGTATGTATTATCGGGTTTCATTATGGGAAACAAAGGATTATTCATTGAAGAGGTGAAAGTTTCAATTACACCCTGGTATTCAAGTTGATCTAAGATCTCCCTAACTTGTTTTTTCGCTTCTTGTTTAATTGGATACTGTCTCAGTGGAGTTGGAGTAGTTTTTACTGGGATTTCATGGTGAGGTGACTCAGCATCCCACCCAACATGGTTGGGGTATAATGCTGGAGCAAGTTCAACCGCCCACTCCTGCACGTATGAATGTTTTAAGTATACTGGAACGAGGTCAGGAAAAGCCAGTAAAATTACAGTTTCTCCCTTTGGGCATTCCATAACAATTTCAGGCAACCAATATTTTTCAGCCAAAAGGATGTCATATACATAAGTCAGCTTCTCCCAAAAGAGACCTTTAATTTTTTTGAGTTTGTCCCCCTCCATTTGGAGTGTTATTTCATGTAACTAATGCGGGACACTTACCCTCGTATCAGGTGTCTCCACTGTGATATGTTCATTCAACTCCGCTGTCACCAGAAATTCCATCAGGTTCTGGAGAGCTATTGTTACTTCTGCTGCGCTATCTAGCATCGTCAGAGCCCATTCCCAGTTCAGAAGTTGAGTCCTCAGAATTCTGGGCATGTCTAACTTTAAGACCTGCTACTTTCTTCTTCTTAAATTGAGGTTTTGATTTTTGTTTCTCTTCTTATAGTCTGAAGCGCGTTGCATGTCGCTGGACTTTGTACGCTCTTTTTGTCTGTGTTCTGACCATCCTTCTCTCCCGGACTTTTTTGATGAACCCTGAAAGGAACGAGAGGAACGCGTATCAGTATCCTGATACCTGTCAGGTTTTTTAATGTTCTCTCTATTCCTAAGGTTGTACCTCCTTTCGGAGGGCTCCTGTCTAGGAGGCTCACCCCTGGATTGTGACCTACTTTCTATATTCTTTTGTTTTTTATTATTATTATCCCATTTCTTTTTGGAAGAATCAGGTGCTTGCTTGGTGTTGTCTTTATCAGGACCACCCATGAGTTGAGGTTTTGTTGCTCTAGCTCCCAAACTATCTCTACCTAATTCGGCACAGGTATCTTCGATAATTTTAGGTAATTCACGTTCCTGTTGTAAAGGAGTGAAATCCCTCAAGTATTGGCGTTTTGCATTGCTGCCTCCCCTTTTATGTTTGCTAATATGATACTTGATACCTGGGCAAAATTTCCTAACAATTTCATCCCTAAGTTCAGAGCAGGTTCTGCTCCATACTCATTCTGTATTTGTCTTAATACATCTGGAATTACTGCTATTGAAGGGATACCATGAGTTCTGGTATATATGGCAGCGAAAACTGTACCTCAAGAGGTACAATCCTCTATCTGGGGAGCTATCCCCCATGGGCAAGCCGATTGTTAGCATTCTGTGTTTTTCTTGAGGGCTTGTGTGTGGAAACACAGCCTCTAACTGTGTTATTTTTGAGCTATCCAAAATGGCATTTGCTCACGGCTACTGGGCATTTTACCCATAACTGCGTGTAGAGTTTGTGGAGTTATTTTACTTGTAGATCCCTGAATTTGTCCTGTAGCTGTAGCCCTTGTTGGCTGAAGTGTGAGTGTTCTCATCACGAACTGTGTCAGGTTTCTGTAAAGTTTTATTATTTCTTTATGAAGTGGACGTAAGTCTGCTACTGGCATTGTGTCAATGTCTGGATGAGGTGTGTAAGCCGCTAGGACAGGCCAAGTTGCTCCATCTCTTCCGAGCGGACCGAGTCTCACTTTTTCTTTTGTATGTGGGAGGGCACCTTTAAACCAGTTTATGTGCTCCTGGTAGGTGAGCGGAACTTCAATGTCCTCATACGGACAGTATTCATCTGGTGTTTCATCTTCAGTGTAATAATGAAATGTATTTGTGTGTGCATCTGTTTGTGGGAATTTAACCCATGAATAGAATACCTCTGTTCTATATGACTCGTGCGCCTCAATCACGAATGTTACTGTCCCACTCCTAGCTGTGACTCCATAGTCTGCTAGTTTTAAAGTAAGGGCAGTTCTGGCATTTTCTGAATTGTTTATTTCACCTTCCCGCTCTCTTTCCTCTACTGCGTTCGCACGTTGTGCTGGAGCAGCGGCGTCTTCGTCAGCCATTATTGGAGAGAGAGTAAAAAAATGTTTTCAAGGAAACTGAGAAGGTTTTATGCACAATAAGGAACTGTTTGTCCTTCAAGCTGGATAAACCTACAGCCAATACATAGGATATGCCTACTCAGCTGTGGCGGATTGTTCCCTTCCCACTCCAGACGTCTCTAGGAAAATCTGAGTAGGGGTTTCTGAGAACAGCATGACTGAACTACTCAGATTTGACCGTTAAATAAGTACCAAACCAACGTTGGAGGCACCATGTCGTGTAGTTTCTATAAACCTATATAGGATCTGCGCGTTTAGACAACATAGACTGTGGGATTGGTGTCCAGAAATAAAGGTGAAAGGTTTGGTTACTACCTGAGCCTATATCGGGGTACCTGTATGAAACATAACAAAACTAAATGTATGCTTTCTGATCCACACACAATACAATTTACATAATGTAAATAAAACACCTAATAAATTATAAATACATTACGTATATATATAATTGATTACATTGCATATATAATTGATATATAATATCATTTAACTAATGTTATCCCTAGGTTTACATAGGCTACAATCTCATATTTTATGTAGACTAGTGAGTGAGAAGCTGTCTTCTCTATAGTCTACCATAGATACACCTTGCCATTCTCAAGGCAGCTCGTCTTGCTGCAAACAATGCCAGTATCCACCATGAACTGGCTATTTAACAGTCAGACTTCCTGGTTCTCACTCAAATTTCAGTGGCTGCTGTTTAAAGCCAGATGTCTACTTAAATTGACCTATGCAGTGCATAGAACCCTACACTCTGGGACCCCAAGTCACCTGGCCCAAACATTATCCATTTCTGAAGGCATATGCTCTCTTCGATGTTCGGACACATTACTTCTTGAAAGACACAACTTCTAAAGCAACCTACTTTCTCATAGCCTTTCTCCGCCAGTACCACAGAGATGTGCACTTTTGTTATCTTAAGAAGGGGACAAACCCATTAGTGCATTCAAAATGTCTCGTTTCAGCGACATTTCCAAGAGTAATCTGCAGTGCTCTTCTTTGCACACTACTCATGGATATATTTCCTGGCAATTCGATAACATAAAAAAGTATCAATCTTTATTACTCCGTGCTTGTTTACATCTTTTTATTTAAGTGATACTATGGGTTCATCTCTATTGTAACATTGCTTTTCTAACCTTTGAGTGGCTATCCTTGTGTTCTAAGTGAGCTCTGTTCTATTCTAATATAACCTGCTTATTGAATATGCATGTTTGCACTATGTAAAATGGTAATAAATATATAAATAAGAATCAGAATAAGCTTTATTCGATTTCATTTAGTTAAATCATAAAAGCAATATAAAGTAGTACAAAATCATTACATTAAAGTAGGGCTAAAAACAATACATAGGCAAAATTTGAATACATCTTGTCAAATAAGTAAGTGAAACTAGATATTGAGTAACATGTTGGGTAAAGGTTATAAAAACAGGTAAGCAGGCTTGCATTGGAAGAAGTTATAAGGCCGGATCATTGGAACTGTAAAACAATTCCTCTGAACAGTGTAAAATTTACAGAAGACAATGCGCAAGGTACACTGTGGCGACATATTGTCACATTAACAGTTTACTAGATTAAGGGACCAGTTGTTCATAGAAAAGAAGCTAGCAAGACAGTGGAAAATGTCAATCCGAAAGCGTGTAAGGACAAACCGATGCATGGGATTAGGGATAAGCTTTAAATAAGGTTAGATATTGTATGTAACCAACATTGTTTGGTTCCTAAAAACACTGAGCTTCAACAATTCTGAGGAGAGCCTAGGCTCTTCAAGTGATGACAGACATTCCACTTTTAGATCTATCCTGCTGATGCATTCTAAGGATTCGGGATAATCAAATATGACTATTACATTTTTCTATTTATAAATAATATTTAACACAATAATAAACTAACAGAAAAGTAAGATTAACAATAAAAAAATTATAATTATAGAAAAATACAATTATAAATAAAAAGTAATATAGTAAACACAGGAAGAATATAAAATTAAAACTCTGTGAAAAGATAGTTAATACAAAATAGTGATCTATTAACAATATAATAATTACAAATAATACATAATTTAACATTTTCTAGTCATAACTTCAATAAAAACACTTTAATCTTTGTAATAACAAAACGTCATCATAAAAGCTTTGACAGACTTTTGAATGTTTCACTAAACCAACAACAATTTTTGACAAAGTTGAAAAGGCTATTGAGTTCCAAAAATGGTAATGAGTGTGAAAAATTTCTGAATCAATTTTAAAACTTTTAATCAGCTTCTCCTACATATAATGTAACTAAAATAAGTTTATAACTTTAAAAACGTTTGGAATATTAGAAATGGCAACTTTAGCCACTTGTATATACTTGACTAACTTTCTATATGTCAAGGGCAACTTTTTCAAATCTCATGTATTAGAATTTCAAATAATCCGCGATTGGTTACTAAACACTTATCAATGCTTTAAAGGTATTGTAATAGGCAATCCCAAACTTTAAAAAAAGGAAGAGAAATTTCTTACCCCAGGTACTGCGAAAGTGCTATTACAGGGTATTTTTCTGTGACAGCTCATGCACTGAAGTGTATTCCTGCAATGAAATGCGGATTCTCTGGCTTGTGATTCCTGCTTGAATACTGATATAAAAGGATGCTGATGGACTATCGTGTCCAATGATGTTCTCTTTTTCTATTTTACACAGGCAACTCCACGGTCTGCACACCAGAGCAGTACAAAGACTGTGCTGACCCAGCTTTAGGTATGCTGCATTGTCAATGAAGAGTGGTTTATTTCCATGGGACCTCTACTGTGAAATGTACTCTAATCGGCCTAACTTTATAATAAACTTATTGATGAATGCATCACAGATTCAATTCTAGAGTCACTTCACAGAAGAAAACAACTTGGGCCATATTTCAAGAGCTAGTTATTGTGATTTCTTCTTTAATTCAATTCAACTCCTTGTAGTCTGCTACCGAGGGCTGTACCTCTGGCTAAAGGTCCTGCACCTGAGTTATATGCCTGACCCACATATGCGGGCCTTTAACTAGGGATCGGGCCTTTAACAACTGATATAGCACAAGGTAGTGGCTTAATGTGAAATGATGGGGCCCGGTACAGAATGTAATGTGGGGCACCTATGTCTCCCATATCTCATAAACGTACATTGGCCTTGGACTGAGTGGGGGCCCCCTAGCGAGTTTGGGGCCCACTAAATGGTTGTGGGTCCGTCCCCCTGTGCCACAGGGACTGCAGGGGCCTGCATTACATCCCTGCCACAAGGCAGAATGGCCACTGTGGTTTGAATGTTGTATATAAAAAAGAGAGAAACTGAAAGATGTACATTAGAAACTGGAGCAGAAGGCACATTCCAGCCATTATCTTCAATGTAGCATCCTATTTCTAATAATGGTTAAACACCTTTGTATATAACTGTCTTTTAACTTGTCTTTTTAAATATGTCGTCTCTGGGTTTAACAATTTGATAGTACATCAGCTGCACACCAAACCCCCCATGGCCCACTTACTCCCCACTTACTCCCTAAATGGTAGGACCTCCTTCTCACGCACTACACATGGGAGGGCTGGAGGTACATTATCGGGATCTGGACAAGGGAGTGCGGGAATCGTAGATGAAGCTCACCCTTTTCAAGACACTCCAAGATTGGTACTGGAGATAAAAAAAACTCCACCCCGCAGGCCTGCTACACCATGCAGACTGCTGGAGATGCCAAAGTTCTTATTGTGATATGCTTAACATTCTCTACCTGTGTCCAGAGCTGACGACGTTCTGGTCCACACTTAGAACAACGCTGACTACGGCGCTGGACATGCCCATCCCCCTCTCTGGGAAACTGGTCCTTCTGCACGATACAGCTGAGCTACCCACCCTGACCAACCCTGTGAGATGTTTGCAGTTGATGGCACTCACAGCTGCAATGATCTGCACCCTGTGCTGCTGGCAATACCCCCAAAAGCCGACCCATTCGGAATGGCTGGCAGAAATGTATAAAACTGTGACTTACGGACGCCTTATTTATAGGATCCAGGACAGAACAGAGACTTTCCCTCAGGTCTGGGCCCTATTACTAGATGCAGCCTAGACCGACGCCCCCCGACAGGAGGAGAGGGGCTAACCACCGGTTGAACCCCGGGAACAAAGTACATGGCCTGGTGGCACACTCCCCTTTCTTTTACCCGCCCCTCACTCTGACTATCCCCCTCTCTCTCCCCCTCACCCCGACTACCACATCCCGATGAGTAACCTTCCTTGACCCTCTCAGGAAACTGACCCTGTTTTTCAGCTGTGCCCCCCTTCCTGCTAAATGTCACGCACACATACTTTCCCCCCCATTTAGCCAGGCCCCCCATACCCTCACTTTTCCCCCACAGTTTCTGTGCCTGCAGTTCTGGCGCATAGGTTATGTCTTTATGTACCCCAGATATACGTTTCTGATATGCCGTCATATATAGATATAGTGGTCCGTACCCCATGTATGCTGCTGCTGTGGTGTCCTTTAATATGCCTGTGTATTTGTCATTGTATACAGTCACAGTAACTGCCAACAGCTGCTCGTTGGCCAAAGCTCCCTTTCACAGACTTCTGCAATACACGGGGTCCCAGGGTTTTAATAGTTCCAGCTCTGTGGTCGTCTACCACTGATGTTTTGATGACCACTGATGTGTATGTTCCCAGTATGGAGCTATTTTCCACCTGGATGACCAGGCTGTAGTACTGCTGTATTGCTCTTTTATGTTGATTACAATAAATAAATAAATAGAATAGAATAACTGCTGCACATGGGCAAAAGGTATAGACCATACATGCAGATATGCTGAGTGTAATATGCTATTCATTACCATTGTTGAATGTGGGTAGGAGCCATGACTCACAAGAGGTGAAGCCTACAGTCGGCCATGATGCTCCTCCTCTCATTCAACTGTGGTTATACATCTGCACAAATGCATATATGGTTTATGCCATGTGTTTTTCCTGTGTAATTGTTTTAACAAAAGGTATTTAAACAAACCTAAGATGCAATGATCCCCAATGAAGAATCCCTGTGACTGTAAGGAGAGTTGTTGCCATGTGTAAAGTAATTGTAACATGCAATCTGTGAGGCAGTAAACAATAATGTTCTCATGTGAATTTGAAGCTACTGTGGTCATAAACTGGAATTTGACTTTTGTACTGTAGTAAGACGTGTGAATGCCTGTTAGTACAGTTGCTCTAAATATCATCAGATATTGGGCCACTTCAATTTCACTGCCATGAAATAAATATAGATCTCTCTTTTTAAATCTAAAACTGGGATTTGTCTAGGCAGCTAATGCCCAATTGTATCTTTTGTACGGAAATCACTGAGTGAATCCACCACCTAGTGTATGCTCTTTGTTCTCTCAATTTCCTTTGTTATTCTCCTTTCTTATTTTGTTTTCTTATTTAGCTTTTCTCTTGTCAATAATCTCTCTGTACTCCCTCTTTTTGTTACCGCCTTATCATCTCCTTTTGCATCACTCCCTGTCTTCTTCTCTGTTTCCTCCCTAATTCATCTTGTGTTCAGTTTCTTTTTTCTCAATTTATTTGTTTTTGTGAAGATCAATTTGTGGACCCTCCGTGTGTTGTTGTCATTATTTTAGTTGCCTGAAAAGGCGTTGACTTCCTGGACTTTGCATACAGTAATCAGCCACACAAACGTTCAAGTTACATTGACTTGTAACAGAGCCATGGTCAATGTTTGTATGTATGTGTGTATGTGGTATTTATGTACCAGTAACCTAGCTGAAAGACAGCTGAGCTTTATAGAAGGTCAAAGTCAAAGACAGAATAAACATATAACTAGAGGTGTAGCAGGTTTCTAAAAGCAAAGGTGGACTGTTAATGCATCATGATGTAGTAGTGTTTTAAAGTGGTGTCTCTTTCTTAAATTGTAGCAGGGTTGGGGCAATCCTGATGGATACTTGGATATTTTTTAGATCGTAGGTCATAGTTCAAGAAGGCCTGTCGCCTTATTTTCCCTTTATTGCAGTTTTTGTCTCCTGTTTAATGGTTCCATGGCTATGCGTGTGCTGAGAGCCAACAGAGATTGTGAGTGTAGAAAATTGGGTTTAAGATTAAGGAGGATGAAGCTCTCCTCTCGAACAACAACCACCATTTCCTACATTGGTGCTCAGTGGTGGGATCCAGTACTTACATTTGTGAAGTGCCTCTCAGTGATTTTGAGTAACACTAAAATCCCAGAAATAATCTGACATCAAATTCGATTTTTAAAATTCTCCTTAGCCCTTGATTTAGCCATTCTTAACCTTTTTCCAAATGTAAGTTACCTCACCTCCTTTTAGTTTATAAATGAGATGAAGCTGAGCAACGTGGATAACCTCAGCAAGGAGAGAGGGCTGAATGTGAGGAGGTAGGCCACAAAGGTGGATCTCCAAGTCACCCTCAGAGCCTTTGGGAAAGTCAAAAGGATGTAGTCCTGTTAGACCTGTCAGCCTTGGTAATTATCGTTTACCCCGAAACTGGAACTCCACATGCCATTACAACGCGGTCGTTACAACGACCGCGTTGTTACAACACATGCCATTACTCCGCAAGTCAGAACAACGACTTGGATATAAAATCCAACACCTTCCCTTCTGTTGCACAGACTGGAGTTGGAATAGTAAATTATACTATTCCAACATCCAGCGCCCCGCCTAGAGCAAGTCGTTGTTCTGACTTGCGGAGTAATGGCATGTGTTGTTACAATGCGGTCGTTGTAACAACTGGGTTGTAATGGCATGCTGGGTTCCGGTTTGCGGGAAAACGAGACATATTTGTCAGCCTTAGAGGGGTCTTCTACCAAACGCATTGCCTGCTTGCCTCCAATTTTGCTGAAGTCGTTTTTGTTGGCCTTAAGACTCTGTGCACTTTACCACTGCTAAACAGTGCTAAAGTGCTTGTGCTCACTCCCCTAAACATGGTTTGGATTGATATATACCCAATTGGCATATGTAATTTACCTATAAGTCCCTAGTAAAGTGCACTACATGTGCCCAGGGCCTGTAAATTAAATGCTACTAGTGGGCCTGCAGCACTGACTGTGCCACCCACTTAAGTAACCCTTTAAACCTGTCTCAGGCCTGCCACTGCAGAGCATGTATGTGCAGTTTACACTGCCTTGTCGATTTGGCATTTAAAACCCCTTACCAAGTCTTAAACTCCCCTATTATTACATAGAAATCAGTCCTAAGGCAGGCCCTAGGTAGCCCATAGGGCAGGGTGCTGAGAAGTAAAAGGTAGGACATTTACTTTTATGCTTTACATGTCCTGGCAGTGAAAAAACCCCAAATTAGTTTTCCACTACTGTGAGGCCTACCCCTCCCATAGGTTACCTATAGGGATTCCTTGTTGCATCTAATAAGCTGTAATGTTTCATACCTTTGGAATTGTAATGATAAATCCTCTTTAATGGCAAAGTCGAATTTATCATTACAATTTTAAAAATGCTACTTTTAGAAAGATGGCATTTTTGTACTCCTAGCCGTGTGTGCCTGCAGCTTGTCTCTGATACACCTCTGGGGAGGGTGACAGCTGGACTTTGTGTATTCCATCTTGACAACCACACACAAACAGGAGCTTAGATGTGACTTGATGGGCCATCCTAGGAGGATGAAATGAAATGAATTGAAAAGGGCATTTATAAAGCGCATGGCTACCAGAAGGCCTCCCAGCGCTTGGCATGACTAGTAAACGGATGGGAGAGACAGAATGATTAGTTTAAGGGAATAAAAGGGTTTTGAGTTGTTTCCTGAAGGCGAAATGACTAGACTCTTTTCGGAGGTGGAGAGGGAGGGCGTTCCAGAGTCTGCCTGCATTCAAAGAGAAAAGCCTGCTGCCACTTCTGGCTCGTTTGATTCTGGGGATCTCGATTAGGTGGAGATCATCCCAGCGAAGCTTTCTCCTTGCTTTATATGGATGGATTATGGCCGAGATCAGGGGAGGGCTGTAGGGATTTGTGGACAATGCATAGTGATTTGAAGCTAATTCTCTCTTTCACTGGAAGCCAATGTAGAAATCGGAGAGCGGGTTTTGCGGAAAGAGATCTGGGTGTTCCCGTCAACAACCTGGCTGCACAATTCTGGATGATCTGCAATCTATTGATCACTGAGGTAGGGGCTCCCAAATAGAGCGCATTGCCATAATCCAATCTAGAGAGTAGAATAGATTGGACCATGATTTTCTTGGCTTGAGGAGGGAGCAGGGGAAGCACTTTCCTCGCCATTCTGATCAGGCCAAAGCAGATTGCTACTGTCTTACTGGCTTGCGCTTGGAATGTCAGATTATGGTCTAGCCAGATGCCCAGGCTCTTTATTTCAGGCTTAGGGATTGGGACTGGGCCCATGCATATTGGCCAGATGGTTCTGAGTGACATATTGTCAAAATTGCCCAGAGTCATGACCTCGGTCTTTTCTCCATTTAATTTCAGGTGGGAAGACCCCATCCATTTTACGACTTCCGTAAGACATGCTTTCAGGGTCGTGGAGTATTGTGTAGATTGGTTTAAAGCTATGACCAGTTGGGTGTCGTCGGCATAGGTAACCATATGGATCCCAAACGGGGCCACGATTGAAGCCAAAGGGACCATATACGCGTTAAAAAGTGTAGGGCTCAGTGATGAGTCCTGTGGTACGCCACACTGGAGAGGCCGAGGTTTGGAGCTCATGCCCTCTTCAAAAACCTGGAATGAACGACCTTTCAGGAAGGAGCGCAGCCAACTCAGAGCAGTTCCAACTACTCCCAGATTGCCGAGGCGATGAATCAAAACCTGGTGATTCACCGTGTCGAATGCTGCGCTCAAATCCAATAGGATAATGGCTGCAGCACCTCCTGCATCTAGGATTTTCCTGCTTTCCTCCACAACCGCTAGCAGGGCAGTTTCCGTACTCTGCCGAGGCCGGAAGCCTGTTTGGGATGGGTGTAGCAGGTTGGAGGTTTCCAGGAAATTGGAGAGGGTGTGGTTAACATATTTATCGGCGATTTTAGAGATCCCAGGCAGAAGAGAAATAGGGCGATAGTTGCCCAAGTCTGCGGGATCAAGGTGCGGCTTCTTAAGAAGGGTCTTAACTATTGCTTCTTTCCAAAGTGGGGGACTACTCCTGTGCAAAGTGAGGCGTTGATAGCATGGGTGATTGTGGGGCCGATAATAGATGCAGCTTTAGTTAGGATGTTCATGGGAGCTGGGTCTCTTGGTGATCCGCTTTTACTGTGGGCATAAGGGTCAGGAGTGTTTCCAGGAGGAGAGGGGGAAAACGCTCCAGGCGATGAGTGGTGGAGGGGCGGTCAGGTGGGGAGCTCATCCATGCGGGATCAATTTGAGGGAGCATTTTTATAATGTTCTTGTAAGAACTCTCATAGGCCGGGTAAGTGTACAGAACGAGTTCTTTATTATCAACCAACACGGGCTCCACACGGAGCGTAGGTAATGCACTGCCGCGACGGTCACCAGCTGTCATCTGTCACAGCACAGCTGACTGCAGGTGACGTCAGCAGGCGGAACGTTGTCCACGCAGGGACAACAGATGGCAAGGGCATATACGGTGTCCCAGAAGGGGAATAAGAATACAACCACAACACATCTTCCCTTCTGAGTGGAACAACAACAGTGAGGGGATAGGATGGGATAAGAGATAGGCAGAGAGAAAGGTGAGGAGTGAGAAGAGAGAATAGAAAGGAAAAGGGATGGAGATGGAAAAGGAAGAAAAGACAGCAGAGGAGGCTGGAAAACCGAGTGAGGCGAGAGGGCACATCACTCACAGACATAATCTGAATATTTGACAGGGGGTAACAATCTCCTTCCAGTCCTGCTTAGGCTTACAGGGCGTGAGGTGTCCCGCATGGGTGTGGATGGCAATTGTCTACATGTTCGCACAGGTGTAATGCGCCTGGAAGGATTTTGCGCATGGCTGGGCGTGGGCTGAGTGGAGCGATTGTGCGTGGGGGTATCCGTGGTTGAAAACCCGGAGTTCGAATCATCGTCTGACCATCCGAAAGAGCCACTAGAATTCTTTCCAGACACTGGTGGTTCCCCAAAGGAGTTGGTGGGTAGAAGAATGTCTTGATCCTTAGGGAGTTGTTTGTGGTTGGATAGGGATGAAAAGTGCCAAACCTTGCCATCGCTCAACAATGCTGAGTTGCAAAACAGCTTGTGGACAGACAGGGGTGGGGAGTATCTGTCCATACCTTTGCCAATGTGACCACTTCTTCTTACCTTCACTATGTCTCCAACTTTGAGAGCCACAGGCTTGCACCCATGCTTTTGGTCGTACCTTGCCTTACTACACGCTTGTGCCTTTGACAACCTCTCCATCACCTTGGTGGAAGACCAGTGTACACTCTTTGAGGCATTGATCCAACCCACATTGTCCTTGGACAACGGTGTCCTGCCCCGCATGATTTCAAACGGACTGTGACCCGTGGTTTCACATGGTGTTATGCAAAAAGCCCAGAGTGTTCTTAGTGTCTCCTGTTTCCAATTTAGTTTATTGCTGCACGCTAACTGAATTATCCCTTTGATCACTCTGTTGAAACGTTCAACAGCTCCGTTGCCAGCTGGGTGGTATACTGAGGTTGTTTTGTGTTCAATTTGGTTCCTTTCCATGTACATTTTGAATGTTTCTGACACGAATTGCGGTCCATTGTCACTGATGACTTGTTTGGGTAGACCCTCATGTGTGAAGACTTCATCCAGAAATTTTACAATGCACGTAGCATCTGGTTTCCTCACAAACTTAAGTTCAGGC
Source organism: Calotriton arnoldi (assembly GCA_963921515.1). NCBI lineage: Eukaryota > Metazoa > Chordata > Amphibia > Caudata > Salamandridae > Calotriton > Calotriton arnoldi. Next base: position 129,314 of record CAWUFW010009885.1, read on the forward strand.
CACTTTGAAAAATGGTCTATGGTGACTATGATGTACCACTGCTCTCCTTGATCCATTATAGGTCCCATGATGTCCACACCAATCCGCTCCCAAGGCATTGATGGACATGGTATCGGATGCAGGGGTGGTCTGAAAGTTACTTGGGTCTTATCGGAATTGAGGCAAAGTGCACAATCTCTGACACATCTTTCCACCGCTAAGCTGATCCCAGGCCACCAATAGTTATTTTTTACCCTGCCTTTTGTTTTGCCAATTCCAAGGTGTCCTTCGTGGCATATGTTGAGGATTCTGGGCCTGAGGCTGCTAGGGGGAACGACTCTTCCGCCTCTTAAGAGTAATCCCTCTTCGTGCGATAGCTCGTCCCTAACCTCCCAAAAGTGGCGTAACGTGTCATGTAACTTGTTTTTGGCTGGCCATCCCCCTGATAACATATCGGTTACTTGACCAAGCACGGTATCTTTCGACTGTTCTTCCAGCCATTCTTCTTTTGAAATGCCTTTAAACTTCTCCTCTACATTTGCTATGCATGACTCCTCAGTTTCATCTTTAAATGTTGGGTTACCTATATCAACTGGCATTCTGCTTAAATAGTCAGCCACTACGTTTTTCACCCCTGGTACGTACTGGATTGTGTATATATAGTCAAACAACCGCACTGATAGTCTTGCTAGTCTGGGTGACGCTGCATATAGACCTTTTGTTGTAAAAACTTTCGTGAGCGGTTTATGATCTGTGCACAGGGTGACTCTATTGCCCCAAACAAATTGCCTAAAGTGTTCAAGAGCCCATACGCAGGCAAGTGCTTCACGCTCAATAACAGAGAATTTCTCCTCTGAGCTGGTTAGGGAACGTGAAGCGAAAGCAATTGTATATTCTTTACCTGTGGTGTCCCTTTGCGTGAGTACAGCTCCAAGGCCTTTAGAGCTTGCATCTGTGGTAATTATGTTCATAAGTGCTGGATCGAATCCTTGCAGTGGCAATGCAGTGCACATTTCATTTTTTAACGTGTCGAAGGCCACATTGCAGTCCTCCGTCCACTCGAATTTATTTTTTTGTTTTAGTTGTTGTCTCAAAATATGTGTTTTGCTTGAAAAGTTACTGATGAATTTAGCGTAAAATTCAACCAGCCCTAGGAAGGACCGCAGTTCATCTTTGTTCCCAGGTTGTGGTGCCTTGATGATTGCCTGCAGCAGTTCTTTTTTTGGACGTATACCTTCCCCTGTAATTTCATGTCCTAGGTAGTTTACTGAATTGCATGCGAACCTGCACTTTTCATGCTCCGCAGTCAAACCCTTGGAATTGAGGATCTCCAAAATTTTGTTCACTCTCTCGTCGTGTTCCATTCTTGATCTGCCCATCACGAGGATGTCATCCTGGAAGATGAGTACACCAGGCACCCCTTTAAAAATGTTGCTCATAAGTCTCTGGAACATGGCAGCCGCAGAGGCAAGGCCGAAAGGTACTCTTGTGAACCTGTAGCACCCGAAAGGCGTGATAAAAGATGTAAGTTCCTTGCTCTCGCGATGTAGGGGAACCTGGTGGTACGCAGATTTTAGATCAATTGTCGAAAACCATTTTACCCCTTTCGTGGTGGCTAGCATCTCGCTTATTCTGGGTAGGGGAAACTGCTCTACCACTATATTTTCATTTAAGTCTCTTAGATCGATGCACAGTCTCAATTTTCCGTTGGGACGTTTTGCCACGACAAGGGGTGCAATCCACTCTGAGGCCTCTACTTGTTCGATAATCCCTTCTTTAAGTAGCCTTTCTAGTTGATCTTTCACTTCTTCTCTGATTGCAAAAGGTAAATTTCGTGCTTTGTGCACCACTGGAATGTTGTACGGCTTCAACTTTATCCTGTGTTGATACCCTTTAAGTGCGCCAATTTCGCCGCTGAATACTTTGGGGTATGTTTCCCGTAACGACTTACTGTAATCATCTTGGCTTTGTACCACCAAAACTGGATCGCTTCTGCTTGGGTCGAGTATAATACCTAGGCTCCCTTGGTCCATCCACCCTAGAACTGATGGACCAACAGCTGACACGTACAATTTTCTCATTGCCTCTCTTCCCTTGAATTTAAAATTAAGCTTCCTGTACCCACAAACATCTATTTTTTCTCCCGTGAAAGATTTAATAGTGATGTCTGCTTTCTCCAGTCTCTCCCCAATGCTCGGACTGAATTTCTGTTCCCATACCTCTCTGTTGACGATGGTATAGGGCGATCCCGAATCCGCTACAATTCTAATTTCCACTCCGCCAATGTTCATATCGCATATTGGTTTCTTGGTTTTAGTGGCATTTCTTTCGTTCTCCTTGTCTATTTGCTCATCCTCCAAGTTTAGCACAAACATGTTTGTGTCATCTTCGTCAGAAGTTTCCTCTTTGTATTGCTCTTCCTCGTCCACGAGTTTTACTACTCGTGTGTTTTTCCTGCGGCATGCTTTCAAGAAGTGTCCCATTACACCGCAATAAGTGCATCTCACATTGCGCGCCGGGCATTTTACGTCGTCTGCAAAATGTGTGCTGTTACCACATCTGTAGCATCTTTTCTTGCTATTAACCTGTGGTTTGTTGTAGGTACTCTTTTGGCTTTTATTGTTCCAACTTTGTTTGGGAGTGTATCTGTGATCACTTATTTTAGCCACCGTTTCTCCTTCTTTCTTCTCCTTATTCTCTGCAAGAACTGCTTTTGCACAGCGGGCAGTTAGTTCTGCCTTTCTGGCGATGTCGATGATATTCTGCAATGGATATTCGCCCTTTGCCCAAAGACTGTCCTGTATATTTGAATTCGACCCTTGCATTACAATCTGGTCTCTGATGAATTCGTCATGTAGGCCTCCAAAACGACAATTTAACGCTAAATTTTTGAGGGCTGAAACATAATCATCAATTGTCTCTTCCCTACCTTGCTTCCTGTGGAAGAATTTATACCTGTCAACGCCAACGCATACGGTTGGTTTATAGTAGTTGTTGAGATCATCTATGGCATTTTCAAACGTGTCTCCTTCATTTTCTGCCCTTATTTTCTTGTTGATACTGTTGTACACTTTGATTCCCCCTGCACCGAGGCAGTGCAACAGCATTTTGTACTTCTGTTCAGGCTTTAAATCTTCGACGTCACCTATTGTCTCAATATAGTTCATAAAATACTCTCTCCACTCCTCCCATTTTGTTATTGGTTCTCCTCCTGTGGGCAAGAATGTTTGAGGTGGTGTGAGATTCCATAGGTATCCGCTTGCCATCTTTGTATGTAGTTAATATTTTGTCTTATTTTTTTTTTTTTATATTGCAGATAGTGAAGGAGTTTTTTTTTTTTTTTCTGTTTATCAGCGTTTTTATATGCAGCCTGTTATCTTTTTATAATACTTGATCTAATTGTACCTGTGTGGATATAGCGAGAGTGTTTGATTACAGTAGTATGCCGGCCAAAGCGTTTAACTGTCCTGATAGCTCTTCTCACTTGAATTTCCAGATAGCCCTTTTTTTTTTTTTTAAATGGACTTTTACTACTTCCTAAGTCCGTTTATTTACTCGTTGCTCCTTTTTTTTTTTAAACTGCCCAGCTTGTTACTTTATTAGTGCTTCTCAAGCTTCCGTTTGTCGTTTTCACTTATCGGCGTTTTTTTTCTTTCTCTCACACAGCTGCCGGCTGCACTGTTTACCTTTTTGTCTTTTTTAAGATGGCGCCACGCAGCGTTCGTATACGTCACCCGATTGCTAGAAGGCTGACCCTGCTTTCTGCACCTTTTCCTTCACGTACGCGTAAGTGCGTCACTGCGCCTGCTGGGTCTCAGCTGTTGATGACGTAGGCGAATTACTGAAGGCTGTTGGCTTCTGCGTCCGTTAAACCGTCGCCTTTTCTCAGGTAGAATTTCGTTGGGATTGGCAGTTAAGATTGTTTTCTTTCTTCTGACCGGTTCTCCTACTCTCCTCTTTTAATGTATGTGGCCTTTTACTTTGCAGCACTTTAAGATATACAATTTTCGGCTCTGTCCACACGTGAATTTCTATTCTTCCATGTCCATTGCCAATAAAGCTGCTACGATTACACACGCTTAAATTTTTTTTTTTTTCTTCTTCAGATTTCTTCAGCTTGTAGAAAGGTTTACACACGTAAATTCTTGTACTGACCAGACTTTTCACTTGTCACTGTGACGCTGCAGTCCAGATTGTTTTTTTTTTCTTTTCTTGCCTTTGTAAATCGGTGCTGTCGGCGCAGTCTGTATTAATCCCTTTATGTTGTCGATAAGGTGGGTTCATGTGTTGGTTGTCGTCGCCATTTTCTGTAAGAACTCTCATAGGCCGGGTAAGTGTACAGAACGAGTTCTTTATTATCAACCAACACGGGCTCCACACGGAGCGTAGGTAATGCACTGCCGCGACGGTCACCAGCTGTCATCTGTCACAGCACAGCTGACTGCAGGTGACGTCAGCAGGCGGAACGTTGTCCACGCAGGGACAACAGATGGCAAGGGCATATACGGTGTCCCAGAAGGGGAATAAGAATACAACCACAACAGTTCTGAATTTTGTTATCAAAGAACTCAGACTGATTTTCGCAACGAGTTCCATGGGGGTCAGTAGGGACGGGAGGGACTGGGCTTTGAAGAAGCCTTTTTATGATGGAAAAGGTCTCTCTGGGGGATTGGCGGCTAGCCGAATTTTTTCCTCGTAGTAGGCTGCCTGAGCTTTCCTCATTTCCGCTCTGTATTTGCATATGGCCCTTCTATAGGTGAGCTTACTATCGGCTGCAAAGTCTTTCCTCCAACTTCTTTCTAATATTTTACAGTTCTGTTTCAGGGTGCGCAATTCAGCGGAGTACCAGGGCGATCTAATTGAGCCATTCTTTTTTATGATCCGGATTTTAGGGAGGACCTGGTTCAACGAGTCATCTATCCAACTGCAGAAATTGTTGTACATTGTGACTGGGCAGGGAACCGACTGAGGTCTTTTATTTTCCAGTTCATGAATCCAGTTCTCCTGGGGGAGCTTAGACCAGGGACGGATAAGTGTCCGAGAAGGATGGACTGGGGGGGTAGGAATTTGGGGGCGCCAGGAAAGGGGCACCAAGTGGTGGTCGGACCAGGGAATTGGGATAGGGTCATTTCCCTGAAGATTCTCCAGATTAGAGAACACTGGGTCAAGGCAGTGTCCCTGCGCATGTGTAGGGAGTTGAACTTTTTGCAGCAACTGAAGTGACGCAAGATCATTTGCTAGTTCAACTGCTACTGTGGATCTAGAATCATCAAAATGCAGATTAAAATCGCAGAGAAGCGTAAAATTGGCAGAGGTGCTAGCTAGATTGATGGCGGTTTCTAAAAGGGAGTTATTAAATGAGCCTACCGCACCCGGGGGGTGGTAGATCAAAATGCCTGAGAGTGAGAGGAGAGGGGAGAATTCTAGGGAAAAGCGAACATTCTCGCAGTCCGGGAGAGGACTGCCGAGTAGGCGACAGGTAAGGTGGTCCTTATAAACAATCGCGATTCCCCCGCCTTTGCCTATGGTTCTATCCACTCTTTGAATCGCGTACCCCTGAGGCAAAGTTTGTACTATGTCAGGATCAGAGCTAGCGCTGAGCCAGGTTTCGGTTAAAAAAAGCACCTCAGGGGAGGAATCTTGTAAAAGGAGCGAAATTTCCGTGGAGTGTTTGGGAAGGGATCTGCAGTTTAAAAGAAAAATACTATAAGCAGGTCTTAAGGGGAGGGGTGAATGAATATGGGAAAGGAATGTGAAAGGGCAGTGAGGGCATTTTGATCTGAGGTTATCTGCTCGTAAAAGATGAAGACATTTGGCCCTAGGGTAGTTATTTAGCTGGAGCAGTTGAGCACTAGAGTACCTAAGGCGTCCTGGGGGAAAAGGTGCAGGGGTTCTGGCCCCGGACGGGCGTGGACAGGCGCAGACGGGCTTGCCTTAGGCGCGCCTTCGGCGCGGTCGCGTCAGACGCTCAATTTATGCGACTTCTTCCGACGCCGGGTGCAGCAACTAGACCGCTGCCCCGTGCGTCTGAAGCGCTACAAACGGAAGTGGTGCACGAGACCTTCTTACCCGCCGAGCATTGAACACAGCTCGTACCGGGGGGTTGGTTCCTTCGTGCAGGTGCCCACCACAAACAGTATGTATTTTTAAAAATGTGCAAAATCAGCAATATTAAAACATTAATTTAGACAAGGTCTAACGACGACTGAGGCAGCGGACGCCGAGGCACTGTGTTGCGGACCCCCCCCGGCCGCCCTTGCAGCTCCGTTGCTGGTACGCGACTCGTGGTGACGCCCGCAATGGGAGGGTGGTGCTCTGAGCCGGGACCCCCACCAGCTGGAGAGGACCTTCAGAGGCATGACGGACCCCCACCAGCTGGAGAGGACCTTCAGGGGCATGACGGCCCCCAGCACCTGGCGGTGAGTGGAGCTCCGGTTGCGAAGAGAGACAGAGGGGGCTCCCCAAGCTTGCCACGGTTATTGGAAGCACCCATTAGCAGACTAGCGCCTGACCTTAAGATGGCGGCGGTCAGGCGCCATCTCACAGCCTTATAACGGAGCCCCTGCCAGCGGTCCCGTTTTCGGCAAGCTGCCTCTGCTATGGGCGCCCTCTCAACATGATTAGGGAAGTCGTGAGCCCACCAGAGGTTAGCCTGTGGGGCAAATTCATGTGTTAATTGAACCGTAGGGGCTCGGGGGGGGGCTAAGACGACAGCGCGGTCATCTAGATAAGCCCTGCCTGACTTCAACATGGCGCCCAGGACGAGACATGCCTGACCCTGACTTGGCGCCCGCAATATAGAAGAGGAGCAACATGCAGGAGCGAAGCCACTGTAAGATGGCAGCCAAGCTACATACACTTTCCTATCAGTCCATCCTCATCATCTCCACCCTCCCGTTTCTGGACTCAAGACTTTCGGTCACTTTATGATCTTCATTCTAACCCGGCGGAACCCGAACCACATGGTCGATTCCCGGTGGAGCTGCACCGACAGCTATAGGGGAGATTGGCTCCGGCGCACCGCTATGGCCGTCACCTACCCAGCTGGACTTCGGACATATGTCTCGTCGCTTTTCCCCGCTACTGTCTCCCCCCTGTGAACTTCCAGCTCTCTGGGTCTTTTTGGGTCTTGACTTTTGTGTTCGCTAGTAACTTCTGTCTTGACTTTGTAATCATTTTGTAATCTATGTGAAATTTTGTAACCTGCAACTCGCTTTTTCCCTATGTAAAGCGCTCTGATACCTTCGGGTCTAGCCAGCGCTATATAAAACTCATCAAATAAAAAATAAATAAATAAATAAAGGTCAGGAGAGCAATTCTGACCGTTCTCCCTCGATTGCCACCCAGAATACAGTCGGATGGGAGGGAGGAGCTGGGCACAGCCTCACACTTACACCTGAATAGGATGTGTTCTGTCCCCATACAAAGGGAGGCATACCCTCCTGTACTGAGTCTGGAGGCAGGACAGGAAGATGGGACCTCTGTGCACCTCAAAGCCCTTCTTTGAAGTCTCCCTCACTTCAAAGGCACCACTACTCAGTGGTGAAGAACTGGACTTCAGACTCTACCACTTCAGTACACTTCTGGACCTGTGGATACTCTACCAGGAAGGACTGCAGTGCTGCTGAAGCACTGCCACTCTGCTAGACTGTTGCTCTGAAACAAATGCTTTCTTTCTGTGCTGACCTGCTGCTTGCTACACTTCTGCTCTGGGTGACAAGAACTGGACCTGCATCACTTTACCCCGTGTCTCTATGGGCTTGTTGGCTACCCTCCTGATCGAAGGTCTCTGGGCCATAACGGACTTCAAACTATCCTGAATTTGCACTTGGACTCTGCCATATGTGAGTCTACCCTGCCAAGTGGTGCCACCCCAGTCCTTGACCCTTGGAAGTGGGCCTAAAGTGTTTCTTCTACACTTCACCGCCGCTGTGGAGACGGAGATGGCGCATCGCGCTACTGCCTGGTCAGCACCAACGTATCTACGACACTGAGCAGATCGGAGCTGGTGCATTGACTCTGTTTGTGTGGACCAAAACGGACACATTGCTGCATCTGCATGGCTTGGCGCCTCCGCTCCACCTTTGGAACCACCACTGCGCAACGCTCTTCAAGGAAAGTCGTTGCATCTCTCTCGACGACAGCATGAACATCCAAGCTGAAAGTCTGCATCGCATCTGAGCCGACACATCATCACTGTTGCACTGCCAGGACTAGCGCATCGCCGGCAAACATGTGGAACAATATCGCCGCATCGCCCCCTCTGCGTGATGCAGCCCCTCTGTCAACAAGGCCCAGACTAAGGTACTTTTACTCAGCTGGCCCAACCTGGTCCCAGTAGGCTGCTCGCACTCCATCGCGATTGGCCTGAACTTTCGACTTTGTTCCGGTCCAGCACAACCAGATGTTCCTTGTTGGCACTTAGTGCTTTTTGGCACTATTTTCACTTAATTCTTATTAAATCAATATTTCCTGTGCTACTTATTGGATTTTTGTTGTTTTGGTGTCAAATAATTCATTAATATATAATGTAGTTTTTAAAATATGGTTTGGGATTTTTCTTGTGTTGTATTTTCACTTTATTTCTGTTTGTGTGCTGCATAAATACTTTACACATTACCTCTAAGTTAAGCCTGACTGCTTGTGTGCCAAGCTACGCAGGGTTAAGCACAGCTTAATTTAGTGATTTTTAGTGGTTCACCCTACAAGGGATTGTGGTTATTGCTTGACTAAGGCGCACACCCCAGTCAACAAGCAACCCCATTTCTCACATTGGTGTTCAGCGGTGTGGATTAGGACTTGTGTTTGTGTGGACCATACAGTGATTTGTGTTACACAAAAATTCCAGATAAATCATTTGACATCAGAGTGATCCCTTTTTAAACTCTTCTTTAGTTTTTTATTGGCTGCTTTTCCCCCTGTTTTTCCAAATTTAATTGCCCTAACTTTTGCATCATGGATGCCTGCAATTTTGATACCCTCAGCAAGCCTAAATTGCTGAAGCTCAGCACACAGAAGGGGTTGAGGTCAGACAAGAAGGCTACCAAGCTGAATCTCTGGATAGCTCTCAGGGCCTTTGAGGAAGTGCAAAGATGGTAGGCCGTCTCAGAGGAGGATAAGTTGGATGGCAATGAGGAGGAGGGAGCCTTATCAGAGGTGGAGGAGGGTAAGGATCCCAACCAGGGTCCTGAGCTCCCAGGAGAGCCCAACTCGACCCTAGTAGATGACACGGATGTTCCTGATGCTCAGGATGGAGTAGGTAGCAGTGTATCTGCCAGAGGCATGTCCCCACAGAAACTGGAGGACAGGAGGGAGGAGAGGAAGCTCAAGTGGAAGCTGGAGCTGGCCAAGTTAAGGTTGGCGGAGAAGAGGATGGCACATGAGCTTAAATGTAAGGAGCTGGACATCCAGGTTAAACAGGCAGAGTCCAGCAGGAAGGAAGGGTCCGCATACCAAAGGATTTGGTACCCAATTATGTGGTGAAAGATCCAAGAAGGTATGTGCTACTCCCAAAAGGGTGGTCAGGGTTCCCACCAGAAGAAGGAGGTGGAAGATAAAAAGAAGGATTTCTCAGAAGGCCCCCAAAACAATTCTCAAGGAAAAGGATCCCATTCCCAATTAGGCTACCAAAAAAAAGCGTCCCTGATAAGAATCAGAACAAGACTTCTAAATGCTATGAGTATGGGCATTACAAAGGGTCCCAAATGTTCCAAGAGGACACAGCCTCCCACTGGAGGTAAGACGCTAGGGTTGGCTAGTTAGTGCTAGGGGAGGAGTTTGTTCCAGGTAGAGGGGCGAGAGTCAGCTAGGTTACCCTAGTGTCCCTGGGTGATGTGGAGATGGTGCCTAAAGCACATATGCCTTCCAATACTCCAAAGTATAGGCAGCGGGTCACCATAAATGGGCAAGGAGTTGAGGCTCTGAGGGATACAGGAGCCAGTATGACTATGGTAAGGAGTCAGTTGATGGCCCCGGAGCAGATTTTACCCAATACATTTCACCAGGTTGCAGTAGCTGACTACCGGGGGGGTCACTACCTTGTGGTCCTAGTTTCATTTAAGTGGGGGGGGTGCCTCAGGTCTTCTGGAAGTGTCTGTGAGCCCTGCCATGACTGTGGACTGTTTGTTGGAGAGTGATCTTGAGCAGACCACTTAGAAGGAAGTGGAGCTTAAGTCACACCTGGAAATATTGGTGTTGCCTGAGTGGATTTATGCAAACACCAGGTTCATGGCTACCCAGGAAGGGAGTCAAAGAAGTCTGGAGCCCGGAAAAGTGTCCAGACAGCTGCCAAAAGAGAGAAGGGCAAGGAGCGTCGGACACCAGCCCCTGAATGTCTCCCCGTTGAGGTGAATGGGGCCCCAGAGTAGGTTGCCCCAGAGCCCACTGAGGAGGACATTGCCTCCCTTGTTGACCTACCTAAACTTGCTGGATGGCCAGTAGAAGGGGGAATCCACCATGGAGGAGTTCTGCAATGCACAGAGAGAGTGCCCAACCCTTGAGGGCATGAGGCAACAGACCAAAGCCCAGGCAGCTGGTGATGCCTCTAGTAATCATTGCATCTACTGGGAGGGAAACCTCCTATATAGTGAGGCTAAGGCACCGATGCATGGGACACAAGGGCACTGGTAGTTTCCCAATGCAACAGGGCCTTCCTACTGGAGCTGGCTCATGAGATACCCCTGGCAGGACATGTGGGGCAGGACAATACCTTTGCCAGGCTTGTCCCCCACTTTTACTCGCCCCGGATGAAGATTTCCTCAGATATATTTTGCAGGACTTGCTTGACCTGTCGGGCCAGCGGGAAAACAGGGCAGAAGCTGAATGTTCCCCTGAATCCCTTGCCTATCGTTGCACTCTCTTTGAAAGGGTGGGCATTGACATTGTAGGGCCGATGGATCCTCAGACAGCCTCTGGCAACAGGTTTATCCTATTACTGGTGGACCATACCACACTATTTCCAGAGGCCATACCTCTGAGGACTGCAACTGAACCTGCATTGGCTAGGGCCCTATGGGAATTTTACCAGACTTTGCCCAAGAAAGTGGTGTCTGACAGGGGCACCAACGTCTTGTCTGCTTATATGCAGTCAATGTGTAAGGAGTGTGGAGTTATTTATACGTTTTCCACACCCTACAATCCACAAACCAACCAGATTCAACAAGACCCTCAAAGGCATAATCAAGGGCCAGCCTGTGCCCATTAGGCGTAAGTGGGACATCCTCTTACCATGCCTGCTCTTTGCTTACAGAGAGGTACCACAGAAAGGGATTGGATTTTGCCCCTTTGACCTTCTGTATGATAATCCTCTAAGGGGACCTCTCAGTTTGGTTAGGGAGAGGTAGAAGCAAGCTCCCAGGAAACCTCCCCAGGATATGATTAGCTACATGCTAGCTCCTGATGGCCAAGTTTTAGAAGCAAGCTTCTGAAAAATTAGAGGTCAGCCAGGAGGTAATGAAGCAGTGGTATGACCAGACTGCTAACCTTGTGGAATTTCAGCCTGGACAAAAAGAGTGGGTGATGGAGCCCGTGGAGCCCAGGGACCTCCAAGACCATTGCACAGTGCCTTATGAGATTGTTGAGAGGAAGGGGGAGGCCACCAACCTTTTGGACCTCAAAATCCCCAGACAGCACTAGAGGGTTCTCCATATCAACCATCTCAAGCCATACTTTTAGAGGTCTGAATTCCCCATGTTGTTGGTGACAGTTGAAGGGGAGGAAGAGGAGAGTGAACCAGTGGTACCCAGGGCATGGGAGTTAAAGGAGCCACCAGGGCTTGAAGCACTGATTGTGCCACCCTGAGTGACCCAAGTTAACAGATGACAGCAGTCCTGCTATTGCAGACTGCATGAATAGTGCAAACAGCTCAAATTCGACTTTGCCCTGACCATAAGTGGCAAGGTCACAGCACTATTTTTAATTTATGTCAGTCACCCCTAAGGTAGGCCTCCTGAGCCCAGGAGGCAGGGTGCATTATATTAAAGGTGTGGACATATAAGTGCAAGCTTATATGTCCCTATAGTAGCCTCTTTCCTTTGGGGGCTACTATGAGTTTTCAGTGGGGCCATAGGATAATATGGGCTGGCACCCAGGCACCCCGAGATTGCCAGCTCCATTATGGTCCCACTGAAAGGTGTCATCCTGTCAGAGCAGGATGTTACACCTCCCGCTCTGACAGGGTGTCTAGTGAAGTGGCACATCTAGGCGGTGAGCTTCAAAGTTTACACTGCCTCTGATATGCATCCAGGCTGCCTACCAGAGGAGGAAACAGCCATCCCCCTACTTACAGGCACATATGCACCCGGGCAGGCGGAAAATTATCTAGTCAGGAGGTGTACACAGACAGAAGGCTAGCCACACCCCTAGGGTGGGCTACCTGGTCTGTACATCTAAAGAAGGTTTCTGCCATTTTTAAAAGTGGCAGAATAGAGGGTTCTGGGTAGCACAGGTAACAGGCACCCCCGGATGTGGTCGACTCAGGAAGCGAATTAGCCGCTGGGGCTGGTAGCCTATTGGCTACATGCACCCACAGCACTAACGCCACAAGATCTAGAATTTAAGGGGCCCCCCTGGCAGCAGAACCTCAGTTTTCTTTCAAATTGCAACAGAAGACAAAGAAGAGACTCAAGTCCACGACTACAGGACCTGCACAAAACAAAGGTGCAATACTCTGCACCTGTGGCAACCGTCCTGCACCAGCACGACTGCGACTCGTCCCAGACCAAAGACCAGTTACCCCAGACAGAGGGTACCCCTTTGAGAGCCAAAGGCAACTCCAGACTCCCTTGCACTAGTGGCACTAGTCCCCTGCAGTCTGCATGTAAAAACAGCGTCACGGAGACAAAGAATCTCTGGCCACTGGGCCCTCCAAGGGCTTGCCCAAAAGTAGATGGTCCAGTGCATTGTGGGAAACGTAGTCCTGACCAATGTTCCCTCTAAGATGCGTGCTCAGGAGCCCACCCAGCCGCTATATTCATACCGCACATGAAGAACTAGAGAGCGCGCACAAAAGGTAAAAGTTATCTTTCATTATGGGGGCAGGACTGGCCATTAACTAAAACTGGGGGTTCCTATGCGTGAAGGGCTTTATGGTCAGTTCCCTGCTGGTTTATGGAAGCCTTGATGCAGGCGACTACATTCCTCCTTTTTCTCTCATTAGCACTGCTACAGAGATTAAATAGGTTGATAAAGTGTTTAGCATATCAGAAAACGTTTGACGGTCCTGCTCTGGTCCCCAAGTCTCCTATGTAAATGAAGAGGCCCCATCTTGCACTTGAGGAATCCCAATTCCAGTTATTTATAAATGTTTATAGAGCAAACATGACCCTTGCCGGTATAAGAGACAATGATCAAGGCGAAATAGATAAAAACAACAACAACATCATTGAGCAGGGACAAGGTGTGGGCATTTCTACTAGAGAACAGACCACAGGGTCCTGGTGGACAGCAACCAGTAGAACAAAGTAAGAATATAGTTTGCAAGAAGTTTGCATGCATGCAGGCAAGGGATAGGTCACGTTCTCGAGTATAGTTCATGCGTTCATCTGCATAGAGTTGTTCATCAGTATCCTTTTGACTACTTTCTTGAATAAGGCAATTGAGGGATTCATTCTGATTTCAGGGGAAGGAGGTTCCAGATTCTCAGGACCGTGCATAAGAAGGTTCGGTTATAGGTTTTCTTTTTATTAAATTTTGGCGGTTTCAGCAGAAGGGAACTATGCTTCTAGATGCTCTGAAGCTAACAGGCAGCTCAAGTTTTTGTGCAGGATACCTTGGAGTGTTGAAATGCAGGGCTTTCTGTGCCATGCAGGCAATTTTCAAATGAATCCTCACCTCTTATGGAAGCCAGTTAAGCGATTTCAGGTCCAGAGTGATGTTAATGTTCCTTTTGATCCTGTGATGAGTCTAGCAGCAGAGTTAAGAGAGGCCCTTAGTGGTGCCACCTTAGCTCTGGGTAGGCCACAAAGGGTTGCACTCCCATAGTCCAACCTGGCAATCACTAGAGCTTGAACAGCAGACTTGAGGTCATCCAGCGGAAAGAAGGGTTTTATTTTTTAAAGATTTTCATGTGGAAGTTCGCTCCTTTGGTGGCATAGCTGATGTGCTCCTGCATGTTCAGATTCTTGTCCAGCGTTACTCCCAGAGATCTTGTTGACTCTATAATTGTGTGGGACACAATTCAGTGCTGTTAGTTGTTTCATTCCATTCTGCAATGTCCGGAGAACATTTGGGTAGGGCAATTAGAAGGAATTCTGTTTTGAGAGCATTTAGTTTGAGGTGGTTACCAGTCAGCCAGTTTTGCGTTTTTTTGGGGGTTGAGTTTAGAGACCTAATATCTTCGGGGGAAGAATTTTTAAGTACAGTTGGGTGTCATCTGCGTACATGTGATAGTAGATGTTAGATAAATTCAGCAAATTGGTTAGAGGTTCCATGAATTAATTGAAGAAAGTGGGTGAGGGCGCAGATCCCTGAGGTGCCCCAAGAGTGACCTGTGAAGGGTTGGATAGGGACATATTTACCTTGATTATTTGAGTTCTGTTCTGTAGAAAAGAGTTAAACCAGTTGAGAACGGTCCCCGATAGTCCCATCCTACGTTTAAGTAGGTCTAGGAGGTTGTCATGTTTGATGGTATCGAAGGCTGATGATAGGTCAATGAGGAAGAGAAGGCAGGATTTAGTCAAATCCAGCATGTTTAGCGCTGATTCCGTGCTGTGGCCATGGCGTAAGCCAGATCAGAATTGGTCTAAGAGACTGAATTGGTCAATGTGGTTGCACAGTTGAACATGTACACATTTCTCGAGGACATTTGCTAACATCAGAATCGTAGAGATTGGGCGGAAGTTGTTAAAGTCTGAGAGGTTTGCCGTTGTTTTTTTTTAAATGGGGGTAACCTGCCCAGCTTTAAGGCAGTCAGGTATTGATCCTTGAAGTAGTGAGGCATTTACTATTTTAGTCCAGAGTGGAAGTAGGACCCTTTTGATCTCATTAAAGGCGCTCGTTGAAAGAGGGTCGCTGTAGTGGTTTGAGGGTTTCAGTATTTTAAGTATTTTGAGGATGGCGCTCTCATCAAAAGTTTTGAATATGCTTCAGGTAGCATTGTTTTTGGTGGTGTGTGCTGGGAAACCTGGTGTCTCCTCAATCAGGGGCGTGGGGGGGCAACAAGGAGGTCTGCGACGAAGGTGCTCTGTAGCAGACCGCAGGTCAAGTTCGATCTTTCTTGTCTTTTCCATGAAGATGGAGGGAAATCCTCGCAGTTTGGCTGTGTTTTAGAACTTATGGGGTAAGCATTAGGTTGGTTATTGGATTGTAGCTTGACCAGTTCAAACAGTTTTTTTGGGCGATTTCTAGCATTGTCTAATTGGCTTAAAAAAAGAAGTTTGCTTTTGAGATTCTAATTTGTTTGTTGTAAATGCTCCTCCATGCTCTCAGGATTTTAAGGTTTTCGAGGGACGGTGTGGTTCTCCATGCTCGATCAGCTAGTCTAATTTTCCGTCTTTCTGTGTTAAGGTTGCCATTGAACCAAGGTTTGGAGTCTTTGGTAGATATTCTTTTTAGCTCTATGGGTGCTATTGAGTCTAAAATGTACAACATGGAGTTATTGTAATGGTTTGTTAGGTCATGGACATCCGCCATACCTAAGGGAGATGTCAGGTGTTGTTGCTGATGGATGTCAGATCGTTTCAGTTAATATTATGCATTCTCCTTTTCCATTGTTTGGGTTTCTCTGGTTGACCCTTTTTTGTCTTCATTGATTCTGTGATGAGATAGGTGATACACTGATGATCTGTCCACTCACAAGGGATTATAGATTCCAGTTGGATGGTGTTACTCTTGGCAATGATAAGGTCTAGGGTCACACCCAAGTTATGGGTAGGACTGTCACAGAATTGCACCAGATTGAGTTCAGCTATGAAGGTTTTTAGGTTGTTGACTGCTTAGTCATTAGGGTCATTCCAGTGGAGTTTGAAATCACTGGGGAAGATGTGGGTGCTGTGTTGTCCTATGTTGGTTGAGATGGTTTCCATCATTTGTTCTATAAAAGTGTTGTTAACCCCTGGAGGGTGATAGATCATGTGCAGCTTGCACCATGGGTTGTTGTTGCTCCGAATGGTAATGTATAGATATTTGCTTGAGGATGAGTTATAGTCTCTGCTCAAAACAGAAGAAAACTACTTTAAAACATAATTTGCCCCTGTTTTCTTTTACAGCAGGACATCCTGTGAAATGTCCACCAGTTTGAGAATATGAAAGTTTGCATAGGACTAAGAGTACACATGTATGTTCACCTCAGTGATATTTGCATAATTTGGTCATTCACAATCTCATTCTCTAATTCAGCGGATCAGTGCAGGAGCACTACAACTGGTGCAGCATGTGCAATGTAACAGGTACTCATGTAAAGTGCTCCAATATCTTCCGGTGGAACTTGTGCTATATAACACTTCAACAAAAAAAAAAAAACAGAGAAGGCTGAAACTGTGAAGGGCTTGTCTATTATAATGTGCATGGGCATTTTCACAGTGGTGCCCTGAGAAAAGAGGGTGATTGTTGTCTCACTCTGCAGGAGCTCTCATGCTGGAAATGTATCTTAAAATTGCTCCTACGTTCAAAGCAAACATTAAAATAATAGCAGCATCTAAATGTGTGAGGCTTAATTCTACATTGCACTCTTTTGCAGAGTGTTCTGTTCTAAACCTTTCTGTGTCCTTAAAACCAGGATCCTATCATTATTCCAGAGCATACTGAAGCGAGAAAGGTACAAGGTGAGCAACTTTCATTATCAGGCAATTTTAAAGGATGGAGGATGGAGTGCTTGTTCACTTTTTCAAGTTCAATCACTCTGCTGTAATACATTTGAATTTCAGACCCTCTACTACTCCTAGGGGCTAGGCTTGACTGATCGCATCACTATACTTCATGAGTACTGTGTATAAAAAGAGCAGCTTGTTAAGCAATAGGCCACTCTGCAGAGATGGCAGCGTAGAATGTAGTGCATAGTTAAAGTGTTCTGTTACAGTGATTTTTAAGCACCAATTTTGAGTGGAGTAAAGTGTACCCATCATGCATGAATATATTTCACTTTATATAAATAGAACGTTAAGCAAATTCTCACACTGGAGACAGTAGATGAAAGATTTTATACTGATGATAATAATAATCATCTTGGCTAGGTGTTCACAGTCGTCTGTCTGACACCTTTCAATCTACCTTCACTGTCAGCAACCTCAGATATGGAAGATTAGTCAACACCATTGATAGCACAGAGACTCATCGCTGCTCTTTAATTCGCACATTGTTGTGAAAAGTGTGCACATGAGCATACTGTTGCCACACTGGACGTCAAAACAACTTTTCGCTGACCTTATGCTGCCAAGGCTTGTTGGTGCCGGTTCAGCTACCACTACCTTCACTCAACACTGCAACCCGAGGGATCTCCGCAGCACTATCAACCGACCACCTCAGTGGCCCCACTTTTGCATCTGTTTCCTCACCACACCTGTCTAAGCAAAAAAAACAGCTCCCCTGAGGCTCCCACTTCAGCACCAGGGACTGCCAGAGCAACAATGCATCCGGTCCCTACGAGCCAGGTAAGATTCAACCCGTCTCACCTTAACCCCACAGTGTTACAGTGGTGGGCTCCTGAACTTATGTTTCGCAGTATCACTTGGTCATGAGTGATTTTTGCATGAGAAATCCACTATTGACCTTAGACTCAAAAACATTTTTTGCAGGACTTGCTTGACCTGTCGGGCCAGCGGGAAGACAGGGCAGAAGCTGAATGTTCCCCTGAATCCCTTGCCTATCGTTGCACTCTCTTTGAAAGGGTGGGCATTGACATTGTAGGGCCGATGGATCCTCAGACAGCCTCTGGCAACAGGTTTATCCTATTACTGGTGGACCATACCACAATATTTCCAGAGGCCATACCTCTGAGGACTGCAACTGAACCTGCATTGGCTAGGGCCCTATGGGAATTTTACCAGACTTTGCCCAAGAAAGTGGTGTCTGACAGGGGCACCAACGTCTTGTCTGCTTATATGCAGTCAATGTGTAAGGAGTGTGGAGTTATTTATACGTTTTCCACACCCTACAATCCACAAACCAACCAGATTCAACAAGACCCTCAAAGGCATAATCAAGGGCCAGCCTGTGCCCATTAGGCGTAAGTGGGACATCCTCTTACCATGCCTGCTCTTTGCTTACAGAGAGGTACCACAGAAAGGGATTGGATTTTGCCCCTTTGACCTTCTGTATGATAATCCTCTAAGGGGACCTCTCAGTTTGGTTAGGGAGAGGTAGAAGCAAGCTCCCAGGAAACCTCCCCAGGATATGATTAGCTACATGCTAGCTCCTGATGGCCAAGTTTTAGAAGCAAGCTTCTGAAAAATTAGAGGTCAGCCAGGAGGTAATGAAGCAGTGGTATGACCAGACTGCTAACCTTGTGGAATTTCAGCCTGGACAAAAGAGTGGGTGATGGAGCCCGTGGAGCCCAGGGACCTCCAAGACCATTGCACAGTGCCTTATGAGATTGTTGAGAGGAAGGGGAGGCCACCAACCTTTTGGACCTCAAAATCCCCAGACAGCACTAGAGGGTTCTCCATATCAACCATCTCAAGCCATACTTTTAGAGGTCTGAATTCCCCATGTTGTTGGTGACAGTTGAAGGGGAGGAAGAGGAGAGTGAACCAGTGGTACCCAGGGCATGGGAGTTAAAGGAGCCACCAGGGCTTGAAGCACTGATTGTGCCACCCTGAGTGACCCAAGTTAACAGATGACAGCAGTCCTGCTATTGCAGACTGCATGAATAGTGCAAACAGCTCAAATTCGACTTTGCCCTCACCATGAGTGGCAAGGTCACAGCACTATTTTTAATTTATGTCAGTCACCCCTAAGGTAGGCCTCCTGAGCCCAGGAGGCAGGGTGCATTATATTAAAGGTGTGGACATATAAGTGCAAGCTTATATGTCCCTATAGTAGCCTCTTTCCTTTGGGGGCTACTATGAGTTTTCAGTGGGGCCATAGGATAATATGGGCTGGCACCCAGGCACCCCGAGATTGCCAGCTCCATTATGGTCCCACTGAAAGGTGTCATCCTGTCAGAGCAGGAGGTTACACCTCCCGCTCTGACAGGGTGTCTAGTGAAGTGGCACATCTAGGCGGTGAGCTTCAAAGTTTACACTGCCTCTGATATGCATCCAGGCTGCCTACCAGAGGAGGAAACAGCCATCCCCCTACTTACAGGCACATATGCACCCGGGCAGGCGGAAAATTATCTAGTCAGGAGGTGTACACAGACAGAAGGCTAGCCACACCCCTAGGGTGGGCTACCTGGTCTGTACATCTAAAGAAGGTTTCTGCCATTTTTAAAAGTGGCAGAATAGAGGGTTCTGGGTAGCACAGGTAACAGGCACCCCCGGATGTGGTCGACTCAGGAAGCGAATTAGCCGCTGGGGCTGGTAGCCTATTGGCTACATGCACCCACAGCACTAACGCCACAAGATCTAGAATTTAAGGGGCCCCCTGGCAGCAGAACCTCAGTTTTCTTTCAAATTGCAACAGAAGACAAAGAAGAGACTCAAGTCCACGACTACAGGACCTGCACAAAACAAAGGTGCAATACTCTGCACCTGTGGCAACCGTCCTGCACCAGCACGACTGCGACTCGTCCCAGACCAAAGACCAGTTACCCCAGACAGAGGGTACCCTTTGAGAGCCAAAGGCAACTCCAGACTCCCTTGCACTAGTGGCACTAGTCCCCTGCAGTCTGCATGTAAAAACAGCGTCACGGAGACAAAGAATCTCTGGCCACTGGGCCCTCCAAGGGCTTGCCCAAAAGTAGATGGTCCAGTGCATTGTGGGAAACGTAGTCCTGACCAATGTTCCCTCTAAGATGCGTGCTCAGGAGCCCACCCAGCCGCTATATTCATACCGCACATGAAGAACTAGAGAGCGCGCACAAAAGGTAAAAGTTATCTTTCATTATGGGGGCAGGACTGGCCATTAACTAAAACTGGGGGTTCCTATGCGTGAAGGGCTTTATGGTCAGTTCCCTGCTGGTTTATGGAAGCCTTGATGCAGGCGACTACATTCCTCCTTTTTCTCTCATTAGCACTGCTACAGAGATTAAATAGGTTGATAAAGTGTTTAGCATATCAGAAAACGTTTGACGGTCCTGCTCTGGTCCCCAAGTCTCCTATGTAAATGAAGAGGCCCCATCTTGCACTTGAGGAATCCCAATTCCAGTTATTTATAAATGTTTATAGAGCAAACATGACCCTTGCCGGTATAAGAGACAATGATCAAGGCGAAATAGATAAAAACAACAACAACATCATTGAGCAGGGACAAGGTGTGGGCATGTCTACTAGAGAACAGACCACAGGGTCCTGGTGGACAGCAACCAGTAGAACAAAGTAAGAATATAGTTTGCAAGAAGTTTGCATGCATGCAGGCAAGGGATAGGTCACGTTCTCGAGTATAGTTCATGCGTTCATCTGCATAGAGTTGTTCATCAGTATCCTTTTGACTACTTTCTTGAATAAGGCAATTGAGGGATTCATTCTGATTTCAGGGGGAAGGAGGTTCCAGATTCTCAGGACCGTGCATAAGAAGGTTCGGTTATAGGTTTTCTTTTTATTAAATTTTGGCGGTTTCAGCAGAAGGGAACTATGCTTCTAGATGCTCTGAAGCTAACAGGCAGCTCAAGTTTTTGTGCAGGATACCTTGGAGTGTTGAAATGCAGGGCTTTCTGTGCCATGCAGGCAATTTTCAAATGAATCCTCACCTCTTATGGAAGCCAGTTAAGCGATTTCAGGTCCAGAGTGATGTTAATGTTCCTTTTTGATCCTGTGATGAGTCTAGCAGCAGAGTTAAGAGAGGCCCTTAGTGGTGCCACCTTAGCTCTGGGTAGGCCACAAAGGGTTGCACTCCCATAGTCCAACCTGGCAATCACTAGAGCTTGAACAGCAGACTTGAGGTCATCCAGCGGAAAGAAGGGTTTTATTTTTTTTAAGATTTTCATGTGGAAGTTCGCTCCTTTGGTGGCATAGCTGATGTGCTCCTGCATGTTCAGATTCTTGTCCAGCGTTACTCCCAGAGATCTTGTTGACTCTATAATTGTGTGGGACACAATTCAGTGCTGTTAGTTGTTTCATTCCATTCTGCAATGTCCGGAGAACATTTGGGTAGGGCAATTAGAAGGAATTCTGTTTTGAGAGCATTTAGTTTGAGGTGGTTACCAGTCAGCCAGTTTTGCGTTTTTTTGTGGGTTGAGTTTAGAGACCTAATATCTTCGGGGGAAGAATTTTTAAGTACAGTTGGGTGTCATCTGCGTACATGTGATAGTAGATGTTAGATAAATTCAGCAAATTGGTTAGAGGTTCCATGAATTAATTGAAGAAAGTGGGTGAGGGCGCAGATCCCTGAGGTGCCCCAAGAGTGACCTGTGAAGGGTTAGATAGGGACATATTTACCTTGATTATTTGAGTTCTGTTCTGTAGAAAAGAGTTAAACCAGTTGAGAACGGTCCCCGATAGTCCCATCCTACGTTTAAGTAGGTCTAAGAGGTTGTCATGTTTGATGGTATCGAAGGCTGACGATAGGTCAATGAGGAAGAGAAGGCAGGATTTAGTCAAATCCAGCATGTTTAGCGCTGATTCCGTGCTGTGGCCATGGCGTAAGCCAGATCAGAATTGGTCTAAGAGACTGAATTGGTCAATGTGGTTGCACAGTTGAACAGTCGAGGAGATTTGCTAACATCAGAATCGTAGAGATTGGGCGGAAGTTGTTAAAGTCTGAGAGGTTTGCCGTTGTTTTTTTTTAAATGGGGGTAACCTGCCCAGCTTTAAGGCAGTCAGGTATTGATCCTTGAAGTAGTGAGGCATTTACTATTTTAGTCCAGAGTGGAAGTAGGACCCTTTTGATCTCATTAAAGGCGCTCGTTGAAAGAGGGTCGCTGTAGTGGTTTGAGGGTTTCAGTATTTTAAGTATTTTGAGGATGGCGCTCTCATCAAAAGTTTTGAATATGCTTCAGGTAGCATTGTTTTTGGTGGTAAGTGCTGGGAAACCTGGTGTCTCCTCAATCAGGGGCGTGGGGGGGCAACAAGGAGGTCTGCGACGAAGGTGCTCTGTAGCAGACCGCAGGTCAAGTTCGATCTTTCTTGTCTTTTCCATGAAGATGGAGGGGAAATCCTCGCAGTTTGGCTGTGTTTTAGAACTTATGGGGTAAGCATTAGGTTGGTTATTGGATTGTAGCTTGACCAGTTCAAACAGTTTTTTTGGGCGATTTCTAGCATTGTCTAATTGGCTTAAAAAAAGAAGTTTGCTTTTGAGATTCTAATTTGTTTGTTGTAAATGCTCCTCCATGCTCTCAGGATTTTAAGGTTTTCGAGGGACGGTGTGGTTCTCCATGCTCGATCAGCTAGTCTAATTTTCCGTCTTTCTGTGTTAAGGTTGCCATTGAACCAAGGTTTGGAGTCTTTGGTAGATATTCTTTTTAGCTCTATGGGTGCTATTGAGTCTAAAATGTACAACATGGAGTTATTGTAATGGTTTGTTAGGTCATGGACATCCGCCATACCTAAGGGAGATGTCAGGTGTTGTTGCTGATGGATGTCAGATCGTTTCAGTTAATATTATGCATTCTCCTTTTCCATTGTTTGGGTTTCTCTGGTTGACCCTTTTTTGTCTTCATTGATTCTGTGATGAGATAGGTGATACACTGATGATCTGTCCACTCACAAGGGATTATAGATTCCAGTTGGATGGTGTTACTCTTGGCAATGATAAGGTCTAGGGTCACACCCAAGTTATGGGTAGGACTGTCACAGAATTGCACCAGATTGAGTTCAGCTATGAAGGTTTTTAGGTTGTTGACTGCTTAGTCATTAGGGTCATTCCAGTGGAGTTTGAAATCACTGGGGAAGATGTGGGTGCTGTGTTGTCCTATGTTGGTTGAGATGGTTTCCATCATTTGTTCTATAAAAGTGTTGTTAACCCCTGGAGGGTGATAGATCATGTGCAGCTTGCACCATGGGTTGTTGTTGCTCCGAATGGTAATGTATAGATATTTGCTTGAGGATGAGTTATAGTCTCTGCTCAAAACAGAAGAAAACTACTTTAAAACATAATTTGCCCCTGTTTTCTTTTACAGCAGGACATCCTGTGCAATGTCCACCAGTTTGAGAATATGAAAGTTTGCATAGGACTAAGAGTACACATGTATGTTCACCTCAGTGATATTTGCATAATTTGGTCATTCACAATCTCATTCTCTAATTCAGCGGATCAGTGCAGGAGCACTACAACTGGTGCAGCATGTGCAATGTAACAGGTACTCATGTAAAGTGCTCCAATATCTTCCCGGTGGAACTTGTGCTATATAACACTTCAACAAAAAAAAAAAAACAGAGAAGGCTGAAACTGTGAAGGGCTTGTCTATTATAATGTGCATGGGCATTTTCACAGTGGTGCCCTGAGAAAAGAGGGTGATTGTTGTCTCACTCTGCAGGAGCTCTCATGCTGGAAATGTATCTTAAAATTGCTCCTACGTTCAAAGCAAACATTAAAATAATAGCAGCATCTAAATGTGTGAGGCTTAATTCTACATTGCACTCTTTTGCAGAGTGTTCTGTTCTAAACCTTTCTGTGTCCTTAAAACCAGGATCCTATCATTATTCCAGAGCATACTGAAGCGAGAAAGGTACAAGGTGAGCAACTTTCATTATCAGGCAATTTTAAAGGATGGAGGATGGAGTGCTTGTTCACTTTTTCAAGTTCAATCACTCTGCTGTAATACATTTGAATTTCAGACCCTCTACTACTCCTAGGGGCTAGGCTTGACTGATCGCATCACTATACTTCATGAGTACTGTGTATAAAAAGAGCAGCTTGTTAAGCAATAGGCCACTCTGCAGAGATGGCAGCGTAGAATGTAGTGCATAGTTAAAGTGTTCTGTTACAGTGATTTTTAAGCACCAATTTTGAGTGGAGTAAAGTGTACCCATCATGCATGAATATATTTCACTTTATATAAATAGAACGTTAAGCAAATTCTCACACTGGAGACAGTAGATGAAAGATTTTATACTGATGATAATAATAATCATCTTGGCTAGGTGTTCACAGTCGTCTGTCTGACACCTTTCAATCTACCTTCACTGTCAGCAACCTCAGATATGGAAGATTAGTCAACACCATTGATAGCACAGAGACTCATCGCTGCTCTTTAATTCGCACATTGTTGTGAAAAGTGTGCACATGAGCATACTGTTGCCACACTGGACGTCAAAACAACTTTTCGCTGACCTTATGCTGCCAAGGCTTGTTGGTGCCGGTTCAGCTACCACTACCTTCACTCAACACTGCAACCCGAGGGATCTCCGCAGCACTATCAACCGACCACCTCAGTGGCCCCACTTTTGCATCTGTTTCCTCACCACACCTGTCTAAGCAAAAAAAACAGCTCCCCTGAGGCTCCCACTTCAGCACCAGGGACTGCCAGAGCAACAATGCATCCGGTCCCTACGAGCCAGGTAAGATTCAACCCGTCTCACCTTAACCCCACAGTGTTACAGTGGTGGGCTCCTGAACTTATGTTTCGCAGTATCACTTGGTCATGAGTGATTTTTGCATGAGAAATCCACTATTGACCTTAGACTCAAAAACATTTTTTTATAAATTGGAATTTCAGGAACTTGTGTCGACCCCTGTTGCAAAGGTGAAGTAAAAAGACTTGGAAAGTTAGGAAAAAGTTTTTGAAAAGTTTTAAAATTGCCCCAACTTTCAGGCAAAATGTTAGGCACAATGGAGGCTGGCAAGAATCTCGACCTGTCTGTCATCCCAAATCTGAAGACCAGTGATCTAAGAGTTTTGTGCAAAGCTAAGGTCATTAGCTTTAGAGTAACAGCTAAAAAGGAGGACCTTGAAAGGGCTCTCAGCTCCCATGAGAAAGAGGGAAACAGAGAGGGAAAGCCATTCCTCAGAAGAAGACCATGAAGAGGGTGAGGATGATGCCCTAGCTGAAATAGATGATGGGGAAGAAGGTGAAGACCACACCTCTCCAAACTTTTCCAGACCCCCCTTCACCAGTGGGAAGTGGCAGAAGACTCCCTATTGGTAAGATGGTAGTTAGCCTTGAGGAAGAACTTGATCTCCTCTCACTAGAGGAGAAAAAGATTGAACTCGAGGAAAGGAGACTAGCCCTTGAAGAAAGCAGGGCCAAGATGGGCTTAAAGCCAAAAGATAATGTTGGCAGCAATTTTAATAGGGAAAAAGTGGAAACCTTTGAGCCTAAGATCCCCAAAGGGATTGCCCCAAAGTTTAGTGATGGTGTTGATATTGCTAAATGGTTTGCAGCTTTGAGAGGGCCTGCAGAATGAGGAGGATAGGTCACCAGCCTTGACACTCCCTACTGTGGGAGTTAATCTCAGTGAAGGGCAGAGATAGACTTCTGCCCCTTAATGAGGATGTGCCTGAGTCCTATCAGGAATACATATTGAAGTTTAGGGACACCCATAAAGGTTAAAAACAGATATGGGTGGCCTTTGTGGACTCTTCAGTCAAAGCACTAGAAGGCCTGATACAAGGCAATGAGTTGGACATTTATGATGAGCTATATAATTTGATTATGAAGGAGCACATTTTAACCAATTGTATCTCAGACAAGTCACAAGAGCATCTGGTAGAATCAGAGCTTTCTAATCCTAGAGAGTTGGGCAAGAAAGCTGATGAGTGGGTTAGGACAAGAGTACCCGAGAAAACCCAGAAGATTGACCTCAAGAAGGGGGGGGGATTAGACCCACAAAAGGGAGGGAGGGGTGGTAAGCCCACCAAAGAGACTCCCTCAGGACCCTAAAACCCTAAAAAGGAGGATATCCAAACCCACATCTGGCAAGCAGAGTAAGGGGGACATAAGGCTAAAGCAACTCTTGGATAAGAGGCTGTGCTTTGACTGCCAACAGGCAGGGCACTACAGGGGGTGTTGGACTTGGCCCTTTTTACAGGGTCATCCCTGAACTATTTGCCTTCCTCCTGTATTTTCTCTGACCTGTTTTTGTTGGTTTTATGACTCTGGGCACTTTACCACTGCTGATCAGTGCTAAAGTGCATATGCTCTCCCTATTGTAAATTGATGCATTGATTAGTGACTCCATGATTGGATCATTTGATTGACTTGTCAGACCCTAGTATAGTGCACCAGGTGTGCCCAGGGCCTGTAAATCAAATGCTGCTGGTGGGCTTGCAGCACTGGTTGTGCCACCCACAGAAGCAGCTTGTAAAGTGTGTCTCAGGCCTGCCATTGCAGAGCCTGTGTGCAGTTTGTACTGCCATGTCGACTTGGCAAGTGCACCCACTTGCCAGTCCCTAAACCTTCCCTTATCTTCATATCAGACACCCCTAAGGTAGGCCCAAGGGCAGGGTGCATTGTAAGTATAAGGTAGGACATGCCCTGGTGTGTGTGGCATGACCTAATAGTGAATTACAGTCATTTTCGTTTTTCACTATTGCAAGGCTACCTGTCCCCATAGGCCAGAATGGGCAGTTTGATTGTAACATCTTATAATCCTAACTGACCCAGGGAACATGGTAGAAATTCGAGTTTAGTATGCCTGAACTCAGAATGATAAAATACATCTTTTAGTAAAGCTGGTTTTAACATTCTGTGTTTGAAAATACCACTTTTAGAAAGTAGGTATTTTCTTGCCTAACTGTCCAAGCCTGCCTCTGCTAGGTTGTGTATTGTGTGTCTGGTTTTGTGAGTGACAGGGGCTGGGGGATTCCAGGAGACAGGGTGAGTCAGCACAGGGCTGAATAGAGAGATCTGCATGTAGATGGGTGGGAGGAGTTGCACCTGGGACCTGAATAGGGCTGTGCCTTCCCTCCACAATGCTGGCTCCACCTCCTGTGGTGCGTCTGATGTCCCTGGCCCACACTGTCAAAGGAAAGAAGGAGTCCTGTAAACAAAGTGCTCCAGGACTGACCAGAACTGGTTTGGACTAGGTACAGGCCCCTCTGCCTTCAGAGGACAAAGGATTTAGGGGTATAAATATTGGGGCCCTGACCCCAGAACTTTAGATCACTTCTGGAACAACAAGACGAACCTCTGCCAAGGAGAAGAACCAAAGGAAGCTGTACGAGTTGGACTGCCCCCCTGCCAGTGTGCTGTGTTGCTGGGTTGCCTACAGTGGTGTCTTCAGTGCCAAGGAGAGGAGAAGGAACTTTCAAAGAACTTTCATCATCTTGCAGAGTATTACTCCAAGGGCTTGATTTGAGCTTGCCTCCTGACCGAAGTCTCAGGGATACCAGACTTCACCCCCTTCTGTTTGCCTGCATCTGGAACTTGCTGTTCTGGTGCTACAGAAGGAATTTGCAACACTGACGCCGGCAAGCGACGCCGTCTCCTGCATCGAAGCCGTGAGCGCTGCTCCGACTTGCAACGTAGACCCAACGCTGACCGCCGTGCCACATCGACGCCAGCGAGCGACATCATAAGCCTGCCATAGCCGTGAGCGCTGCTCCGACTTACGACGCCAGCCCGACGCCTGCTGCTGTGCCGCATCGACTCTGAAGCCGACATCATCGCGGAGCCGATCGTCGACGTGGGTGGTCAAGAATCCATCGACATCGTACGGAACCGTGGCTTCGGCGCCATCGTGATGTCACCTCCTTTCCGGTCAGGAACCGACGCCTCCCCTGCCTGCGCAAGCATCCAGGTCCCAACGCATCATCTCCCCCGAAGCAAGGAACCGACGCCACAACGCGCCAACGACGCCGCACCTCCCCGACGCCGTGAGCTGTCTTTGTTTTCGCTTTTCCACGGTACTGTTCTTTGTGGGTCTGTTTTGACTCCGGGCCCGACGCCGCGCACCTCGCGGTCGGCGCCGTACTTTGGGATTTCTTTGACCTCGACGTCGTGATAACTCCAGTTGGGGTTATTTGTTGCTAAAGACTGCTTTTAAGTGAAGAACCTATTTTTAAACTATTTTTACCATCTTGAAGTATTATTATTGATTACAGTATTGTGGATTTTTGTCGTTTGTGGTCTTGTGATAAGTCTATATAAAGCATACTTATTTTTATAAAACCTGTGTGGTGTCCATCTGTAGTGTTGTCACTGTATTACTGTATGTGTTCACAAATGCTTAACACACTGCCTCTGAGATAAGCCTGTCTGCTCGTGCCAAGCTACCAAGGGGGTGAGCAGGGGTTATTTTAGTAGTGTATCCCCCTTACCCTGACTAGAAGCAAGGGTCCCTATTTGGTCAAAGGTGTATACCATTGCCAACTAGAGACCCCCAGTTCTAACATTGGTGGTCAGCGGTGAGTATTTGGACCTGCATTTGTGACTCATATACAGTGATTGGTGTACACTACTAGTGAGTGCAGACCAAACGCGACCACATACTTTTTGGTAGATTTTTTTTTCCTTGGACTGTTATTTTTCTGAGAACTGCCAATTCTTATTGCCATGAGTCCACCAGCATCTATTGCCTCTATGGATCCAGAGTTTGAGGAAGAGAGGTTGGATACCTATAATGCCAAACAGCTGAAAGCCTTCTGTAGAAAATTTAAAGTTGCTATTCCAGGCCTCACTAAAAAGGATGAGTTCCACAAGGCGCTGAGGGCCTGGGTGGAAGCAAGAAATGCATCTGAAAATGTGGAGCACCCTGTGGAGGAGGCAGAAGGGCAGCTAGATGGGCCCCTGGGTCCAGGGGGGGAGAAAGTACCTACCCCGCCAGGCAGCAGTGTTTCTTCCAAAGACCTGTCCCCCAGAGAGTTGGAAGACAGGGAGAGAAATAGGGCGCACAAGCTGGCGATGGCTAAGCTTAAGATGGAGGGTCAGAGGGAAATAGAGAATAACAAGTTGTCCTTGGAGAGAGAGAGAATGATATGGGAACATGAGTTGAGAATGAGAGAGCTTGATTTGGAGCTCGAGAGGCTTGAGGGCATGAGGGTCTCAGCCCAGCAACAAGAAATGTATGTAGCTCAGGAAGTGAGCTTTGCTGAGTTGGAGGTGGAATCCAGCTCAGATGGTGGCAGCAATATTGAATTATCTAGTGCTGAGGGGGTAGTACACACACCCAGAGATGTGGCGCCTGACTTGGAGGGGTTTAACATACACCAGGAGGTTCAAGGGTCTGAGGTAGCTCCAGTAGTGCGCAGTGTCCCGGAAGTAGATTGGGGCACTGGCGCAGAGGTTCATGGTCCTAGTGTTGGGAGGGACACTCCACTGACTCTAGCTGAGGGGAGCAGGGAGGGAGGTTCCCCCATGGTTGAAGTCCTGGTGTGTGAATGTGGAGACTGCCCAGAAGAGTGTGGGTTGAGTGACAGCGACAGTCAGATACTGTCTTGCCAATCTCAGGAGAGTGGTGTGGAGTACGTGTGCGAGGCACTGGATGGTGAGGTGAAGGATAGTTTGGTTAACCCTTGTAGGGGGCTGTGTGATCCAATTGTGGGAGAGCATATTGTAAGTCCCTGTTTTCCAGAGCTATGCCAACACCTGTTGGAGAGTGAGTTCTCTGACCCCAGGGAGCTCACCATGGAACCTTTTGGTGGATTCCAGAGGGTCTGAAGAGGCATTGGGGAGTGACCCTAAGGGGAGTGGCTCAGGTATCCTCCAACCCAGAGTGGTGGAGGTGGTTCAGAGTAGCCCAGCTAGGTACCATTGTAGTGGGAGGGGTGTAGGGGCTCACGTCCAGTCTCAGCAGAGATGGAGTGAGTGTGGGGCTGCGTGTCCCCAGGTGCCCGAAACCCAGTCTCAGGGCCTGGATGGTTCTTTAAGGGAACACCAGGTGGGGAGCCTAGTCTGTCCTGGTGGGACGCCCATTGAGGGGGATCCCCTAGTGTCTGGTGAACTGGGAGTGTCTGTAATCAGGCCTCCATCAGTTCTGGTGTCTGGCAGTGCCACTCCTAAGTGGAGGGTGCAGAAGTCCAGATTGAGGGGTGAGAGGGGGAAAGAGTCCCCAGTGGAAGAACCAGTGGGTCAGGGGCCAGCCAGAAGGACTGAGTCACCAATGAATGACCATGGTGATACCACTTCTGTTCTGGGGGATCTTCACGCACTGTCAGATGGACAGGGGTAGGGAGAGTTGTGTGTCACCCTCGGGGGGGCATATGTGCTCCCAATGAAGTCCTGGTGCGCCGGGCAAGTGTTCAACCGCAGGGGTTGGTCCCTGGGTTGGGAAGCCAGGTTCAGGTGTTGTCTGACCTGAAGGGTGGGACAACTGTAAACAGTGTCCTGACCGGTTTGTCTTCTGGGGGTACCGCTCCTGATGGGAGGGTGCAGTACTCTGGAAGGGGGTGCAGAGGGAGGGAGCCCTCGCCTCTGACCCCGGTTCAACTGGAGGGTCTAGACCCTAGGTTGGAGGGCCAAGTTCGGGGTGTCCCCCCTGACATGGACGCCCAGTTGCAGGATAGAACCCCTGAACTGGTGGGCAAATTGTGCAGGACACCTGCTACAGGCACCCTGACAATTCTGGAAGGGGGTACCACTCCAAGTGGGAGGGTACAGAGCCCCAAGGGAAAGCCCACCCCAGTCTCCTGTCCAGCCACCAGGTACAGGCCCAGGGCTGGTGGGTCAGTGTCAGGATGTCATACCTGACCTGACAGGAGGGAGAGTGGACAAAGGGTGCCAAGCACCTGGGGCTACTGCCCCCGCTCTCTGACGCCACAGAGGTTTGAGAGCCCTGAGAGGCATAAGGCCTGGGTCTCATCACTGACCACTGTCAGTGGCCACTGTGGCTTGCTGTCTGTCTGTTGGGACACACCTGTGAGCAAGATAAGGTTAGGTGCTCCACAGATGGTGTCCACAGGTGAGGAGAAGGGTTCCCCAGGGGTTAGCTTGGTGGGCCCTGAGAGTATGGACAGAGGGACCCAAATAGGCTCAGATTGGCGTAGAACTGGAGTATGCCCCTGCTGTTGTGGGCCAGGGTCCATGTTCTATCGCCCAAAGCAGGGAATTCCATCAAGGTAGTGATTGGTCTACCCTGCATTTTGGCTGGAAGGGTGTTGTGTTGGACTTGGCCCTTTTTGCAGGGTCATCCCTTAACTTTTTGCCTTCCTCCTGTATTTTCTCTCACCTGTTTTTGTTGGTTTTATGACTCTGGGCACTTTACCACTGCTGATCAGTGCTAAAGTGCATATGCTCTCCCTATTGTAAATTGATGTATTGATTAGTGACTCCATGATTGGATCATTTGATTTACTTGTCAGAACCTAGTATAGTGCACCAGGTGTGCCCAGGGCCTGTAAATCAAATGCTGCTGGTGGGCTTGCAGCACTGGTTGTGCCACCCACAGAAGCAGCTTGTAAAGTGTGTCTCAGGCCTGCCATTGCAGAGCCTGTGTGCAGTTTGTACTGCCATGTCGACTTGGCAAGTGCACCCACTTGCCAGTCCCTAAACCTTCCCTTATCTTCATATCAGACACCCCTAAGGTAGGCCCAAGCGCAGGGTGCATTGTAAGCATAAGGTAGGACATGCCCTGGTGTGTGTGGCATGACCTAATAGTGAATTACAGCCATTTTCGTTTTTCACTATTGCAAGGCTACCTGTCCCCATAGGCCAGAATGGGCAGTTTGATTGTAACATCTTATAATCCTAACTGACCCAGGGAACATGGTAGAAATTCGAGTTTAGTATGCCTGAACTCAGAATGATAAAATACATCTTTTAGTAAAGCTGGTTTTAACATTCTGTGTTTGAAAATACCACTTTTAGAAAGTAGGTATTTTCTTGCCTAACTGTCCAAGCCTGCCTCTGCTAGGGTTGTGTATTGTGTGTCTGGTTTTGTGAGTGACAGGGGCTGGGGGATTCCAGGAGACAGGGTGAGTCAGCACAGGGCTGAATAGAGAGATCTGCATGTAGATGGGTGGGAGGAGTTGCACCTGGGACCTGAATAGGGCTGTGCCTTCCCTCCACAATGCTGGCTCCACCTCCTGTGGTGCGTCTGATGTCCCTGGCCCACACTGTCAAAGGAAAGAAGGAGTCCTGTAAACAAAGTGCTCCAGGACTGACCAGAACTGGTTTGGACTAGGTACAGGCCCCTCTGCCTTCAGAGGACAAAGGATTTAGGGGTATAAATATTGGGGCCCTGACCCCAGAACTTTAGATCACTTCTGGAACAACAAGACGAACCTCTGCCAAGGAGAAGAACCAAAGGAAGCTGTAGGAGTTGGACTGCCCCCCTGCCAGTGTGCTGTGTTGCTGGGTTGGCCTACAGTGGTGTCTTCAGTGACAAGGAGAGGAGAAGGAACTTTCAAAGAACTTTCATCATCTTGCAGAATATTACTCCAAGGGCTTGATTTGAGCTTGCCTCCTGACCGAAGTCTCAGGGATACCAGACTTCACCCCCTTCTGTTTGCCTGCATCTGGACCTTGCTGTTTTGGTGCTACAGAAGGAATTTGCAACACCGACGCCGGCGAGCGACGCCGTCTCCTGCATCGAAGCCGTGAGCGCTGCTCCGACTTGCAACGTAGACCCGACGCCGACCGCCGTGCCACATCGACGCCAGCGAGCGACATCGTAAGCCTGCCATAGCCGTAAGCTGCTCCGACTTACGACGCCGGCCCGACGCCTGCTGCTGTGCCGTATCGACTGCGAAGCCGACATCATCGCGGAGCTGATCGTCGACGTGGGTGGTCAAGAATCCATCGACATCGTGACATCGTACGGAACCGTGGCTTCGGCGCCATCGTGACGTCACCTCCTCTCCGGTCAGGAACCGACATCTCCCCTAAAAGCAGAAAGGCCCGCACACTAATAGTCACATATATAAATCATTATTAAACCATATTCATAAGTTTACATTCAATAATTGTTTTCCCAAAAGAAAAAGTCAGCAAGGTCTTCAGTTAGTAAAATTCATTCTTTTATTCATTTTCTTAAAATTTCAAAACTGCCAACGCGTTTCGTCCTCAATCGGACTTCTTCAGGGCTTAGAATGTGAGAGGGAATTCATTCATAGATTTACGATCAAAGTATATAACCCAAAAATTTGCAGACTATGTATATTCACATCTGGGTATTATGTCAATCAAAAGTTTCATGATTTTAAATCGATGTATCAGCAAGTGTAGCTCTAGTCTCCATATCGTCGTCTGGTCCGCGGACCAGGCAGACGATATGGAGACTAGAGCTACACTTGCTGATACATCGATTTAAAATCATGAAACTTTTGATTGACATAATACCCAGATGTGAATATACATAGTCTGCAAATTTTTGGGTTATATACTTTGATCGTAAATCTATGAATGAATTCCTCTCACATTCTAAGCCCTGAAGAAGTCCGATTGAGGACGAAACGCGTTAGCAGTTTTGAAATTTTAAGAAAATGAATAAAAGAATGAATTTTACTAACTGAAGACCTTGCTGACTTTTTCTTTGGGAAAACAATTATTGAATGTAAACTTATGAATATGGTTTAATAATGATTTATATATGTGACTATTAGTGTGCGGGTCCTTTCTGCTTTTAATGTATTAGAGTGACTAGAAGTCCTTTCTTGTCTCTCTGTTTTGGGACCTAGGGGATTGTGTCCTAAGCCCGTCGCACCTCTTCTATTTGTGGTAACTATCGGGGACGTTAAGATTAGTGCGGGTGTCGATGCTTTGATCCCCAAATTTTTTGTGCCATATTTACCGACGCCTCCCCTGCCTGCGCAAGCATCCAGGTCCCGACGCATCATCTCCCCCGAAGCAAGGTACCGACGCCGCAACACGCCAACGACGCCGCACCTCCCCGACACCGTGAGCTGTCTTTGTTTTCGCCTTTCCAAGGTACTGTTCTTTGTGAGTCTGTTTTGACTCCGGGCCCGATGCCGCGCACCTCGCGGTCGGCGCCGTACTTTGGGATTTCTTTGACCTCGACGTCGTGATAAATCCAGTTGGGGTTATTTGTTGCTAAAGACTGCTTTTAAGTGAAGAACCTATTTTTAAACTATTTCTACCATCTTGAAGTATTATTATTGATTACAGTATTGTGGATTTTTGTCATTTGTGGTCTTGTGATAAGTCTATATAAAGCATACTTATTTTTATAAAACCTGTGTGGTGTCCATCTGTAGTGTTGTCACTGTATTACTGTATGTGTTCACAAATGCTTAACATACTGCCTCTGAGATAAGCCTGTCTGCTCGTGCCGAGCCACCAAGGGGGTGAGCAGGGGTTATTTTAGTAGTGTATCCCCCTTACCCTGACTAGAAGCAAGGGTCCCTATTTGGTCAAAGGTGTATACCATTGCCAACTAGAGACCCCGAGTTCTAGCAGGGGGGATTCCGCCTGCCCCAAAAGGAAGGTTAACACTGGGCTAGCCAGTGTAGCCTTTGGGGAGGACACCTCAGATGAGGAAGAGTTCATAGCTTTTAATTGGGAGAAGGGTCCAGGTGGTAAGCTGGTGATCCTGAGGGTGGTAGTAAGCACTTCCACTCCATTCAGGTAAAT
The DNA here is from genome assembly GCA_963921515.1 of Calotriton arnoldi. NCBI lineage: Eukaryota > Metazoa > Chordata > Amphibia > Caudata > Salamandridae > Calotriton > Calotriton arnoldi. Next base: position 163,731 of record CAWUFW010009885.1, read on the forward strand.
AGGATCGCTACCACTGCCCTGACAGACACAGGTTCCAGTCATACCATGATGGTTGGCAGGTTAGTAATCTTGCTGTATATATGTTATCTATCACCTAGGGCAATGGATGCCATTTAACTCAGGAGAATAATATTTTATAAGCATTTGTATAATATTTTAAATATTTTAATGAAATGATGATTTACTTGATATAAATTGGATGCCCTTTTAAAATATTTGTTTTTAGTGTTGTATTAACTTACTGAAATGAAATCCTATATACTTTTATGCATTTTTTAAATACGAAAAAAAGTTATGATTGATTGATTGACAAGTTAGTGTCCCCAGACCAGTATGTGCGGTAGTCCCAGGGGAGGTCACAACTAGACCTGTGGCCTTAGTGTCCCTAGAGAGAGGGGATACCCTTAGCTGGCAAAGGCTGGTAGTCAGTCCTGACATCCACCTAGATTGTATCCTAGGCACTGACCTCCCAGAGGTCGATCTGATCCCAGAAGGGGTGGTTGCCCAGGGTGCTGCCTAACCCAAGGATCCCGGAGGTCCTGTCCCTAATGTTCAGAGATTTAGGTCTCAGCAGAAAGGGACAAAGGGGAAGCCCACTCTTAGCAAGAGATCCAAGAAGCCAAAGGCATTCTACCCCAGTAAGGAAGAACGCCAAAGTTGGCACTGGTGAGGCCTTTCCTGACCCCCAAGAAGTCCTGAAGAGTCAGGCAACTGCTCATAACCAGGGTGACACCCCTGAACTGAGAGAAGGAGAAGTGGAAGGAGAATGTCTGCCACAGGATGTGGTAGCCTCCCACCCTGAACAGCAAGGGAATCTCCAAGAATCCACAATTGCCAATAAGGTAGCCCATCCAACTGTCAGTGGAGAGCTCAGGATATTGTTTTGGACACTGACAGCTGTCAGTAGCCTGTGTTGGGTGCCAGCCTTCATGGTGGCCCTGTACTTGGCATGAGAGACAGATCCAATGGCTAGCAGTAAATTAGCCCCCCTGTTCCTGTTGGCCATGGTGGGGTTGCTCAATTCATGGGTGACCTCTTTGGGTCAGCTAGGTGATGCCCTAGATAAGGTAGGGGTTTAAGAGTTGTGGGCACCTCACTACCCAAGGCAAAAGGGGAGGAGGGTAAAAACACAGTTTTAGTTAAGGTGCAGTTTAAATTAGGTCCTGTTACTGTTGAGGAGGGTCAGCTGCTCAGAAGAAGTGACCCTGACAGAAGGATGTAAGGCAGAGTTGGCCCTCCAATAGGTCAGCCGTTTTATCCTACAATCTTCCTCGCTGGACAATTCAGGAAAACTCTCCCAGAGTGGGGTTGAGTTTCCTGGACGTGTTTGCGGTGGGGGCAGGGGGGGAGGGTGGTGTTTAAAAAAAAGGATTTTTGCAGGTGTCCCCCTACTTTTTGCCCCAGTTAAACTACTAGATGCTGGTTTTCGACTCAAAGTGTACTGGAGCCTGCTAACCAGGCCCCAATGCCAGTGCACTCTCCCTAAAACTGATACATGTGAATTGGTAATCCCAATTGGCAAGGACTTTAAGCCCCTTATAAGTTCCTGGTAAATGATACCAGTGATACCCAGGGTATGTGAGTTAAAGGGGTCACCAGGGCTTTAAGCACTAATTGTGCCGCCCTGAGTGACCCAAGTAAAAAGATGATGGCAGTCCTGTCATTGCAGACTGCATGAGCAGTACTAACTGCTCAAACTCGACTTTGCCCTCACCATGTGTGGCATGGTCAAAGCACTATTTTTAATATGTGCCAGTCACCCCTAAGGTAGGCCTCCTGAGCCCCAGGAGGCAGGGTGCATTATATTAAAGGTGTGGACATATAAGTGCAAGCGTATATGTCCCTATAGTAGCCTTTTTCCATTAAGGGATACTATAAGGGATCAGGGGGCCATAGGATAACATTGGCTGGCACCCACACCCCCTAGGTTGCCAGTCCATTATGATACCACTGAAATATGTCATTTTTGGTATCAAACAACTTGCCTCATGGCGCTAGAGAGCCCGACTCCAAGATGGCCGCTCCGTAGTGAGGCTCTGACGGTGGGACGATTAATCTGCCACTAATCCGACAAACCAGGCACCTCTATAATACTGGTTCAGCGCAATCTCATTTAGGAAGCCCGCAGGATCAGGCACAGCAAAAAATCGCAGGCGGCCGCCTCGAAACCGGCGAGTTATCAGCGATTTGCGGAGCCGCAGTGCCCCGGATGGTCTTGGAGGCAGAGCGAGGCATTGAAGAAGCTGGGTGCGTCTGCCCCGCGGAGCTGGGCTGCTGCCCGAGCCTCCTCGGGAGCAGTGGGACCGCCGGTGAGCGGAGAAGAAGCTTTGGGCCCGGGAGGACTGCGGCGGGGGTGTGGCTGCTGCCTCACGAGCCGCACACTGCCGGAAGTGATCTCTGCATCGCGGGGCCCTGGACAGACTTTGGAGGCGCGGAGAGCTGGGCCTGCTGAAAGTGCCTGCGGCGGACTGACAGGCCATGGCCTGGTCGCCCGATGCGGAGGTGAGTGACAAGGGTCCCCCGCGGCGGGACGGCTGAGGCAGGGGCGCGTTTGAGGCCCCTGGTGCCCAGAGTGCCTTGTGAGACGTGCGCTTGGGCCCCCATGGGGGAGATGACCGTTGAGGGAGGCCGGGCACTAGCAGGAGAGCGCGCAAAAGGTGCTGCCTCGGGCTTAGCTGAGGCCTGTACAATAAAACGAAACTCGGGCGGCCATTTCTCTGAGGCATGAGTTGGACTGCTTTGGCTGCCGGGAGAGAAGGCCCGGGGTTGTGATCAGTAAGGGGCACAACGTGAGGAGGCTGTGGGGGCACGTCGGCGGACGGCCTCCGGGCATGTTAACCGAGGCTGCGGGGTGGAGGGCGTGGATCGAGACCCCGCCCGAAATTGAAATCCTGCGCTCTGTGCCTCTGCAGCCCCTATGGAACTGCTACCTTGTCACCGCAAACAGGAGCCATCCCCCGATGATCCCTGGGGAAGATGTATAGGCTCTGAGAGGGGGCCCTCCCCGCTCGTGGACTTCTGGCGGTCTCCCTAACGACATTCAACCGGCAGACAGGGCGCGCCCGTTGCACAGCGCCCTAGCAGTTGAATGTAGCCCTGGCATTGGCTTGGGCAGATCGCCCAGGGAGATATTTTTGGATGCCACTGCACACGTGGTGCATCACAGCAAAGAGTGGGACGTGAGAGAGGGGGCTGCTCGACGGCGCGCCACCTGAGCATAGGTGAGGCCCTGCGGCTGTTGTAGACGGGCGCACCACAATAACCAGATGGACGGGCAGCTGCGGGGAGAAAGCCAGCACAGAAGGGGATGCCACACACACAACTTGGGGTACGCGCCCGCAGGCCGCCGCTGTTGCTGGGACTGGCTTGTGACCACGTGGAGGTGTGCCACATAACCCGGCAGTATGGGAAAAGTGAATGCTAAGCAACCCAAGCTGGTGTTTGAGCAGCAGAGACCTCCCCGGGGATCCCCGGCCTCAGAGGACTCCCAACGGGAAGCAGCGACATCTGACGCGACCCCTCTAAAGAAGACATAAGGGAAATGTTCAGAGACCTGAATAATCCCTCACAGCCATAGACAATAAAATAGACTCTCTGTCAGACAGGTTCGACCATCTAAAGCATGGGTACTCACAAACTTTCTCTCAGGGGCCAAATTTACAGTGTGGTTTGTGGCCGATGGCCGCAACGGTGGGGGTGGGGTCAGTGGGGGGCGGGGCTAGAGTAAAAAAAAAAACTGTGACCATGAGGTCAAACACAGGCCCCTGCAGCGGAAGCATTAGTCCAATGAGCAACCAGACCCGGCATACACACATCTATCTATCTATCTATCTATCTATCTATCTATCTATCTATCTATCATCTATCTATCTGTCTGACTATCTATCTATCTCTATCTATCTATCTATCTCTATCTATCTCCTATCTATCTCCTATCTATCTCTATCTATCTCTATCTCTATATCTATCTATCTATCTATCTCTATCTGTCTGTCTGTCTATCTATCTATCTATCTCTATCTATCTATTTATCTCTATCTATCTCTATCTATCTATCTCTATCTATCTTCTATCTATCTCTATCTATCTCTATCTATCTCTATATCTATCTATCTATCTATCTCTCTATCTATCTATCTCTCTATCTATCTCTATCTATCTATCTCTATCTATTTATCTCTATCTTACTATATCTATCTCTATCTCTGTCTATCTATCTCTATCTCTATCTATCTCTATCTCTATCGTTTTCTATCTCTATCTATCTCTATCTATCTCTCTCTATCTCTATCTATCTATCTCTATCTCTATCTATTTATCGCTATCTTTTTATCTCTACCTATCTCTCTCTATCTATCTATCTATCTATCTATCTATCTATCTCATCTATCTATCTCTATCTATCTATCTATCTCTATCTATCTCTATCTGTCTCTGTCTGTCTCTATCTGTCTCTGTGTCTCTCTGTCTCTGTGTCTCTCTGTCTCTCTCTGTCTCTGACTCTCTCTCCAGGTGCAATTGTCCAAATTCTGAATGTGCTTACGTCTAATGTTCAGGGATAGTGACTCGGCAACACGAAACAGGAAGCTTCCCAAAAGGCCCTTCAAAAGTCAGCTGTGAAAGCACTTACAGCTGGCTTTTAAAGGGCTTTTTGGGAAGCTTTCCGACGGTGCCGTGTGTGACGTCACAGAGGCCGGCAGCAAACAAAGAAGATGGCCGCAGGAGCATTTAATACGTATTCACTAAGTATGCTCCTGCGGTTATCTTTTGTGTTTACTGCCGGCCTCACCGGAAACGTAGAAACGGCAAGCAAGATCCGCGGGCCGCCAATGAAGGCCTGCCGGGCTGTACTATGAGTACCACGGACCTAAAGGAAAAGGTGACGAAACACGGGGAGTGCCTCAAACAAGTGGAACAACGTACCTCCACGCTGGAGGACGAAGGCGTGAACACCCGCGAAAAGCTTCTCAAAATGGACAAGGTACTTGAAATCATCAGAAACAAAAATGAGGACTTGGAAGCCAGGTCGCGTCGCAACAATTTACGCATCATAGGGGTGCCGGAGTCCACTGGCATGTTGCGAGTTGAAGATTATGTGGAGGAGATGCTGCAGACCCTTTTTGGTGAGTCATTATATGCTGTGTGCATCGTGGAGCGCGCCCATCGCTCCCTTGGCCTGCGTCCTCCTCCGGGCGCACCGGCCAGACCTATAATTGCGTGCTTTTGAATTACCGGGACAGGGACAGGGACACTATACTTCGCCTTGCCAGAGACATGCAGATTGTGACGCATCAGGGGAACACAATATCCTTCTACCTGGATTTCAATCTGGCAGTTCAGACAGCCCGCAGAGACTTCCTTTCCATCAAACGTAACCTACAGAAACTTGAAGTCAAATATTCGCTCTTATACCCAGCCAAGCTCTGTGTATTCCATGCTGGAAAGACTATCTATCTTACGGACCCCAAGAACGCTACACGCTTTGTGAAAGACCTGCGCCTCGCCAAAAAAACTGACCGGTTAAGGAAAGACACCGAAGAGGGAGATCGCACCAGCGACAACCGCTAAGCACGAGATGCAGAGGCGTACCGGTGGGGACCCCCCGGCGGACTCATGGTGGGCCTGAACAGTTCGCCTCGAAGAGACTGTGCTTTCCTGAACATGTATCCTTTATTGAAATTAAGCAATTTAGACGCTGAAGCTTCATTCTATTTGTCAATTAACGAGACTGGGTTTGCTTTCCAGTGACTGAGTCCGATCGTCCGGCCCCTGCGGGTGGACATGTTGGGCTCCTGGACTTGCCCCCCCTGGGGATGATTCCCTTGCAATATATAAAAGTTTGCAAATATTGGGGATGGGGGTTAATTTGGGGAATGCCCAGCCTGTTTGGGGGGCTGGAGTGGGTGGGGGTTCTCTGAGTTGTTTACAATCTGTACCTGTTTGCATTTTTATCCCCCTTCCTGTCTTCCCTGCCTCTTCCCGGGTTGCTCCCTTATAGGCGACGCACGGCAATGAGCGCTTTTGGGCGTTCAGTCAAATAGGGCACCATGAAAAGAAAAAAAAAAAATGACCAGGATTAAATGTATTACTTGGAATGTGTGAGGTCTCAATGATGCACGCAAGACTAGACGCGCAGCTAGACAGGCACAACGCAGACATCTGCTCCCTACAGGAACTACACCTAACCCAGCATAAACACAGGCATCTCCGAGCGGGGTGGGTTGGGGAGAAACACTATGCCTGCTATTCTAACTATGCACGTGGCGTGGCCATCCTCATTAGAAAGGGGTTGCACTGGTATACGCGCGCATCAATCAAGGATAAGATGGGCAGATACGTAATGCCAGCAGGCTCGCTAGGAGGCATGGGAATGCCCCGTGGTTCATCGCTACAGGGCGACTGTATTCGACGCTATAGACGAAATGATGGGCACACCCATAGATAGATCCCCACTGACGGCGCTGCATGGTTATGTGAAGGACACCCCGGCAGAGGGGAGAAGGCTCACTGCAATGCTATTGCTGCTCGCTAAAAGGTGCATTGTGATGACATAGGGTAGGACACGTGCACCCAAAAAGGCGACATGGCTTAGAGATGCGGCGTTTTGTCAGGAACAGTTGTCCGCATACTGGGATCTAATGCCTGCCCAATCCCGACCCAAAGATGTTTGGGGTCCCCTGCAGCTCTACATCAGAACGCACGCATCAGATGAGGCGCCCTCCCACATCCAGACAACAGATGAATAGTCGAGACACGAGACACATTAACTGCAGAAGCCATGAGACCAACTTTAGATCAACAGGCCCGACAGATCTACATGATCGCCATCCCTCCCTTCTTTTCTCCTCTGACTTCCCTTTCCCCCTCCCTGTTGTTTGTTGAACGGTAAGCTCCCTTGAGCATTAAATGCTGTAAGCCAAAGACACCAAAATTGATCTTGGGATTGCAAAGGACTCTATGCCACGGTAATCTTGCGGGCTGTTGCAAGAAACAAAATGTGCGGACTCCTAAGAGATTAATCAAATAAGCTTGTAAACAGAACTGAGGGGAATAAGCACAATGAGACCCTGTACAAGCATATCCCAATGTAACAACTGTAAAGATGAGAAAACTTGAATAAAGAGAATTAAAAAACAACAAAAAACTTGCCTCATCACCCCTGACATACTTCCCATGTCAGAGTTGATGTGGCATGCACCCAGGTAGTTACCCACCTGGTTGCCCCAGCATTTCCCGTGCCCTGGCTTACATCCCGCAGCTACTGCCACCAAGACAGGAATATGACCCCCCCCCCTACCAGGAGGTGTGAACACTCCCAGGAGTCAGGAACAAAGGCTTGGCTGGGAAGGAGATGACACCTCCCTCCCTTACAGGATGGCTAGTGAAGTGATACATCAAGGCGGTGAGCTTCAAAGCTTACACCGCCTCTGATATGCATCCAGGCTGCCTCCCAGAGGAGGACACAGCTATTCCCTTACCCCCAGGCACATTTGCACCCGAGCAGGTGGGAAAATTATGTAGTCAGTAGGTGTACACACCCAGAAAACTAGCCATACCCCTAGGGTGGGTTACCTGGTCTGTACAGCTAAAGAAGTTTTCTGTCATTATTAGAAGTGGTAGAATAGAGGGTTCTAGGTAGCAAAGGTGGTACACACCCCCAGATGTGGTCACCTCAGGCATGGATTAGCCGCTTGGGCTAGTAGCCCATTGGCTACTTTCCCCCACACCCCTAAAGCCCCTAAATCTAGAATTTAAGGGGAACCCATGGCACCAGAACCTCAGTTTTGATTTGAATTGCAACAGAGGGCGAAGAAGAGACCCAAGTCTTTGACTACAGGTCCTGCACAAAACAAAGGCTCTGCACCAGTTGCAACTACCCTGCACCAGCACGACTGTGACACGTCTCAGACCAAAGACCTGTTCCCCCAGACAGAAGGACCCCTTTGAGAGCCAAAGGCAACTCCAGACTCCCTTGGAGTAGTGGCAGTAGTCCCCTGCAATTCGCAGGTAACAACACCATCCTGGAACCAAAGATTCGATGGCCATTCGCCCACTGAGGGATCGCCCAAAAGTAGATAGTCCCGTGCATTGTGGGAAGCATAGTTCTGACCTCCAAAAACTTTTAGGCAGCTAATGCTTTCCTCGGATCTCTGGATGCTGAATTAACGTCTCGCTGACCTTACCGCTGCCAAGGCTTGTTGGTGGCCAGTCCGGCTACCACTACCTTCACTCAATGCTGCAGCCCAAGGAAACTCCGCAGCACCTTCAACCAACAACCGCAGTGGCCCTGTTGTCGAAGTTTTGCATTTGTTTTCTCACCAGTACCGGCTAAGCGGTAAAACCAGCTGCCCCGCGGCTCCGGCTTCAGCACCGAGGACAGCCAGAGCAACTCTGCACCTGGGCCCTCCGAGCCAGGTCAAATTCAACTGACTGTCGTGGTCAGGTTCTCGACCTGCAAGTAACCGATTGTCGCTAGTGCTTTGTACCATTGACCGCAATGCTAAGATTTTGCAGTATTGATTTGCACTGATTTATTTTTCCTTCTTAAATCCATAAGTTCAGTTATACTTATCTGATTGTCTTAATTTTGGTGTCTAAATTTGTATAAAAATCTGCTTAATTTGTTTAGATTGGTTTCGTATTTCTTTCGATTTGTGTCAATTACTTATCGTCCATGTTGGTACTCTGAAATGCCTAACACATGCCTGACTGCCTGACTACCAGGACTGGACTAGGAATGTATTAGTGTGAATCCAAAGTACCTATTTTGGGGTATTGTGAGAGTATTACATAGTGAAGCATAACTAGCCTCACAGCATAATACTCAATTTTCCTAAACTCATGGAGAGGCGAGGGTCTGTATACCCCAAGAACTGATGCCCAGCTTTGTTGTGGGGGATGATATAGACGAGTGCTTTTCTGCCTATGAGATAGCCCTCTTGATGCACAGGGATCCAAGGGGGATTGGTGGACAAGCCTGTGGAAACATGCCCGCAGTGGGGAGAGGCATCCTTCTTACACTAGAGGTGGTGGACTAGATGAGGTATGTTCCCATGAAGGCCATTTTATGCACCAAGTTTGGGCTTACCCCTGAGAAATACTTCATAACGTTCAGGTACAGCCACAAGTTGCCAGACCAATCTTGGGTGGATTTCTTAAGCTACTCAAGCAAGACACAGAATGGTTGTGTGAGGGGCAGTAAAGCAAGTAGTTTCAATGGGCTTTATGACCTGATTTTGAGAGAGCACATGCTCGGTACTTGCCTTACAGAGTTGCACCAATACCTGATTGACAGCAAGCTAGCTGACCCCAGGGAGCTTGTAAAGGAGGCAGAACTCAGGGTCAGTACCTAAGTGTCCAAGAAGGCCTTTGGGGGATCTCCAAAGGGGTAGTCAGGGTCCCCAATAGAGGAAAGAGGGGGAGACAAAAATAAAAGTAAAGAGTTCTCCAAAGGCCCTAAAAGGGAAGAATACCCAGCCCCAACCTGGCCAGAAAAAGAATGGGTTTATTGAGAAAAATACAGGAAAGTTTGTCCCCAAGTGCTATGAGTGCTACAAATATGGGCAGGTGAACGGAGATGTCAGGTGTCCAAAGAGGGCACAAACCCCCACTGGTGGGCAGATCCAAGGGTTGGCCAGTGTAGCGCTTGGGGAGGAGATTGCCCCAGTTAGTATGGGGTATACAGCAGATGTTACCTTAGTGTCCCTGGGTATAAAAATGATGGTGCCCAAAGTCCACATGCCTGATAATACTTCCCAGTATAGTTAGTGGGTTAAACCAATGGGCAGAGGGTAGAAGCTCTGATGAACGAGGAGCATCTGGTTTCCTCAGAGCAGTTAATCCTCAATACATTTCACCTCGTTGTGGTAGCAGACAACTGTGAGTGTCACTACCCAGTGGCTCTGGTTCCCTTGCTGTGAGTCCTGCGATGCCTTTATATTGTCTGCTAGGAAATGGCTTGGGCACAATGTCTGGAAGCAAGTGGAGCTCAGGTCCCACCTGGAAAGGCAAGGATTTTCTGAATGGGTGTGCCTGACCACAAGATCCATGGCAGCCCAAGAGGGTAGTCATGGAAACCTGGAGCCTGGACAAATGGCCCAGGTAGCGGCCAAGAAGAGGAAGGACAAGGGGAGTGGGAAACCAGTCCCTGAAAGTCGCATAATCTGAGGGTGTCTCCACTGAGCCTACTGAGGAGGACATTGCAGCCTTGGGAGACCTGCCTGAGCTTTGTTGGATGGCAAGTTGAGGGTGGGCCCACCTGAGAGGAGTTCGTCAGAGCTCAAAAAGAGTGCCCAACTCTAGAGGTCTTTAGGAGGCAAGCTGAGGCCAATGCAGCTGGGGACACCTCTGGAGATCACCTTATCTATTGGGAGAATGACGTCCTATAGGGTGAGCTTAAGGTGCCTGGGGCAAATCATGTGTTGGTGGTCCTCCAATGCTACAGAGCCTTCCTAATGGGTCTGGCTCCGGATATACTCCTGGCAGGACATCTGAGGCAGGACAAGACCTTTGCCACACAAAGGTGTTTGGTTTAGCCCATTTGAGCACCTCTATGGCAACTCTGTTAGAGGACCTCTAAGTCTGGTGAAGTATGGGTGGCACAAGCTCCCAGGAAGCCCCCTTGTGTATGTAGTTAGCTACATGCTGGATCTCAGAAACTAGCTGCAGCACTTCTGCAAGAAGGCTTCTGAGAATCTGGAAGCCAACCAGAAGCTCATAAAATTATGGCATGGCCAGAAAGCCACTCTGGTCGGGTTTAAGCCTGGATAAAAAGTGTGGGTATGGAGCCTGTGGAACCTAGGGCCCTCCAAGACCACTGGCCAGGGCCTTATGAGGTGAAGGAGAGCAGGGGGGAGGTCACCTACCTGGTGGACCTCAAGACCCCTGAGAACCACTTAAAAGTACTCCCTGTTAATTGCCGTAAACCACATTATGAGAGGTATGAAGTCACAATGCTCCTGGTGACAGATGATTGGGTGGAAGAGAGTGAATCTCTCCCAGCCCTCCTATCTTCCCAGGAGCAGGATAGGTCAGTGGAAGGTGTCAACCTCTCCCATACCCTGACCTCAGAGCAGCAGAGGGACTGCCGCAAGTCGCTGTAATAGTTGGCTCCTCTGCTCTCCCTCACCCTTGTGCCTCACACACTTGTGTGCCCATGACCATGATACAGGAGATAGTATGCCTGTAAAGAACAACATTTACAGACTGTCTGATAAGGTGAGGGCTAACATCAAGGAAGAAGTATCCAAGGTGGTTGAATAAGAGGTTATTGAACCCTCAAATAGTCCCTGGTCCAGCCCAGTGGTACTGGTACCCAAAGACGCCCCTCTGTGCACCGCCCAAGAACTCAGCTTCAGCTTGAACTATATGGGTCTCAGTTCAGTTACCAAGACTGATTCTCTTCGCATCCCCCGAGCTGATTACCTCATTGATAGGTTTGGGGCTGCCAAGTTCTTCAGTACTTTTGATCTGACTTCTGAGTACTGGCAGATTGCCCTAACCAAGGAGGCTAAGCATAGGTCTGCGTTCTCCACCCCAGATAGCCACTTCTAATTTAGGGTGATACCCTGTGGGTTAAAAAATGGCCCTGCCACCTTTCAGAGGTTGGTCAATAGGGTCCTGGCTAGGATGGAGGCATCCAGTGCGGCATACTTTGATGAAATAGCTGTCTTCAGTTTCAGCTGGGAGGATCTCCTGTTCCACCTTCAGGAGGTGCTTCAGTCTCTGCAACATGGCAGGCCTGACAATCAAGACTAGTAAGTACAAGTTAGGGTAGGGTTCAGTGGTATATCTGGGACACCTGGTGGGCGGGCAAGGTACTCCCCTCTCCGAGCAAAGATTGAGGCTATTCTGGCCTGGGAATCCCCCAAAACTCAGACTGAAGTGAGGGCCTTCCAAGAAGCAGCCCAAGAAGGTGATCTGGACAAAGACCTGCCAGAAAGCTTTCGATACCATCAAGTAGGCCATGTGTACAGCACCTGTACTCAAGGCCCCTGACTTCTCCAAGGACCTAAAGGTGCAGACAAATGCTTCAGAGCATTGCATAGGGGCTGTACTATCACATGTAAATGAGGAGGGCCTGTACCAACTTGTAGCCTTCATAAGTAGGAAGTTACTCCCCAGGGAACAGAGGTGGAGTGCTATTGAAAGAGAAGCTTTTTCTGTGGTTTGGGCACTGAAAAAGCTGACATCATACCTGTGTCAGATTCACTTACGAGCTCCGACAGAACACAGGCCCCTCAGATGGCTCTGCAGATGTGGGTGGGAATCCCACACTGTTGAAGTGGTCCATCTCCTTACAGGGAATAGACTTTACAGTGGAAAAAACCCCTCCCCCAGGTCAGACCACTCCAATGCTGATGGTCTATCCAGGTTCTTCTGTTTTTTGCCTTAGTGATGAGAATTCCCATGAGGGTGGGTAGTTCTCCCCACTTTCAGCTGGGGCACACACCAAAATGACAAAAATCCAATCAATAGAACCAGGGATATGCAATTGCAACTTTTTAGGTAAGTATAGCGTCTAAAAGCTCAAAGCTCCACTTGCAGTCATCTGGTCGTGCTAGACCGTGGGAAAGTCACTTGTTCAAACTGACCGCAATGGAGCGTGGGCCAGATACAGGGACCAGGTTAGTCCTGCAAAAAAATAAACTTCTCAAAGTCCGGTGCAAAGAATTGAAAATTTCAGGAGGACCTCTACTGATGCCAGCTGAGGGTCCAGGACCTGATGAAGCAACCCGCGGGATCAAGAACTCACTCCAGCAGAGGCCATCAGGGTGCAAGCAGGTCTAGTTAAAGGCCCAGGCAGGGCTAGTTGCAGCAGGTCTACTGGAAAGTTGAGGGAGGCCTCTAGAGCTTGTTGTGTCCCTGTAATTCAAAACAGAAGGTCAGGCAACTGACCCTTGGAATCACTCTGGTTATCCGGAGATGAAGGGAGCAGGTCCAGTCTTCCTTAGCAGAGAGCAGGGTAGGCCTCAATCAGTAGGGCAGTCCGCTGGGGAACAAGGCAAGCCTCAAGCAGCAGGGCAGTCCTCTGGGAAACAAGGCAGGCCTTCCTCTGTAATGTCCACAGGTTCTGGAGTGTCCTGAAGAGTTGGTTTGAGGGTCCATTATTTATACCTGGTGCCAGCCTTTGAAGTGAGAGAAACTTCTAGACTTACCCTCCACATCTGGTACTGGATTATAAAATTACAATTCTTTTGCACTCAAATATGACATTTCTACCTGTTCCCAAATAAAAGTTAACACTTATTAAATGTACTAAGGTAACCCAATGTTATCATATGAGAGAGGTAAGCCTCACAGTGGTGAAACACAAATTTGGGAGTTTTTCAATACAGGGAAATGTAAAACTTAAAAGTGCATGACCAACTTTTTAAATGCAACGCATCCCACCCAATGGGCTGTTTATGGCCTACCTTAGGGGTGAGTTTTATATATTAAAAGGGAGGTAAAGGCCTATCAAAAGGTTTATTTTGCCAGGTTGATTTGCAGTTTAAAACTGCACACAGGCTGCAATGGCAAGCCTGAGGCGTGTTAAAGGGCTCCTTATAAGTACTACAATGAGTGCTGCCGGCCCACTAGTAGCATTTAATTTACAGGCCCTTGTAGTACCATTTTACTAGGGACTTATAAGTAAATTAAATGTGCCAGTTGGGGTTAAATTAATTTTACCATGTTTAAATGTGTGAGCACAAGCATTTTAGCACTCGTTGGCAGAGGTAAAGTGAATCAAGAAGTAAAGTGAGGGATGGAATGCTTGAATTAATCTCAGCCACTGGGGATCGCTCAGGCCGCATCACAATTCATCGTTTTTGTGGACTGGGATGTGGCCTCAAGTAATTACCAGTTGCTGAGATTAAATCAAGTCTTCCATCCATCACTTTGTTGTATACTTTAGCAGTGGTGAAGTACACTGAGCCCTGAGGCCAACACAAATTAATTTTAGCACCGGGAGGGGACCACATGAAGCCTGTCAGGTCTAACAGTAAACTTGCCAGCCAGTTATGCTGGTGTGTCAGTCATGATGGCTTTGTAGAGGATACAGCTGGTTTTAAAGAAGATGTGGGCTGACAAGGGCAGCTGGTGGTATTCCAGCAGAGTGGATTGATGTGGTCATATTTCTTCAGGCCCTTGACGATGTATTCTACTGCTGATTGGATAGCATTAAGGTTAAGGTGCCAGTGCAATATCTGGTACCCACAGTGAAGGGTACTGCCACCATCTAGATGCAAGCGTAACATGGCTTGAATGGCAGTTCTAAAGTCACCTTCTGGAGGAAAACTTTTGTTTACTCGAGAAAGCTGATTCTAAACCATTTTATTTCTCTTAGCAATGTGTGCCTTGTGGGTGAGATTAGCATTCAGGGTGATTCCAAGAGACTTAGTATTGGGAGAAAGTTGGGGTTTGAATCAGTCCAAGTTCATTTCATTGAGCTAGGTTTCGACTAGTGGTTGCTTGCTATTCTAGGGGAACAGCAGGAATTCTGGTTTGTGAAGCTAAGCTTCAGGTAAGTGCTGGATATCCAGGTCTGGATGAGGTGCAAGCTGCACTTGAGGCATTTGATGTCTGGAGCACAGGAAACATTCAAATTCAAATAAGTGTTTTCAACCTATTGGTGAACGCTGATGTTATCTGTGAGTAGAGTACCAATGGACTCTGTGCAGCGTTTGAATGCAACAAGAAGGAACGCTGAAGAACTCCACAAGTGATCAGGATCTTCTGGCACCTGGAGGTGCTCATGTTAATTGATTGGTGACAGTTGGATAAGTAGAAGGACCACCATTGAATTACATTTTCTGTGAATCTCATTCAAGTTTTCTGGGTGTGGATATAGTGGTCAACATTGTTGAACACAGATGAGAGGTCCAGTAATATCAGGTTGGCAGGGGTCATCTATATCTGTGATTAGGAGGGCATTTTCTTTGATTTGTAAGGTAGCTGTCTCTGCTGCAGCATGATCTGAAGTTGATATTTGTGCAGGAGGTGGCTGACATTAATGTGATTTTGAAGTTCTGCATACAGTGCTTTTTCAGTAATCTTGCGTATCAAGGGTAGATGATTTATATATTTATTTTATTTATTTATTTATAAGTTTTATATAGCGCTAGCTAGACCCGTGGATATGAGAGCGCTTTACATACACAAAAGAAAAATAGCATGACATAAGGATGCATAAAGAGATCAGCATAACATTATAAGAAGTCATACAGTAAAGGGGAGAGTGAAAGCTTAGGTAGTTGAAACAATCGAATAACCACCTTTCCTTGATGGTCCACTTAAGAGGAGAATCAGCTAGACTATTGAAGTCTAGATCAGTTGACTTAGGCGTAAAAGTATTTGTTGAGGAGAAGGAGTTTCAGGTCCCTTTTGAAGCAGGAGAAGGAGGGTTTGCATCTGAGGTCTATAGGGAGTGAGTTCCAATCCTGGGTACGTTACCAGAAAAGATTGGGACTAAGTGGTTTTCCTTTTAAATGTCAATGGGATGAGAAGAAGTGAGTTGGAGCTTCTCAGAGTTCTGGATCTTCCTGCTTTTACCAGTTTGCTGTTTAGGTAGTTGGGGGGATGTGTGTGAAGGGTTTTGTGTGTGATGCAGGCCGACTTGTAAATACATCTACCTTTAATGGGAAGCCAGTTGGGGGATTTGAGGGATAGTGTGATGTGTTTAAATGATTTCACACCAGTTATGAGCCGGGCTACCATGTTAAGGACTGAGCTTAGTGGGGCTAGGTGAGCTTGTTAGGATGGCGTTCCCATAGTCCAGTTTAGAGAGGACTAGGGATTGTACTATTGTCTTGAAATCATCCTGGGGAATGAAAGGTTTAATTTTCTTGAGGTGTTTTAGTGAGTAGAGCGATGAGAGATGAGCCAATGGTTGGCAATGTGGTCAGGGTCTATGTGGGTTTCTTCAGCAATGGGAGCATCTGACCAGTCTTGAGAGCTTCAAGCAAGATGAATGAGTGAGGAAGGCATTGGCGATGGGGAGTTGGGGCTGAGAAAGATTCTCCACAGAGAGCTTTGCTGAAGGATGAGGATACAAGCTCATTTTCATAGGTGGAAGCTTTGAGGGAGTTGAGAATGTCAACGAAGTCTTTGAGAGATATGGTTTTATTGGATGACAGTTGCGCAATGCAGCATGGAGTAATGTACCTTTGGTGTTTTTGATGTGTTGCTGTATTTTCTGTATTTTTTCACTGCGTTTGTCCGTGGACGTTGGGATAGGAGAGATTTGATTTGATTTGTAAAGCGCAAACTCTTGCCCGAGGGCATCTTGGCGCTGTAGAAATGGTTATAGTTACGGAGGTGATGGGAGTTCTTGCAAATACCCCGATATCTCCTAGTCCTGAGAGAAGAGCCAGGTCTTCAGGGCCTTTCTTAAAGCAAATAAAGAGGGAGCAGCTGTTCCAGAGCACAGCTGTAGTCCTGAAAAAGTTCTTTCCACCCCAGGTAGTCCTCTTGAAAGGGGGGATTTTCAGGTTCACAGCAGAGCCTGAGCGAAGCATCCTCCCTGGGATATACCATTTGAGCTTCTCCTTGAAGCGACTGGCCCCAGGCCATGCAGTGATTTTTATGCCAGGCAAAGAGCCTTAAACCTGACACGTTTTCTGACTGGTAGCCAGTGGAGTTTCCTGATGGCTCCCATGGCTGATTCATATTTAGGAATTTTAAAAAGAAAACGTGTAGCTGCGTCCTGCAGGGGCTGAAGCCTTTTCAGGGGACCTAAGGCAATATTAAGATAAAGTCTATTACAGTAGTTGATCCTAGAAAGTACCAGTGCGATGATTACTGTTCTGTTTTCAAAAGCTCAGGTGACAAGAATTTGTCAATCTTTTTACAAGCCTCAGAGAGCAAATAGAGGCGGATGTAATTTTATTCACTTGGAGGCCGATTCACAGAACTAATCTGAGATAAAATCCTAAACTTACTACTTTTGGTATTCACAGAAGGCATTTAGTGGTAGTAAAGTTAGGACTCCTAACTTTACTACTACTAAACTGAGATAAAATCCTAAACTTACTACTTTTGGTATTCACAGAAGGCATTTAGTAGTAGTAAGGTTAGGACTCCTAACTTTACTACTACTAAATGCCTTTTGTGAATACCGAAAGTCGTAAGTTAGGATTTTGGTCTGTAAGCTTCAGCTCCTTGTCTAACAGGAAACCAAAACGTTATACTTTGTTAGTTGGTTCAGGAAGGAGGCCCAGCTCTGGTGGCCACAACTCCGGCGTCCAGAGGGAACGGTTATTGCCAAAAATAATGACCTCAGTTTTAGTGGCATTTAGTTTTAGACAGTTGTTGTCCATCCAATAGCTTACATTGCTCGTGCAGGTCCTGAAAACAGAACCTGACTTATTGTCAGGTTTTGCTAATGACACCACGATTTGAGTGTCATCTGCATAAGATGCTAAGGAGAAGCCAGATTTTTTGATAAGTGTTGCCAACGGTGTGACATAAAGATTGAACAGCGTTGGACTCAAAGCCGAGCCCTGAGGGACTCCGCAGGGAGAAAGGCCTTGATCTAAAATTGCCCAGCGCCACACTTTGTTGTCTATTGGCTAGAAAGCATTGGAGGAGATCTAGGGGCACATGCATCAAGCTAGGCTTTTGCGATTCCTTAATTGCGATTTTTAAGGAATCGCAATTATGGAATCGCAAAAGCCTATGCATGTAGGAACCGCTAAAATGATAGCGATTCCTACAAATTCCATGATTGCGACTCGCAAATTGCGAGTCGCAATTAAGGAATGGCTTCCTATTCATTCCTATGGGCCTACAGGCCTACAGGCCCATAGGAATGAATGGGAAATTGCATTGCGCAATTTGCGAGTACCCAATAGGTACTCGCAAATTGCGCATGCAATTTCAAGGGTGCAAGGGTGCCAAAAGGACACCCTGTTGCACCCCTGAAATTGATATGTGCACCCATGTTGCGCACACACATGCCCCAAGGGCATGTGTGTGTGTAACTTGGAACTTTGTTAAATTTTCGGTATTTAGCGGACCCTAATAGCGAAATCGCTATTTTAAATGCAATCTTGCATTGCATTTAAGGCTTCGCAATTTGCGATTCCTTAAATGCAATTGCAAATTGCGATTTTTGCATTTGGGATGATGCATCCCAAATGCAAAAATACCGGTCGCAAAGGGGCAGATTCTGAGAATCTGCTCATTTGCGACCGGTTTTTGCCTTGATGCATGTGGCCCCTAGTGCTGTATCCTTTATCCCCAGTCCCCAGGCTCCGCAGACGGTCAACCAGAATCTAATGATTGACTGTGTCAAACGCAGCGGAGAGGTCCAGCAACATTAAAGGTGCCGTCCCCCCCCCGTCAAGCGTTTCACGTATATTTTTCGTGGCTATCACCAAAGCGGATTCAGTACTGTGTTTTTTTATGAATCCGTGTTGTGTCATCCAATAGACAGTTTTCTTCTATATACTCTGCCAGTTGTTCATTCATTGCCTTCTGCACTAGCTTTGCAGCGAAGGGAAGTCTAGAGATAGGGCGATAGGAGAGTCAGAGAGGAGGCTGATGCAGTGCTTGATATTTTGAAGAGAATTCAGTTTCTACTGGCAGCTTCATTGATGGTGTTAATAGAGTACCTGGCTGGTGAAATAAGTTGTATGTGTGTTATGTGGCGAGACTTCAGCAGCAGAAGTCGTTCAGATTCTGTTTTTCTTCCATGTGCTTTCCTGCCTGAAGATGGAGCCTTTGTTTTCGTCAAGGTCTTTGGAGTAGCAGGGTTTTGAAGATTTCAGCTTGCACATTTGTGTTTTAGTTAGAGCGTAGATCTTCATAAGGTTCTCCAGAAATGCGTTTCATTTGTTTAGAAGGGCGCTGACATCTGGTATGGAGGTGGCATGGTGAGAGATGGGGTTGTAAATGGAGAAGTTTTGGAAGGATCTGAAGGCTTGTTGTTCTCTGTTAGGTTGCCCTCGATGACTGGGTTGGATGCTGCACAGGGGTATGAGTATGGTAAAGTGTACAGTCTAGTATTTCGTTTTGGAAGGCTTTCACTGGAAAATAAAAAATGTCAAAAAGATGAGGCCCAGGATTTGGCCTTTGTAGTTTGTTGACTGGTTGGCATGCTCTAGAATGCTTAGTGTGTCAATGAGGTTGAGGAGCGTGTTAAACTCCAAATCAGTTAGTCCAAAGTATATGAAAAGAAGAGATTTTATTAGAAACTGAACGGTACCTTTCAGCAGCCAGGCATCCCAACAACTCTGAGTAAGAATTCTTAACAGAACCGTACAAGAGTTCAGAACTGGCATGAGAGGGAATCAAATATGCACAGGATTTAATAGGGAAATACACACAGAATATAAAGAGATATGCATACGCAAAACATAACCGAGACTGTGGAAGAACTCCATGCCCAAAGATTCTCCTCATTATCAAAGTCCATATTGGGAAGTATAGGATATAGGAAGCCTCGCAGGAGGTAAGGTGAGTGAATAGGAATGCCTTGAAAAGTAGACCCGCATTAGTCCATCATCTGTTTCTGAACTATTCTTGATGTGCATGTTAAACAACCCACAGGAATCAATTGCTTTTAGGGGCAATAGGCAGTATCTTAAGAAGGGGCATGCTGACCTAATCCTTGTTGCAGCTACGCCAAGTTGCTCTTCTTGTTGTCAAGCCTCAGGCACACAGAAACGTGCGGTGCACCATCAAACTTGAAAGTGCTGCTAACTATAATAATGACACGAGCTAGTAAGACTCCCTCCACAGTGGTGTTGCCTGGAATCTCGATGAAAATATCCATTTGATCAGAAAAGACAAACCATAACTCTAGCAAAGTAAGTACTCTGTTTCACTGAAATCATAAGCATGAGCAAGATGAGTACCTGATTGATGAAAGAGAAACAGCTGAAACCTATAATATTCTCAAGTGAGGCACAGACCTCTTCAAAGCCCTGTACTAGCAACGTTTGTTCTTAGCTATTTGTATGGGACCAAAACTGTGAAGTTCTGAGCGCAGAATACTGGAAGTCCACAATTTACCATTGTGTGGTGAAAAAACGTCGAATAACCATTCTGGTGCAAATATCTGCTCCCAGTATGTGTGAATTCCCAACAATGGACTTTTAAGCCTGATTTGGAGGAGGGTGTAACTGAAAATGTGACAAAAACAGTGGCTTATCATCTCAAGTACTGCGGCAAAAGGGCCTTATTTATAGGCAGAAATACCACAGCAAAAACATTGTGGGATACACCACTTATTACACCAAGGTATAGAACTAACTGTGCCAGAAATGTGGCAAAGCAGTCGCACGACCTAGAGTTATATGATCATCCTCTGTTTGTCAAATTTAGCTCCTCGAGTACTGCCATGAAAGAATGCCAGATTTTCAGGGAAAAGGTAAATGTAGAGTTGCTAGCAAGGTGGTTAACCTTTCTCTGCATGGTCTTTGGTCATCATATGTTTTTGTGCTTCTTGTTTAACGTGTGCGAGCTGGGCCCACGCCCAGGGCGCCGACCTCCAAAGGTGTCTCTGTATGACTGGGTCCAAAAAACGTGTGTTTAAACACTTTTTCTGAAGGCTTCTGGCACCCGCGTCTTTTTGTTTCTTTCTGTCCATGATGCTCCTTAATCGTGCCCACCTCACCTTCCACATGCTCCTCATAAATTAGCAATATATAGCATATTAAAGAGGACAAGCGGAAGGGGGCGCCAAATTTGATTTCGCCCAGGGAGCACTCTGAGCAAAAGCTAGCCGTGGTTGCGAACAACCAAAGCTGCCCATGCTAGCCCTCCAAAGACACTGCACTAAATAAGCATAATAATCTTGATGTGTCTGCTTAGCCAGACCAGCTAAAAATAGCAATCAGTAGAGAAAAAAAGAGAATAAAAAGCAGTAGTACAATAAAGAAAGGTAAAATATTAGCAATGCCTCTCAGTGGTGCTGCCAACGGCTGATAAAGTTTGCTAAAATGCACCTAAAGTTCAACTTTCTGAGTTATATGTTGCTGAGATGGGTAGATGAGTCTAGGCTTCACGCTACAGTGGTCAGGACCCAATATTGACGGTGGCACGCGCCTCACAAATGGCTGCACCCAAGAGCCATTGGAAAGACGATAACTTAAGTTGTGGGTGGAGGTCTGTGCCTTCTTATCAAATGAAGTGAGAGGAATAATAATTTCCAAAACTCCTATTCTTTTGTTGACAGAATATGTCATTTTTAATGATTTGGTCCAATAGTGAAATCACACGAGAAAAACAGCCGACACGTGTTTCGCCCGGTGCCCAGTTGGCTGAGGGCTTTCTCAAGGCTGTTATAGTCAGTAGCCGACAATAAGAGGTAAAGTGATAGAATCAGATTGACAAAGAGTCACATACAGCAGGATGTGGGTAAGGTGCACAATAGATACCCATAAGGAAATTAAAAAGCCAAGAGACAAAGAGTAGGTTAGGTAGTAGAGAAAATGTTGTGGGGTAAAGAGTAATGGATAAAGCAAAAGAAAGAAAAGGAAAAACGAAGAGTTCTAATTATTGGAGGTACCATTTGTGTACCACTGTGAAAGTTGTCATTTATGACATGGTAAAACATATTGCTTCTATTTTCTGCTATTTTGGTCTCTCTAGGACTAGCCTAACCAATTAATATAACAATATGAGTCCTTAATCTGTTGGTTCGTTGATGTCTTAATGTATATACCAGTTATTGAGTGTTTTCTCTCCCTAGCAACAATTTGGTTATATGTATGTTTCTGTCCCTGATTATGTTCCTTGTTATTACTGGATTATATGGAATCACCATGCATGGAGACGCTGCCTATGCGAGCATGAACCGCAAACATGCCACCCACAGTGATATTTGTCGAAATAGCGTCATTTACATGTGACCTTTATTACGTCTGTTATACATTGCAACTGATATTCTTTCTGTTACTTATATCAATGACTTACTATGTTTTACCATGTCATAAATGACGACTTTCACATTGGTACGCAAATGGTACCTCCAATAATTTGAACACATCATTTTTCCTTTCCTTTCTTTTGCTTTATCCCTTACTCTTTACCCCACAACATTTTCTCTACCACCTAACCTACTAGGTGTCTCTTGGCTTTTTAATTTCCTTATGGGTATCTATTGTGCACGTTACCCACATCCTGCTGTATGTGACTCTTCGTCAATCTGATTCTATCACTTTACCCCTTATTGTCGCCTATTGACTATTGACTATACCAGCCTTGAGAAAGCCCTCGGCCAACTGGCCACCGGGCGAAACACATGTCGGCTGTTTTCCTCGTTTGATTTCACTACTGGAACAAATCATTTAAAACTACATATTCTGTCAACAAAAGAATAAGAGTTTTTGAAATTATTATTCCTCTCACTACATTTGATAGGAAGGCACAGACCTCCACCCACAACTTAAGTTTCTGAGTTATATGTTTCTCGCAGCTGTTCATGTTATGAGCAAATCACCATTTACCAATCGCCAGCACAGATGTAGTCCTCACTGCTCTCTCCGAGCGCCACGTACTACCCCTCAGACCTACTCCTGTGAACGTGGATCCTAGTGATCGCCAAACTATCTTTACCTGCTCCAAGACTGGGACCATGGATCTGACTTCTATCACTAGCCTTTACCACGGGGTCCTCTCTCCACACCCTGCTACCCCTCGCAGCCTAACTTCACCAGCTCACCATTCCAGCAGATCTGCTCTAAGACAGCCACACCATCCCCTGCACCCCAAAGGTCCTCTTCCAACCTCGGCATTTCCATGCCTTCTCCTTTCTGGCTGATACTGGTCCTATCACAACTGCTACCGGGAGGCACAACTGGATTCCACAGCCACTCTGCTACCAGTGGTGGCATATTTCTCCTCTCAAGAAACCCTACCAGGAATGCCTTTGACTCCACAGCTTGATAGCCAGCCCTTCCAGGTACACAAGATATGCTTTGATTACTCGAAAGAACAAGGAGCTAAGTTTTCTTCAGCAGTCCACAATCCCTCAGCCTCTGGATACTGTCATTCCTCCTCTGATGAAGTCATAGCCCAGGACTTCTAAGCCACTGACTCATGACAGCTGCCTTTTTTTCTTACCCCTAACTTCAATCAATGATATTAGGAAGACTAGATATGCTGTCACAGACAATGCACTCTCACTTCAGGAGTACAATCTCAGGCCCCATATTTGGTGGCAGAATTTCCAGTATCCTAAGCAGACATGGCAGGAGCTTCAACTTCTAAAGCAGATATAGCCACTTTGGCAGGGAAACATGACCAGCGGTGGAAAATAACTGTAATTATTCTGTCCCTACTTTGGTGAAAAGGAATATCTACGTCAAGAGAGGAGGAAATTTCCATCAGAAGAATTCCAACTCCAGCCCTTTAAGTCATTTGAACCACATAGTTTAAATGAAGAACCTGACAGTTGTTTGTGGCCAGGGTGCATTGGAACTAAGCTGGGAAGACCCAAGCATCTCAGTCCTGAAGCTGTCTAATTTTCTCAAAGACAGATATTCCTTAAAAATCCTGCGGAGATAACTTGCTTGCCTTCTGGTTTGTGGTCTTCCAAACCCATTTGGGGGCATATTAACAAGCCGGCGATAAAAAATTATCGCCGCTTTAGCGTCTGTTTTCAGACGAAAAGCGGCGATAATTTTATCGCTGTATTAGCAAGGTCACGCTATCGCGTGAATCCTTGCCCTATCTCCCTTTTCCATAACGCCACCTTTGCATCTCTAATGAGATGCAAAGTGGGCGTTCCGTCCCAAAATAACTGGAGAAATGTCGTTAACCGACATTTCTCCAATTATCAAGGGAATCGCTAACAAGCATAGCGATGAGAAAAGTAGCGCTAACCTTGGTTAACGCTACTTTCCTTACGCATGCTTTTAGTTTGACTTAGCCATGATATCCAATGGAAGGTGGATATCATGGTTAAGTATGCCCAGCCCTATCAACAAGCTATCGCCAAATGTCGTGCGATGATCGCTGGATTTCCAGCGATAATCGGACATTTGGCAGCTTGCGCCAGGAATTTTATCGATTCTGAGATAAGCGTTGCTAATAGCACGCTATCTCAGCGATAAAATTCATCGATAGCTGGCGATAAATATCCTAGCGCTAAGTGCGCTTAGCGATATTTATCGCCGGTTGTTGATAATATGCCCCTTAGAGTGGCGACTCGTGATCCCTTCCGGGCAACCTGGCTTTAACTTCTTCCTCTGACACTTATTATTCTGAGATCCAGGTTAAGGTTTTCTTTTATAGTCTGCATTTACCAAGAGTTTGGATTTAAATATATTTTGTCTTTAGATATATTTTGTGAAGCCTCCGTTAATTTCATAATAAACTTATGCAAGTGTTACAAAAATTGGGGATCTGCACACATTACCGTTTTTTAGTCATTCAGATTTATATGCGTGAAATCTTTTGTTTATCATGTTCTTAGTGTTTTAAATTGTTCTGCTTATTTGCCCCACTCACACATTTCCTGATCGTGGGTGACGTCCTAGCCATGAGCTGTATGTGCCCTAGCTTTCACCCTACTCCTGTAAGTCTTCTTGTTTGCATTCTTTCTCTTTTCATTTCCTTCCTTTGCTCTTTCCGCACTCTCTCCTTCTATTCTTCTCATTGCCTTCAGTGACACTTGTCTCTTTTCAGTATCCCTTTGCTATTCTTCCCCCACACTCTCCTTTAGCACATTCACATCCAGCTCGCTTCCCCCTCTTTACTTTGGTTCCTCCACATCCGTTCTCTCACTATGTGCCTTGTAACCCTAGATTTCCTGGTGGAAAAGGACAACAAGTACTGTGTTTGTGAGACCCCCTGCAGTATGGTGCGCTATGGTAAGGAGCTGTCCATGGTGAAGATCCCAAGCAAAGCCTCTGCCAAATACTTGGCCAAAAAGTACAATAAAACGGAACAATACATCGCGTGAGTTATAGCTTTCTCCTAGTCCCGCCATCTCTGAGTGAAAAAGGAGTTTGAGATGATAAGCAAGCAACGCCTGTTCTGCAGGGTGAGGGGAGGTTGCTTGCACGTCCGATGACTGAGTTCTTGTTCTGTGTGTGAGAATGAATCTTGCACTACAGATGAATGGTTTATACCACCAATGAGTGAATGAAGCCTGTACTCTAATACATCTCTGCACCGATACTGTACATGCAATGGAAGCTTGCAATGTTTTTGCAACTTGCCCGTCTTGTAGAGATTAAGGGGCATATTTACGTTCCCTGGAGCATCCCTGCAAGGATGCGCCAGGGAAAATGCGTCACGCAAGTTTACCCTTGCGCCACGTCCGATGCGCCGCATTTACAATGCGGCGCATCGTGGCGCAAGGATAAGCGTGACGCATCTGCCGGCGGAAGGTTGGCGCAGTGCTGAAGTTGTGTCACAAGCGCGACGCAACTCCAGCACTGTTCCAATCTTCCCTATCCCTAACATGGTGCGTCAATCCTTACGCCTGCTTGAAGCAGGCGTAAGGATTTGACGCACCAGCGTCGGAAAAGTGACTGCGTGAAATCTTGTAGATTTCACTACGTCACTTTTCCGAGGCGTTCCTGTGCCGGAACGCCCCCCCCTGCGCCGGTACGCCCACATGAAATGTGGCGCAGGGGTTTACTACGTGACGCATCTCCCTAGATGCGTCACGTTGTAAATATAGCGCACCGCGGCGCATGGTTTGCGTCGCCGCTGCGTCACATGCGTGACGCAACGGCGGCGCAAAAGTGGCGCAAGGGGCTTGTAAATATGCCCCTAAGTAT
The DNA here is from genome assembly GCA_963921515.1 of Calotriton arnoldi. Taxonomy (NCBI): domain Eukaryota; kingdom Metazoa; phylum Chordata; class Amphibia; order Caudata; family Salamandridae; genus Calotriton; species Calotriton arnoldi. The sequence goes on from CAWUFW010009885.1 coordinate 189,452, forward strand.
GTGAGCGGAGTTTATTTTGATGGCATTCATACTGAGTTTGTTTCCTGCATATGCTGGAAGCTTTCACTGCTGCAGCCACACTGCTGCAACCTGTGGTTCGCCTGTTGTTTGTTTAAGAGAAGCTTGCATTGCGGCTGCCTCTCTTTCTGTTTGGTGTGTGGGGGAATTGTTTTGCTGAGGATCGTTAACTGTTCTTAGTTATGTGTGAGAAGCTGGTGTCTGCGCAATTCTTGTTCCCCAGGTGAGGATAGCGAGCACTGCTCTTACTTGGTTTGTGCCTGTTGTCATCGCCGGAAGACGTCCGGACCGGTGATTCTTTGCCTTTGTATGCGAGAGAAGCTTGAACCATTAACCTGCTGCTTCCTGCCTTGTGCCCGTTCTGCATGTGGAGTGGAAGTCTGAAGAGACATGTCTCCAAATCAGCCCGCTCTAACAGCGCTCTTTGGTGACTTGAAGCAGGTGTGCATTGTATATTTCGACCCAGGCATGAAGTGAGTTGTAATCATTGAGCACATGACAATGGTCGCAGAGGTGTGTTTGGGTGCTACGTGTTCTCAATATCTGCATTTCTCTTCCCATCCATTAGGGAGAATATTTTAGTGCTTGACATTTTCTTCGAGGCCCTGAACTATGAAACCATTGAGCAAAAGAAAGCATACGAAGTGGCAGGACTGCTCGGTAAGTATCCTAAAATAGTTCTCTTACAGTGCTATTATCACCCACAAAACAAAGCCTTGTACGTCCAAAGTAGATTTTACAAAACCTTCTATCTTTAAATTCCTTTTTCAGACCATGTACTATCCGCTTATCTAACACTGTTTTCTTGCAGTCGAGTTGCTTAACTGAAGTGGGCCAAGACTTCCACTCCCATAACGAATTTGTTTGTTGATGAAAAGGCCAGTATTAGAATCATATGCCCCAACAAAATGAATAATTATGTTCCCCCCAGACAAAGACGTCCATATGAGTATTAAGGGCTGGGGTAGTTTCACGGAGTAAGCGTCATGGCCTTAATGTTGTTTGTCTATGTTTGACTGCCCAACTTCTGCTAACCAGCCCCCTTCTACCTCTACAGGTGACATCGGAGGTCAGATGGGACTGTTTATCGGGGCTAGCATCCTGACCATTTTGGAGATATTTGACTACTTGTATGAGGTACGTAGGAATTGCAAGAAAACAAACATTTGCCAGGTGCCAGTCACAGCTCATGTAGGCTGGAGAATCCGAAGAGGCAAATGGCTATTGTAGAGTTTGGGTGATGTAATTTCCACCCACTAGTGTGAGGAATTTAGTTGCAACACACAGTACGAGTGGGGATTCTGCTGCATTTAGTGTTCTCAACCAGAAATCAGAGAGTTATTCAACCAAGTGCCTATCTCTGTCATTGGTGTGCCCCGTGGAAACTCCACCAGTGCTGTACTTTGATGCAATTTCACCATAGTAATACTTGATATCAGCAGTGGAAATGCATTCCATACTGGGTGGTGCCATGCCAGAACCCACATAATTTGTCTCTAATATGCATGCTGATGCTTCTTAGCATGTAATGGAAATCACTTTGTAGTGCAAAAGTCTGCCTGTCTTTCCGAAGCGGTCTTTTACAAGTCTACAACAGCCAGGCATGGTATACCTGCCACTGTAGATGGGGTGGCTGAATCACCGCCACCTTTAGCGAAGTTTGCATTGCACTTTGCAGACCAGGTTGCAGATTCACACATATTTGCTGGCTGGATATCTGTCATGTAGCAATTTCTAAACTGGGCATCTGATTCTCCAGTATCACCCTTCTCTTAATCAGGCCCAAGCCCCAAAGTAACCTTATTGTTAAAAAAGAAGTGTTTTTCACTAAAATCACCTCAATTCAAAATAGTTTTGATCCAGCGCAAGGCCAATACCTGATCAGGGATCAATACTCAATAACATCACAGAACAATGGCCCATACACATTCACCCAAATCCCTGATGCGCTGGGGTCAATTTATATAAGTTCAATTAATTTCCTTCTAAAATCCATGTATGACATTTTAAAATACTTATCTAACTTTATACATCAATTTTCCTTCTATTTGGTCAATGAACCAATTAGTTGAATAGTTGATGGTAATGATACTACTATCTAACTATCTATGCAATCAGCTAAATAAACACAGACTCTCGTTGAAGTTAATAAAGTTTTATCTCAAATTAAATGATAAAAATGCTCAATGCATATGGTCACAAGTCCAAACAATGAACTCACAAAGGGGGAGAAAAATATCAGCAATTTCAGATAGATACAAACTCATCAATCAAATAATGACATTGTGCATGAAGGAGTGGATAGATGAAGAGACAAAAGTTTCAGAGACAAAATACATTTGCAGGTAATTTTTCAAGAATGAGTCAGAATAATTGTTCAATGGAGCAACGGCGGACCCCTAGTTCCGCACCTCAAGCCAGTTCCAATTAGTGAGTTTGCTGTGCAGCCAACCCCAACGCCAGCCGTTGCGTGACGCTACTGTGCTCCAGATCAAAGAATTGCTTTTTTGTCAAATGGGGGTGCGCAGCTCATAAAGTCCAGTAGTCAAGTAATGATGTTAAAAATAATTTCTTTGTTTCAAATTTGTAAAATTAATCAAACTAAGAAACCCAGCCAACGTGTTTCATTCCCATGCTGGGAACTTCATCAGGGCAATAAAAAATGACAACTGGAATGTACCCTCTCACAATGGTAACTGTAGGCGTTCCGTAATATCAAAAATCGTGGATTCTCCCAAAGTAAGTGTGCGTCCTTGTAAGCTAAAAAGATAACTGGAATGTACCCTCTTACAATGGCAAATATTAGCGTTCAGTGATGTCAAGATGGGTGTATTCTCCCAAGATCAATGTGTGTCCTTAAGTATGCCTATTAAGGCTGTTGATATAATGTGGTAATTTCTATTAGCAGAGGTCCCGTGTATTGCACTGGAGCCAAACCAAACAATCGCAGGTATGATAAATCCTGTCAAACAAAATCTGGGCGCCGAACGAGTGATTCTCCCTCTCCGTATACGGCGTAAGAGATTACGCTCGGCAGGATTGATCATACCTGCCATTCTGGTATTTGGCTCCGGTGCAATACACAGGACCGACGCTAATAGAAATCACCATGATTAATCAACAGCCTAATAGGCATACTTAAAGACACACATTGATCTTGGGAGAATACACCCATCTTGACATCACGGAACGCTAATATTTGCCATTGTAAGAGGGTACATTCCAGTTATCTTTTATTGCACTGATGAAATGAGTAAGAATAATACTAACCCAAAGGATCTGTAGAAAACCACCCCTCTGGCCAAAGTGATGGTGGGGGTCCCCTGAAATAGAATCAGGGAACAAAGATTACAGGGACAGGAATGGGACAGGACAGGAACAGCTAGGCCTCTCTGCAAACCGACGGACAGCGACGCATCTCCCCTCTCTTTCTCTGGAGCCAGCCTAACCTAACCACACCCCTAAAGGCACCCCAGTTATACCCTAAATCCTACATGTCCGTCCCACATCAGTTGAAACATTTTACGAAACTAAGCAGATGATTGGAGAATTTTAGAGGTGGATCGTCACACCACTGTGACTTTTATCAAAATTTGGGCTTGTTCATTGTTCTACACCCATTCCCATGATTTCATAATAGTTATGTTCACACGATTTAATCTATGTTACAAATGTACACACATTTAAGCAAATGTCTGCGGAATTAGTCTTTCTGTCCCACGGTTAGTCACATCGCTTGGCAGACGATCATCACATTGGCCTTCAACCCGTGCATCTCTTCTGCTGTGCTCAGCGCTTCAGTGTGCCTCTGACAGATCAATTTCACTTGTTTATCCTGCCCCTCCTTTATTCGGCTAAATTAAGGGAAAATGGCGTCTCATTCAGCTCACTATAGCAAATGGAAAATGAACATTCATTAATTATATGATAATGTAGTTTTCACTGTTTACCACCTACCTTTGCACTATTCCCTGTTAGCGTTTTTCCTAGCATAGTTTTATGCAAATGCGGTATTATTTATAATTTCAAAGCAAGCTGCAACATGCAAACTACGAAATGCACATGTGGCCTAGTCATGCATTATTTCTCATTTCTTCCAAAACACAATGGAAATATGGTTATAGTTCTCTCATGCGTTATCTCACGTTAGTGCATGCATGCGCAAAGCATTTTTCCCTTGTGTTTATGTAAGGTGCACGTTAGTTTCTATGGCTACTTACTGTTAGTAAGTATTATGGGGGTATTCATTCGAGCAGGTTTCTTTTTGCGAAATCCTGCTCCATCAATCCCCCCTTTGATGGCTTCCTGGAGCCATCATAAAATACCTACCATACCGAGTGACATCTTCATTTTTCTAAAACTCAGTATTCTTCTCTCTTTTTATGGCACTCTCATCTATATCTTTCATCATATTATAGTATACTTTTAGCTCTATTTCCTCTCTTTTTCTTTTTCTCGCTCTTTGTTTATACTCTGATTCTGTCACTTCCTTTTTTCCACTCTAACACTTACAACATTTGTATGTTGTTATTATCACTAAGGCTACTACAGCTACTGAATTAATTGGCATTATTATTTTTCCTAATAAGCTACTTCCAAAGGTAGAAAACCATTTACCTACAGAGGAGAAACTTTTACCTAATTTTTTCCCAAACACCGTCAACCTTCAGTTGGGTAAAATCTTCATGTAATTTCGTAATATTCTTTATATATCCCTCGATTCCTTTACTTTGGTCAGGGATATAGGTACAGCAGTGTTAGATTTTCAACATGCCACAGACTCCACCCTCTTTTGCCAATAATATATCAAGGGCAAGTCGATTTTGCAAAACCATTGATCTGATTGCAACCATTTCTGTGTCAATCATTAAGAAACCACCAGCAGTATCTGTTGATAAACGATCAACCACTGTGGATAACTTCCGAATTTTATGCGAATTTAGAACGACTCCAACTGAGGGTATCAGTGCACCAAAAATATCACCTACTATTTCTGAGAAACGTGCTCTCTTGTTACGTGTTAGTCCTTGTTTTATTTCACTTAGTCGGTTGCTGTTTCGTTCCATATGGTAGACCTTTGGAAAAACAATAGCAAAATAACAACTACCATACCAATGTGCAGGCAACCTATAGTAAGCTTTCTTACCACACGCATAATAGACTCCTGGAAAGACAGGATCAGTTCCACCCTTCAATCCCCAACCTCCAGTAATTTGGAAAGTATGCTCACATTCACTAGTACCAATGAAATAATTGTTATAGTTAGTTTTCATTCTAAGCAAACATATTTTTCCCTTCTGATGCCAGTCCAGGGACATTGCAGCGTTTGTCTCGCCTTTCTCATAATTTACTTCCCTGAAAGCCCATGGTGGTATCTGTGACTTTTGTTCAGCAGCTTTTCTTTGAAAACTTTCCCTTTTACTTTCTACCATTTCTATAAATACTTTTTCTTCAACCTGTAAACTACATGTTAAATTGTTTTTATAGGCATATTCTATATCTAAAGTTTTGGTAATATGGAAGAACTCTCCCATATAACGTGCATTTTTACTACTTAAAACCTTATTTAGTTCCTTAATAACAGGTATCTCTGAAAACACTAAATCTATATTGGAATAATGATATTCAAGCTTCCCCGTCACATAAAACAAACTTGTTAAGACACTGCAAAGCACACCATATGTTAAAGGAAGGTGATGATACGTCACCCCCTCTGAGACAGACGAAGGTAATTGCATGCACACATAACAATCACTCACATTCATCGTATCAATGTATTCGTACAACAATTTAGTAAACACATTTAACGAGAAATCACTAATTGATTTATCAAGATGGAGAATGCTTCCATCCATTTGTTCTATGTTAGGATTAGGTGTTCCTTTAGTAACATAATTCACTCTTTCACTTGTTACATCATTAGTATTATTTATATTATTAGTTACCATTAGAATAAGTACAAGGACAGTTAGTAATATCCACATGAATGTTAATAACAAAACGCTACATAAGCAAGCTTTAATACATCTACGTTTTAGACTAGATTTTGGATGTTCAGTCACCTTTTCTTCAGCCATTTTGTATTCTACCGAAAAATTATATAAATATCTATCTAAATCTATAAACACTAAACTTTTCTAAAAAATTCAAAATTCTAGGAAAAATAGTGTAATCCCACACTTCAGACTTTCTTCTTTACCCCATTTCTTTTATTTTTCTTTTCTTTAGGTCTTTAGAATTCTTTACTTCTTCTCCCAACTGACAATGTTGCACCTTAGTTTTTGTCACAGTTCTTTTAAGGTGGTCTCAATTTGCTTACATCAACATGTTCAGTGTCAGAATTGTCTTTTTCTTCACTTGGATCTGAGCTTTCAATTTCTTCCAAGACCACGTAAGTCCATTCTGGTGCTTTGTATTTCCTGCTTGGAATTCTTTACTCTCCTTGTTTTTCCTACTAATCCTTCTCCTGACTCTTCTTGTTCTGTCTGACTTGAGAACTCATTACTTTGCTCTGGTCTTTTCTTTGACTTTCTCCTCACAAGAGTGTATTTCAGTCTTTTCACTCCACTCGGCCAGTTGTCACCTTTTCTTGGTTTCTTTGTTTGAACTACCCTTTCACCTTCTCCATCTGGTTCACAGGTTCTTTTGTTTGGCCTTTCTTCTATCTGTTCTTCTTCTTCTGGATTTTCAGTAACTTCTGTTTCCACTGATTCAACAGCAATTTCAGTTTCTCCTGGTTTAACCGCGAACCCACTTTCTTCTGGTTCAACAACAGTCTCACCTTCCTCTGGTTCAACAGCAGTCTCACGAGACCCAGTAGCTGGTGCCCACTTTACTTGACTTGTGCTTGCCTGTTCGTCATTAGTCTGTTCTTCAGAATCTGTAACTCTAGATTCTTCAGCTTCACACACTTCAACCTCTGGTCTTTGACTTTGGTTTACCAGTTGCTGCTCTTCTTGTCTTTCAAGTGGACTTGGGACTCGTCTGGTATGGCTTGCATGAATCCAGTTTGGCAAACCACCACACTTCACTGCTTTCGTCGTCACCAGAATTACTTGGTAAGGACCACTCCACCTGGGTTCTAAACACGATTTCTTCACATGTTTCTTGACAAGAACCCACTCACCAGGACTCAGATCATGAGCTTGATTCGGCTGTGTTGTGTGGCGTTTTCTCCAACCTGGTGAGACACAGAACGCACCAGAGCAGCCAATCCTCTGCAATAATCAAGCACTAGATCATCAGATATACTCATCAGTTTGTTCGCTGGTATGTATGCTTGTCTCATTGCTCTTCCCATCAGAATTTCGTGTGGACTCAATTCCGTCTTTTGTCAGGTATACTTCTAAGACGCATCAATACAAGGGGTAAAGCGTCAGGCCATTTCAGTGTTGTGGATGCACACACCTTTCCTAGCCTAGATTTTATAGTGCCATTGATCTGCTCGACCACTCCGGATGCTTCAGGTCGATAGGCACAATGCAGCTTCTGCTCAATTTGTAATGCTGCACAAATCATCCGAATTATCTCTTTATTGAAATGTGTTCCTCTATCTGTCTCTAAAATGACTGGAAATCGAAACCTAGGAATCAGTTCTCTTAATAGCAATTTTGCTACAATTAGGCTGTCATTTCTCCTCGTGGGATAGGCCTCCACCCAACGAGAGAACAAGCAGACGACAACCAACACATACTTCAGCCCATTACATGGGGGAAGTTCGACAAAATCCAATTGGAGACGGGTAAATGGTCCTCCTGCTCTTCCAATTCGTCCCCAACTAACAACTGTCTTTCTGCCTGGATTTTGCTTCTGACAAGTGATACACCTCTGGCAAAGGCTCTCTGCAATGACCCTGAACTCTGGGTTATACCATGTCTGCTTGAAGAGTCTGATCATTGCATCTCTACCAACATGTGCAATTCCATGGTATACCCTGGCCATATGGGAAAGTAAAGAATCTGGCATGACTGGTCTTTCGTCAAAATATACCCACACTTCGTCTTCTGCTCGCTTTCTACAACCTGTATTTCTCCAAATTTCCCTTTCCTCATCACTTGCCTCTTCCTGCATCTGCCTCACTTCATCCCAAGTTTCATATATGGTTGTAAACATAAGATAGCATTCGGTATTTTCCCTCTCAATTGCTCTGTTTAAGGCCATTAAATTTCGTGCACAGAAACGTGCTATTTGGTCAGCGTATCTGTTGCCCTTTGTCACATAATCATCTCCTGATTTATGTGCTGCACATTCTGACCACTGCAATTCTTTTGGGCAATTGTAAAGCATCCAATAATGTCTTTTACAGTTGTGCTGTTACGGATAGGGGAACCTGAAGAAGTCAGAAATCCCCTTTGCATCCATAGCTGTCCAAAATCATGGACAACCCCAAACCCATATTGGCTATCAGTGAATATGGTCACTCTTAGGCTCTTGGCAATTTTGCACGCTCTAATTAGAGCAATCAATTCAGCAATTTGGGCAGAGTTTACCCCTTTTAGACAGGATGCTTCTAGAACTCCCGTTATGGTGCAAACAGCATAGACAGTGCATAATTCACCTTTTTCATTTCTTAGGCATGACCCATCCACAAAAATCTCACAGTCTGATTCTTCCAAAGGAACATCCTCTATATCAGGCCTGGGTTTGGTGCACAGTTCTGTCACATCCAAACAATCATGATCCACTTCCTCTTTCACCTCTTCACAACGAGAATTTGGTAGTAGGGTTGCCGGATTTACAGTTGTGCACCTCACCACAGTCACATTTTCAGCACCCAGAATCACTCTCTCGTACTTAGTCAGCAGACTAGAGGTCATATACTGTGTCCGGGTTCGAGTTAAAAGAATCTCAACAGAATGTGGCACATACACCTTGACTGGATATCCCATCACAATCGCTTCACTTTGTTCAAGACTCACACAAGTGGCGGCTACTGCTTTTAAACAGCCTGGTAACGCTGCAGCCACTGAATCCAAAGTAGCAGAAAAATATGCTACTGGACGTTGTGCCATTCCATGTTTCTGAGTTAGGACTGAAAGTACACACCCATCTCTTTCACAACAGTACAATGCAAACTCTTTTGTATAATCAGGCATTCCCAATGCAGGTGCTCGGCAAAGACTGTTTCTCAATTTTGTAAAAGCCTCCATACCTTCATCATCCAGCACAATCGGGTCTTTCACATCTTTTCGTGTCAACCTCTGTAGAGGTTTTGCAATTAGTGAGAAACCACTGATCCACTGCCTACAGTATCCAACTATTCCCAAAAACATTTATACTTCTTTCTGACTTTTAGGTGGACTCATCTGTTTGATCGCATCGATTCTTTCTGGTGTCACCTTTCTGACTCCCTTTTCTATTTTGTGTCCTAGGTACTGGACTTCCTGTTTACAAAATTGTAATTTTGCTGGGGACACTTTGTGTCCTCCTTCTGCCAAATGGTTCAGTAAGGCAACTGTATCTGTTACGCATGCCTCTCGTGTCTTTGATGCCACTAAAAGGTCTTCAATGTACTGAACCAAGGCTGAATTTCCTGGCATGACCAAAGTCTCCAGACATTTTTTCAAGATCTGGTTAAAGATTGAGGGACTCTCAGTGTACCCTTGAGGAACTCGGCACCATGCCAAAACACGCTCTCCGAACCGGAATGCAAACAAATATTGGCTTTCCGGATGTAAAGGAATCGAAAAAAATGCTTGGCACAAATCAATCACTGTGTACCATTCAGCATCACAGGGAATTTGATATAGTATCACTGCTGGATTTAGCACTATTGGACAACAGGGTAGTACAATTTTATTTATTTTCTGTAAATCCTGCACTATCCTGTATTTCCCATTGGGCTTTTTGATGCCTATAATAGGTGAATTACAAGGACTGCTCAGTATTTCTTTTAAAATTCCTTGTTCAATCATTTGGTCAATCACAGGAGTGACTCCTGCAATTACTTCCGGACTCATTTTGTATTGAGGTGTGTTTGGATATACAGCACCCTCTTTCACTGTGACCTGAATCGGATCTATATTTGTCATTAAGCCAATTTCTTCTCCTGAAAAATCCCACACATCCGATCTCACTGCACTTTTTAACTCTTCCGGCAAATTCTCTTCTGTGAGAAGTGAAAACAACTCATCCACTTCTGTCCCTTGCTTTGCTAGCATCATTTTAAATTCGACATCCTCATCCGGTGTCTGAAATGCAATACCATTCCAGCATACAATAGATGGTGCAGTTCATTTTGCATAATAAATCTCTACCTAGGAGATTTACTGGACTCGAGTCACATACCACAAACCGATGCATGTCTCTGAAGTTTCCAATATGAACTTCTTTTGGATTTGTGACTGGGGTTCTAATATGCTTGTTTGAGACTCCTACAACTTGGATAGTTTCTCCCGAGAGGGGTAGGTTTGGAATTTCTGCTGCTCTCACAGTAGAATGGGTAGCACCAGTGTCCACTAAGAATGTAATGTCATTCCCCTCTACCTTTCCGTCAACAAATGGACCTGACTGATTTGCCGCCAAGGATGTGCCAAGTACGCACTCTTCCTCCCCCCTCAGGCACCGTCAGTGAGATGAGTCTGAATCACTCTCATTGCACTGCAACCAATATTGCGGAATCATTTGAACAGTTTGATTCTTACCACCTTGGTCACCTCCGTGAAATCCAGTATTTGCACCGTACCTCTGCACTTGAGCATTCGCATTGTTTGGCATGGGTGCTTGTGGCACCTGTAACTGTGGAGTAACTATCTGCTGCTGCTGATTTACACCCACCTCATTCTGCATCTGTGGAATTAAATTTTGATTGCCCCATTATTCTTTTTAGCAGATCTACACTCATTCTTCCAATGTCCATACTTTCCGCACACATGCCAAGGACATTTCTTCATAGCTTCCTCTCTACTCATTTTACCTCTTCCTCTACCCCCACTGGGTACTTGACCAGCTTGATTATGACCATTCATCTGGTAACCAGCTTGAGGTCTATTATTTGCCTCTTGCTGCTCTGCCACTTTCACTTGTGCCCACATCATTTTCTTTTTTAACTTTTTTGTCTTGATTCAATGTCATCACTACAATACTTTGCATACCTCAGAATTTAATCTATTGTTTTGCTCTGCCAGCAAATCAAATGTTGCTGAATCATATTACTAATTTCTGGTTTCAATCCAAACACGAAACGATATACAAAATGTCCCATATCCTTGTCTCCAATATTCTCAAACCCACTATACTGTTTAAATACCTGCAATAACCTTTCCTAGTATGCATGGACTGACTCTTTTGGTTCTTGGGTCGTTCTATCAATTTTAACCCAATCTGTTTCTTTCGGAGATATTTTCCCTTTCAAGAAGGTGATTACCTGATTATACTTTTTCATCACCTCCTCAGATGGTGCACCTGTTTTAGGATCTCTAGGATATTCTTCTTTTGGCCAATCAATGGTGATCTTACATTCTGTCCATAAATCTGCTGGAACAACAATCTCAAACAACCCATCTAAATCCTTCAACAAAACCTTCGAAACTTTCACAAACCTTTCTTCTTGTTTATACCATTCAACCGGTTTCTCTCTTAACCTGGGAAAATCATTTGTAAAAGACAATATATCCTGCCTTGACCATGGAACGTTAACATATCCACCACCTGGAACTTCTCTCATCGGACACACCCTTTCAATTTGTTCTGTTTCTTTTTACGGAAACATATACATTCCTTTACTAGCTGCTTCTTCCTTCTTTCTCGTCCATCTATTTTTCCATCGATCTACATCTCCCCATTTCTTCAGAATCTTCATCAATTCTTTTATCTGCAATCTTTTTCCTGACGCATTCAAACTCTCTAAATCCTTATCAGTGAAGGCCAAGCTGTATGATTTTTGCAACACCTTCGATTTTTCTATATCTATTCCATACTCACTAGCAGCTTCGGATATTTTCTCGTGAAGATTCTTTGCCCTCCATGTAACGCTTTTACACAAAAACAACAGTTCATCATCTCTGTAAGTCCCTTATCTATCTGGACTTATTGTGCCAATAATCATCTCTTCCAAATCCACTTTCAATTGACTCACATTTATATTCTGTGGTTGCGGTTTTGGTTTTTGTCATTTCCTTTATCCAATTATTCAATTCTTCCGGTGAAGGACCTGCTGAACTCCCTGCTATTGGAGTGACATCCGGTCCTATTTTTCTTGGGTCTATTTGTAAACCTCTTTTAGGGGTTTCCGTTATCAACTCACAAACCGGAAGATCCAACAATGTAGTATTCAGATCAGCCTGTTCACTCTCATTCATTACCGTCACCATTTCACCCCTGACACTACTTCTCGGTACTGCCAACGCATGTACTTTGGTCAGATTTTGCCTTTCTCCATACAATGGGACCACGGGACCAATCGTCACGGGTACCGTCAATGCTTCCGCATTCAGACTTAACTGATTCATTTTCTGAACCTGCTCTAGTCTTGTCTTATTCAACAAATTCACTTCATTTTCTCGTATTACCCTAGCTGTTTCAGTGACCTGTGGAGTTAATGGGGTTCCCATTTGTGGGGCACTTGGAGTCACCTCTCCTGAGTTTTCCTCATATGGCGGAGGTCTTTTGGTCATAATATCCTCTAACAACTCATCATCAGATTCGTTCGGACCATCTCTTAAACTTGAAGTCTCTATATTTTTCTTTTTCTCTTTACACTTGCCTCCTGTCTGATCATCAGCAACTAGAACAGGGTACAAGCCCTCTGTTACCACAGCTCTCCTCCATCTTTTCAACTTTTCTTCTCTACTCTCAAAAGGATATCCGAACATCAAATTTCTGTACCTTCTGTTACTTCTATATTTGTCTCTCTCAAATGCCTCAACTTCCCATTCCTCTAAGGCTTCGTACTGAGTTAATCTGGGATTCGGCTCTAGTGAATTCATTCTATTTCTCAAATTTTGCAAAATCCTGACATTAAACGAACCATGTTGTGGGAAAGCAATAACACCATCATCCTTTGTATATTCCACCCAGTTTTCTAACCACATACACGTATGGTATCCTCGCTCCAACATCATATAGGAAGCAGGCGATCTTGGAGGTGGAATAGGAATTCCCTCTCTAGTCACAATCGGTTTATCTTTTATAAAGAAATTCTTTATTTTTTTAAGCAACTTCATTTTTCTCACTCTTACGCTAATATATCTCAACTAAATAAACACGGAGACCTTTCCGAAATTCTACTTATTCTATTTGTCAGCTCTTGTCCTATACCAGCGCGACACACACCAACTATCCAATCAGAGCACTGCTACGTAAGCAAAGTCTCAATCAATACTAGAGCGGCTCACACCAACCAACCAATCACAGCTCAATACACGCCCACTGCCTGACCAATGCCAGCGCGGCTATTTCTGACGTCAGTATTACTCCTTCTACTGACCCTCCCTTTACAAAATAAAATGGCAATATATTTCTAAGTATATTTAATCAAAAGTTCGATTAGTAACAACACAAAAACAATGCTACCTTGTCTGTTCACTAATAAAGAGACAGTTTTCACTTTTCCAAGAGGTTTTCTTCACTACGAGTCCTAATAACGACCAGCGCTATTTTACCCTTCAAACAAGCTCCAGGAGGACCTGGTACTCCTCTAGGGATAAGGTCAAAATTTCACAAGAGGACTTTTTGGTGTGAAAAGAGGTCTTGTTACTCTCCTGGGGATAAGGCTAGAGTTTTGGAAGTGGACCCTTCGCTATTTCAGACACTCTACTCTCATACGAAATTTCCCTAAATATAACACCTTCAGCCCTCCGTAGCTTCGGTATTATTACAAAAGACAAAGTACTTCTGCAGTGTGACTTCTTTATCACACTCTTCTTCTGCCTATTTCAGGCTAAATTCCATTCCCGGGATTCCTCAGGTATCTCCGTACCTGTACTTCTAGACAACATAGAACAGGACACTGACCCCTGACCCTCGGTCAGTGATCAGCTCTCCCCCGCAGCTCCGCTCCTCTGCGCTCGGCCACACGGTCCCTCACAGGCAGGGTTCGAGACCTCTCCCTGCTGGGTCCCGCATTTTATTTTATTTTTTTCTCATTGTATTTTATTCTTCTTGGCTCCTCATTGTATTTGGCTCCCTCATTTGTATTTCTTCCTTGGCTCCTTGGTTGTTCTGCCCCACGCCCCCCATAGCCCGTAACGCTGCCACTGCGTTATTTTCCCACCCCAACCTGCCCCCGCCTCCCAGCCGCACGCCCCTCCCCTTCTTAAATGGCGACCGCTGTGCTGTTGCGCCGCTGGCGCGCCGCTGGCGCGCCGAAGGCGCGCCTAAGGCAAGCCCATCTGCGCCCGTCCGTGCCTGGACCGCGCCCAGCGCCAGACCCCCTGGTCCTCGCAAGAACCACGACATCCGACTACGCTACGACGCCGGCTTCCTCCACGGACTCAACACCGGCCGATCATCAAATTGCTTCCTGGCCAGCCCGATACGTACCCACGGACCCTTCACCTGCCGTAGCTGCAGCTTCACCAACCGCCGAACACCCGCACGCCATACCCCATCCGTCAGAGCAGAACGCAACCACCTCAGATGCATACTACTCAACACCCGCTCCGTCCACAAGCATGCCGCCGAACTCTGGGACCTACTCGACTCAACCTCCCCGGACGTCGCCTTCCTAACAGAGACATGGATGAACCCCTCCTCGGCACCCGACATTGCCATAGCCATCCCAGATGGATACAAGATTACCAGAAGAGACCGCACCAACAGACCAGGAGGAGGAATCGCCATCATCTACAGGAATACCCTCAGAATCTCGACCTGCACGTCAGACACCTCCAGCACCGCGGAGCACCTGCACTTCCAGATCCACACAGACCCCAACACCACCCTCAGAGGAACACTCGTTTACAGACCCCCCGGACCCCGGCCACAGTTCATTGACGCCATCTCCGACATCGTCAGCACGCACGCTCTTGCGTCCAGACTACATCCTCCTCGGAGACCTGAATTTCCACCTCGAGAACGCCGACGACAGCAACTCCGTCGCTCTGCTCGATAACCTCGCCAACCTCGGACTCAAACAGCTCGTCACGACCCCTACCCACACCGCTGGACACACACTCGACCCCATCCTCTCAGCCAGCAACCACGTCACCTTCAGCCACACCACCGAACTCCACTGGACCGACCACCGCTGCGTCCACTTCACCTTCAAGAAACCCACCGCGCACCACCACCCGCTTCTGACCCCCTACCGCAGCTGGAACAAGGTCACGGAAGACCAACTCATCACCGCCCTCGCCCGAGACCTACCGACAAACACCACCGACACCAACACAGCCGCCAGCAACCTTAGGCAATGGATCGACGACTGCGCCAACACTCTCGCCCCGATCAAAAAACCCTCTAACAGACGCACCGACAGAAAGGCCAGCTGGTTCACCACCGACCTCCAGGATTCCAAGCAGACTTGCCGAAGACTCGAGAAGAATTGGCGCCACGAAAAGACACCGGAAAACCACGCAGCACTAAAGAACGCCAGCCGCAAGCACCACCAACTCATCCGAGCCACCAAAAGGTCCTCCTTCAAGGAACACATCGACAACAACGCACACAACAGCAAAGAGCTCTTGTGAAGGGACTCTCCAACCCCAACCCCAGCTCCAGCTCCAACAACATCCCGCCGTCGCAAGACCTATGCGACTCCCTAGCCACCTTCTTCCACCGCAAGATTGCAGACATCCACGACAGCTTCAACACCCAGACCCTCCCCACAGCTGCCAACACTGCAGACTCACCGCCCGCCAACATCACCAACCACCTGCTCTCCTGGGCCCACGTTAACGACGACAACACCATCAAGACCAGGAACACCATCCACTCCGGCTCACCATCCGACCCCTGCCCTCACCACATCTACAACAAAGCAAACCGCATCATCGCACCACAACTTCGGAAGATCATTAACAGCTCCTTCAAGACCGCCACCTTCTTGGAAAGCTGGAAGCACGCCGAGATCAACGCCCTACTCAAGAAACCCACAGCGGACCCAAAGGACCTCAAGAACTTCCGGCCCATCTCCCTTCTTCCATTCCTGGCAAAAGTCATCGAACAGATCGTGAACAGGCAACTGACCCACTTCCTTGAGGAGAACAACATCCTGGACCCGTCCCAATCCGGATTCCGCAGCAATCACAGCACCGAAACCGCCCTCATCGCTGCCACAGACGACATCAGGGCCCTACTGGACAACGGCGAAACCGCGGCCCTCATCCTCCTGGACCTCTCGGCCACCTTCGACACCGTCTGCCACCACACCCTGCGCACACGCCTACACGACGCAGGAATACGCAGCAAAGCCCTGGACTGGATCACCTCCTTCCTCACCGACAGAACCCAGAGGGTCTGCCTCCCCCCTTTCCGTTCCGAAGCCACCAAGATCATCTGCGGCGTGACCCAAGGATCATCCCTCAGCCCTACCCTTTTCAACGTCTACATGGCACCGCTCGCCAACATCGTCCGCTCGCACAACCTCAACATCGTCTCCTACGCCGACGACAATCAACTGATCCTCTCACTCACCAATAACCCCACCACCGCCAAAACCAACCTCCACGAAGGAATGAAGGCCGTCGCCAGCTGGATGCAGACCAGCCGCCTAAAACTCAACTCAGACAAGACAGAGGTCCTCATCCTCGGATCCGCGCACTCTGCCTGTGACGACTCTTGGTGGCCGGCCGCCCTGGGATCCGCTCCCACACCCACCAACCACGCACGCAACCTGGGGTTCATCCTGGATTCATCGCTCTCAATGACCCAGCAAGTCAACGCCGTCTCCTCCTCCTGCTTCAACACCCTCCGCATGCTCCGCAAGATCTACAGATGGATCCCCACCGGAACCAGAAAGACGGGCACACAGGCCCTCGTCAGCAGCAGACTGGACTACGGCAACGCCCTCTACTCTGGGACCACGATCAAACTCCAGAAGAGGCTCCAACGCATACAAAACGCCTCCACACGACTCATCCTCGACATTCCTCGCCACACCCACATCACTGCCCACCTGAAAGACCTGCACTGGCTCCCAGTCAAGAAGAGGATCACCTTCAAGCTCCTCACCCACGCCCACAAAGCACTACACAACACCGGACCAGCATACCTCAACAAGCGTCTCACCTTCTACACCCCGAACCGCCAGCTTCGCTCCGCCGACCTTGCCCTCGCCACCGCCCCACACATCCACAGGACCTCCACCGGCGGCAGATCCTTCTCCTACCTTGCTGCCAAGACATGGAACACCCTCCCCACACAGCAGCGACAGACCCAGGACCTGCTGCCCTTCAGGAGACTTCTCAAGACCTGGCTGTTCGAGCAGTAGCTGCACCCCCACCCCGATCAGCGCCTTGAGACCCTCACGGGTGATTAGCGTGCTCCACAAATAATTGATTGATTGATTGACTAACTTTTTCGTGTTAAGAACATATAATCAATAATCATTACCAAACTAATCAATAATTAAACCGTCCTCTGCTACCAAGAAACTGATCCAGCGCAAGGCCAATACCTGATCAGGGATCAATACTCAATAATATCACTGAACAGTGGCCCATACACATTCACCCAGATCCCTGATGCGCTGGGGTCAATTTATATAAGTTCAATTCATTTCCTTCTAAAATCCATGTATGACATTTTAAAATACTTATCTAACTTATACATCAACTTTCCTTCTATTTGGTCAATGAACCAATTAGTTGAATAGTTGATGGTAATGATACTACTATCTAACTATCTATTCAATCAGCTAAATAAACACAGACTCTCGTTGAAGTTAATAAAGCTTTATCTCAAATTAAATGATAAAAATGCTCAATGCATACGGTCACAAGTGCAAACAATGAACTCACAAAGGGGGGGAAAAACATCAGCAATTTCAGATAGAGACCAACTCATCAATCAAATAATGACATTGTGCATGAAGGAGTGGATAGATGAAGAGACAAAAGTTTCAGAGACAAAATACATTTGCAGGTAATTTTTCAAGAATAAGTCAGAATAATACTAACCCAAAGGATCTGTAGAAAACCACCCCTCTGGCCAAAGTGATGGTGGGGGTCCCCTGAAATAGAATCAGGGAACAAAGATTACAGGGACAGGAACGGGACAGGAACAGCTAGGCCTCTCTGCAAACCGACGGACAGCGACGCATCTCCCCTCTCTCTCTCTGTAGCAACCCTAACCTAACCACACCCCTAAAGGCACCCCAGTTATACCCTAAATCCTACATGTCCGTCCCACATCAGTTGAAACATTTTACGAAACTAAGCAGATGTTTGGAGAATTTTAGAGGTGGATCGTCACACCACTGTGACTTATCTCAAAATTTGGGCTTGTTCATTGTTCTACACCCATTCCCATGATTTCATAATAGTTATGTTCACATGATTTAATCTATGTTACAATTATACACAAATTTAAGCAAATGTCTGCGGAAGGAGTCTTTCTGTCCCACGGTTAGTCACATCGCTTGGCAGACGATCATCACATTGGCCTTCAACTCGTGCATCTCTTCTGCTGTTCTCAGTGCTTCAGTGTGCCTCTGACAGATCAATTTCACTCATTTATCCTGCCCCTCCTTTATTCGGCTAAATTAAGGGAAAATGGCGTCTCATTCAGCTCACTATAGCAAATGGAAAATGAACATTCATTAATATGATAATGTAGTTTTCACTGTTTACCACCCACCTTTGCACTATTCCCTGTTAGCCTTTTTCCTAGCATAGTTTTATGCAAAAGCGGTATTATTTATAATTTCAAAGCAAGCTGCAACATGCAAACTACGAAATGCATATGCGGCCTAGTCATGCATTATTTCTCGTTTCTTCCAAAACACAATGTAAATATGGTTATAGTTCTTTCATGCGTTATCACACGTTAGTGCATGCATGCGCAAAGCATTTTTCCCTTGTGTTCATGTAAGGTGCAAGTTAGTTTCTATTGCTACTTACTGTTAGTACGTATTATGGGGGTATTCATTCGAGCAGGTTTCTTTTTGCGAAATCCTGCTCCATCAGTTTTTTAATGTTATTTGTTGATTTTGCGTATGTTTTGTACATTACCACATGCACCGAAGGAATCCAACTTGTTCCGTTATTAGAACATTGGAATGCTGAGCACTCCATTGAAGACAATGGAGTGCTCCTGGCTTCTATTGGCCGGTAGAAGCCCAGAGCGCAACATTGCAATGTATTTTTTTTCATTTCACAGCTGTTGCTATGAAAAAGGCCTCTTGCAGCCCCAGGGGATTTAAACCCTCTCGGGCTTCAGGAGGCCTTTAATTTTACCATTTAGAACATTCTGCCCTCTAGGGGTGGAATGTTCTAATAGCCGTAGAGCCCTCCATAGCGGGCTCTACCGGCCATTAAACGCACTCACCTTTGGCTCGGGCCTTTAATGCTGGAGCTGGCTTTTAATGGCCAGTAGAGCCCGCTACGTCAGGCTCTAAGACTATAGTATATGCAGAGGAGAACAATAGTATGTATTCCAGCCAGGATTATTGGGAGAAGTCAGTACCACGCATGGATCATCAGGAAAACAAGACAGTCCCTTTCAATGTCAAAATAATCTTTTTTTTTCAGAGTTATATAATCCATAAAAGAGATAAAATATTACATTGAGCACACAAAAACTTATTTGGATAAAATCACCATATACCTCCCCTGTTATCACGGCCTTTTTCTATCTCCCCCCTACTACTCTTCACTCACCTCTCTGACCCCCTCCCCCCAATTTTTTTTTCTTTCTTCCCTTTCCTTGTCCCAGCCCCCTTCCCCTTCCCAAACTTCCTACCTCCCATCTCCGACCAAATCGGCTCACCTCTCCTCCCCCACCCCCACCTCACCCCCCCTTTCCTCCCCCTGTTTCCCCAGATTCCCAACTCCCGCGCATCCCCTCTCCCTCCTCCCTACACAGACAGGCAGACATACAGACCTCCCCTCAGAGGGACACCGCCTTCGTAATCTTCCATTTTTGTAATCCCACATTCTCTCCTCCGCCAACATAAGAACGTTTTCCCATCCCTCTCCCAGTGGAGAGAGCTCTACTAAAACGGGATCCCTCCCTTCCCTCTCCCATGCACGCCCCTTCCTTGTCCCAACCCTCCTTATGTATATTATTCAGCTATAGGGAGCAATTCCCATCCCCCCACTGCAGAACGGACATATTGACTTCTTCTGCCTCCCCCCGCTCAGTCCCCAGACAATTGATCTCTCGACCCTCGCCACTCAAGGGGATGTCCATCTTTGGCATTGACGGTCTCTCTTGGAATCCATATGTGACGGGCCTCTACCCTACAGCACCGTATCCTCCCCCTCCCTGTTCCTCTACATTGCATTCTATTACTTGATGCTTCTTGCCTATGTACCATCCTGTGCAATTGTTTTATGCTTTTACTCCAATAAAAAATTATGATGCAAAAAAAATCACCATATACAAGTCAGTTGCCAATATAGCCTTAGAGCCCGACGTAGCGGGCTTTACCAGCCATTAAAGGCCTGCTCCAGCGCTAAAGGCTCAAGCTGAAGGCGAGGGCCTTTAACAAGGGAGCATTGCTTTAATTTAATTGCTGGTAGAGCCCGCTACGGAGGGCTCTAAGGCTATTAGTAAGAAAAATGAGAGGAACCCCTTAAACCTAAGGAATAGGGTTTAATACAACTGTATCATTAAGAGTATTTCCTTTGGACTAAACTTGGAAACTCATATTACTTCTCTATCCACACATGCACATGTTCACCCTTCTCACACTAACTCATGCACTACTCATCCTCCAGGTGTATAAGGGAAATATAAGCATATGATGTGTATAATGTTTTGAACTGATTTTTAGATTCTGTGTTAGTGATGCCACAAAGGATTTTTTATTTATGAAATGATTAATGTATTGTTTGATAATTCTACCAATAAATAGATCTATATATTTTTAATATTTGTGTTGTACTGCTGGCCTTGGGTATATGCTTATATTTCCCTTATACACCTGGAGGATGAGTAGTGCATGAGTTAGTGTGAGAAGGGTGAACATGTGCATGTGTGGATAGAGAAGTAATATGAGTTTTCAAGGTTAGTCCAAAGGAAATACTCTTTATGATACAGTTCTAAGGCTATTAGAACATTCCACCCCTAGAGAGCAGAATGTTCTAATTTGTAAAAAAAAAGGCCTCTTTGAGCCCGAGGGGGTTTAAATCCCCTCGGGCTCCGAGAGGCCTTTGTTCACAGCAACAGCTATGAAGTGAAAAAAAACATTGGAATGTTGCTCTCGGGGCTTCAACCAGCAAGTAGAAGCCTGGAGCACTCCATTGTCTTTAATGGAGCGCTCAACATTCCAATGTTTTAATACAGGGTAGATAAGTGCTTGTGCAAAGTTTTATCCAACTTGTGCAAGAAAGTGCATAGTGCAAAAAAGGGCTACTCAATTGTAACATTGATAAATAAAACAATGCTTTGATTTAAGAACATAAAACCAGTTTAAAAACAGGCAGGGTGTTTTAGCTATTACAATTCATATCCAACTTATGATTTGAATTGAAAAATATTTACTCATGTTCATAACTTATATTATCCAGGTGGTCCACGTAGTTTCTTCTCTTCATACACCTGCATGATAAAGGTAAAAACAGTATAGCAGACCACTCCATTCTCTAAGCTACATAAAAGATTTAAAGAATCCTGATAAAACATAAATCTCTCTGGTAAAAATAGGGGACGCAACAAACATTTTGTTATGTCTCTATAGAAACCGCAAAACAGCATGAGATGAATGGTTGATTGAGTGGTCGTTCCCTCAAAACACCAGAGAGAGAGAGAGAGAGAGAGAGAGAGAGAGAGAGAGAGAGAGAGAGAGAGAGAGAGATAGTCAATAGTCAATACACCAGCCTCATGGGAAACACTCAAAACAGAGAATTGGCGTGACACACTAGCCCTAGTTTGTATGTTCCTATCTACCTTCTGCTAGTATCCCTACAGAAAGGTGGGAAATTCCAGGAATTGGACGAGGTAGGCTCACTCATGTAATGTGCCATGCTACATCATTTGCCACCTCATCCTACCCAGGTGAGATGATACTACCAGGGCGGACTTGCCATGTTTCATCACTTGAGTATGGGAATAATCACTCTATATATGGTTATGTTCCTTCCTTTGAAATAATTTCCTTTCTACATTATTAAAATAGGCTGCCCTAGGCATAGGAAACTACAGCCCCCAGAATGCATCTAGACAATTTAGTCTCATCTCGCCCTCTTTTATCTTCGTTCCAGGCTGGCACCTTGGGAAACAGACTACATTTCCCATGGTCCCTAACTACACGGGAGCCTGCCATTGGCTACTAAAGCACAGCATGGCTGGCATGACCGCCTTTGCAGTGTTCTTATTCATGAAGTCCACATCCCTCATGGACCAGGCTGGAGCACCGCACTGGCATTGGCTGATATGGCAGGACCTGAACTCCTGCACCGGACGCGGGCTCGCATTATCAGAACAACGCGTCTGATGTGGGTGGCAGGATCTCACAACCAGTGAGCCCTGTTGGCGGGGCCTAAGCAACACACTTCCCTAAAACTGCCAATTGGGAGTTCCTCCCCAACACAGGTGGAATGAATTCCAGGTAACTAGGTCAGAGATTGAGAAAGCAGGCTGATTAGCCACTTCTATCAGCCTGTTTACTTTTAAATACTGACCCGCACTGCTATTGCCCTGGTAGTTCTAGACGGCTGTTCCCTTGGGCACAGTAGGATTGTTGCGGGCACTCAACCTTGACATTGTAAGTTGTGATGTGTTGAAACAATAAGGAAGTAGTGCTTACAACAAGGACTGGACACTTCGACTACCCATGAGGACTTATCGTGGTTTACTGAGTATATTGAGCAAGAGTGTGGGGACTTTCTATTTATTTACTTACTGTCGCCTGTATTGTTATTTCCCCCCCCTACTCTGCGATAACATTTGAACACACTCATTAGAGTGTGACTATAGGAGGCGCCCACCCAGAACAGACCATGAGACAAAAGGCCCCCTGACACTAAGTAAACAATGAGTTAAGGAACTACACTGGGATTATGTATGGCACCCATTCCTCCATGTGTGTTTTTATCGCCTGTGCTTGGATGCTATAAATCAGTGTATTTTTATGTCACGTGCCACGTTTGTTGTCCTTTTTAAATGTTGCTTTTAATGTGCAAAAATTGTCAATGTACATTTTCCAATATTGCACCGCAGTGTAAACTGTGACCAGCATGTGCACCGATTATATATATATATATATATATATATATATATATATATATATATATATATATATATATATTACAAGAGTCCATCCCGCTCCAAGAAGAAGAGGCACGTACACATGGAAGGAATGAATAAGGCTTATTTATTATATTTAGGTCTCCCACGACCCCGCAAAGAAAGAGAGACGCGTTTCGCCTGCGCAGCAGGCTTTATCAATCTGTTTGGCGCCATTAGATATCAACTATTTATAGCCCTCCCCTTTCACATAGGCAACAGTAAACATGGAGAACAGACAACCTAAATAAAACCATGACTGGCAAAAACAGACTAAACATGGCATAAATATAAAGTGCATAGTGCAGAAAGTAAATAAGTACAAATAACAGCATAGTGCACAGCCATCAAATTTTGCCAAAGAGGAATTATCAACACCTCAAAAAAATACATGAAAATATAAGTGTGTTCTCTGCCCGGAGAATGAGTGTGTTGAAATAACAATCTCAAGTGCATTGATTCAAAAAGATGGCGCCAAGAGCTCCCCAAAGCATGTAGCCTACCCAATGCTCCATATTAATAAAACATACTTTAAAAGCGTGCTGAAATATTCAGTTCATATAAATGTGTGGGCCCCACATTGCCACATTACTAAAAGGAACACAGTTCCGCAGATATCACTTGCGATAGACAAAGCAGGATGAGATTATACTTCCAAATGTATAAACAACCTGGAACAAGTTCAAGAGATTAAGGGATCGTTACACATCCACGGGGCTCAAATTACATCAACTGAATGCACTTTCGACCCTAATGTCAGCCTCCGGATGATCGCTACTGAACAGTAGGACTGCAAAACCCAGAATCCCCTTTGACGGCTTTGCCAAATCGAAGTCCGTGCACAATAATTAATGTCAAAGTTCCAAGTGTAGATATCATTAGTATTTAGTCAGCCAAACACAAGAATAATGTTCCATTAGAAGGGCTTCAAGGTAAACACGGCAATGGTGGTGACAAGTCTCCAAAGTCATTTTTGTGAATAGCACACATATGCAATTAACGCACAAACTAACTAACTAATATATATATATATATGTGTGTGTGTGTGTGTGTATGTCTGTGTACGTGTGTATATGTATGTATATGTGTGTATGTATATATGTATATATGTATGTGTGTATATTTTGTGTATGCATGTGTATATTTTGTGTATGCATGTGTGTGTATGTATCTGTGTATATATATGTGTGTGTATATATATGTGTGTGTGTGTGTGTGTGTATATATATGTGTGTGTGTACATATATGTGTCTATATATATGTGTGTGTGTATATATGTGGGTGTGTATATATATATGTGTGTGTCTGTATATTATCTACTGGCGGTCGCCAGTAGATAGTTATAGTTAGGACCTATTTTCCATAGGAAATCCGCAACATTCTATTTGAAATAACTTTGGCGCCGGTTGACGAATCTTCGCGAAATTTTCAAAACTCGTGGCCCGCTCCGGTCCGCTTCTATCCTGAAAGTCTCGGGGTGATTCGTCAAGTGGGGGCTGAGAAAAAAGGGGGGTCCCAAAACGTGTTTTCCCCATGCAATTTTCCATAGGAACCTTTCATCGCAGCTACAGCCCGAACTGCTGAACGGAATTACACCAATTTTGGCAAAAAGGTAGCCCTTGGTTCAGAGTCGTGCCTTTTGCTTAAATGGTGTAAATCCGTTCAGTAGTTCCTGAGAAATTTGAAAAAGAAAACACATATATATCTGGGCGGAGCCTAACCACACATGTCATCGTGAGATCTGATTGGCTGTCAGCACTTCATCCTGGAATTGCTGGCAGCCATCTTGGGACCAATATAAATGATAGTACCCCATTGAAATGCATTGTAGTGAATCGAAGATTTTGAGGGTTACCAAAAGGAGAACTATAAAGGGTGATAACAGACTTTAGTTACATTAGAATTCATTTGTTGATGGTACCATACTAATTTCAGGAATTGTGGTGTGTTCTAAGGTGATTTTACCCTGTGAAAAACCTTCTGCTGGGATATCATGAATCATGTTTGAGAGAAAACTATTTTCACATGCTTGTCCCATACAGTTTTGGAAGGTGCTCCAGAGGCTAAAATGAGAGCATATTTCCTGTAAATTCACATTATCTTTCTCAGTCATGTGAGAATAAAGTCTGACATTCTCAGTAAAACATGTACATCCAAAAAGGGCAGAGACTGTCAGTTGAGTCCTTTGTGTTCTACTGCAGCTTCCCAGAGTGTTCTAAAGAACAACTAGAGCGCTAACAGTCTTACTTATGACAAAAGTATGGCACACCTGAAGCCATCTTTATTGTAATAAACTGGTAACTCTTAAAACATTTAATTTAAAAAGGAACAAAATGAGGGGGTTCATTTTGTCATAGAAATTATGGTTAGTGCTGTAGAAAGAAAAATTAGGACATGTTTTAAGTGAGATCTCAAATATCTTCCTGTTATATTTCAACAGGAGCAGCCAGTCAGTTGATGCCTTTGTGTTCTACTGCAGCTTCCCAGAGTGTTCTAAAGAACAACTAGAGCGCTAACAGTCTTACTTATGACAAAATTATGGCACACCTTAAGCCATCTTGATTGGAATAAACTGGTAACTCTTAAAACATTTAATTTAAAAAGGAACAAAATGAGGGGGTTCATTTTGTCATAGAAATTATGGTTAATGCTGTAGAAAGAAAAATTAGGACATGTTTTAAGTGAGATCTCAAATATCTTCCTGTTATATTTCAACAGGAGCAGCCTGTCAGTTGATGCCTTTGTGTTCTACTGCAGCTTCCCAGAGTGTTCTAAAGAACAACTAGAGCGCTAACAGTCTTACTTATGACAAAAGTATGGCACACCTGAAGCCATCTTGATTGGAATAAACTGGTAACACTTAAAACATTTAATTTAAAAAGGAACAAAATGAGGGGGTTCATTTTGCCATAGAAATTATGGTTAGTGCTGCAGAAAGAAAATGTAGGGCATGTTTTAAGTGAGATCTCAAATCCTCTTCTATTTCATTAGAAAATTCTGACATGCAGACTGAAACAATCACTTTCAATACCAGCAGTAGACTTCCAGTTAACTCCCTGGTGAGCAGTAGCTTTACTACAGTGATCTAATGAACAACTAGAGTGCTAACATTCTGAATTTATGGCAAATGTGTGACACATCTGAATGCCTTCTTGATGGCATCAAAGTAAAAACTGAAAGCATTTCCTACTGAGGAGACTGCAGTAAATGACGAAATTAGGAAACTTCATAACAAATATGTCTCCCAAGATGGCCACCAGAGAAAAAAGAGCCCAAATGTAGCACAAATATCACCCAGATGTAGCCCACATATAGCCCAATGACAGAAGTGTGCATCAGTTACATCTTACTTGGACCCCTTATTGCGTATTTTGCACGAAGTACATGAGATTGATCTTGCGAAACATTGAACTTTACGATTCTGTTAACCTGAAGTTGCTCTGAACCGGGCTTTGTAAAACCCGTTTTTACCTACTGGTTTTAATTAATTCTCACTGTATTGTATTAGGAAAGAGGATTTACTGTTTTTATGTACACTTTTATGATCTATGTTTCTAAATCAGATCAAATAAAGTTTAATGAATTCTATGGCAGGACGGAGGCGAGGATTATGCATATCTTTCCTCACTTTATTTGCATAGCAGTTCAAAGAAAACGTAACACAACAATCATTAAACAAAAGACTACACAACCCATGAACCATTAGGGGGTAGTCTCCAAGGCAACTATAGTCCAATCATATCACAGTCCATCGTATATAATATCGTGACGTACCTTCCGCTTCCTCTTTCTTCACTGCTCGTCAGTTAAGTGCATTCCTTACATTCTTGGCTTAATCTGACGTTGTTGCTGTTTGTATAGCGGTTTCTTGTGCACGTTATTAGCATTATTGCCTTGGTATTGTTTCATATTCCCTGCGCAGCAGGCTCTTGCCCGAGCGCGTTCTCCCCCTCGCAGTTTCTCCCGCTGTGTGCTCTGCGCGCGGTGAGATCCTGTCAGGCGCGTCTGGTCCGAGCGAGGCAGCTCCGTTGAGCGCTCCCGCTGGTCTTTACGCGCGTTTGGGAATCCGGTCACTCCTTTAGTGTCCGCTTGATTCCCGACCAACCCTCGCCTAATTTTGACACCTCTACGCAGTGATTTCCCCACACGGCCACGTTAGTGACCAGCGCCACCTGGTGGTGGTAATTGGTATTGCGCCTCAGTCTATTCTTATAACAGCTTCGGGGAAAGCCCAGCTGTTGGAGCACCGGCGAGGGGGCTGTCTTAAGGATTTTAAGGGCATTTGTTCTGTGCTCACACCCTCTGCTATCATGTCTTCTCCAGAAGACCATTTTTACTCCTCCTACCAGGAAGTGGAGGAGGAATGGCCCCCCAACTTCTCCCTCCAGCAGTGGACCAAGCCCTCTCTCTGGCTATTTCTAGGGCGCTGGCTCCTCTTAGGGATCAGGTTGATAAGCTGGCGAAAAGCATCCCTGGGGTGTTCAGTGACCCAGATCTGGTGGTGGCGGGTCCAAGTATCTCCCAGATGGGGAATAAAAGGGTCGTTAAGCATAACGCGGGGCACTTGGAAGGATTTGATAAACTTACGGAGACCTTCCTCAAGAGTGCACGAACGCTAAAACATGCACCCTGCCGGGAGGAGGAGGGGCCCGGCGAAAATTGCGACACTGTCACCACTATTGTAGACCCCGACGGCGGGTTTCCCTTAGAGGGAGAGGGTGTATCGGAGGACGATTTCTCCTCCGATGAGGATAAGGACTCGGGCGTCCCTGGCGTCCAGAGTCCCACTCCTCTCAGTCCCCGGTTGGGGACGGGGTCCACTCGGACATGTTGGAGCCTACCCAAATTTACCATCCTAGGTCGGCAGAGAGGACACCTGACGCCAAAGTGGCAGAGTATGTGGTGGGGAAAATCCATCAACCCCTTGAAAGGGAGGTCAGGAATAGGATGAGGGGAGAATGCCCCAGGCCCTCACTGAAGGGGAAGGTGGCACACACGCCTGAAATTGATGAGAAACTATGTACCTTTTTCTCCAAGTATATGAGGGATCCCAAGAAAGGAATTGATAGGTCTTGGACGTGGTAGGGCCCTTGACCCAAATTATTCAATTGACGGAGCGTTCCAAAGAGTCAGGATCCCCTTTGTCCACGGATATTGTGGCTGGTTGGGCGCACTACCCTAAACCCTAAAACACTACCCCCTCCACTACCCAAACACCACTGCACTACCCTAAACCCTAAAACACTACCCCCAGCATGACACCCTACACTACCCAAACATAACTGCACTACCCTAAACCCTAAAACACTACCACCAGCACGACTCCCTACACTACCCAAACACCACTGCACTACCCTAAACCCTAAAACACTACCCCCAGCACGACTCCCTACACTACCCAAACACTGCACTACACTAAACCCTAAATATACCCCCAGCATGACCTCCCACACTACACAAACACCACTGCACTACCCTAAACCCTAAAACACTACCCCCAGCACGACCCCCTACACTACCCAAACACCACTTCACTACCCTAAACCCTAAAACACTAACCCCAACATGACCCCCTACACTACCCAAACACCACTGCACTACCCTATACCCTAAAACACGACCCCCTACACTACACAAACACGACTGCACTACCCTAAACCCTAAAACACTACCCACAGCATGACCCCCTTCACTACACAAACACCACTGCACTGCCCTAAACCCTAAAACACTAACCCAGCACTACCCCCTACACTACCCAAACACCACTGCACTAACATAAACCCTAAAACACTACCCCCAGCACAACCCCCTACACTACACAAACACCACTGCACTACCCTAAACCCTAAAACACTACCCCCAGCACGACTCCCTACACTACCCAAACACCACTGCACTACCCTAAACCCTAAATCTACCCCCAGCACGACCCCCTACACTACCCAAACACCACTGTACTACCCTAAACCATAAAACACTACCCCCAGCATGACCCCCTACACTACACAAACACCACTGCACTACCCTAAACCCTAAAACACTACCACCAGCATGACCCCCTATACTACTCAAACACCACTGCACTACCCTAAACCCTAAAACACTACCCCAGCACGACCCCCTACACTACCCATACACCACTGCACTACCCTAAACCCTAAAACACTACCCCCAGCACGACCCCTACACTACTGCACTACCCTAAACCCTAAAACACTACCCCCAGCACGACCCCTACACTACCCAAACACCACTGCACTACCCTAAACCCTAAAACACTACCCCCAGCACGACCCCCTACACCACCCAAACACCACTGCACTACCCTAAACCCTAGAAAAGAAACCCCCACCCCATGCCCAATCCCCCTTACCTCTCACTCCTCATGGTTCCTCTCTCCTCGTGGTTCCTGCTTCACGTCATCTCTGAGGGACGGTGCACGTCGTTGTGAGGAAACGGAACAGCCTCTGTTTCCTTACAACGACATGGATCGTCTACATGTTTTTTAGAACGCATGGTCATTTACCATACATACCTTTACAACTTTCGTGATGTACAACGCATGCGTGGTAATGCATGCGTTGTAATGGTATCGCAAAGTAAAAAAGTCGTTGTAACGGCTGTTTACCGATCGAAGCTGGCCCCTGTTCTTCAGTGAGACGTTTATTTGATTAATTAGGAGGAAGGAATGTGGTTTTTTTACCGAAAAGTGCATTCCCGGCTGTTGTATTGTGAAAGTTTCCGCGTGGCCTGGTTTCACTTCCGGTGAGAGAGTGGAAGAGTCTGTTTGGATCTAAAGGAGTTCTGTTGTTGGATGGGGCCGGCGCGACATGTCATCAGAAAACATAGCTAATGGAAAGCGTCCTCCCTGAAGTGTGGAGCAGTGCCATGAGAGGTCAACGAGTGTGCGTCCCACCGCAGTATGACCGTACTGCGTGACCCATGTGCCGTCTCCAGGGTACGGGAGGCAGAAGCAGCATCGCAGGTCCTCTTGAAGACCGTTGTAGCACTAATTCTACATTTTGGTACGAGGGCATTTTAACTTCGTTGTTCCTGCCAGATACAAAGAGAAGATCCTGTGTTATTCAGTGCCCTCGTTACCTTTTTTGTGGGTTGTGGTGCTTGTCACTTCGCTGCCCCGCCGGTGCACACGACTGGGCACCCCACCTCGTGTGCCATCTGCAGGGCCTCTGCCCTCGGATCACTGGTTTCGGTTTCTGGAGTGGCAACATAAACAGTTGCTCCCAAAGGACTAGCCTGAACACTTAGGTGAATATCCCCTGCACCAGCATCCCACGGAAAGAATGTCCAACTAACTATAACGCCCCTGAAACCTATGGTTTTTTCAGTGAATATATATATATGTGTGTGAGTATGTAGATATGTGTATGTGTGTGTATATATGTATGTGTGTGTATATATATATGTGTGTGTATATATGTGTGTGTGTGTGTATATGTGTGTGTGTATATGTGTGTGTGTATATATATGTGTGTATGTATATATATATGTGTGTGTGTATATATATATACGTGTGTGTGTATATATATATATGTGTGTGAATGTATGTATATATATATATATATTCACTGAAAAAACCATAGGTTTCAGGCACGTTATAGTTAGAAATTAGCATTTAAAAAACCATAGAAATTCACTGAAAAAACCATAGGTTTCAGGAACGTTATAGTTAGTTGGACAGTTCACTCGTACAAAACCATAGAAATTCCGGTGTTATAGTTAGTTCAGCTAACTATAACTCACGCCCCCGCAATGCACTGCTGATGACGTCACATATTACATCATTCATGACATGGTCAGTGACATCACTGATGACATCACTGATGACATCTCAAATGACATCACTGATGACATCATCCAGTGACTGTGTGTTTCTGTAAAGTTTAAATTTGTTTTATATATATGCCAAGCTGTATTGAAGAAGGAGTGGGTGTATAAGTGTATGTATGGAGGATTTAGTAGGTACGTGATTGACTGTATAAGTGAGTGATTAAATGTGTCTTACTGAATGCATGGGTTAGTGACTAAACTGTGTGAAAGTCTGTATCAGTCTGTCTGTTGTTGTGTAAGCTGATGCATGGGTTGGTGAGTAGCTGCATGAGTGTCTATATGGGTTATTGATTGCTTGAGTGAGTATTTGTATGGCTGTCTGAGTGTGTGTGTGTGGGTGGGTGGGAGGTGTATGACTGTGCATAGATGTGTGAGTGGTTGATTCACTGGGTGTATGGGTTCAAGAGTGCATGTGGAAACAGCTGTACGGGTGGGTGTGTATGGGTGTGTTGGTGAGTGAATGGATGTTTCACTGGTACATGTGCAAGTAACTACATATGTAAAAGGCAGTATATGTAAGTGATGGTGTATATAAATAACTATATGTGAGAGTCAGTAATTGTGAGAGTGGCTGCATGGATGAGTGTGTATTTGTATCAGTGATTCTATAAGAGAGTAATTATGTGTTAGTATCTGTATGAATAAGTGAGGTGGTGTCTGTATAACTGTATAGGTGAGTAAATTTAAGTATGATTGATTCTTTGCATGACTGACTAGGTGTGTGAGTAACTCTGGATATGTGGCAGTGTGTGAGTGCCTGTATAGGTGTATGAGTGCATATGATAGTGTTGTAATGATGAGTGACTGCATGTATGAGTGACTGTATGGGTGAAGAGTGGATGTGTGTGTAGACCTAGGAATCAGTCAGTGCGTATTTAGTAACTGGTATTGATGTGTCTATTTTTTCGAAAATGGTAGTCTGTATTTTAGAGTGGGTGTATCAAAGGTTATATTCAGGTTTGAGGAGGTGCATCAGATTTTCACGTGGATGATGTCATCAGTGATGTCATTTGAGATGCCATCAGTGATGTCATCAGTGATGTCACTGACCATGTCATGAATGATGTAATATGTGACGTCATCAGCAGTGCATTGCGGGGGCGCGAGTTATAGTTAGCTGAACTAACTATAACGCCGGAATTTCTATGGTTTTGTACGAGTGAAATGTCCAACTAACTATAACGTTCCTGAAACCTATGGTTTTTTCAGTGAATTTCTATGGTTTTTTAAATGCTAATTTCTAACTATAACGTGCCTGAAACCTATGGTTTTTTCAGTGAATTTCTATGGTTTTTTAAATGCTAATTTCTAACTATAACGTGCCTGAAACCTATGTTTTTTTCAGTGAATTTCAAAGGTTTTTTAAATGAAAATTTGTAAGTCTAATGTATCTCAATCCTATTGTTTTTTTATTTCTATATATATATATATATACATATATATATATATGAATATATATATATATATATATTTATAAAAAATTGTGAATAATTTTTAGTTAGGAAAACTATATTCATTCTTTTTTTTTTTTAATATATTATACAGAAGTCGCGCACCCTTCGCGCACCCTACACCATGGCTGCGCGTATTCCGGTAGCCATTTTGAAAAGTCGCGCTAGGGTCGCGACTTCGGCGTAATTTGTAAAGTATGAAATATCTTTAAATTAATTATAAATAAAAGTTTTCCTTTAAGTGTTTGTCTAAATTTATTAATAAAAGTATTTTTAAAGTATTATTTTCAATATAATTTCGACGAAAAATTATTCGATTATTATTGGATTCGGAGGTTAGGAGGGATGGCCATTTTGCTCGATCTGTTTTGCAAGATTTTTTGGTCTAGTCAGGTGGACACCCTCCTCCAGGGGAGGTACGGCTTGGGGATTCTATTCAAAAGGTGAGGAATCCACAGGCAGAAATATCCATCAGAAAAACAAGTTACTTACCTTCGGTAACGCTTTTTCTGGTGGATACAGTATCTGCCTGTGGATTCCTCACTCCCGCCTCCCCGTTGTCCACCTGTTTCTACCAAAAAGATGCTTTTACTGTTTGGCATGAATGTTTTTAATATGTCTTAATCATGCTTATGTTTTAATAGTGAGAAATGCTTGATTTGTTGCTATTTCTTTATGCCTTTATTGGTTATGCATTTGTATATATATATATATATTTAGTATACTATGTATACATGTGAAAATGTGTCGGTCCGCCTGTTTGCCTCAGTGGCACGGAAAAAATGGGTGGAACTGACGTCAGCACACCGACAAGGTCCTCTTATGGCTCCGATGACGTCATACGGTGTCGCGAGCGGAGCCGTGCTATTATGACGTCCTCGTCGACGTGGGAGAGCTAGGAAAGAATTTCCACGGAATGCTGATGCAGGGGATATTCACCTAAGTGTTCAGGCTAGTCCTTTGGGAGCAACTGTTTATGTTGCCACTCCAGAAACCGAAACCAGTAATCCGAGGGCAGAGGCCCTGCAGATGGCACACGAGGTGGGGAGCCCAGTCGTGTGCACCGGCGGGGCAGCGAAGTGACAAGCACCACTACCCACGAAAAAGGTAACGAGGGCACTGAATAACACAGGATCTTCTCTTTATATCTGGCAGGAACAACGAGGTTAAATTGCCCTAGTTCCAAAATGTAGAATTAGTGCTACAACGGTCTTCAAGAGGACCTGCGATGGATGCCGCTTCTGCCTCCCGTACCCTGGAGGCGGCACATGGGTCACGCGGTACGGTCATACTGCGGTGTGACGCACACTCGTTGACCTCTCATGGCACTGCTCCACACTTCGGGGAGGACGCTTTCCATTAGCTGTGTTTTCTGATGACGTGTCGCACCGGCCCCGTCCAACAACAGAACTCCTTTAGATCCAAACAGACTCTTCCACTCTCTCACCGGAAGTGAAACCAGGCCACGCGAACACTTTCACAATACAACATCCGGGAATGCACTTTTCGGTAAAAAAACCACATTCCTTCCTCCTAATTTATCAAATAAACGACTCACTGAAGAACAGGGGCCAGCTTCGATCGGTAAACAGCCGTTACAACGACTTTTTTACTTCGCGATACCATTACAACGCATGCATTACCACGCATGCGTTGTACATCGCATAGTCATTACTACGCATTTTTTTAGAACGCATGGTCATTTACCATGCATGCCTTTACAACGAATTTCATTGTAAAAGTAAGTATGGTAAATGACCATGCGTTCTAAAAAAATGTAGACGTTCCACGTCGTTGTGAGGAAACAGAGGCTGTTCCGTTTCCTCACAACAACGTGCACCGCCCCTCAGAGACGACGTGAAGCAGGAACCACGAGGAGTGAGAGGTAAGGGGGATTGGGCATGGGGTGGGGGTTACTTTTCTAGGGTTTAGGGTAGTGCAGTGGTGTTTGAGTACTGTAGGGAGTCATGCTGGGGGTACTGTTTTAGGGTTTAGGGTAGTGCAGTGGTGTTTGTGTAGTGTAGGGGGTCGTGCTGGGGGTAGTGTTTTAGGGTTTATGGTAGTGCAGTGGTGTTTGTGTAGTGTAGGGGGTAGTGCTGGGGGTAGTGTTTTAGGGTTTAGGGTAGTGCAGTGATGTTTGGGTAGTGTAGGGGGTCGTGCTGGGGGTAGTGTTTTAGGGTTTAGGGTAGTGCAGTGGTGTTTAGTGAGACTTCTTCTCAGGTCACTAGAAATTGTATTGTAGGTGGAAATATACCTGATTATATTGACAGTGGGACTATCCACCTCCCGCTTAGGAGCCAACATTATCTCACATGACACACTAGTGGCCTTATTGCATGCTGCTTGAATGACATTGTTAGTATAGCCACGATCACTAAATCTGGCTGTCATACGCTCACATTCCTTCAAATAATCTATATCACAGCTGCAGTTCCTTCGAGCCCGAAGGAACTCGCCGTATGGAATGCTCTGAATTAGATTTGTAGGATGACTACTATTTGCATGACGCAGTGTATTCCCTGCCGTTTTCTTGCGGAACAATCGAGATCTTAAATGATTGTTCTCAACAATAACCTGTGTGTCCAAAAACTCAATGCTCATTCCATTGATATTCCCCTCAAATTTCAAATTCACATCATTTGTATTAAGTAAGGAAATAAAGCTGGAAGCTTGTTCCTGGGTACCGTGCCATACAATAAAAAGGTCATCAATATAGCATACCCAGACTTTAATATGGTCGCTATATTCTTTAAAGACCTTGGGCACCTGCTGCTCCCACAACCCCATAAAGAAGTTGGCATAACTTGGAGAAAAACAGGTGCCCATGGCAGTCCCTTGTTTCTGTCTATAAAAGATATCATTGAAAATAAAAAAATTATTTTCTAGACAGAACTCAATCATGGTCAATAGGACTTCAGTGTGTTGCAAAAAAGAAATAGAGCGAGCTTTCAGAAAATGCCTACACGCTCGAATGCCATCTGCATGTTTAATAGAGGTGTACAAACTGCACACGTCTAAGGTCATTAATAGAAAATCATCATCTTGCCAGGTCACATCTCGAATTTTATTGAGAAAATCTTTGCTATCCTTTATGTAGGACGGTAATGTCTCTACATAAGGCCGCAAAAAATAATCAATATACTTAGAGGTATGCTCTAATAGTGAGCCTATTGATGACACAATTGGCCTCCCTGGTGGTCGCAGTGGATCCTTGTGAAGTTTTGGCAATAAGTACATTAACGTCATCATAGGCGATTGAATCATTAGATATGCATATTCGCCCCACTCTAAAATACCCTGTTTATGCCATGTTTTCAACATTTCCAAATACAAAGTATTCGAGTTACCAATGTTTTCTTTAGGAACCCTCTCATAGCATATATGATCATTTAACGGACGCATGCCCTCTTGAATGTAATCTTAACACTTTGTATAACAACGTTACCCCCCTTGTCGGATTGGCGAATAACTATACTCTTATCAATTTGCTAGTTCTTAACAGTCAGTCTTTCTTTTTTAGTCAAATTGTCAGTTCTCCACTTTGTTTTTCTGGCCAATTTTTTTAAATCCTTTATTACCAGAGATTCAAATACGTCAATCGCACATGGGGGAGCGAAGGGTTGAAGCTTGACTTCGGTTTAAAATCATTAGGGCAACTCATATCCACTCTAAAGCCCAGAGAGCATGCATCAATTACTGTACCTTCAGGACTATCCGTATCAAGTTCATTCAAGGCAATCAGGGTATCAACCTCCCTAATAGTAACACTGCTGGGACTTGATCGAGTCAACGTACTGGTGGTAGTGGCAGATTTCAATTCATGCCATTTGCGTAACTTAAGTTTCCTCACGAAATGAAAAAGGTCAATCCTACCCTGAGGATAGGCAAAGGGGGTTGTGGGACAAACCATATTGCAATACTTTTAATTCTATGTTATTTAAAGAACGATTAGAGAGGTTTACCACGTTGTTGATGTTATTCTTCGTTTTCTCCGGATCTTCTGACCCCTTGTTTCCATTCCCACTGAGGTTTTAGCTGATCTTGTTCTTGTTCCATCGCCCTCTCCTTGTCCTTTTGTTGATGTTACTTTCTCTTCTCCATTTATTTTGCCTCTTCCTCTGCCTCGTCCTCTGGCGCTTTGGCCCCTTCCTCTGCCCCGACCCCGATCCTTCTGCCAATTCTGCTGGATCTTGTTTTGATTCAGTAGGCGAAATTCCTCCCCAAAATGTATCAGGAAGGATGAGGTTCTCGCCCCTTCTTGTATACCATCTTCTGAGATGTCACTCTCACTGACATCACTTCCAGTTTCTCCAATTGCTACTGTTTCCTCAGAGGGTGTAGATCTTATATTATTTCTTGCATAGTCGTATTTGCGACTAAAAGTAAAAATTCTTCCCATCTGATAATCAATTTTGTCCCTCATAAATTTTCTTTCCTTTTTGGCAATGATTTCTTCCTCATGTTTTTCAATTCTTTCCATTATCCCACTCATTTTGGATGTGAACGCCTCTACGGTGTCCTACTTTTTTATTTCTTCCTTCAGGTCCTCTATGGTTTTTAATAGGTTTCCATATTCTTTCAATGCAAATGTAATTAAAATGGCCATCATACGATTCGAGCAATCCATTAAATTACTGGCCCATTCATTGGTCAAATCCGGGTCTGGTTCCTCATAAGAAGGAGCAATCACAATTCTTAGTCCCCGTGGGACTCTTCCCTCCTCTAAGTACTTCTCCAAGGTTATGGCCTCCCACCATTTGGATAATTCCTTACGCATAAGTTTCTCCAGCTTTTGATATTTCTGATGCAATGAGGCTGGGAGAGCCATCCCCTCGACATTTTTCACTTGGCTGCTAGCTTTTGTAAACTTGGTTTTAGCCCTATGCCGCCGTCGTACCTCTGCATCCTCCTCCATGTCGGCTATTATTGGAATACCTTTACAATCAATGTGGGACACATAGAGAGCAACACCCCATTTACTTTCAGCACTCCACGATTATCAACACTCAATTGGCTCTGTAAAGCGGAAGCCCAAACAAAGCCCCAGTCTTATTCTACAGACCTAGGCTTACAGGGATGGCTTGCGACGAATTGTAGAACTGGTCATCAACAAATGTTGAAGAGTTCAAAGGAATGGCTCAACGCTGCAGACAGGACAGGCAGTATGGGAACAGCATGACAATAGGAGCACGGATGAACCTCAGCGGGAGCCCTATGAGGATAAACCCGAGCTCACCTCCTTTGCTTCCGATTCATTTTACGTCCCCAATTTCGTCCGGTGCACTGTAACCAGGTAATTTCAAACGCCTGTCGATTTCCACTCCTGCTTGAAAGCACGACTTTATGATTTGTCAGCGTGTACGCACATTTCAAGCGTCATGGTCAACCGGTCAATTTCATCCAGACAACCGATCCACGAACCTCGTTGTAGCCGGGACTCAAATAGCCAGGGTGCGCGCTAAGGTACGAGGATACCTTAGTTACGAGGGCTCACCACACAGCAAAATGCTGCACAATGCGCACACTCCTTCCGCAATAATACGTCAGTCCAATAGGTGGAATGTAATGATTTGAAGGAGCTGAGGGACAGTTGGTGGATCCACTGGCTGGGACCTGGATGGGGTCTTCTTGCTGAGGAATAAACTACAACTCCTACCTACAACCTGCCTCGTGTGATCCTTTCCACTGATACCAGGGTCTTACACTGGCGTAGTCGGCAGCTTCAACATTGTGGGAGGAAGAGTAGCAAGGCAGGAAGATCTCAACAAGCCTCAACAGTTGTTAACACAGCACTAAGAGATCGTGAGTACACCTTACCTGTGACTTTTGTAGTCTGTAACCCCTGACTTTTGGAGTCTGCAATTCCTCGTTGGGCTCTTATCCCCGTGTCTCATCTCATCTCACCGGGTTCTGCAGCCCTCTCCGTCCTCATTCATCTGTGTGTCAGACTGTGCGCTGTCTGCGGACTCCTCTGCCTCTCCTCGTCACGTCCTGGACACTCACGTGTGTCGCGCTGCCTTTCTTTTTGTCCTCTGCTTCCATTTGGACATTTTACAAGAATTGTCACGCTTGCTCACTTTTGTCCCCAATACATTTGGGTGAGGCTGAGGCTTAGGCTGCATGGAGGGAGGACTGTTTTGTGTTTTTGCCCCTTAGTGAAAACATTGTTTGAGCTCTTCCCTGACTTTCGTATTTGAGGAGATTCCTCTTCTGTGGGCACGGGCGTGCCTCGCTCCCCTTTCACGAGCGTTGTTCCTGTTGGGATTGTGAAGACGCTTGTGCGGTCTTGCGCGCTCCCTTTCCACGAGCGCTGTCCCTGCTGGACTTGTGAAGACTCACGTGCCCCTCTTGGAATTTCAAGCGCGTTCTCCTTCTTCATTATTTATTTATTTATTATTTATAAAGTTTTATATAGCGCAAACATGACCCACGCGGGTATCAGAGCGCTTTACAATATACAGTTATTAAACATTAGATGGTTGAGGTAGTATACATACATTCGGTATTCACCATTCAGTACAAAAGAGGTAGATAGTAGTATATGGGTAGCATAGGTGACTAGTAGTCAACATTTGAAAGGATTTATATAGCGCTGGCTAGACCCGGAGGTATCAGAGCGCTTTACATGAGAATCAGAACATAGTTGCAGGTTACATCGTTACAAAGGTTACACAGTTATTAGTGCATAGCTACATAATTACATGTTAGGTCGAGACAAAATAAGGACATATACGTAAGGGAAAAAGCAGGCAAGGGGAGAGATACAAGGGGAGAGGGGGTAGGAGCAGGGGGAGTAGACATAGAATAAGGGGGGAAAGAGGAGGGGGAGGGTGAAAGACACAGCAAGAAAGAAGAGGGGGAGGGTGACGGGGGCACAAACCGGTAAAC
This sequence comes from Calotriton arnoldi, assembly GCA_963921515.1. Classification (NCBI taxonomy): domain Eukaryota; kingdom Metazoa; phylum Chordata; class Amphibia; order Caudata; family Salamandridae; genus Calotriton; species Calotriton arnoldi. The sequence continues at coordinate 228,994 of CAWUFW010009885.1, forward strand.
GCGTAATAGCTGCGTCCAAAGTCCAGTAAACTGTGATCCCAGGGGAAGTGGCATCATTCCCCCATCTCCGTTGCGAGAGGCTCCCTATTAAGCAGTGGACTCTCTCAGAGGGGTCTCTGAGACTCCAAGGTCTACCTACTGGATCCTTCCCCAAAAAGGGGAGAGGGAGTGCTTTGGCAAGGGGTGCCATACCAAACCTCAACTGTGAGTGGCTCCCTTAGCGCAGTGGACTCTCTCAGGGGAAACACTGAGACTCCAGAGTATATATATTGGATCTTTCCCCAACAAGGGGAGAAGGAGTGCTTAGTCAAAGGGCACAAGGGACAGGGGGCTAGGCGGCGTAGCAGACAGTGGGAGAGATTCAGGGGAGAGGGGATAGGAGCAGAGGAGGAAGACAAAGAATGAAAGAGGGAAAGCGGTGGGGGAGGGTGAGAGACAGAGCATGAAAGAGGAGTGGGAGGGTGAAGGGTGTACAAACCGGTAGACGAGTAAAAGCCGCGTCCAAGGTCCGGTAAGCTGTGCTCCCAGGGGAAGTGGTATCATTCCCACATCTCCGCTGCGTGAGGCTCCCTTTACGCAGTTGACTCTCTCAGAGGGGTCTTCGAGACTCCAAGGCCTACCTACTGGATCCTTCCCCAACAAGGGGAGAGGGAGTGCTTTGGTAAGGGGCTCCATACCATACCTCAACTGTGCGTGGCTCCCTTGACACTGTGGACTCTCTCAGAGGGGGTCTCTGAGACTCCAGATTATGAATATTGGATCTTTCCCCAACAAGAGGAGAAGGAGTGCTTAGTAAAAGGACAACAAGGGACAGGGGGCTAGGAGGCGGGTCGGAACTGGCAGGTCAACAGAGGGGGAACAGACGGCAAAAGAAAAATCACATTAATACAAAAAGATAACACATTCAATACCAGGGTAAATTAGTGATCTAGAAAAAGACAGGATCCGCGAAAGGCAAGGGTCAGGGGCGACAGAGGGAGGGAGACAGCGAGTTGAAGAGTCCCACAAAGAAGAGAAACAGATAGCAGAAAAGGAAATGTATACATTGTAGAGTCACTTAGGAGAGAGATGCAAACGGGAGAGCTCAGAATTACAAAATAGTGATATTAAGTACAAAGAACTACTGCGTATACTAGTGGTTAGAGTTGTAACTCAGGGAGAGGGAGAGGACGAGGGGGAGGAAGGAATAAGAGACAGAGGTAAAGTCAGCCCAAAGACTGAATGGGTAGGTGACGGCCAGTGAGGTAGTCTGAGGCCAGTCTCCCCTATAGCTCTCAAGGAAGCACCAACGGGGGTGGGAGAGGGGGAGGTTGGGCAAGACAGGGAGAAAGGGAGAAACTGTGCCCAAGGTCCGGCTGGGCAGGTGACGGTCAGGGGGTGAACCAAGTCCGATCTCCTCATTAGCTGAACAGAGCAGCTCCACCGGGCATCGGACAAATCCTCGAACTCCGCTGTCAGGAAAGAGGTCATGTGTCCTTAGGGAATGTCAGAGTGGTGCGGGGGGTGGGGGGGGTTGGGAGGCCATGGTCATAAAGAGATCTAGAAGTCCTCTTGAGGTCAGGCACAGTCCAGGAAGGGTTGAGTAGGTAAAAGTTCAGCAAGGGGGAAGAAGTCACCAATGTCGGCCATGTTGGGGTCAGGCATCCTGGGACCCTGATCACCTCTGTACCCCTTCACAGCCAGCAAGAAGAAATGAACACAGATAAAAACACACTGATCACCGAAAACATCTGGGGCAGCTGGGTGGATGTGCCTGCTAAACACATCTGGGGCACCTGGGTGGGAGGGCACATCAGAGCCAAGCAGAGCGTGTCCTCGGTGAACTCACTGACTATTCCCAGAACTGCACAATCAACTTCTTGACCTTTAACCCCTGCCCTCCGTACAGCCATCGCACCTTCACCTTAGAGGTTCAGCTGGCCGGAGCCCCCACATATCCGGGCATGAAAGGAAGTTTATTCCACGCTTGCAAAGCGGGCACCTCCGTGCTGCCCGGGCAGCTCCTGCCACCCCAGTGGTCCTGCGCTGAAACCCGACCACGCTACATCCATTTTGCCCGCACAAAGCCAAAGAGAAATGGTGACACAGAGATCATGCGGTCTGCGCCCCCAGGGGTCGGGTCAGGGCCAGGGGGAACCCGCTTCAGCTGCGCTCCTCCCCGGTGCCATGTGGTAGTGGAAACCAGCCCTCCTCGGCTGGAGCTGCTGCTGTGCGCGCTGGCACCTCCGGCCCCATCCATGGCTCGCGGGCTTCAAGGAGCGCCCCTTCTTCCCTCACAGGCCCCCCTGGACTCGATGCAGTCCCGGGGCTGAAGGCACATCCTGTGCGAGGCGCGGAGCAGCCAGTGTGCCGAGCCCGGTTTCTCCAAGGCAGCACCTTCCAAATGTGGATCAATTCTTTTGGGGGTCTCAGTCTGTCCCCGGTATCCTTCGCTCCAGCCACTCATGCGCCATAAATCGGCCTCTAGGACTGGGCCTCTCCTCCCTCCAGGCGTCTGGGAAGCCTTTTTGCGGCTTCTTCCTGCCGCCGCGCCGCCGACTGCATGAGCACCATTGCTGTTTACCCTCAAAACCCTCTTGCGTGCGCATGCGCAGACGCATACAGAAGTGTTATGGCCCCCACATGACTTCCTTTTGTTTCCACTGCAACGTTGTCTGCCCGTCTCGCTGACGTGCACAGCCATGTGTTCACTGTCTCCACGCTTAAATTGACCACTACAACAACGTTTACCTGCACGTCGCTGACACGCACAGCCATGTGTTCACTGTCTCCACGCTGAAATTAACCACTACAACAACGTTTACCTGCACATTTAGCTGACGTGCACAGCTTTGTCTACGGAATTTTCTTATTTTATTACTCTCTGTTTGTTTACTATGGGATCTCCATAGCCACGTGTTACTGTCATACTTTCACTTTATTGGTGCCTATTCCTCACGTTGATGGGCTCAGCTTATGTTGGGTGCTTGTTATTGATGGCAATTTCTTTGTTATGATACATTAATTCCATGCTTATATGCACAAAGTTCATTTAAAAAAAAAAAAATTATTGTCGTATACCTGTTCTATCTTCTGAAGAAACTCTGGTCTGTCTTTCAACCACAGGTGCATTTAATTAGAAAACAAAAAGTTGTTGTCCTTGTGTCTCTCCAACTTTATCAAAGATGCAGAATGTAACTGCCCCTCCTTTCTTTTTAATGTCTCTTGCTGAACCTCCCATCAAATGGCAAAAGTGGAAGAAAGTCTTTGAGCTTTATGCTAAAGTATGTGGGGCAACTTTAAGTGCAGAACGTAGGTCTTCACTTTTACTGCACTGTTTAGGGTCAGAAGGGCAAGAAGTTTTTGACCATCTTCCCGAGTTGAGTGAATCTGAAGCAGTAGACTTGAATGAATTTGATGTTTGTATTACAAAATTAGACAAACACTTTCTTCCCAAGGTCAGTACAATTTTGGAGAGGTATCATTTTGCGAGGAGGTTACAAAGTGATGGAGAGACAGTTGAAGGTTATATTACCCAGCTAAGGAAACTTGCCTCATCTTGCAAATTCGCAAGTTTACTGGATGAAAGAATTAGAGATCAATTCATGTTAGGATGTAACATTGAGAGAATCAGAGAAGAACTTTGGATGAGAGATGAACCTTCCCTGGATGAGGTAATACAGGTTGCCAAAAGGGTAGAACACTCTTTGAAGTGTGTGGATACCATAAAAAAAAACAGTCTTCTGTTCAAGTGGTGAAAGAGGAAATTAAGAGACCTTTAGCTAAAGTTGGAGGAAGTGGATTGAGAAATAAGACCACTACACGCAAGTGCTACAGGTGTGACAAGCCTGGGCATTTAGCAAATGACAAGAATTGTCCAGCGTTACAAATAGTTTGCTCAAAATGTAAGAAAAGAGGTCACCTTGCCATAGTTTGTAAGGCTAAGTTGACTTCCACTAATGTAAAGAGTGTTGAAACAGAGGACGTTGAAGAAGACTTTGTGTGTGGGCAAATTGTGGTTCAAGTTGACACTGATGTTAAATGCAAGTCATGTCCTATTGATACCATTCTTGTGGAAGGTGAACCCACCAAGGTGCTCGATGATTCAGGTGCTAAAATTACGATTATCTCCAAGGTGTTTTTTCAAAATAAGCTTGCTCACAAGACGTCTTTACTCAAACCTGACATACACCCTTTAGCGTATGGTGGAGAACCAATAACCTTACGAGGTTATTTTGTAGGCTTGATTGAGTATGAGCAACGTCCGAGAAGATTTATGTCTCGGAAAAAGGTGACAGCATAATAAGTTGGTTTCACCAAGGTGACTTGGGCGTTATGCTTGACCCAAGTAGTGCCACACCCATCTTGTTGATCTGTGGTGGTGTTGGATCTCAAGTCAAACAGAGATTTCCCAATGTGTTCCGAGAAGAGCTTGGGTGCCTTAAAGGTTTTCAGCATGCAATACGCTTATGTGCTGGTTCTCAACCTTCATGCTGCAAAGTAAAGAGTGTACCTTTGGCTGTTAGAGATGAAATGAAAAAGGAATTAGAGAAACTCAAGAAAGGGGGTATAATTGAAGAGGTGGAAGGCACTGAGTGGATGGCCCCAGTAGTCTCAGCCCGCAAGGCTAATGGGAGTCTTCGTCTTTATGTAGACTTAAGACAACTAAATAAGAGTGTCATTGTAGATCGATATCCTCTTCCAAATATATCGGAGTTATTGGTGTTGCTGGGTGGTGCCAAAGTTTTTAGCACAATTGACTTGGCCTCGGATTTTCACCAGATAGAACTGGTTGAGTCTTCAAGAGATTACACAGCCTTTATCACACCGTTTGGCACGTTCAGGTTTGTGAGGATGCCGTTTGGCTTAGTATCTGCGGCATCCTTTTTCCAGCGTGTCATGGAAAAGATTCTTATGGGTTGTGAAGGGGTCTGTGTATACCAAGATGATACTCCTGTCTTTGGTAAGGATGAAGAGGGGCATGGGTATCGTCTTGGTATTGTGCTTGAAAAACTTGACAATGCGAATCTCACCATAAAGTCTGAGAAGTGTCAATTTGCCACCACTACCATTAATTATTTAGGTTATACAGTCGGTGGTCAGCAATAGGCAAATGGTGCTCTAAGGTCTATCACAAGTACAAATCAGTTATGGCAGGTAATCCGACACGGTGCATAAGGTAGGGAAAAACCACCAGATCCCCATGTGTGTAGCCAGCAGACCACTTATGCTATATATACAAATCCTCTGCACACGTTCAAAAGTAAATACATAAAGTTACATAAAATATCACAATGATGCTTGTCTTTATATTTTCAGATGTCTTTAATTCAATATCTTTAAGCCTTCTTAGCCAACACGTGTTTCGTCGCTGTTACAGGGGATTACCCCGCAACTTCTTCAGGGCTGAGGTCAGTTTCATTGTGTCTCAGTGCCGGTGATAATTCAAACCCGGAAGGGGTTCCTATAAGTTCTGCTCCTGGAGAGGTAGACTAATTAGTCTCGTGTCCGGAAAGCTAAATATGCTTCCAAATGTAAGGGAGTTTCTTTTAGAAGAGCTTCCCCATCCGGCAGTATTAGGTAGAACCCTTCAGCTCTCCAGGCCGTGGCGTGTTCGCCGTGCAAATCAGCAGTCTCAACATGAGGGTGCTCTTGAAGAAAGGGGTGGAGTTTAACTGGAATGATGCTTGTAAAAAAGAGTTTGTAATTCTTAAAGAAAAGCTTAATTGTGCACCGAAACTTAAAAGTTTCGACCCCTCAAAGGTGTCTATCATCACCACCGATGCAAATCTTAAAGGTTTGGGGGCAGTTCTTCAACAACAAGGTGATGAGGGCATGAATACTATTATGTTTGTGTCACGAGGATTGAAGGATGCTGAGTCTCGCTATTCAGTCATTGAGCGGGAAGCTTTGGCTGTGTTCTGGGCTATCAGAAAGCTTAAGAAATTCCTGTGGGGAACCAAGTTTCTGGTCAAAACAGACCACAAGCCTCTCTGTGAAATCTTCACAAAGAAGGGTATAGATCTTGTTTCAGGCAGAATAACCAAATGGGTGATTGCCTTGCAAGAATATGATTTCGAAATAAGGTACATACCAGGTATAGAAAATGGAGTAGCTGACACGTTATCTAGATTAGTCACGAAGGTTGATGAGAATGTGACTGACGAAGACTTTGAAGACAGTGATGTCCATGTTTGTTTTGTGGATGAGGAGATTGTGTCTGAGGATCAGTGGCGTGCAGAATTATCTTCTGATCTGGTGCTTGCTGAAGTGTTTCTTCTGGTGAACAAAGGGTGGCATTCCAAAAAACAGGCCTCTGATGAAGCTGGGAAATATTGGGGTGTGAAAGATAAGTTGGGAGTGTGTGATGATCTTTTGCTTCGTGGAACAAGATTGGTGCCCCCTCTTAAACTTTGCAGTAAATTGATTGATTTGGCCCATATTTCTCATTTAGGGATGTCCAAAACCAAAGAGAGACTTCTCTCCTCTTATTGGTGGCCAGGCATGGACTTGCAAGTAGAAAGGCTGGTTAGAGATTGTTTTGCATGTGCATTATGGTAGAAGTCCAAAGTTGTGAGAGTACAACCCATGGTGGTCAGAGAATTACCTCGCGGACCGTGGAAGGAATTAGCCTTGGATATTCTTGGCCCCATTCATTCTGAAGGTTAGCAGCTGTTTCTCATAGTAGTTATAGACATGTTTTCGAGATGGCCTGAAGTTTGCTTCACGAGTGGGATCGAAACTAAAAATGTGATTGCGTTTTTAGAGAACCTCATGGCTAGGGAAGGTTACCCAGACACCATCTTAACTGACAATGGTGTTCAATTGGTTTCAAGAGAGATGGAAACTTTCTTAAAGAATCGTGGTATCAGACACAAAAAGTGTTCCCTCTATCAACCTGAAACCAATAGCATGGTGGAAAGGTTTAACAGAGTTTTGAAAGAGGTCATTGCCTTGGCCAACGGCAGTGGTCTCAATTGGAAGAAGAAAGTCATGAAGAAAGTGGAAATTTATAGGTTGACTCCTCACAGTACAACTGGGAAGTCTCCTTTTGCTTTGTTTAGAGGCAGATCTCCTTGTACTCTAGTGGAGCCGTCATGGTTAAGAAACTTGGAAGGGTCGTCAACTAAGAATGTACACACTGAGTGGCGTGAAAGAGAGAGTTGGTAAAGTCCTGGCAAGGAAATCCTTTTTTGACTCTAGAAAGGCCACTAAGGATACTGTGGTTGTTGTTGGTGACATGGTGGTCATCAAACAGCCTGGTTTTAGTGCCAAGTTTTCCAAACCCATTTGTGTTATCAAAGTGTTTAAGAATGCCATTAAGACTCAAGATCATGGGGGCGTGGCCTGCAGCCGATGAGGACGGACGTGAGCTAAAGAGCTCCGACCGCCGCTCCCCTGTAAACAGATATCCTAACTCCCAGACACAGCGGGGGGAGCCAGAATCTACACTGTGGGGCGTCGGAAGCTGCCGGCAGTCAGAGGCGAAGATCTACACCGCCACAGAAGCTGGCTCTGAGGGCAAATTGGCGAATTTCTGGTCCGCGACTCCGGGTCCAAGATGACGGACGTGAAGGGATTGCCGTAGCCGCTGCGGCTCCTCAGGACGCAACGGGTGGATTAAATCCAGCGGCGGAACTTGTGCCGATCAGAGGGGCATTGCGGATTGCCGCGGAGGTGAAGGACGAGTGGAATTTTATGTGCCCTGGATGTGGGGACCTGCTGCGGTAGTTGTGGAATCGGTGACAAAATGGCGGCCTTGCCGCGAGAATCCTGAAGTGTCCGCTGCAGGGAATAAGACCCTATCTGAGGCGGTTGCAGGCTGCCTCCGCGATACCCTTGTAGCCCTGTAAGTACTGTTGTGGTGTTGGACTGGGCTGCGGGGAGCTGGGGACATTCGGGATACTGCACAGAGGCGCCGGCGGGGCCGGATGTAAAATGGCGCCTGACTGGCAAATGGCGCGGTGGCTCCTGTAGGCCCTGGCTCTTACATGTGCAGCGCCTCACGGCGACCTGGACTGGCGCAATGAAGGGCTCTGCTGCGCTGCGCCGGCGGAGAGTGCAGGGAGACCGGGTGGCACCCCGCGTGCTGGCTTTACCTTCCTGGGCCCTGGTGAACTTCCCCTCCAAGAACGCCGAGACCGCAGGCGGCCCACGGTGTCCACTGCTGCACCTGCCGGTTTGCCAGAGGCCCCATCAACTGCAGCAGGACTGGAGCGGTGAGCCCATCCACTGAGCCTGGGGGCGCGCAGAGGCGGCGGGAGGCCCGCACGCGGGGGCTTCTGGGCCGACAGGAGAGAAGGTGGGTTGGTGCCTGGGCCAGGTCCGCACTACAGGAAAGCACAAGGATCGTAACTGCAGACCGAGCTCATCCCGCTAGCAGGATCTAGAATTGACAGAGAATCGGCTGTTCCTGCCCTCAACAGATAGCGATAAAAGACATGCGGGGGCCTCTGGACTAGTGGTGACAGCACCGAAGAGCGGCCTGTGCCCCAACTGCCACCCAGCAAAAGGAGAGGCCCACACCAAGAGCGGAAAGCCTGCCCCTCTGACGGAGTCTAGCGGCCCGGGCCTCGTGGTGGCGCACTGACACCCCAACGGGGTTGGCGCGGTGAAGTGGTTCCCACTGCGAGGCTTGGAAGTCACCAAATACAGGTGAGAGGGTGCATGTGCTGGTGCAGTAATTAAACTGAGTGCGTAGAGTTGCTCGCCCTTACATCTGTCAAAAAACAGCGGCCGCAGAGAGTGTCCGAGACGGCAAGAAGTGGCCACGCGCATGGAGCCACTGACAGGGCCTGTGGACCACTGAGCGGTGGTTACTTCGGAGTGGCCACTCGGCTCCCAATGACTACAGTGGAGGGGGATCCTAGGGCGAGTGAGGCACCTAGCACGCGAAATCGGGACAGGGGCAGTGGCAGGAGAACCCGGCGGATCTGGTGGCTCCCCAGCGCTCCTACTGCAGCGGGTACTGAGGTCGGCCCGCCGACGTGCCAGCACATAGAGACATATAAATGGGGAGAACACAGAAGAAAAGAGGGTTTGCTGCCCTTAGCGTGGACGCCCCGGGAACCCACTCTGAGGAGGAAGACGAAGCGCCTGAGACAAACAGATACCTGACCTCCCGGAAACCCACATTGTCCGATATCATGCAGGCAATAACGGCCACCAGAGAGGTACTGGAAGGGAAAATTGAAGCCATTGGTACAGATCTTAGCCTGCTAAAGGATGACCATCGCAAACTTAAGGATAGGGTGTCGAGCAATGAGAAGGAGATGTGCGGCTTGCCGGAATCCGTCCACGAGATGCGTCGTTCCCTCACTGCCCTGGAAGCTAAGGTAAAAACCCTGGAAATGCAAGCTGAAGACAGTGAAGATCAAGAAGGAACAACATCCGCGTCATTGGGATACCTGAAAAAACAGAAGGGACAAACATGGTCCATTACTTAGAGGACTGGCTCCGCTCTGAGGTAGCTCCCTCAGGTCTGTCCCCCTTTTACGCCCTGGAGCGAGCTCACAGAGTCCCAGCCAAACCACCAAACCCAGGGGCTCCTCCCCAACCCATTGTGGCTCGTCTTCTGCACTTTCGGGATAGGGACCACATTTTGCAAAGCGCCCGCCAAAAACAAGACCTCCGCATAGACAATAATAATGTCATGATATTCCCGGACTTTACAAGGGAAGTGCAGCGAAGCAGAGCATCCTTCACTGCTGTCAAGGCTAAGCTGCGCAAATTACACCTGCCTTACGCCATGATATTTCCCGCTCGACTACGGGTGGCCGACCCGGCGGGTGTTCGCTTCTTCAACACACCGCAGGAAGCGTGGGACTCGCTGGAAGCCCGTGGTCCGGCGGATCATCATGTCCCAGTTCCTGGGACCCCGCAGCGAAGCCCCCGCACCCATAGAGTCGGATCCAGCGCCCCTTCGCCCAGGGAACTTAGCCTTGAGTGCCGCAAAGTGCTGCAGGCAGTGGTGTCCCACAGTCAAAAAAGTCCTGGTTCTTCCCCGAGCGGCACCGGACGCCATTCTGACAGATCGGAGACCTCGCTGAACCGCAGCAACAGTAAGAGCCTGGGAGCGGACATGCCACAGGTTATGCCCCGAACGGCTGACGACCTTGTGTGAGGACTATGTTGTGTCATCACCCATGGGGACTTCCTGAGACCTAATATCCCTCTACCACTGGGGCAGTTTCTGAGTACTTGTGGCTTCCCCACTATGCACTCTGAGTAACAAACCAGACAAACTGGGGATTGTTGGCTAGATCAGATATGGGGGAGGTGGCCCTATGGGGACATTGGCACAGCACTTGTCAGGCGGCCACCCCTACCACTATCTCTAGATGATGTTTTGTTCTTCTAAGGTTTGGACGGGGATTCTTCTCTTGATACCTGCCCTGGGGAGGGGGAGTTGAGGATGTTTCTGCAGCTGGGGTTTTTTACGGGGCTCCAGGCGTGTCACGGGGGAGCAATTTTTTATCAGGTGTGTCATGGGGGGAATGTTATTTAGCGGATACACATGTTGGCTTCAACAATGGGACCCCCATTAGGCTTGTTTATCCTGGAATGTGAGAGGGATGCACTCCATGACCCGACGACATAAAATACACTCCTACTTAGTACCCAGAGGCATTCAGATCGCATTCCTCCAGGAAACACACTTGCTAGCGAAAGACGGGAAAGCACTGCAGCGCCGCTGGAGGGGCCAGGCTTATTACACTACCTACTCCGCTTTTGCGAGAGGAGTTCTGATATGGATTAGGGCCGGTGTTCCATTCCAATGCTTGACTCAGGTGATTGACCCGGAGGGTAGATATGTGGTGGTATCCGGGAGGCTTGATGGCAGAGACCTTACCCTCGGTAGTATATTTGCGCCTAACACTGACCAACCAGCTTTCTTCGCCCATTTATCGGGGAAATTGGCGACCGCTCTCACAGGCCCGATTTTACTGGGGGGTGACTTCAACTGCACCACCGATGTCACCCTCGACTGTTCACACCCCCCTCTCCCTAATGCACCTGTGCACAAATTGGCAGAGACACGCCATAGCTGGCAACAAAAATGGGGTTTAATAGACACATGGCGGGCGCATCACCCCGAAACCCGCGATTACTCCTTCTTTTCCGCCCTCCACGAACTGCATGTTAGGCTAGACGCCATTTTAAGTTCGCCTGATGTTCATGAGGGGATTGGTTGCAGTGAATACCTTACTAGGAAGCTCTCTGATCATAACCCAGTCTTGGTGCAGCTGCGATGGTCACGTGCTCGTCCTAAGATCCCCACCTGGCGACTGCGGCCCAAGGCATTAGATGACCAAGTGTTCCGTGCAGCGATAGGCTCAGCTATTACCACATACTTTCAAGACAATGAGGGCACGGCTACATCTTTCCTTGTGGAGTAGGACGCATGTAAGGCAGTCCTTAGAGGAGGTGCATATCTGAGATGACTGGGGTTCGGAAGGTACTCCTTCAAAACATACAAAGAGATGACGAACGCTTGCGCGTCCTGGAAAAAGATAGACCTGAAAACCCAGACAAGCAACAGGAGCTATTTGAAGCTCGAGAGGCCATAGCGACGCAAGTAGAACGACTGCGCTGCTTCGATTACAAAAACGACATAACTCGAGCACATTCAGAGAGGGACAAGTCAGGGGCCCTTTTGGCTTGGTTGGCCAACCTAGCCAGACGCGGGTCGGTGATCTTAGAGCTCCGTGACCAGAATGGGGTGGCCAGATATGACCAACAGGGCATCAATTACCTGTTTCTAACATATTATACTGAACTCTACAGGAGTCAGTTGTCCCCCACAGATGAGGAATTGCATGCATTTACACGAGAGGTAGAACTGCCAGCCCTAGATGACGACGATGCAGCCTCGCTGGGGCGAGAGATTGAAATTGGGGAGGTACGGGGAGCTATCAAGAGCATGGCCCGCAACAAAACCCCAGGCACTGATGGCCTTCCAATTGAATTTTACCTCACTTATATAGATCTCCTGGCTCCCAAACTAGTACAGATATATAATGATGCCAAGCGTATTGGCAAACTACCTGTTTCCACTAGGGAAGCAGCTATCATCCCTCTGCTCACGCCGGGAAAACAGGCATGGGATAAAACTGCCTATCGCCCACTATCCATGCTCAATCTGGATTATAAAATTTTAAGCAAAATTTTAGCGACCCGGTTACTTCCCCACATGACCACCCTGGTTCATAAAGACCAATCCGGGTTCATCCCCACCAGAAACACAGCGCTCAGTGTCCGGAGGCTTCTGAGGGTCCTGGAAGCGAACACCTACCGCGCAAATGTCGCCACGATATTTGCAGTGGACATAGAATAAAATAAGCCTTTGACAGCCTGGAATGGGCTTTCTTATTTCATGTGATGCGGACAATGGGATTGGATTCTGACTTCGTGAGTTGGACTGCTCTCCTATATGCCGACTCCACTGCCAGAATCAGGACTGGGGGGCTTGTTTCGGACACCTGCGCCGTGGGACCTCTCCCCGCTGCTGTTTGCCCTGGCGATGGAGCCGCTGGCGGCTCGGGCCAGGTCGGGTCGCGCCTACCAGGGGCTGAATGTTCATGGGCAGGTCCATCACATAGCATTGTATGCTGATGACCTTTTGCTTTTTCTAGCTGATGCAGAATCGGAACTCCGGGGGGCAAAACGCCTACTCCACGATCTCAGCACAATAGCGGGTTTGAAGGTGAACTGGTCGAAATCTTGCCTGTTCCCGGCGCGTGGGGGTCGCGTGGGCCCGCAGAGCTCGGAGGGAGTGACATGGGAAGACCGGTGCCTACCCTATCTGGGTACACAGATATACCACAGCCAGGAGGACATCCTAGAGGGTAACATTGGAAAGGCCATCAGGGGAACAAAAACGAACTTCGAATTCTGGGGCTCCCTGCTGCTGTCTGTTGCGGGCCGGGTAGCCCTGCTCAAAATGATAACCCTCCCGTGGCTATTATATTATTTTGGGACCTTGCCGATCTGGATCCCGGCAAGGTTCTTCAAGCAACTTCGTTCCATGATCTCGGCCTTCATATGGGGTGCAGGCAGACGTCGGGTGGCGCTTAGTACACTCATGCGTCCGAGAGCGGAGGGTGGCCTGGCGGTTCCCGACTATGAGACCTATTATCTGGCAGCGCAATTTCAGTGGCTTACGCAATGGGTAGCGGATGCCATCAGGGGAGATGACGGGCACAGAGAGGGGATTAGGACTCTGGCATTTCTGTTTCGTGTCGTCCTGCGGCTCCCGATGGGCGCTGCGGCCCTCACCCTGGAACTTAGCACAGCGCGAAAATGCTGGAACAGATACCTGTGGCATGCCTCTATTAAGTGCCCCTATGCCCCGGAAATACCGTTGTTTATGTGTAGGGCCCTACCGCATGGAGGCAACTGGCGGAGGTTGGGGACGTGGGCGGAGCAGGGCACTCACTTGTATGGGAGACCTTTATGAGGAGGGTGCTATGATCCCGTTTAATGATCTCCAAGCCCGCTAGACGTACCTGGGGGGACTTCCTACAATATACGGCCCTCACTGCAGCTATTAGAAAACACTGGGGCGAAGGGCTGACAGAGCCAATGGCCTCTCTAGGCTGTCAATATGTGGTGATGGCAGCTGGCACATTTAAAGCAGTCACATGTCTGTACAGACGCATGATACGAGAAACCCTACTTCCCCTGTGACCTAAAGACCAAATGGGAAACGGATATTGGTGAGGACATCCCGGATAAGGCTTGGGGGATGTTAGTGGAGAGAGCCTGGAAGAGCACTAGAAACGCACGATTTCAACTAGTGCACTTCCATATATTGCACAGAGCATATCTCACTCCCGAAAAATTACACAAGTATTTCCTGTCCCACTCAGCAGCCTGCCCGAGATGTAATGCAGACAGTGCAGGCTTCAAGCATATGTTATGGGATTGCCTGTTCCTTGACAGTTATTGGGAGGAGGTAACGACAGTCCTTTCTGACCTCACTGACAGGGAGATCGAACCGACCATGGCGCATTGCATCTTACACTGGTTCCCACACACGTCCAAGAATAAAATTACTAGTAAATTAATCGACCTGGGTCTACTACTGGCCAAACGTAACATCACCGCACACTGGAAGGCGAAACAAGGTCCCAACTTAGCAAGGTGGAAAGCCGACTTCATAACTTGGGCGGAATGTGAGGGAGTGATCAGGTTTCAGCTAGCGAAGCGAGCCGGGAGTGATAAGTCCCTAGATCGGGCGAGAGCATGGGAAGCGCTGGTCGTTGCACTCAAAACACCCGAAGAGACTGATGAAAATGCCCCCATAGATGGCCCCAGGGAGCCTGCAATGTAGCATGCAAATAGCCTTCTGATCATCACGAGCTGTAAACTCGGGCACTGGATTGATTCTAGACAAATATGGTGGTCCAATATAGCCGTAGCCATATCCTATTCCAACACGTCGCCTTGCTGCTGGCCTGCTGGCCCTTTGCGGCCTAGATCTAGTGACACGCCTGGGGGGGGTGGGAAAGGTGGTAGGGGAGGGGGGCTTAGTTGGGGTTAGGATTTTGTGATTGCTGCATATACTCACCTGAGCAGTTTGTATAATGTACCCGACAGGATGACATGGACATTCTGTTTTGACGAATGTGGTTTCAATTGAATGGATTGTCACTTTGTCTCCTAATGAGGACGGCCACCTGGTTCCTCTGCTGGATTTGTGCAAATCAATAAAAATCTGTTTAAAAAAAAAAAAAAAAATTAAGACTCAAGATCATCGCATTTGGAACCTGGGAAGAGTTGTTCCATACTTCTCTGATTCCTCTGTAAAGGGTAATGACAACATGATTCAGTTGTGCATCCCAGGTTGTCTTCTAGGATCGTCAAAAAACCATCCTTTTTGAAGGACTTTGTACAGTAAATGATTAATGTGTAGGACTTTGTACAATATGTTGTAAGTGCAAAGTCTTTGGGGTTTTGTTATTTTGTTTTAGTTTATTTTCTCTCCCTAGCCTTTTCTTTTTTTTCTTCTCTCTTGTGTCTATCCCTCTTACTTTTGTATACACTGTTTTGTTTGGGAAAGGGGGGAGGTGTGTGGCATCTGTAGCTTGCTGTGCTGCAGTGTCATGGTAACCAGGGAATGTATTCCCTGTGTGGGTATCCTAGCTACATGAGGGGTTGGAATGTAATGATTTGAAGGAGCTGAGGGACAGTTCGTGGATCCAGTGGCTGGGACCTGGATGGGGTCTTCTTGCTGAGGAATAAACTGCAACTCCTACCTACAACCTGCCTCGTGTGGTCCTTTCCACTGATACCAGGATCTTACACCCAGGCCCCCTGCGGAGGCAGCCCAGCCAGGACTGGGTGCGGCTTGCGAGGAAGCCTGGTGGACTGGTGGGCTCCTGCTCGGTTCCTAGCTCCTGCTCAACCCTTAGCCCCACTCATATATATCTGCCTGCCTCATACTACCCGTGTCTGACTTGCTCTGCTTGCCACATTGCCAATCACCAATTGCTGCCATTTATTACTACATCTCCCTCTTCGGTCCAGCCATTAGCCATTAGTCCTTGGAGTGTGCTGCTACCGGCCAACTACTGCTCCCCATCACTTCCTCTCCCCCGTGGTCCCGGGGGTTCAGTCAGCAGCCCCTGGAGTGTCCTCCCATCAACCATTGCTGCCTACCATGGAAGGTGTGGAAGTGACGAGTCACAGCCGAAGACGTAGGAGGCTGAAGTTGTTGAGCTGTTGAGCCGCGCTGAGCTCCGCATCCACGAGTGGCCGTGGTCGTGTCTGCAGAAATCAAGGCAGACGGAGAGAAAAGTGAGCGGTGTGCAGGGGGTGACAAGGCAAGTGCTGTGGTTCCTCCCGTATGCACGGAGGCGGTCGGCGCTAGGCCGGTGCGGATTGCGCTACAGAGAGGAACGCCCTAACCCTCTCCTGTGCTCCTGCACTCTTCAGTCTATGCTCCGTTCAGCACAGGTGAACTGGAAGTAGAAAAGTAATGTGAAGTGGAGTCGTGAGCTAAGAGTCAGGAGCTGAGGTAGTGGCCGGGCTGTAACCGTAGCTCCCCAGCTCTCTTGCTCCCACGATAAGCCCCGGCACTGGCAAAGGGAAGGAAGGCAGGTGCTGCCAAAATTTGAATACAGTGTTCATAGTGTCCAGAGTCGAAAGGGGGATCAGTACTGGTGCTGAAGCTCTGAAGTTCTGAAGGGGGCTACAAGCTGCTACACAGAGGCCGGGAAAGTGGAAGTGCCACGTCCCGAACAAGTGAGCGGAGGCAGCAGTCAGGCAGGCAAACAAGCCTGAGTGAGAAGACCTCTAGAAAATTACGCTCGAGTGTGTGATCTCCTCATCACCAAGACAATCCCATAAACTAAGGAGATCGCACAGCGGTACTAGACAATTACAGCAACTTCGTTATAAATCCCATCCAGTCATCACCGGTTTCTTCTAACAGATGCCTCGGATTGTACCTGAGACGGCAGCAGTGGTCCCAGAGGGATTGGTCCCTAACTCCCATTCAGCAACACCTTCTTCTTTAGCTCATGAGGAATCTCAGGGAGACTATCGCATTCCTGCTGAGGGTCGGACTCAGATAAATGAAGGGGACCGGACTCAGATAAAATGAAGATGCCCAGGATGGCCAAGTTTGGCAACCATCTGACTCTTTTTTGCCTTCAAATGCTGTTATAGATGCTCTCGGTGCCCAACAGAACCAGCCACATACTTCCTTGAACAGGTCTTAGATAGACTGCATGACTGTTGTTACACCTGACCGGGGGGACATGTGTAAGGGATTAAACGAGGACGGTGGTCCGGAAGATCCTCTGGGAGATGATCCTAGTATGGTCGAGAAGATGAAGATATGTAAAAAATGGAAGTCAGGGGAAGATTTTACACTCCCAGATATCGACATAGAAGCCCATATAAGGGGTTGGGGAGACCCTCACGATCACACCCATAAGGATGATCACCCAATGAGTAGATCCAACGAAAATAACTCTCTAATTGTAAGTTCTTCTTCTAGGCGTCTCTCTTTGCCCCTCTTATATTGTAGCACAAGTCATTTGATTGGTTCTTCTTTGGAATCTGCTCATGATGCATTCCTGCCTTGTACACAACAGAAAGCTGGAAACGATGGGGATGGTGTCCCCTCAGAATATCTTTTTTGTATCGAAGAAAATTTATATTCTATTTTGTCCCTATTGGAGAAATCTGTATTAAGTTCTGATCATATATTGGAAATTATGTCTATAATGTTGTTTGAAGTGCAGAAGGTAAATAAGTTTGGCACCGTTAAACCTTTACCTACGACACACTCCCATAGGGAAGAATTTGTGAACAACAGGCCATTATCATCTGTTCCTTTGGGAGAGCAGAGAGATGTCTCAGTTCAAGCCGGAATACCCCTTTATTTGATGTCCCCCATAGAACCTGTGTGTAACCTTGAAAAGGAAGTGCTTTGTTTAAGCACATTATTTGGGGATGTTGAATTGGGTCCCTCTTCGGGAAAGCCTATATTGAAAACCTTCCCTTTGTTTAAAAATGGTAAAAAAAAAGGGGGCATTGGAGAAGTTGAGAAAACCAGGGGATTCGTCTCTCAGGTGGGTAGAGGAGGGGAGGGGGTGGTTCCAACTCCCTCTGCCTCTCATGCCCAGTACCCTAATCTGCCAAGGAGGGGAGGGCCGAAGGCAGGGAAGAGGAGAAGCCCCATAAAAAATAAGGGGGAAAATATGAAAAGGCAACATAAAAAGACGAGACGATTCCCCAAACGAAAAGCGCTAAGGTTGCATTTTTCACGGATTTCTGACAGGCAGAGTTATACACATACAATGATGGAGGAGGGAGTTCTTAAATCCCCGTTTGAAGAGGGAGTTCCCATGGAGTACCCCACATCGCATAGTGTATCAGCTGGGAGGTTGGGGGCTTCTAGGGTGGTAGTATCTTCATCAAATCTGATACCGCAGTCCCCCCAAGAAATTCAACTCCCCTTGATTAACGAGCTGGTTGACCCCCCGAGAGGTGAAATGGGAATGGGATGTGGGGTTTCTATGCCCCAGACAGGGTTTGGAGTTTCTGGGGTTAGGGTGGCTGGAAACCTAGAGGGGTGGTGTCAAGTACCGAGTGTCATTCAGGATGGGCCCAACAGAGCTCTCACAGGGACCATACCTTTGTCTAACAGAAACACGGAGGGCGTTCCAACCGTCGCCTCCGTCTCGCATCCGAATACTCAGCCTAATGGTGGTGCACAAGTTTTCACTCTTAGCGATAGAGTTCCTTTATGGATCCCCTCGAGGGATGCCACAAAGAAAACCAGTGTGGTGCAGAATGATTCATCCTCCATTGTGGACTTCACTTGGTTATTCAACAATGAATTGTTTCCCGGTAAATAGAGGATTCTTTCTCAACTTTTTTTCTGAGATAGAGGCTTTAAAGCTGATATCTAGTAGGGATATTATAAACGTGAAGATTAACTCATATGATACTTTTCCCTACTCTAGAGTTACTTTTGGCTCCTTGATTGTTGCCAACTTGGTTATGCAGAATTGCGAGCATTTTCTCAAACAAGGGATTGACATTACATCTGTTTTAGAATATGAGGAATCTTTTACCATTGGTCCCATAATTCAGTGCCCGAAACCCCAAGGGACGTTAAACCAGTAGTGTTAGATGCAATGGGTCCCGACTCTGAGTATTTACCTGGTAATCCCAAAAATATCGTGGTTTCCTTGGGCAAGAGGGCACGATCAATAAATATGGTGACAGGCTCGGCAGCTGATCTTCAGGCTTCGGACATGGGAGATGAATTGGCACAGTGGAGCTGGGTCGCAAGAGCTTTGAACAACATCCGCCCTATAGCGGAAAGGAGTGATCCTTTGAGGTACCTTGGGGGGTTTACTATTGTCTTGCAAAATATGTCCGGTTTGGGTCATAATGAGATATAATTGAATTTTTTGAAAACCCTTTAATTATGTGTTTACAAGAAACTTGGTCTTGTAAAGAGTTTGATTGTGATGGCTATTTTGTGTTTTCCAGTTATGCTAAGCACTCTGGGAAGGGGACACGCTAGTGGGGGGTCTCTATTCTGCTTAAGAATTCGATTAATTGGAATCAGATGGTATTTTGTCATCCCTCAAATCTTTGCATATGCTTTAAGTTGGCACGTTGGGAGACTATGGCAGTTCTTCTTTCTTCCTCTTGGCAAATTTGTACATCCCTCCTGTGAGACATTATGACCATCCACTGAGTGTACTTTTTTCATTCGTTCATGATATAGCTATTAGGAAAGAATGCCCTCTGATAATCGTGGGAGATTTAAATGCCAAAATCTCGAACTCTGCCTCAGAGATCTATGCTAACACTGATAAAGAGGAAATTTGGCATATACCTGAGATTTTATTGCTGAAAAATATAAAACCGGATAAACGAGGGTTCTCCTTGCTTGAGAGCATTAGAAGTATAGATCAGATTATTTTAAATGGGAGAGTGCCTGTAGATGAAGCAGTTCTATTCGCGTTTCATTCTTACTATACGCAGAGTCTCTTAGGTTATGTGGTTGTTTCTTATCAAATGTTTTGGGCTTGTGAAAATCTTTTTGTTCTCCCGTGGGCATGGAGTGACCATAGTGTAGTGAGCATGACAGTGGCTTTCGATCTACCTGTATTGGATCTGGGGAACTCTGGCCTGGGTATGGTTGTTTTTAATAAAGCAGACGGACTTTCCTTTTGGACATTAAAAAATATAGTTGAGGTTAGTTTGATAGTCAAGAGGGCTTATGTAGAACAGTGGGGTTGTGTTCCCGCTAATATCATCCAGTATTTTGAGGCCCAAACGGAAGAGATTCGCAATTCAAGCTCTAAATCTGTTGGCTCTTGCTCGTCTAAACAGGGTACATTTTCGTTGAAAATATTAAATCAAGAAATTAATCGACTAGTTCGAAAACAGCATATACAATTCTCTATGGGTCGTCGGCAGGAAATTAATCGCCTCAAAAGAGTAAGAAGTCACCGTAAATTCAGTGAAAGGAGAAGGGAGTACGACTCTAAGTGGATTGGGTTGAGGGAAGCTGCAAGGGCCAAAGCTAGAAAGTATTGGCACCTAATAGCGGAATATTGCGATTCAAGGCTGAAGGCTCTACCTATTCCGATCCCAGTAAAGGCCTGGGTGGATTTTATCTCCCTATTATATAAAAGCAACTCTCCAGTTGTTCCTGTGATGATTGGAGTGGATGAGTCCTCTTTTTTGGAATTTGGTCCCCCGTCAGGGGATGAATAAGTGGGGTTTATAAAGAACGCCAGAACATCCGGCGCGCAAGGTCCGACGGAATTCCGATTGTGTTAATTAAAAAGGAGGCAGCTGCATGGGGAGCTCTTCTAGCCCACTGTTTAATGTTTGCTTTCAATTTGCACAAAAAGGGGTACCCCTAAAAACGTTTCCTAATTTAGGGTCTATATAACATACGTGAAAAAACAATTAGGAAACATAATAATTGGTGGACTAACAGTTTTACAATGAACCATATGTAAACACCCAACAAGTATTTCATATCAAAAATTCACTTTTTATTCTTTTTTTCATATATAAATGTTAATTCATTCTTTTGTCATTTTTCAGTTTATTTTAAATTATCCATATATTAAAAAGAAGAAAACATGAAATTGTTATCTAAAAATTCAAATTTGTACTTTCATTATTATATCCTTCACAAGATTTTTTTAGAGAAATGCTAATCTATGTATTTCAGACACACATATGCACTCATACTTGTCTATCTAGTATCGCCACTTTTGTCAAAAACTGTGATTCTTCAATGTATACATTGTTAGCGATAAAGCATAATGAATTGATCAGGTCAAACCAATTAAACTATATGTTAAATATATTTTTTGTCAGTTCTTTTCTCTGTATTGACAGTACAATTTATTCAAAGCATTATAATTTTTTTATAAATATCTGAAAATACATAGAGTAAACAAAGGCATTCCTATATGCCATGGCTAAGAAGATAGGATCCTACGCGCGTTTCGGCATGACGCCTTCATCAGGTAGCCATGTATGATATACAGTCTGAAAGAAAGGATTTTAAATTGTCGGGGTTACATAGTGTAAGTCCTACTTGAATTCATACTTCATACACATTAGTGTTCATTCTTAGTGATTACATTGTCACAGGGAGAGTTAGCACTAGATTTAAAAAATGGAGTGTAAGTTTAAAGGAAAAGAATGAGTGATCCAAAGAAGAAAAGTTGAAAAAGTTAGAAAATAGTGGTATTCACCCATACGCGTGACCTCCAAATCGCACAGATTAAAAATATCTATACAGAAGTGCCTACCCAATTAGTGTCTGAAAACAGGCATATTCTATGGGTACAGATCTGACTATTACCTTTTTATGGTCAGTACAGTTAATGAATAAGGCTGTTTTTTTCTTCTAAAAAGCTTGATATGGAAATCAGGACTCCAGAACTGATTCTTCTTGATTAACTTCTCTAGAGCGAAGGTAGGGTGGCGGAATAAAAGGAAAACATAAAATGATTTGCGATTTGGAGGTCACGCGTATGGGTGAATACCACTATTTTCTAACTTTTTCAACTTTTCTTTTTGAATCACTCATTTTTTTCCTTTAACCTTACACTCCATTTTTTAAATCTAGTGCTAACTCTCCCTGTGACAATGTAATCACTGAGAATGAACACTAATGTGTATGAAGTATGAATTCAAGTAGGACTTACATTATGTAACCCCGACAATTTTAAATCCTTTCTTTTAGACTTTATATCATACATGGCTACCTGATGAAGGCGTCATGCCGAAACGCGCGTAGGATCCTATCTTCTTAGCCATAGCATATAGGAATGCCTTTGTTTACCCTATATATTTTCAGATATATATAAAAAAATTATAATGCTTTGAATAAATTGTACTGTCAATACAGAGAAAAGAACTGACAAAAAATATATTTAACATATAGTTTAATTGGTTTGACCTGACTGAAGTTCAGGCCTTGAGGGATACAGGTGCCAGGATCACCATGGTTATGGCTACGCTAGTTTCCCCAAGAGGATGTAGCCTTACGGTTAGAGTGGTCGACCTCGTAGCTGGGGGAGCCGGTTCAAGTCTCGGCAACAACGCTCAACATCCTGTAATTCTGGGCAAATCACTTAATCTACCCGTGTCTAACAAAAATGAATGTGTCCATCTGTAAGGAAACTGGTGCTCATGTAAAGCGCTCCGTTACCTGATGTCTCGGGTCTAGTTCGAGCTATATATAAAAAAAAACAGTTAGATCATTCTTGATAAGGTGCATCAAATAGTAAACTCTGACAGTGTTACAAAGTCTCATCCCAAAGCTGTGGTAGGCTTTGAGTGGGATGGGGTTACTGGCCCTAAGAGAGCAGCTGTGTCCTCTGCCATCCCAGTGGAGTGTCTGCTGGGCAACGACCTTGAAACTTCTGCCTGGTCAGAGGTGGAGAGAAGGACTCATGCAGCAATGCTGGTCCTCCCTGAGTTGGGTGGGTGTTTCCACTAGAGCACAAAAGGCCTTAAGGAAAAGTCAAGCTAGAAAATCTGAAGGGATGGTGAAAGAAGATGCGCACAGACAACTATAAGTTCTCACCTCTTGATTACACCCTGCATGTGCTATATAGGCCCTCTTTGGCCTTTGAGCCCTGCAAAGAATCCTAGGCCTCATGTGTCACTCACTTGCCTACATATTTATTATAGCTGGAGAGTAATTATAGGCTATTAAATCAGACACAAGTGAGGTTTATGTAAAGCGCAAATCCTGAACTCATGTATTTGAAGGCACTCTCATATGTGATAATGAACAAAAAGGAAGCTTGGACAAATAAAGTTTTTGCATACGATCACACAATTTGGTCAAGCAATAAAACGGGGAGTGAGCCCAGATTTTCGAGTTTCACACTGTGAAATTAAGGCACACGATGTCGACATTAAAGGTTGATGCTTTTTCATTCATGCCTGGAGGCTGATATTAAAGCATGCGTGACACACAGACTCTGTTTTATTTTGGGCAGATATGCATATCACAGAGTTTACCCAAGGGCACGAAAGCACTTCACAATAGATACAGAATAAGTTACAAGCCTTTTTTTTTTCCAGGCACAAGGACATTTAAGGGTGTCACAGGCAAGATGCTGAGCCATTGCAGGGAATCAAGTTTGGTTTCCCTTGATATAGGGTCGGTAGCTGTGGCCATTAGGCCACATCGCCTCCCTTAAAACTTGACTTGTTTGCTTGAGGTTCCAAGAGGCCCTCTACCCCTTCCCCACCAGGAAAAACACTGATTCAACCCACATTATCACTGAGCAGTGAGTAGCCATTAAGGCATTTAATTCAGTTTCTCTGTGTTTCTTTTACTCTTCTTTGGTCTCTCTTCAGGATGGAAGTTCGACGCCCTTCATGCTCATTAACACCAGCCGTCCCTGGTTCCTCTTTATCCTGGCCTATGACACCCCCTTAGGTGGACATCTGAGGCAGACCAAGACCTGGGACAGGCTGGTCAATCACTTTTACTGGCCTTCTTTGTCAGAAAAGGTAAAGGAGTTTTGTCACTCCAGTGTCACCTGCCAAGCCAGTGGCAAGGCAGGTAAGAAGCCAAAAGCTCCCCTCAAACCACTGCCTGTGGTGAGGACCTCCTTTGAGAGGGAAGGGATCAACATTGTTGGTCCCTCAGACTCACCTATTGCCTCTGGCACTAGATTAATCTTGGTGGTAGTGGACCATACCACCAGATACAAAGAAGCAATTCCCCTTAGAACAGTTAATGCTCCTACAGCTCCAATTAGGGATCTCATTGGCATCCTCACCAGGGTTGGATTCCCTAAAGAGGTCATATCAGATAAAGGCACAAACTTTATGTCTGCTTTTCTAAAAGCCATATGGGATGAGTGTGGAGTGCTTATATGTTTATTACGCCCTACCATCGACAAGGGAATGTTCTTGTAGAGAGGTTCAACAAGACCATGAAAGGCATGATCATGGGTTTACCTGAGAAACTCAGAAGGAGATGGTATATTCTCCTACCATGCCTACAGTTTGCATACAGGAAGGATCCTCAGAAGGGAGTAGGTTTTAGCCCATTTGAGGTACTGTTTGGACACCCTGTAAGAGGTCCCTTAAGTTTGGTAAGAGAAAGGTGGGAGAGACCTCTCACAGAGCCCAAACAAGACAATTTGACTATGTATTAGGCTTTTGCTCCAGAATGTCTAAATACATAAACAAAGCAAACAAAAACTTGAAGGCCAGCCAGGAGCTTGACAAGCACCGGTATGACCAGAAGTCTTTCATTGTTGAGTACAAGGTTGGATAACCTGTATGGGTCCTAGAGCCTGGAGCATCCATGGCCCTCTAAGTTAATTAGACTGGGCCTTACCCTATTTTAGAGAAGAAGGATGATGTCACATATGTGGTGGATTTGGGAACCCCCAGATACCCCATAGGGTGATACATGGGAATAGGCTCAAACTCCATCATGATAGAGCAGACATCACTATGCTCATGGTGACTGATGGAGGAGCAGGGGAGGAGAGTGAGCCTCTCCCTGACATACTGTCTGCCAATGTCAAGGACGAATCAGTAGGAGGAGTAGTCCTCTCTTCCATCTTAACACAGCAACAGCAGAAAGACTTTACGAACTGCTCAGTCAGTTTGCTGATCTCTTTTGGTGATGTGGACACCGGTGACAGTTTACCTGTCAAAAAGCAAAATATACAGGTTGTCAGACCACGGCAAAGCTAGCATCAACGCTGATGTTGCAAAGATGCTAGAGTTGGGGGGTGATTGAGCCATCTAATAGTCCATGGGCTAGCCCGTAGTTCTGGTACCTCCGCTAAATCCCAAGGGAGGAAAGCCAGAAAAGAGATTCTGTGTGGACTATAGAGGCTTGATTGCAGTCACCAAGACTGACGCCCACTCCATTTCAAGAGCACATGAGCTCATAGATAAGAAAAGTGTTTGAGTAACTTTGACCTGACTTCAGGTTATTGGCAGACAGCTCTCACACCAGGAGCCAAGGAGAGGTCTGCTTTATCAACTCCTGAAGACCACTTTCAATTCAAGGTAATGCCCAAAAGTTCGACAGGTCCGGGTTCATCGTTTTTCATCAGAAAATAGATTTATGGGACTGTACAAAAAATGATTCAAAATGTTAATTGGATCGTGCCTCATGTGAAATAACCCCTTTTTAAAGCCTCACAGTGACCAACCCCAAACTGTTGAGATGCTCCATCTCCCTACATGCTATGGACTTTAAAGTGGAACACAGACATGGGACTGACCATGCCAATTCAGATGGCCTTTCCAGGTTCTCTTCCACTTAGATGAGGAGAACCACCAAGAAAAGGGTTTGTTACTCATCACCTTCTTTCTTCTGGGGGTGGGGGAGTGTTGTAAGGAAATGCCTCTTTTTGCATATCCATTCCCACATTTTTGGACTGATGCTGCTGGTTTATCGACTCTGAGAGTGCACTAAGGCCTGCTAATCAGACGTCGGGGCCAGTGTTCTAACCCATTACAAAGTGTATGCCGAATTATGCATCCCCAATTGGCAAGGACTGACTTACGTATCAGTCTCTCCTCTATGGTACCCAGGTAATGTAAGGCATAGTGTCCACGAGGACTGCAGCACTGATTGTGCCAACGTGTGTATGACAAGGTACAAAAAGGCTACTAGCCTGCCACTGCAGACTGGAAGGGTAGTGCTAACACTGCTAGTTTGACTTTGCCATTTAAACTAATGGCAAAGCCCCCACTTCCCTAAGCAATATATTTAAGTCTCCCCTATGGAAGGCCTCTTGAGCACTAAGGCATGGAGGCATATTATTAAGTAGGCCATGTATTTGTATATATGTCTTAACAGCAACACTTCTAAATTGTCGATTTACTGCGGATGGGCTAGTAGCCCCATTGGCTAACACAGGGTTGCCGGCTGGCCCCTCAACCCGGCTAATTTCTGAATGGGACTACCTAGCTGCGTACTGTAAGGTATGAAATTAATCGTGGCATTACACGCGGCTTGATGCCCAAGTCGACTTTAATGTCACTATTAAAGTAATGCAACTTTTAGAAAGTTGACACTCTGTGACCCAGTCTGTTCAATGGCCTCCCACAGTCACTGCCCACCAGACAGTTTTCTGCCAGCCTGGGGAGTGTTATACTCTTCCACAATTACATTCTCTCTCTTTCTCCACTTACACCTCTTCTCTATGCAACAAACAAACTAGGCTTGATGAAATTCCCACATGTCCTTTTTCTGAACCACTGCCAGCTCCAACACAAGCCTAGGTTCCATGTACACTTGGAAAGAGGATGTTTTCCATGATAACATTCTTCCCTCTCCAGGGATCTCCATCAGGGGTGGTTCCTCCTTTTTGGCGTAGGGTCATAGATACACCCCCCCCCTGAATGAGGTGCCGTTCTCGTGCATAATTTGAAAGTGAAGTCGACTCTTACTTCTCCTGTCTTGTTTGAGGATTGTGCCCTGCCCCCTGGCTGCTCGCTCCGTACTCTAGTGCAGTGGGATGGCCAATCAAAGTGGTTGGCAGTACCGACAGGCAGCATCAACTGAAGTCTCTAGTGCGCATGTCGGGTTGGAAAGCTCTCTGACTTTGCCAACCTGACATGCGCACTCCAAGCCTCAAACCAGCACTCTGTTAGGGTACCAGGGGAAACAGCACAGCTCCCCTGGTCACCTTTGGAGCGCTGGGTTCACCTGTCGAATCTAATCCTTGCTTTGCTCTAATGCAGCTTCAATTATTAAAAGCACGAGAGCAAGGCCTGGATTGGTTCTGGGCAAGCTAGCCTGTCTTTGTGCTGGCCCATACGTTCAAAGCAGCATGGGGGGGATGCCCATGACCAATCACTGTTATTTTAAAGCCATACAGTGATTGGTCATGTGACACAGTGACACTGCTTTTTCTCCTCATTCCCAGCATCTGTGACAGCATTGCACGATGGGAATGGAGATGAAAGCAGTTGTCTCTGCTCCTTGACTGACATGTGTCCAGGCCCAGAAAAATCATGTGGAAGTGACTCCAAAGACATCCAGTATCGCACACATATTAATGTTTACTCATGTTATGGAACGCTTTTTTAAATAATTAACCCAGCTAGCTAAATTAGCTCCCTTTGCTGTTGCATTCGGTTGTACCTTGGGGGATTTTCTATCCAGGAGCTTTTAAAAGCAGTTGGTCTAATTGTAAGCCGTTCCGAAAAGACAGAAATGTGACTCCACATCCAACTGTATGAGCATTTGTTCCTTAATGTTAGACCTGAAACATCTCTGTGCGGCAGTTTGTCTTGCTCATCAGTCTGCCTAAGAGGTGCAGCAGAAGCATGAAGGATTTCCAAAATAAAAATACCAACAAAGTTATGTAACCTTTTTTATGATTGTACAAATGAACCCGGTCTAACAGACCTGCGCCCTTAACCTTGGTGGCCGCCTAAAGATGGAAAAACATGAAAGCAATTATAATAGCGGCATAAAAAGACAGGACAGTCCTATTTCTTTCTTTGAGGAGGCTCCGCAGTCGTAAAGATACTACTAGTAAAATACCTTTGTGAATAGCAAACAATTGTAGACATACACAAAAGCATAAGTTTACCTTTGTGAATCAGGTCCTCAGTGTTTTTGCCAGTAAAGTTCAGGACATGAATATAAGGCCCGATAGGGACCCATTTCAATGTCCATCTTTAATTACTACGTGGTCTGAGATCCAAACAAACCCAGCCCACTTAAAGCCCTGGTAACGATGCAAACAACTCCCACCCAGCCATGGGACAGGTTTTAATGTATTGAAATATTTCAAGAATACATGTTCACCATTGCTTTATAAACCTTTTTGCTTTAAAATTCTCCATTTGCCACTCTTTCTTTCGAAATGTCCTTGGTGAGAAAGCCCTCTCCCCGCCTTCCAAACCCTCCAATGTTGTTCAGGCTTGCACGCTTTGCTTGGTCACAAAGTAACACTGATTCCCAAATTTTACGCCCTACTACTTCAAATGTCACCAGCTGCCACTCATGACTATCATAAGCACTTCTGGGGGGTTCACGGAGCACCTATCTACAATATATATTCTTAAGTGTAGATGTTCACCTTTCTTCAGTAAGGCCAGGATAAGCACTTAATTTCAAAAAATTGTTTGCAGCCTATAAACGAGGCTACATTGACCAATATCTTTAATTTGTATTTTAAAAAAACATTAATATATAATTTTTAAAAAACAGGACAATTAGCAGGAGCTGTGTAATTTGTCTTTATGAATCTTTTTCACAAAACGTTTTTAAAGGAAAATGGTGAAGAAAGAAGAAGACAATGTAGACTTATAGGCTGCAGCTCTGCAGATATGAAAAGAGACTCTGGGGCATATTCACGAAGTGACGGAGTGGGGCGTTAGCCTTCCTGGCTTAACACTGCACTCCGCCACTTCAGAAACGCAGGGCTGCACCATATTTACAACAATATGATGCAGCCCTGCGTTTCCCCCTGCGCTGGCCCTAAACTTTGCGGCCTAGCGCCAATGCAGGCATCCTTGCACCATAGTGCAAGGGTGTCTGTGTTGAGGGGGAAGATTGTTTATGTGCTGGAAGGTCTCCCTTCCTGCACATAAACATTCTTTAAATTATGCTTTGTAACTTTTATGTGTGCTGCTTAATGCAGCACCCATAGAAGTTGCAAAACGTCATTTGTATTGTTTATATGCAGGAAGGTCACCTTCCAGCACATAAACAATCAATGGTGTTTTGCTGTTTCTAGGTGTGCTGCACAACTCAGCACACAAGAAAACAGCAAAAAAGAGGAGAAATAAAGCATTTCTCCTCGTTTCTCCTGCTTAAGACCAGGTATTCCCTTGTCTTAATTTTGGCGCTGCCTCATATTTACGCCACCCTTGTAAATAGAGGGCAGGGTCATGATGAGTGGGTGTCGCCCACAGCAACACCCATTGCTCTCCCCTTTCACGCTGAGTACAGCTTGAAAGGGTGCCTTATTTACAAGGCACGTAAGTGGCTTAACTCTGCCTTGTAAATAAGGTGAAGCCTCTATCGCCACTGCAACGTCACTAAAAGTGATGTTGTGGTGGCGATAGGGGCTTGTAAATGTGCTCCTCTGTGCCTTTAAGGGCTCACAGCCCACTAATATCTGATCATGCCCAGTAGGTGGCAGTTACCACAGTTCTTTTTTCTGGCTCCGGGTGGCTCAGGGTGATAGGATATTGGAGCACTGAGCTCGGCCTTTTTTGACTTTTTCCTTCAGAAATTTCTCTCAGAAAGTTTGTTAACTCCTTCACTTCAACATTTCCAGTGTTTTTTTTGTTTTGTTTTTCTTGTCATTTTCTGACAGGAAAATTATTTTTCTAGTCAAGAAAAAGCCATCTTTATTTGAAAAATGCCCTGCCTGTGGCAGAAAGGCCAAATCAGACCCTCATGATATGTGTATTATCTGGCTTCCTGACAGCCACATCCCTGAAAGATGTCAGCACTGCAAGACCTTTTCCAGGCATACCCTGAGAGAAGATTCACCTTCATGGAGTTAGAGCGATGCAAACAGCAGGAGGAGCAGTCTGAGCGCAAGCGAGAAGAGGGTCATTCCTCTACTAGGGCCCTTCCACCTTCCTCTGAGGCCTCCAGAAGGGGGAGACCCAATAAGAGAGGAAATTCTCAAAAAGGACGTCCTTCAAGGTTAACATTGAGGACATCGATGTCTAGATGAGGGACAGGGCCTACTTGCTCACTGTCGAGAGCTGGGCCGACGTCGAGAAGGAGATGACATTCAACGTCGAGAAGGATTCCATGATGTTGAGACACAAGAGATGCCTGGCATCAAGAAGACTGTCGACGTCGAGACATAGAGGACAATCAACGTCGAGATGCCTGTTGACATCAATGCATTCCAGACCTGCAGAAAAGGTCAGGAAATTGAGAGCAAGAAGAATACCATCAACTTCTGACTTGGAATATTTCAGGGCATACTCGCCATCGTCGCTGGTCCTTATTCTGGACTCTCTGTGGCCTTCTCCGTCAGCTCCTTCAGCGCCTATATCACGTACTTCACCTCCATCTCTTTCTCAGACAGAGGTACCCTTGGGAGCTCCCTCTCTGGCAAGGCCTCCAGCTTCCTATTGGAGCTCAAGATCACCTCAGTTCAGATCTCATCATAAATCATGAACAAGAGCAACTTCCAGACATCGTCGAAATCGTTCTCTGCACTCCTCATCAAGGAGCTCCTCTAGACGCATTCTTAGATATCATCCTAGGTCCAAATCCAGAACTAGGTCATGATTCAGATGGAGGTGATTTTATTCTGCCTCTTCCTGAAGTACAGGAAGATACTCACCAACACTGATGGATTCACCCCAGCCAAGGTTCTTGCTTGCTGATGACATCAACACATATCAGGAGGTGCTTGTACGAGGAGCTACAAAACTGAACATTTCATTGCCTACTCAATCAACTGCTACATCGATGATTTTTGAGACTTTTCACCAACGTGCAGCATCAAGACCCCTTCTATCTCTAGTTCCAAGTTTTTTTGCACCAGCTGTGGAACTTTTCCATATGCAAGTTGCAGCCAAAGCAGCTCTGTCTAGGCTTCAGAAAAAATATAACCCTCCAGAGCAGGACCTATTATTCTTGCGGTCAGATCCTCCTCCTGATTCCGCTATCATCTTGGATGCAAAGAAAGTTCATTCTACTACTCCTTCATCCACAGTTCCACCAGATAAAGGAAGCAGGAAATTAGATTCAGTGGGACTCAAGGTATGTAGCACAGCTCCCACAACCATGAAACCGGCAAGTACATCTGCCCTGCTGGGCAGGTATGACAGATCCATTTGGGACTCCCTGCAGCAGTTTGTTTAAGACCTCCAAAGATACCGCAGAGAAGACTTCATTGAAATCATGAATGAAGGCATGATGGTCTTGAATCAAGTGATTATCGCTGCTGCCGATTCATATTTAATAGTTTACAAGGAAACAAGGGAACCCTAGAAGTCGAGAGGGACCGAGGGCTTACAAATTGTTTTTAGAGACAATGATCCCTTTCACAAACAAGTGTATAAAGTGTAGTATACCACAGAACTACACTGCGAACTGTGTAGGTTTTTTTAAATGGACAAATATATTTATTAAACAAAACATTCGGAAAAAAGGCAAAGTATAAATAAGGTGCAGTGGGTAAGAACGGGGTTGGAAATCAACAGTTTTCCAGACCTCAGGCATTTACTTTCATAGTGACTTCACATATATATTTTTACAGCAGTAACAATTGTAAGAAACATCTTATGCTCCACACAAATCATAAATCTGAGTCAAGATGTGGTTGTCAATGACGTTTCGATCCCGGCTAGAATAGCGGGATCATCATCAGGACAGCAAAATATATGCCTGAGAGTTGACCTGTATAAGGCCAGACACTGATACAGAAGAAAGGGAAGGGGCAAGGGAAGGGAAGAAAAACAGAGAAAAGAGAGGGTTAGGAAGGGTTAGGCGATGAGTGTTCTACATATGTCAATGCTGCAAGGTAAATTAAGCAAAGTGACATTAAAACTTCACGGTGTGATACTAAAAACTAATAAAGCGAGGGATACCTTAAATGAAAGAATCCCATTAGTTGTAGAACAGGATAGTGCCCGAAATCAAGTGAACGGGATAATTGACTATACGAGAGTGATGTGATCAGGTGGTGGCGGAAACCATAATGAACTCATGGGGTGCGGCTGATGCTCCTTCCTCAAGAGCGGTGGTCCGAGGGAGGGCCAAGTTCAGTACTGATGGTTCCAAATAGTAACATTACCTCTGGCATGAAACGGAGCATAGAGGGACAACATTGCAAAATTTAGGGCGATTCAATTAACCGTGTAGTGAAAGTGATAATATAATAAAAAAGCTTACAAAGGGGTCAATGACCATAGCCAGGTGCAGTATACGATTGGCATCAATCCTTTTGTAACACATTCGGAATAACTAATTGCCTAGGGGGACAACCGTACGCTATTAGTGCCCAACATGATACTTTGCCGTATAGTGAAAGTTATAGTGTAATAATCAGACTTACATAGGGGCCGAGGCCCCTTGCCAAGGGCAGCATTCAGAATTCAAAAAGCTGAATGAAGATATAGTTGTCACTGTCTACTTTCAGTCGTTCTAAAGGACATTGAAGCCTGAAAGAATACACAAGATATGAGACCCCTTCTCGTCTATCGCTAGGTACGTAACTAGGACCATATCTCAAGGTGCTTACCTATTTCCATGCGGTGAGAGAAAACTGCAGTGTTGCCGGGCTGGGCTTTCTGTTCCCAATGTGCAGAAGTGCTGTGTTCGAGCACGATGTAATTGGCTTCCGGCCGCACGTGACGCGCATGTGTGTGAAAAGTAACATGAGCACAGAAGTAAGCGCATTGTCAGCACCATTTTGAACAATGCAATTAAGTAATAGAATAAATAGAATACATAAAGGAAGGAGGAAAGATTGGGAATAAGGATGTCAAAAGCCTTACACTTATCGCTGTTTTGCAACCAAGGGGAATTCCCTAACATTAGTAAGCTAAAGCAGTTTTAGTCATCATAAACAATTTTAAACGTGCAAATGGTAGATATTGCAACAGGAACTGGTATTTTTGCATAAACGTAAGTTCTCCAGAGAGTATACGTCAATAGATCTTAATAATAAGGAAGAAAAAAGGCATGGGAGAATACAATTGGCATCATTAGCAATACAAAAATAGTGTACTAAAATTCACATACAAAAAATGTTTGGGGGTTCTTTGAGTTGCATGAAAATACAGTATTCATTAATGAGGACTAAGTGACATAAAGCTATCCACAGGATGGGCATAGAGAAGATGAGGACAAACAGAGAGATAATGAGGGGAGAATATTTGTACCAGTTGAGGTTTGAGCACAAATGGTAACTGATTAGCTATCCAAACTCTAATAGTCATTAAAACAAGGGGACAGTATTTAGAACACAAGTACAGTGATTGATCATAGTGCAGCTCGTATGTATCAAATCAGATTGGTCCAGTCCTCCATTCGGTTAAGGCCAGTGTGTAAGCTGTTGGTTTGCAAAATCCACTTTAATTCTTCTTTATTTAGGATCGCAGTGATATCTGTGCTTCGAGGTGGCGGATGGATCACATTGATAACTTGCCATCTCAGATCATCTTCAGTGTGTCCCAAATTTGTGAAATGGTTCATTTGGTGTTTTACACCTCAGGCGACTACGATGTTGACAAATCCGTATTCTTATCTTTTGAGTCGTCTGGCCAATATAAATCAAGTTGCATGGGCACAGAATAGCATATACAACATTGTGCGTATTGCAATTTGAAAAATGGTTCAATGTTACATCAATGCTTCAAAGTTAAATTTCTTGCTTTCAATGATCAAGTGGCAGACACTGCAGCTGCCACATTTAAAATGGCCAAGGGTCGGTGGTAGACCCCACAATTCCGTTAGCGTTTGAGAGGTTTTTTTAGAAGGGAGGTCTGCCCTGACCAAATGATCTTTAATGTTTTTGTTTTTCCGGAATGCAAACAGTGGGCGTTCCAGTGTCATGCTTCCTGCATTCAATATTGGCCAGTGCTTGAGAAGGCACTTTTTCACTTGATTGGATATGGGAGAAAAATTGATGACACAAACCAGGTGGTTATTCTCTGTCTTGGGTTTGGGTGTTAAAAGTGCCTCGCGTGGACAATACCAAGCTCGTGTCAGAGACCGTTTAATGAGTTTGCGGGGATAGCCCCTATTGATGAGTTTAGTGGATAAATTGCCAGGTTCCTGAAAATAATCTTTTTTGAAAAAGCAGTTTCTTCGTATACGAAGAAATTGCGAAAAAGGTAGGGAGTCTCTTAGTGCACAAGGCTATTGTAGGCAAGTAAGGTATTTCTTTCAGTAGTTTTCCTGAAGAGTGTAGTATATAATTTGTCTTCATCGGAAAAAGTGAGTAAGTCCAAAAAAGCAATCTGGGTAGGACTGTGTGTAAGTGTGAATTTAAGGCCGTTACAATGGGCATTTAACCTCTCATGGAACAAGATCAAATCAGTCTCAGGACCTTTCCAAATCGGGAAAATATTGTCAATATATCGCTTCCATTCCAGAATATTTGGAAGGAAAGGCTTGAAATCTGACAAAATCCTATTGGTTTCAAACCAATACATATACAAAATGGCAAAGTTGGGAGCAAAGGTCCCCTTAATTTGTTGCTAAAAGTGGCCATCAAATAAGAAAAAATTGCGAGTCAGGCAAATTCTAAGAAGATGGAGAATGAATGACGTGGGGACCAAATGTTGGCGGGTCCTAGAGTCCAGAATATTCTGAATGACATCAATCCCTTCCTCCTGTGGAATGTTAGTATACAGGGATTCGACGTCCAAGGTGCCAAGTATGTTAATGGCAGGATCAAATTGTAGGTCTTCAACTAGATTGATCATGTCCATGGTGTCCTTTATGTAACATTTCCTGGAGGGAACAAAGTCTTTAATAAAGTTATCCACATAGCGTCCAAGTGGTTCTAAAATAGAACTGCAGCCGGAAACAATAGGACGTCCTGGTGGGGCATCAACATTTTTATGTATTTTCGGCAGTGTATATATTATTGGTCTCCTGGGTGTTTTTGTTTTGAGGTACAGAAATTCATTGTGAGTAAGAAATCCTTCTGTTTTGCTTTCCTCTGTTGCACTAAGAATAAGTGCCTGAATAGCCTTTGTAGGGTCTGATGCTAGTTTCATGTAATGGTCAGTGTTGGACAGTTGTCTATGGACTTCCAATTTATATGTTTCAATGTCCTGAAGGACAATCCCGCCACCCTTATCTGCAGGTTTGATAACCAAACTGTCATTTAGTTTCAATCCACTTAAGGCATTTTTTTCATGAAGTGGGAGGTTATACAGGATGAATATCCGTTTTTGTTCAAGTCCTAGGACTTCCTTTAAGACAAGTTTCTCGAAAGTTTGAATTTCAGTAGGTATACTACTCTCTGAGGTGGTGAGAATGTAGATGGAGGGCAGAAGGGGGTATAATCCATAGTGACAGTGTTAGGCTTGTCCATAAAGAATGCCTGTAGGCGGATCTTTCTGAAAAACCTCAGTAGTTCCGTTTGGAGATCTAAAAAGTTAGGTTTGACAGTGGGAACAAAAGAGAGCCCCCTACTAAATAGTAAAATTTCCTCTTCAGAGAGTTGGTGATGCTAGAGGTTAAAAATAGGTATGGTCTGAAGGTCTGACATTGTGAGTCTGGAGAGCAGATTTTGTTTACCATTGGTAGTATTTCTGCCTTGTCTGCTGGTCTCCTGGTGCACTGTACCATCTGGGGGGCGCCCTGTTCCCCGATTGGGAGGGCGTCCCTGTTCTTTGTCTAAAAAAATCGCTATTGGGATTATTCCTGTTTCTAGAGGTGCTAGGCCCTTCACCTGAATCAGAGTTCTCTGATGATTCACCTGATATGTCTGAAAAACCCACAATGTTATTTTGTCTATTAAATCTGCCCCATGGCGTGGTGGTCTGGGGTTTGCGTATCCCCTATTGGTATAGAAGTCCTCAGTTAAGTATGGGTAGGTCCTTTCAACCTTATAATTTTTTATGTCCCTCTTAACTTTTGTAGGTTTTTTATTTTGTTCTATCCTGTGGCATTCCGAAATTGTCTTCTCTACCTTTTAAATAAGACTCTTCGCGTTTTCAGTAGTGCTATTTTCATTTATCTGTTTCTCTATGTTGTCTGTTTCAGCTAGGACTTTGGTAATTTCTTCTGTAGCTATGTCAATGCCTAGTACCATCCAGTGCCTGGAGCAAGTCAGTGAAAACACCAGTGATATTCCTCATTTGGAGCCCAACGGGTTTGTCTGCCTTCAGATATTCTGTGAGCATGCGGACCATTAGTTGGAGCCTAATCAGTTTTTTCCTGGCTTTTTCTAGTTGATCAAATATTGAGCTGTCTGTAGAGTTGGAAGCTTCTGCGGTTTTTATGAAAAGAGAAGGGCCCTCAAGAATCTTTTTTAAGTATTCATCCGTGTACAAAGGGGCATGATGTGTCATACTGTAATAAAGGGAGGAAGCCGACCCGTAGTTGAAAAAGTTTTGGGTTGGGAAGGAAGGGGGCAGAAAACTGAGAGAGGAGGGGAGAGACCCACTATTTGTGTAGATGGGTAGGATATGTTTAATCCCTTGCAATCCCTGATTGCTCTAGAAGCAGTTTACAAGGAAACAAGGGAACCCTAGAAGTTGAGAGGGACCGAGGGCTTACAAATTGTTTTTAGAGACAATGGTCCCTTTCACAAACAAGTGTATAAAGATTAGTATACCACAGAACTACACTGCGAACTGTGTAGGTTTTTCAAAATGGACAAATATATTTATTAAACAAAAATTCAGAAAAAAGGCAAAGTATAAATAAGGTGCAGTGGGTAAGAACGGGGTAGGAAATCAACAAATTTCCAGACCTCAGGCATTTACTTTCACAGTGACTTCACATATATATTTGTACAACAGTCACAATTGTAAGAAACATTTTATGCTCCACACAAATCATAATAAACAAATCTGAGTCAAGATGTGGTTGTCGACGACGTTTTGATCCTGGCTAGCAACCATAGGCAAGGCAGAAGGAAGCAGCATTCACAGACAGCATTACACAATACTGCACACCTTCCCTCTCCCCTTGGAACAAAACAAAAAAAACAACAAAACAAAAAAACTAACAACAGTATATACATGCAATCCTACTCCCGAAACCTCTTGGGAGTGACTGATAATCTATAACTTCTCCTGAGTTCACAAAGATCCTCCCTGGGCCCAGTGCAATTGTTCAATACATCCTTGTCAGCACCAATCTTGGAACTGATTTTCACTTTAACAATTTTGGAAAGGTTCCACCAATGTCCACCCATGACTTGGACTGCATTATTCGCAATTCTCACGACTCTAGTCAGTTCACCAAACTTGTTTTCCCCTTTCTTCACATGAGTGGGAGACTTAATCCTGACCAAACTACCCACCACTAGGGGAACTTTGTTTACACCTTTCTTGTGATCATACCAGGTTTTCTACTTAACCTGAGTCTCGGACATATTTCGTCTCCATGAGCATCTTAACATCAGACTCTGATTTAAGCCATTTACCCATCCAACCAGGCCTGAAACTGGTTTTGGCTTTGCGTCCTCTAAGCAGTTCAAAAGGTGAGACTTTGGTGGAGGAATGAGGCGTAGTTCTATAGAACCACAACATGCTATTCAACGATCTAACAATATCATGGTTGCCTGATTTTGCCCACTTAATGCACTCCCGCATCACACGGTTCATCCTCTCAACCAGACCATTTGTCTGTGGGTGGTATAAGGAACTCCTGGAGTGCTTTATTCTGCATCAAGCAAGAAATGTTTGGACCTCACCACGCACAAATTGAGTTCCATTGTCAGAGACAAGAGTTTCAGGGAAGCCTTCTCTCAAGAAGACTTTGCTTAAAAATGTCACAACACTTGAAATATTAGCTTCTCTCACCACCTTAACTTCAGGCAATCTGGAAGCATAATCCATAAGAACTATAACGTACCTGCAGCCACCAGGCAAACAATCAAACGGTACCATAACATCTATGCCAAATTTAACCCATGGACCAGAAGGACACTCAATGGGTAATAAGGGTGGTGACACAACTCTGAAACTCTTGTCAGCAGCACCGCACACACATCAATTAGCAACAACCTCATCAATCACCCCATCCATCCTTGGCCACCAAAAACTTTCCCGAATGCGGCATTTAGTGAGTGTTGCACCCAAATGCCCCACATGAGCATTTTCAATAATAGCTTGTCTGACCACATGAGGAGAAACAAGCTTATCACAGCATACCAACATATCATCCTCAATAGCGATTTTATCCTCAACCTTACAGTAAGGTTGTAGAAGGGGAGACAAAACCTTTTCCCTAGACCATCCTTTCTTCACAAACTTGCTGCAGTAAAGCATCATCACTCAAAGCCTTTTTCCAATCATCTTCAAAACCTATCTCGGACTTCTGTATGTTCAAAACAGCTACCAAGCAATCATCACAATCCTCATCACAAAGTTCACTGAAACTCACGTCCTCACTCTCATCTTTATTTTGTGGAAAACGGGATAAGAAGTCAGCTTTTCCATTCCTCCCACCAGCAATGTGAGACACATCAAATTGGTACTGCAACAACCTGGATACCTTTCTCAAGATCCTAGGGGTACAACATT
The DNA here is from genome assembly GCA_963921515.1 of Calotriton arnoldi. NCBI lineage: Eukaryota > Metazoa > Chordata > Amphibia > Caudata > Salamandridae > Calotriton > Calotriton arnoldi. The sequence continues at coordinate 267,187 of CAWUFW010009885.1, forward strand.
TACTAACCTCAGCACCTAAAATGGCTACCAAAGGCTTGTGATCAGTTTGTAATCTGAATTGCCTCCCCCAGATGTATGGGTGACATTTCTCTATGGCCCACACACAAGCTAGCAATTCTTTCTCTAGTACAGAGTACTGGACCTCTGCATCTCTCAAAACTCTAGACAGAAACGCCACAGTGTCCTCATTATCACCACACCCTTGTGTCAATATAGCACCAAGCCTTACCTGACTCGCATCAACAGTAATGCAACAAGGTACACCCGGATCAAATGGTTTGAGGGCTTTGCTCTTACTCAAGATGGACTTGATAAGATCAAAAGCTGATGCACACTCATTGGACCACACAAATTTCACACCCATTTTGAGTAAGCTGCTGATAGGACGCACAATGGTGGCGAAGTCAGGAATAAAACGTGAGTAGTACTCACATAACCCTAGTAGTGACTTAGCACCACACTTGTCATTAGGAGGAGAAGCATTAATAATAGCCTCAACCAGACCTTGCCTAGGTCTAATACGTTCATGAGACAACAAATGCCTCAGGTACTCTACCTCACTGCAAAGAAATTTATATTTCTCAGTTTTAAGTACCACACCTTGTTCTTGAAAAATGTTTAGAACTCTGTGTAAAGTGACATCATGAGAATGAGTATCTTTGGCAAAAATCAATACGTGGTCTTGGAAAACCAACACACCTTCCATGTTTTTTAATACATTTTGCATCACCATCTGAAAAACTGACGCTGCAGATACTAACCCAAAAGGCATGTGTCAGTACTGGAATGTGCCAAGGGGAGAAATGAATGCATCAAGTGATGTGACTCCTGATGGAGTTCTATCTGGTGGTAGGCACTGGCTAGGTCCAATTTAGAAAAATACTTGGCTCCCTTGACACAAGCAAACAAATCGTTGATCTTTGGTAAGGGATGGGAATAAACCCAAATTTCCTTGTTAAGGGACCTCAAATCTACACAAACACGAAGCTTCCCACACCTCTTGCGAGCCACAACAAGAGGAGACAATCACAACGAGGATTCGTGGGCTCAATGATCCCCTTGTCGCACAAGCTCTTCCACTCTTTATCAAGATCATCTCTCACACTGAACGGAATACCCCTGAGTTTATGTTTTACAGGAATGGCACTTTCCTTTACAATAATTTTGTGCTTAAAGCCACAAACCTTGCCCAACTTGTTACTGAAAACAGAAGGAAACTCTTCCCTCCACCTCTGTCCCTCGTCATGACAATCTACTACCAAAACTTGCTCTTTAGCGCCTGGTTTTAAAATCATTCCGAATAATCCCTGGTGAAACTAACCAGGTATGTTAAGACCCTTGACTGCAACATAAACGTTTCCTCTAATTCTTCAACCCTTAAACTCCATCTCGTCCTCAATAAAACCAAGCAACTCAATCCGGCACCCCTCGTAGGAAACAGGAGACCGGTCCGGCAGTGCCAATACTCTGTTGCCCCATGTCTCTTCAAATAATCGTAGAGTAATCATGGTTATCCTGGCCCTTGAATCCACTAAAAGTTTAAGAACCCTTCCCCCAACATTGACTTCAACTATGGCGTCTACACACTCAGAGGGATCACCAGTCACGTCTTCACTCTCATCCTTTTGACTGTACACAGGATTGTCTCTGATAACAGATATAACTTCAGTGTCAGACTCATCTCCTGATTCCACCACACAAACAACAGCTTTCTTTGAGCTTTTCCTTTTCAAACACACCTTTGCAAAATGCCCGACCTTTTTGCAATAATTGCATGTTACATTAGTCGCAGGACATCTCCCCCCTTTGAGATGTGGGGCATTACAACATCAGAAACACATGTTGCTGTTGACAGCATTAGAAACATCTTGTTTAGGTTTGGTAGACATACCATTGCTACTGCGTACAAACTTTTGTCTGGGTTTACCTACTCCAACAGCACCTACAGACTCAGAGGGTTTGTCTGCCAGCTCTTTCAATGAAACCATAGAGATTTCTATACTTTTAGCTACTTTGATAGTCTCCTGTAACGATGGATTCCCCATAGCTAACAACTTGTTCCTTATTTGTTTGTCTTTGCACTGACAAACAAATTGATCTCTAATTAGCTGGTCAGTGAACCCCTCGAACTGGCAAACTGCAGCTAACCTCCGTAAGACTGAGATGTAAGCATCAACATCTTCCCCATCACTTTGCTTTCTTTTAAAAAACGTATGTCGTAACACCATGAGACTGGGTTGTTTGTCATATCTATTTCTCAGTTTAAGGATTGTTTCTTGATACTCATCAATGTCCTCAGCTTCAGTTCGTGGAATGTGCAGCAGATGTTTGAAAATGGATCTGCCTTTAAAACCTAGCGAGTGTAGCAACAAACACTTCTTCCTTTCAGCTCCAAATCTTGATGCCCCAATGACCCTTAGAGAGTTCTCAAATGCATCAAACCAAACATCCCATCTCACATCCCATCTCACAGGTGGAGAATCCAAAAATGATGGCGGAGGTGCAACTGCTTGCATGATGCACATGGTGTGAGAAACAACACAACTAGAACAAAAGCCAGATGCCCCTATGTTAAATAGGATAACAAGATACAGGAAAAAATCTGTGTATGGATGACATAAGAAGCAAATAAAATCAAAATAATATATATCTTGTTAACTCGGTATAAATATTTGAGCACCACACAACAAGGTCAAATTTGTGAATGAAAAAGTAGAATAAGAGACAAGTGGGTGTGTGAATCAACGTAATCCGCGACGTACAAAAGAGAAGTACAAAACTAAGTGCCTGAACTAGATATGGTGGAGAGCTTAAGGTGTTCATCGGAATTATAGCAAATGTGGAGAATATGAATAAAAACTAAAGTTTAAACAGGTGTGCGAATCCTCGTGATCCGCAATACTCACTTCCTGGAACTGCGGGTATCAAGCTTGCAGCGAGATCAGAGGTTGAACAGTGTCTGAACAGTTGTTTGGCACGGCGCAACGGTGGAAGTAACTTCACCTGTTGCGAAATGCTGTGGCAATTTATGAAAGGAAAGCTTGTTGGGCGGAGTGTTGACAGAGCTGCTACGACTGGGTCGTCCTCGTATGACATGCCTCCTTCTGTACCACGAAATAAATTACTCAGCTACGCAGCTTTTTGTAGCCAGAGCAGTAGCCAGCTGCCTGTGCAGAGTCAGATGAATGGCTTCTGACATGGATTTCAACTCGTGCAGCGCTGCCTGGGTGGCCTCCCTTGATACAAGAGGCTGGTGGGTGTGGCTTGAGCATCCTTACGCACTGCCAGTGTAGGGTGACCAGAATTTTAAAGCAAAAAACCGGGACATTTCACAAAAATAGAGGAAGGACTATAATTGTACGTCAAGCGAGCGCACAGAATGACAGCGCTCCTCAGCAGAGAATTACAAAACAGGCAGTAAGAACATACATAAGATGCAATTTTTAAACCCAGTAGCTTGCCTGTGAATTAAATTGCTTTCTTGGAACAACTGCTAACTATCCCTGCTTTGTAAAAAAACAAAAACACCTCCACCTGTTTTTAGTCGACCCTCTCCAAAAACCGGGACATGAGCTAAATTTCTCGAAATCTGCCCGGACAGCTGGTGGAAAACGGGGACCGTCCTGGCAAATCCGGGACGCCTGGTCACCCTATGCCAGTGGCTTGTGGATGCCGCTGCGACGTGCGGGTGACCTCTCGTGCTGTTTGAGGCTTGTTGGTGCCACTTGAAAGGCCACACGCGCCGCTAGTGGCAAATGCCGTAAAGATGCCCTTTTGCCTCGTTAAGACACGAGAATGGTGATAGGCAACTAGGAATAATCCTCGGTGAAAGCACTGGGTGCGAGGTTGCACGGACCAAGTACTGCATGCTCCAGAGGACTTTGAGCTGCACAAACCGGGCGCGCTGGTCTCCTCAGATAGCAGGTTAAAACAGCAGCGATACTCACTGTACTCAGGAATCGACGTGACCACGGTGACACAACGAAAAGTGACAGCCAAAATTAAAATCCAGTCAGAGAAAAGTCCCACTGTCTGGAGATGAACCGAAGACCAAAAGCACACAGAAGGTTCGACCATGTAGCCAGATCGTCGCCAACAAAATGTAGTGAAGACGCTGGAGCCAAGGTAAGTCGAGACGTTTATTTGTAGGCTACACGGTTGTAGAGTCAAGGAACAAGGACTCCACTAGCTATCACCACAGCTTCAACTTGAACCAAACATTCTCAGAATACATCATTAGAGAGTACGAGCATCCCAGCAACCATAGAATACTGACAGAGAATGCTTCTTCCTGCAACCATAGGTAAGGCAGAAGGAAGCAGCATTCACAAACAGCATTGCACAATACTACAGAATACTTAAACTAGCTTTCTCTGGTAACACTGTTTGAGAGTCATACAGATGATGAAATGTCCCTATAAAAACAAAGATGGAGACCTTGTAAGCGGTTGGTCTAGAGAAATATAAGGAGCAAGGAAAGTACCCTTACCAACAGCATTTCTATCCACTGTGGTTCAGGCCACTCAGTGGTTGCATGGATACCACCAACAACAGCATCAAAGACCTTTCCAGCAGCACTAAAGGCGTCAACTAAAGGGAAGAACTGGCTAATCTGCCTAAGCAGGAAAGCCCCAGGCTATGATTACATCAAATATATCCTCAATACAATCAAGTAGACTAGCTCTGTTGCACTAGGGGGGAAAAACAATGCTAAGAGCAAGTAAAAGCATATTTAAAGGTTATATATTTCTGGCCACGAAATCGCAACAAATGATATATTCACATCATGGTTTTGGGTGATCATATCAGTCATATTGCACTTTATGAATTGTGTCTTCATGCACACGTGTTTTTAAAATTGGCATACATACATATTCTCCCTTATATAAAAATTGACACTGAAGTAACAGTCTATCATATCTAGAAGCATGATCTGCTCATAATAAAAGAGAGTTTTTTTTGTTTCAGGCCACGAATAGATTCATGTGCATATGTATTCTCAGTCCATGTTTATATTTTATCATAGAGAAAGTTGAGACGGTCCACCTGATGAAGGCACCCAAGTCGAAACGCGCGTAGTGTGTTTCTACCAACCACCAACTCTTGGATCTTGTATAGCCCGTCTGCTCCTCTTTCGAAATACATGTTTATGTATAGTGAAGTTATTTAAATGTTTCTATGTAATTTATGTGGTTATGTATATGGTTTTTTCATGGACATGTGATTGTGTTGTATTATACATGTAAATGGACTTGCATTAGAACATTAACAAATTCTTTTATATATATAAAAATATTTTTGGGGAAAATTGAAAAAGAAGTATCTTCAAAACTTTCAATAAAGAACTTTTTGATAAAATTACACAATTTAAATAGGGTCATGTGTATATATACATTATAGTGCACTTAGCTATATATATCATTTGTTGCGATTTCGTGGCCAGAAATATATAACCTTTAAATATACTTTTACTTGCTCTGAGCATTGTTTTTCCCCCCTAGTACTATTTTCCCTACAGCTAGCAAGTTTTTATGTGGTTTTCGTAGGGGTCCCCTTTCTTTCTAAAAAGACTAGCACTGTTGTATACATCTCCAGGATGCATACCTTCACATTCCCATTGCCAGGAAACACCACAAAGTCCTTTTGGCCTCAAATCAGCCCCGGAACCTTTTTTAAGTGCATGGCAGTGGTCCCCACACATCTCAGGAAGTGCAAAATATTTGTCTATCCATACCTAGATGACTGCCTTATCAAGGCAGCAAATCAACAACAAGCACAGCATCATTATCAAATAACTATCTCTTTTCTCAATTGGCTAGGTTTTCATGTCAGTCATCAGAAATCGAACTCCTCATCAGTTTAGTGGCTCCATTATCTAGGAACAACTATCGACACCATAAAAGCAAAAGTGTATCCTTCAGAGGAGAGACTTTTATCCATGCGTCTGAATTGTCAATCTCTCATGAAAGTCTTTCATCCAGCTGTGACAAGTGTCATCTCTCCTAGGCTCAATAGCCTCTTGCATATTTCAGATGCCAAATGCCTGTCTCCACATGAGACCACTAAGAGAGTGGCTAGAAGACTTGTGGAGTCAATACTCGTGCAACTGGGAAGGCAAGATCACACTTTCTCTCAAAGCGAGGCAATCCCTCAAATGGTGGTGCAGGCTGAAAAATCTCTTTTAAGGGATGCATTTCCATCAGCATGTTCCCTCAGACGATAGTGACTGATGTTTCTCTGTTAGGTTGGGAAGTGTACATGGATCACCTTCAAATTCGGGGGGACATGACCTATAAAGGATAGGACTTATCATATCAACCTCCCGGAACTACGAGCTGTTCATTTAGCGTTGAAATCTTCCTGCCGTCCTTCAAGATGAAATCTCTTCTTGTTCAGACTGACAACTCAAGAACAATGTACTATCTGAACAAGCAAAGAGGGACAAGGTCACTGGAAGTCCAAACAATATGGAATTGGTTGCTAGCCAGGGACCTGGGAACCACTGCAACCCATTTTTTCCTGGGAAACAGAATGTTCAAGCAGAGTCCCTAAGGAGAATTCTGCAAGAAAATCACGAGTAAGTTCTACACAATGACGTTGTTCAAAACATCTTCTGCATGTTGGGTTTTCTTCACATAAATTTATTTGCAACTGCAGAAAACGAATAATGCCCAAACTTTGCCTTGTGGTACTACCAACCAGGTTCAGTGGGGAATGCTCCATGATCAACTGGTCCAGCAAATTTCTCTACACTTTTCCTCCGATTCCCCTAATTCCATCAGTTATCATCAAGCTGTCTTACTCGAAGGCCAGAATGATTTTGATAGCTCCGGAGTGGCCCCAACAATGGTGGTTCACAGACATTCTCCACATGTCAGAATGTACATGCATGAAGCTGCCTTACAGACCGGACTTTTTCATGAAATTCGGAGTTCAGATGGTTCATCCCAATCTCTCTCTTTGAGTTTGGCAGCAAGGCTCCTGAGCTCATACAATATGGACATTTAAATTGACCACAGAAATGCATAAACATTCTCAAAGAGGCAAAACGTTCATCAACGCATTCAGCTTACTTTTTTAAAAAGAAGAGATTCTGCATCTGGTATTCTGACAAGAGCTTTGATCTAACTACATCCCAAGAAGAAACTATACTTCCATGCTTGCTTTACCTGATCAAATCTGACTTGCAACTCTCTTTTATTAAAGTCCATTCGGCAGCTATTACTGCCTATAGAAAATGTCCTTCACAAACCTCTTTTTTCAAGGTCCTAGTTATTAAAGACTTCCTAGCGGGTATAAAGAAAGATTTCCCTCCATTACGCCGTCCCTCCCCGCCTTGGGAATTGAACATAGTACTTTCACGTCTCATGGCATCTCCTTTTGAACCCATCCTTAAAGCCTTATTACAACACTTTTCTCGGAAGGCTGCTTTCCTAGTTGCTATCACGTCAGCAAGTAAGGTTAGTGAGATTTAAGCTTTATGTTTTCACGAGCTATATACAGTATTCCACAGCCGTAAGGTGGTTATGAGGACTCCTCCAAAATTCTTACCCAAAGTTGTAAAGGATTTTCACATTAATCAGTCCATTACTTTGCCCTGTACGTACAGGTTTAGCCAGGTCTAAATAATCTATATGCAGGTGGATAATTTCTTGCATCCTGGTATGCTACCAGAAAGCAAATAAAGTTCTGTCTGGTAGACTAAAAGCTCATTCCACTAGAGGGAAAGCAGCTACAGCTGCTTTGATGAGGAGTATTCCTATTGCTGAAATATGCAAAGCAGCTACATGGAAATCACTTCACACTTTTACCAGACACTATTGTTTGGACTCCGATGCGAAAACAGATGCTCAAGTAGGACAGGCTTCCATGAGGAATCTCTTTGCCTACCTTTCTCTATGGATCATCTTTTTCCCTTCCACCGCAGTTTATAAGAATGGGCTTGGTACTCTATTCAGTGCTTATGATTAGCAATGGAGATCCCCTGAGAGAGAAGGAATGGTTTCTTACCTGTAATCCTAGTTCTCTCTGAGAAATTTCATTTGAAATCATAAGCAACCCACCCTTCTCCCCGGTGGAAGAAATAGAGACTATAAATCGACAATCTGTTTAACCTAATTAATAATACTGTTTGCTCTGTAAAAAAGAACTGAGGAAACTCCCACCTACTGGGCATGATGGGATAATGGTGGGCTGTGAGCCCTTAAAGACACAGGGGCCGATTCCGATTCAGGCTGGAAATCTCCCCGACCGAGCCGGACCCGGAGAGATTTCCGACCGAATCGGACCCTAGCAGCCCGACCGAACGAGTACGATGCGCATGTATGCTATCGGACTCGATACAAGGGCGCCCCCTACAGCGTGTTCGCGTCGATGCGGGTCGCGCCGTACATGCACGTGTAGGGGGGGACCCATGGGTCCCCCCTGTGTGCGACTCGCGCGCCTACGCGTCCATGGGGGTCCGACACGGACCCCCAAAGTGCGGCTCCGACAGCTCCTTGGAGCCGGACTGCACGAGTCGGTCGGAGCGGTCGAGGTGCGCATCGTACTTACCCGGCCGGGGAACGTCTCCATTGCGCGGTGCGAGTCGTCCCCATGCGAGTCGGTCGGAGCGGTCGGGTCCTGCGAACGAGTCGGTCGGCGATTTCGCGAGCGCACGCATCGTACTCGCTCGCCCGGACGCACGTACGAATCGGTCGGGAAATAGGGCTCTGAATCGGATCCGGTTAAGCCGAATCCGATTCGGTGCCCTACCGGCCGAGATCGGAATCGACCCCCTAGTCTTTTTTCATATCTGGAGAGCTGCAGCCTATAAGTCTGCATTGTCCTCTTACTTCTTCACCATTTCCCTTTAAAAAAGGTTTGTGGATGAGATTTATTGGGCCAAATTACCCAGCTCCTGCTAATTTTCCTAGTTTTTTTAAATGACATATTAACCCTTTTTAAATACAAAGTAAAGCAATTGGCCAATATAGCCTCATTTATAGGCTGCAAAACATTTGAATACATTAAGTGCTTATCTAGGCCTTACTGAAGAAAGGTGAGCATCTAAACAAGAATATATATTGTAAAGAAGTGCTTCTGGATCCCGCACATTAGCGGAACTATTCAGTGCTTATGATTTCAATGGAGATTCCCCTGAGAAAGAACTAGGCTTCCGCCTCCTTCCCACAATTGTTTCTACCTTTTCAGTCTTCCTTCCAGCAAGAGAAGTTCCTTTTGAATTCCATTCTTCAGACAGAACCCCTTTTCGTTTTTCAAGCACTTTCATCTTCCACTCTAACCACACTTAAAATGCATACGACCTTTGACGGCTTGATCCACCTTCCTGTTTTTATTACTGTTATCAGAAGGCATCTAAATCTTGACCAAGTATCCAATGGCAGCTGCATCATGCTTCTGTCCTTTAAAATCCTATCTATTATTCATCTAACGTCTCATCTTTCCTGCAGACATGTCTACTTTAGGCTTAACCTCTTCACGTGAGCAACTTGTCTGCAATCCTAATTTCTTAGATAACATCTAGACACCAATTTTGTATCAGGTGTACGCCCTCTTAATTTAAATGATGATTTCCCTGTAACAGAATGGGGAGTGGTTCTGTAGGAAAACCAAGTTGCCTGCAACAATATTTGCCAGTATTTGTCATCCATTAGCCAGCTTCCCAACTCTCTGAAGTATTTCAACTTATCCAGTCGCTTTTGGGTGGTGCAGCACAACCTTACTGTGTGCACTGCTGAAAAGGGGCAACATGATGTTGATATCCAGTTTTCTCCATGGATCAAGAAGCAACTCTATTTGCACAGTGGAAACGTACAACACATAACTGATTTATAGATTTTATACATGGGCTGCTCTTGTTTGTCATTCAAAGCATCTATGCTCAACCATCAAAAGTACTCCTAAACTTTTCTTTTTGTCCTCAACATGCCTCTCTGTCATTTATTATCACTCGTGGGCTAACTTTTTATGTATTCCAAGTGATGAAATAAGCTTGCTGCCAAGGACCAGTCACCAGTGCGGTCGGTATTTCATATACTGCTTGCTTTTTTCTTATTCTCTTCCTTTCCTCGGGCCATCTACCTCCATATTTTTGGTAAGTATGTTCAAACACTCATCTCTATCCAATTCCGCATTCGACTCCTTTGGTATTCTCTCCATCATATCTTGTCCTTACATATATATGCCTTTTTGCATTCACATTCCTCTACTTCCTCTTCCACCAACTTCTTTTCCAACAGCAGTCTAGTCTTACCATCACCCAGGCTCTTGTTTCACTCTAAAATATATTCTTCAGAATATTGAAATATATATCATTTGGATGCCGACCAGAACAATCCACGGTCAAAGTATTAAGCCCTCCAGGTGACACCATATTCCCTGTGAATAACAAATATGGTACCCAGATGAAAATGCAATAGTGTTCCATTACCCATATGCAAACCAACAACTCACAGTCAATTACTGTTAGACCTGTCATCCTTGGGATGGTCTTCCCCCAAGCTTTTTGTCTACTTGCTTCCACTTTTTGTTGAATTTGTGTTTGTTGGCCTTAGGACTCTGTGCACTTTACCAATGCTAACCAGTGCTAAAGTGCTTGTGCTCGCTCCCCTAAACATGATTTAATTGGCTTACACCTTACTGGCATATTTAATTTACTTATAAGTCCCTTGTAGAGTGGTATACCATACACCCAGTGCCTGTAAATTAAATGCTACGAGTGGGACGGGTATGGCCAGACGTGGGTCCCGTGCTCTCCATGCCACTGGAATCAAGCTATCCTGGCTGATGAGGGGTGAAACCCCAAAACCGGTCCTAGGATGCTTGTTTCCAGTCCAGGGAGGACCTGGCCTGGCAGTTCGGGCTGGACTGTTCCCATTGGGCACAGGGTCAAGACTGATTTGCATATGGCTGGGTTCAAACTGGAATGGCATGGTGAGCAAAAAAACGATGGATCTAGGCCCAGATCTCTGTACTGGGGTGAATGTATGACATTGTTCTGCATTCTGTCCATCAATTGTTGTTTTTGCAATTGTCACCCCGAGTGGGACAGGTATGCCCAGACGTTGGTCCCGTGCTCTCCATGCCACTGGAATCAAGCTATCCTGGCTGATGAGGGGTGAAACCCCGAAACCGGTCCTAGGATGCTTGTTTCCAGTCCAGTGAGGACCTGGCCTGGCAGTTCGGGCTGGACTGTTCCCATTGGGCACAGGGTCAAGACTGATTTGCATATGGCTGGGTTCAAACTGGAATGGCATGGTGAGCAAAAAAAACGATGGATTTAGGCCCAGAGCTCTGTACTGGGGTGAATGTATGACATTGTTCTACATTCTGTCCATCAATTGTTGTTTTTGAACTAGTGTGCCTGCAGCACTTATTGTGCCACCCAATTAAGTAGCACCTTAAAATATGCCCTAGCTTGCCAATGAATCTTGAATGTAGTTCTAAACTGCCTACTTGGAATTATAACCCCCTTCCCAATCCTTAAACTCCCCTTTTATTGCATATAAGTCTACCCTGAGCTAGGCCATAGGTAACCCATAGGGCGGGTGCATTGTAATTAAAAGGTCGGACATGTACTTATAAGTTTTTCATGTCCTGGTAGTGAAAAGCTTCGAAATTTGTTTTTCCCTACTGTGAGGCATATTTGTCTCATAGGATAACATTTGGTTGCTTTACTAAATGTAATAAATACTAATTTTGATTGGAACCAGGTAGCAGTTCATGTTTGGTATCTATGAAATTGTTATGAAAAATCCTCTTAATGGCAAAGTCAGACTGTTAATTACAATTTTGAAAATGCCACTTTTAGAAAGTTGGCATTTTTTCTACCGTTAGCCTTTTTGTGCCTTCTCCCTGTCGTGGGATGGATGACTGGGGTAACTGACAGACTTTGTGAATTCCCCCCAGACAGTCACACAGTAGAGGGATAAGGTGTGCCTGATTGGGCCATTTGCAGGCGTGATGGGAGTGGGCGGAGCTAAGCATAGCCCCACTTGCCACTAAATAGGCTGCCTTCACACAAAGGACTGATCACCTCCACATTGTCACTGCTGCCAGTATGGAGCCAGGGCAGGGTGTCAGGAAATTCCATGCTCTTCAAAGAGACTTTCTAGAAGCTTCTCCCACCTTATAGAGGAAACTAATCAGGTATAAAGGATCCTCAGACCCACTTTTCAGTTTACTCCTGGACCTGCGGAAGGACTCTCAGAGGACTGCCTGATGCTGTGTCTTGCTCTTCACTCTGCAAGACTACTTTGCTGTACCTGGAAGGACTGATTTGCTGCCTGGAGCCTGCCTTAAACCCTCAGAGGCCAGCCCTGCATTTTCACCTGCACCCAAGACTACCAGAGTGACTCCAAGGGATAGTTTGCTGGCCTCGTGGTCAGAGCCACAGGGACACAAAAAGGCTCCCACCATCTTAAACCCACACCTGGACCCAGCCGAGTGAGTCATGAACCCCCCAAGTAGTGTCCTACCAGTCCTGGCCCCTTGGTGTGGTGATAAAGGTGCCAAGATGGCCAAAATCCAAAACTGAGGACCTACTTTTTTTGGGATAAAAACTGCTCTGAGAACAGAGGGAAGACCAGGACCAACCTGCTCATCTATCCGCCTAAGGTGCATCGCAGCAGGGGCACTACAGGGCCTGGCCGCAACATGGCCACCAAACTGAGGCTCCGCTGGCCGGGGTGATTAATCTGGCGTTCATCCTGCATTTCTGGGAGCCTGGTGGCCTGCTGGGCTAGGAATGCACTTTTGAGGCGCCGCTGCATAGTAATTCCCATTTTTGATTCCCGGCTCGAGGGGGAGTGACTGGAATTCCACCCACCAGCGTTTGAGGCTTGTGTCAAGGTAGCGTTGCTGGAGGCAGGCCTCTGGACAGCCTCGAGAGTGCGACTTGGGCCGCGTTGGATCTTGCCGGCATGTGGGGTCAGTTCTTCCTACTTCCCCAGAGCTGAGGAGTGCAAAATTGACTGGGTCTTTATGGTGAGTGCACTCGGGGGGGAGCCAACACGTGTGCTGAGCGCCGGGGCCTGCCGCTAAGCTGAGTCCCAGGACAGGACGGGCTGGACTGGCCGGTTGGGCGTGGCTGCCCAAACTGAATGTGAGTAGACCCGGGGCCCTGGAGGGAGGTCCATGGTGACAGGGCTGTGTGAGGTGGCCCACGAGCAGCACAGAGCGGGGGGCACTCTGTTATGCTGCGACGTGGCATACATCAGCCGGCTTGTGATCCTTCTCCACTGCTGCCTGTGTGGTGTATAGTGGGGGGACACTGCGGGCCCTGCCACTTTTTTGGACATTGTGCTGCTGGCCTATCTGAGCTGCTGAACTCTTGTGCTCCATCCAACTTTGAGCTTTCTTGCACTGTTGGTCCCGCAGCCCTCTACATTGGTGACTGGTCTTGGCACTTAGTCTTGGCAATAAGCTGGGACTGGAGATTCTGCAGTATGCATTGTATGGGCCCAGCTTGGGGACATTGCTGAATTGACAATACTGTGTGGAGCATTGGCCTGCTCGTGCCCCATGTGAGGCAGGGTCTGGAGGCTGGGGACTGGCTCACAATACGGGTCCTGTGCGTTCAGATTTGATTAATACAGGTACCGGCTACTGGTTAGAATGGAGGACTATGTGTAAGGGATGCTTCAAGCACTCTTTGGTTAGGCGCTCTTCGCTGTGTTTGCCATGGAGCAGGCCCACAGGTCCCTTGGACAGAGGCCCCCACCAGGATCACCAGCCCGGCCCATAATAGCCCACCTATTGCAGACCGAGACGTGGCCCTGTGCCCTGGCAATTGAGTGACAACCACTTCATTACCAGGGTAACGAGGTGTCCATTTTCCCATACTTCAGGCCACCAGGAGAGATTTTATGCCAGTCAAACAAACCCTCCAATACACTGATGCCAAGTACACCCTGCTCTACCCCGCCAAGCTGCAGATACTACACCTTGGGATGACTCACTACTTCACTAACCCCAAGTCTGCAGCCAAGTTCGCCAAGTCCATCTCAGCGAAGGCAGGAGGATCATTGCTGGCTGCCCACAGGGCAGGTTCGGAGCACCTCAGCGACAGTGATTAGCCCTAAGACTCTCGTGTTTGCAACTAATCAGTGGTCCTGTGAGGGAGCCTTATTTGCTCCCGTTATGATCTCTCCCCATAATACTTGATAGGCTAGTGGCCACAGGCTACCCTGTTTGGGAAGGACACCTTGATGGACTGCATGCCCTGTCCTGCTGATTCCGGTAAGAAGCCAACCCGGGGCACGTGATGATCTTGCCATCTATGTCTTGGACTATCGTGAGGGAGCAGACGGCGACAATTGACATATGACAGTCCTGATGTAGCTGCCTGGCGAGCCCGGGGACCTTTTACACTGCTCCCCCTGGCCACCTGGCTTTGCATTGGGTGGGGAAGAGCCGGACCTTTAGGTCGCCCTCAAGGGATAAGTTCCTGGAGAGTTCTCCTAGTTTACTGTTGGGTGTTGCAAGGAGGGTGGGTTGATGGAATTTGGCCCGATTGAGGGGGGCCAAAGTAGGAGGTGGGGGTAATGTATGTTTGTAGCTTATGTTAGCAGCCCTTTGGCTGCCCAATGTTCTTTCTGTTTTTTTCCGTGGAACCACAGCGCATAGATACAAGCGTACACGGCTGGCAATTGATTGTTAGGTGACCGGGACTCCCCGCACCAATTCCTCGTTACTCAGGCAGTCAGTTAAAGTTTTAACCTGAAACATCCGGGGCCTAAATGATCAGCGCAAGGCGTGACATGTCCCCGCATACCTGCAGAGACATTGCATGGACATGTGCTACCTCCATGAGCTACATCTTACAGAGAGTACCCAGGCGCGACTGCGGGCGTTGGGAGAACAAAATGCGGCGTACAACTCCAGCTATGCCCATGGTGTGGCTGTAATTATTCGTAAGGGTCCGCCGTGGCACATGCGAAACATAGTACACGACCTGCAAGGTCGCTATGTTTTGCTCTCTGGCATATTACAGGGCCACTCGATTAAGCTTCTCTCGGTATATAGGCCCAATGTTGATAATCCCAGTTCTACGTCGATGTGTGGTGAATGGCGGGCTCACTGGACCCTGGCGTGATTCTGTGGGGTGGAGATCTAGTAACTCCAGACGTCCGCCCCCACTGGCGGCGGCCCAGCTGCGCCTGCTCATGGATGACTTTGACCTAGCCGATCTCTGGCATTCTCGACATTTAAATGATGCTGAAGATACATGCATAGCGGCGGCACACACCATATGGCTGCGTATCGACTATTGGTTGATATCGCGTGATGTTGATGCATAGACCACGCAAGTTTTTCACTTGACTCGGACACTGTCCGATTACACTCCAGTCCTGCTGGAATTGGTCTTCCCAGATAGTCTTTCACATTCATTCACCTAGAGGTTTCGGGCCGGAGCCTTATGTGACCAAGTGTTCAGGGAAGAAATTAGATCTGCAGTGGCGGAATACTTTGAGCATAATGATAAATCTGAGATGTCACGTTCTACCCTCAGGGATGCCTTTAAGGTTGTAATAAGAGGCACGTGCACAGAGAAGCAAGCTAGGGTATTTTGAGTGCTGTGCGGTGAGCTTGAGTGGTTAGAGAAGGAGATCAGAGAGTTATAACTCCAGCATTTCGCAGATTGTAGGGCATGCATTTGTGGCAAACTGACAGAATAGGAGGAGGCTGCACAGAGGGAGACCCATTATCTTGGCAGGGAGGTGATATGGGGAAGGGGACAGAGCGGGCAAGACCTTGGCCCTGGGCGAGTGACCACATAGTAGAAGTGCGAGATGATCATTGGCACTAGGGCTGTTTAGGTGGCAATGGTTGAATTCTTTTCCTCACTATATCAGATTGAGCAGGGTATCTGCCCCCCCCCTGACCTCAATGCCTATTTTGATTCTTTACAGCTTCTGAGGCTTGAGGATGGCCAAAGGAAATATCTAAATGAACCCTTCTCGGTCGAGATTACCTGAGTTAATAATTCAATGCCCGTTGACAGAGTGCCCGGCCTGCACAGCTGCCTTCTATAAAAAGTACGCCCCCCCTATTAGCTCCACACCTCGATATGTATGAGGAACCACTCTCCATTGTTACTTTGTCTCCATCCCTGCCGGAGGCGTTAATTATAACGCTTCTTAAACCTGGCAAGAACCCTTAGTGCTGCAAATGATATCGGCCTCGGTCCATGATTAACATCGACAATAAAATCCTGGCAAAACGAATCCTTCGCAACAACTCCCGCTACTGCCGACGATACTGCGCCCGGACCAGTCGGGCTATGTATCAAATAGATCAGTGTTGTATAATCTGCACACTTTTTTGCCCTATTCCATACCATCAAGTCGATCCTTGGAGCAGCTGCTGTATTCTTAGACTCCACTAAGGCGATCGATTCACTTGAGTGGCCATACCTTTTTGCCCTGCTAGCGCACCTCGAATGAGCTCTAGGTCTATTAGGCTGAGGGTCAATAGGAGGATCACAACCCCCTTTCCGGAGACACAGGGCACTCGTCAGGGCTGCCCCTTGTCTTCCATACTATTTGCAATAGCTTTTGGAGCCGGGACGGCTGCAACAGCACAAGCCCACCAGGGCCTAGCATTCACACCCCGAAGAATTTTAGTATCTATGCTGACAATGTCAACCTCTGTGAGAGATCCACAGCCCAACTTGGGCCCACTCATTAGGAAGCTTACTAGATTTGGGGGCATGCCGGAGATCACCATTAATTTGGTGAAGTCCATTCTCTTTACACTGACGGACACAATTGCTGGGGTTACCTCTGAATTCTCGCTCGAATGGGCAGATGGACCAATCAAATACCTTGGGATATGGCTTAGTAGGGACACCGACGATCTATGGAGGGCTAACTATAGGCGCCTACTTCAGTGGCTTGATGAGCATGTGGAGAGCTGGCAGAAGCTCCCATTGTCTCTAACAGGAAGTCTGGCCATTGCGAAAATGGTGATCCTTCCAAAATTTGTTTATCTGTTCATCAACCTACCACTCCCCTTGCTGCTCTACTTCCATC
Organism: Calotriton arnoldi; assembly: GCA_963921515.1. Taxonomy (NCBI): domain Eukaryota; kingdom Metazoa; phylum Chordata; class Amphibia; order Caudata; family Salamandridae; genus Calotriton; species Calotriton arnoldi. Next base: position 284,223 of record CAWUFW010009885.1, read on the forward strand.
GACAAATCTGATTGCGTCTGGTGTCCCTTGTGTGAGCAGGCTGGCAGCCTTCTTTGCCTGGGAAAAAATGATGCTCCCTTTTGAACAGGGAGGACTGGGGGCTCTGGATATGGACGTATACATTTATAGTGCTCAGGCACAGTTTGCACACCACTGGCACTTCCCTGCAAAGTTTTAGGCCTATAGAGCCCCTGAACATGATCAAGCTACGCTGTGTCCTCTCCATATGGCATTATACCCAGCCCCCAAGCGCCCAGGGGGTGCAGATAGAATGGGGGGTCTGCAAGGAATGGGTGTGGGACGAGCTTCGTTGGAGAGCCCTCTTGGATCACCTATTTGCCCCATCAGTACTGCTTATTGTCTAGCCCTCCTGTCCCATTACTTTGGATGCTAGAACTCACACTAGATTGCACAATCTACAAGTGACTTCCATGGGCTCAATATATCCTGATGGCACCTTTATATCACCCCAACAGGCGCTGCAGGGTCCTGACGTCACCTTTTTAGACACTTTCACATATTAGCAGGTGCGAGCTGCGGCTCGGGCAACCCACAACTCCTTCCCGGAGGCCCTACTTGTCTTTCAGGGCCTTGAAGCTACTCTTACTACTAGGATACGTGAAGGATGTGCCTTTGGAAAGGCATAAGTTGACGGTGCTCCCTCTCCTGCTTGCTAAGTACAGGGGGGCAGTGTGTTGGGGTTGGCGTGTGTTGTCGCGTGCAGCTGATTGGCTTAAGGGCGCAGTATACTGCCAAGAGCAGCTGAGTGTTTTTTGGGAGCTGATGCCTGTGGGCACTCACCCTAAAGATATCTTGTCCCCCTTGGAATTGTAGTCTGGACTGGAAGGGAATGTGAATGCTATAGAGTCAGCCGCTCTAATAGAGCTTCCCCACTTCACCTGCTGAGTGATCCCTATTCCCCATCCCTTTGTTTCCCCTCTCCCCCTATAGTCGAAATGAATAGAATGGAACAGTAATCTTGATAATGATATTGAATATAAAGCAATGTAACCAGTGTGAACCGTGATTGCTGTTTACTGTTCATTCAGGCTTTGAAACTCAAAAAACAGAATTTAAAAAAATGGAGCATCGCCGCTCGGCCTGACTTCGCGGCTGCAACGTTCTTCTCCACAGCAGCAAATCCTATCAGCTGTCTTTTTCCAAAGGGGTATGCAAGTCCCTGGAACTGTCTTTAGCTGCAGCCTCATGCCTCGTCCCGCTGGAGATTTTCAACTTCCAAAAAAGGAGACTAAGTCCGAACGTAGAAATCTTCACAGCAGCTTCGACCTAAGGCTCCCCGATGAAGGCGCTCCCTCCTCGGACACTGGCTGCAGCCTTGCCCCACTGAACTTTACCTCCTCAAAAAACAAATTCTCAAAATGTGTTCTAAGTCAGAAGGTAAGCACTGACTGGGCCCAATTTACTTCTTGAATCCGAACCGCCCTCCATCTCAGTCAGATTTTTTTACTTCGACCTGGTCTTGTGCGACTAGATGTCCACAGTTGGCGCTTTGAAATTTTAGGTGCTAGTCTTTACTAAAAACTTTTAAAATTCATAACTCCGGTTCTACTAATTGAATTTTTATATTTTTGGTGTCAAATAATATATTAGAATTTACTCTCTTTTTCTAAATTGGTGTGGAATTTTTCTTGTATTGTGTTTGTACTTTATTTCTGTTTGTGTGCTGAGTAAATACTTTACACATTGCATCTAAGTTAAGCCTGACTGCTTTTTGTGCCAAGCTACACAGGATTAAGCACAGTTTAATTTAGTGTCTTTTTGTGGTTCACTCTGCAAGGGACTGTGGCTGTTGCTTGACCAGAGCTTACTCCCCGGTGAACCAGCAACCCCATTACTGGGTAGTTTCTTTCTGATGTTTCAAATATTTGGAGCTATACAATTAAGTTTCTTTCTTCCTCCTGTGACAACCTGCACCCAAGCTGTAATTACTAGCATCCACAGATATGACACATTCATTAGCCACTGAACACTACTTTAGTCATTGTGAATTTGCACTCTAATTTTTTATCTCATTGAAACAATTTTTCTGCTCTCCCTCCCACAGAAAATTTGCCTTTTTCATAAGAAATGTTCCGAAAACCTTGATTTTGCTGACAATTGTCCACAAACATAAAGTAGACTTCAGTTTATACCAGAAAAGAAATTCAGAGACCCTTTGTTATAGGACTGGTTACTTCAAGAATGGCTTTGAACATGTTTTTTGAGCCTGTTGTCTTTCTTATATATGCTGTGCTTCAAGTAGTCTACTTCATTTTAAATAAATGTACACTCAGATTGTTTGAAAGTTAAACCACTTCCAACTCTTCTAAAACATTTCTCAAGTGAGAATATGCTCTTTCTGATCCTTAGGAAATACCAAAATTCTCTCCTGAAAGGTCATTGCCTTTTACAGACCTTCCAGGACATAGAGAGATGAACGTGGCACTTTCTAATTCCAAGGGCATACTCTTCTAGGGTGCCAAATGCCAGCTAATGTTTCGACCTTTCTTTGAGAGGAACCTGGTGATAAAAACTCATAAGGTCACCAAGACTGAATAGACTGAATACAACAGTGCCAGCTAACATTGGCATGACATGTAAGTTTGGCAATGAGTGGCTGTCAAAATTATATATTATTGATCTTTTTAAGCAAATCGTTACAGAATTATAAATTGCTTGAACTCTTGAGCAAAATCACCACAGGCGATAACGAGTCTCATCACACTATTGTCACTCTTATATCTTTCACAACATAGATCAGACAAAATCCCCTTCATTTTATCTCAGATGGAAAAGGGCATGTTTCATACCATGTGTTTTACAGGGAATACGCCCTTCTTCAGGATGATGCGGTCTAATTACCCAGGGGCAGCTCCTCCGTTATGTCAGAGGAGCGTCGCACCACTGCTGGAACCAGCATGAAAACATGTAAAATAAAATTATAATAAAGCAATTAATAAAATTGCTTTATTATTATTTTATTTTCCATGTAGGAGGGAGCCGCAGCTGAGTCTTGAGGGCGGGGCCATCAGCAGCAGGAGTGGTGGGCATAGGGCACCAAGTGCGCATGCCAGTTTGGCCGGCCGTCTTAGGGCGAACAAATCAACATGCACACTTGGATATCTTCAGACTGTTGCTTGGTGATATCAGCAGGGCTCAGGTACACTGGCTCCCAGTCCCTGCTGGAGCATGAACCAATCCCGGTGCTTCTCTCATGCTGGGTAATACCAGCATGAGAGCAGCATCTGGATTTGCACATGGGAGTCTGGGAGCCTGTGTGTGCAGCTCATGTGCATCAGGAGCTGAAGAAGGCGGCAAGGAGACAAGGGTTTTCTTTGTGTACCCCGCATTGCCTCACCACTTTTCCAGGCTAGCGGCCGCCACTGTAAATACCTACATACTTTCCCAATTTGTTAGCAAATACAATATTGAATTCCTTCTCCAGTTCCCCTTGTGCTTACCATCTTCCATCATCCATAATAGTAAGTACCCACAGATTAGCTCTTAGCTCTAATATTACTTCTATGTAGCCCTAATGTGGCCACACTAAAGCAGTCGCCATTTTCAACTACATATACTTTGCCCCTTGTTTTTCTTCCTTTATCATCTAAATCACCCTAGAAATACTCAAGTAATTTGACTCTGTGACCCGTGTACCCCCTGACCTTATGTCTATGGGTAACAACAACCTTCCCCCCTCCCTCCCACAATTCCTTGAATAATCCTTTTCCTGATATAGTGTACCAAGTATGTGAGTCCACCTTGACCTCCAAGTTAATTCCTGTCTGTACTGTGGAGTTAATTCCTGTCTGTACTGTGGAGTCTGGTAATCTTCTTTGTGTTTAGTACCTACAATGCTTGAGACAACACTACACTCCAGCGTCTCTTATTCTTCTGAACTGTCGAAAAGGCGATTCTCCTAAATAGTTTGCCTACGTACATACCATACCAAAAGTCTAAAATGACCTTTTTTCTTGCACTTCTTACAAATCTACACCAAGATTGGGCAATATATAAATTAACCATGTGATTCTGACCATTGCATTTGGAACAACTATTTCTCTTAATAATGTCCCTTTGTACTTGACACATCTCTGCTTGGAAAGTACAGTAACTTTTGTACTTGGGTTTCAACATTTTTCCTGAACACATCTCGGATTGCTCTATCCTTTTGGCAGTGTTCATGGTAGGCTGTAAACCACTTTCATGACCATTCCACAATCTGATTTGCACTTTTATGCAGATGGATAGGTATGGAGAATGGAAAACATATACGCAGAGACGATAGAAGGAAAAGTGGGGTGAATCAGTTGTCTGGACACAAGACGGACATGGATGGGAAAATCTAGAAAGCAGCTGTCTGACACGGGACTGCAGGACGGCAAGCTAAGCAAGAGTTGGGGTGGAGTGCCAAGCCAGAGCAAAAAACGCAGCAAACTTAGAGCAGGACAATGCAAATCGTATTGCGTGGCACGGAGGTGGATGACGTTTCCATGGGGAAGGGGGAGAAAGCAATGCCACTTTGAGTACATTAGGATCAGGAAACTCCGATTATATCAATGGGTTCGATGTGGTGGGCCGCATACACACCTGCTGATGGAGACGTCAGTTTGTTGGAGGAGAGTGACTGCGTAGGGGGGCAGTACAGTTTCTCCTGGAGTGGCAATCAGGAGAAGTGTGCCTTCTTTGCTCCTCCTCATTTCCTATCACTTCTTGCTATGCCACTGCAATGTGCAGTGAAGTGGAATGTGGTGGCATGTGTAGTTGTGGAAAGCAGCAATCAGGTGTCCGGCTGATGACCACCGAAGGGTAGGTGTGAGTAGTCAGGGGAGATTCTCTTTCCTCCTCTCCGATGCTGGGTATGGTGGCTCAGTGGAATAATACATTCACTGGAGGGACCTGTGTTTGACCTCATGGTCACAGGTTCAAATCCTGGCGGGTCCACTCAGCCTCTTATCCTTTCTGAGGTCAATAAAATGAGTACCATTGAGTTGGGTAACATTAAACATCTGTTAGTCAGCGCCAAGATGCCCCTTGGGGGGTGAACGTGTGCTTTACAAATACATGTTATGTTATGATATCATCACTGTTTCTCACTGGGCCAGATGGCAGAAATACAGTGCAGGGAGTGAAAGGTCACTTCTTACCTGGTGTATGGGTGGGCAGAATGAAGTGGAGCCAGGTGCTCACTGGTTGTTGCTCATCTCTGTCAGTTAGCAGTGTAGGTGAACAGGAGTAGCAGTGAAGAAAGTTTTTAGTGGTAAGCAGGCTGGAATGAGAGAGTGATTGTGGTAAAATTCAAAAGGAAGGCAATGGCCATAAAAAATTACATTGGGACCATGAATGATGATAGTGTGTGGTCCAATGTTAGCTAGAAGTTCCAACAGAAGTAGCGCACTCCTGAGTGATGTTTAACTACATGTTACAAAAATTAAGTGTGTTAGGTACATTTGAGCAAAATCTAGTACGGGTAATCATTTCCTATTGGATAGAAAAAGATGAAGGGTATTTCACGTTTTTTCTGGAGTTTCTGAATGAGGTATATAGTATTCATTTCAGCAGTATGATTCCTGGAATTTGGAGAAGGCAGCAGGAAGGCCATGTTAACTTCTACTGTCCTGCCTCCTGTTATGACCTCATGTCTCTAAAAATAATCTGCTTTGGTTGGCCTAGGACCAAATCCATGGCACTGGGCTTGTTGAGCAACTAACAGTAAAGAATAAATTCTTGATGTTCCCAGTTTGAAAAATGCCCTGAAATTGTGCTTCTGGGTGATGGGAGGTTTCTCTATTGGTCTCTGGAGGATCACTTATAGATCCCATGCCCTCCTAATCTCCCCTTATGATCTGGTGGAGTCAGGGATGCTTAGTCCATGTTCCTCTTCATGGACTCCTAAGGAGTACAGCGTGAACATGTATGACTCAGGGTGCCAAACAATAGAGACCCAAATGTCCATTTGGCACCAGAGGTGTCCTTGCTTCTTGAGGCATGTCACATGGGTGAAAGGCACTTCATTATTGAATGGAGCCCAGTAGGCCCACGGCAGTGGACAATGGAATAGCCCAGGATTAGCACCAGAAGATGCATAGGTACTTCCTCTTTCTTGATATTCAGAAGGACTCTCAATCGCGGATGGAACTGAGAGGATGGATATATAAGAGGCCATACTGCCACCTGACAGGACATCTATCCACAAGCTTCTGGTCATGTGTTGCAAAAGCAGAACTGTGTCAGTACGCTGTCTTGATTTGAGGCAGACCTGTCCTGTCAGGAATGATTAAACTGTTGAAAAATCATTTGAAAGAACACAAATATGACTGAGTACATTTGTGATACATGAAGAATTTAGATGATTAGCCCTGATGTTTTCAATCCATTACATGTTCACCACACAGAAGGAGACCAGTTGACTCTCTTCCCACTATGCTTTGTAAAATATAAACTGTGGTTCAGACCTTAAACTCCTTTTTTTGTTCATGTAGCATTTCATATTTGTATTGGTTTTTTGTTTTTTTTAAATATGTTTTATTGAATTTTCATCCACAAACCAACACAGTATGTAGCAAGTATAATTACAATCCAAATACAAGCAGCCTGTCCTCATATCAGACAGAGAAAAATAAAAGTAAAACAAAAACATTAAGGGAAACACAACTGTACACTTCGCATTATTAAGGATCCCATTCAATCGTTCATCCTGTGCCGCCTATTTCCTGCTACATCGGAATATGGACGAACAATATTCAAAAACTTATCTAAATAATTTAACTGTAAACAAACCCCCTCCCCCTTGGGTCACCTGGATATACACCACCCGCGTATCATGTGCCTCAAAGTTATTATTAGTGCCAGTCGCTGTAGCCCACCCGTGGGCTCACCAGCCCGCGGCAATCTATACGGTATCACGGTCCTCTAGGCCCTGGCGGACAGTTTGTGTCCCCCCCCGTGAGCTGCGAAAGGGAACCCTCCTTCTCTTCCTCTAGCGGGACCTCTGTTATCATACCCTGCCATGCTCTCGCATCATCTTCCAATTTCTCGTCCATCCGGACTCGTCGCATGCGAATCAATTCCGCTGTAGCCCACTCCACCAAGTCTTTAGTCCAGTTTTTCATTGTGGGTGGCTGCGCGCTCATCCAGCTAATTGCTATCCGTCTCTTTGCTAACACTAGCCCCAGCTGTAGAAATCGCCTCGAAAGCTTTTTGCCCTTGGACCTTGGTATTAGTCCCAGGAGCACCTGTTGGCCGGAGTGCTGAATCGACCACCCCGTTACGTATTTCAAGTGTTCTAAGACCGCCTCCCAGAATGGGGTCACCCTTGGACACAGCCTCTTCTCGTGTGAGGAAATGTCGATCCACATAGTGGCACACCCTCCTGCTGTCCACCGAGTGATGGACATATGGTGGCTTATTTTCTTAAACGGCGCCACTGCCCATAACGGGGCCTCCGGGGCGTACGGCGCTCTCTTCAGTACTGTTTTTACTGCGTATTCCCATATAGTGGCCACCTGCCTAATAATGTAAGGGAGGTGCACTGGGGCTCGTGATCCCATCATGAGGAGCTCCGGGAGAGGGGTCTCCCCGTATGTACCCTCCAACAGACGCTTCTCCCAATTATCGCTTTCGTCTAGCCAGTGTGACGCATGCTGTAGTTGCGTCGCTAATATAGTAGTGTACGAATCTGGGTATCTCTAGTCCCCCCTGCTCCCATGTTCTCTGCAAAGTGTGTAACTTCACTCTTTTCCGTTTGGATCCCCACAGGAGGTCCACCAATAGTCGATCTAGTCATTTAAAGTACACCCATGGGATACGATAAAGAGAGTTCTGCAGGGTATAAAGGCATCGTGGGAGAACCACCATTTTATTCAGGGCAATCCGCCCCATCAGTGATAGCGGAAGATCTCGCCAGAACCTAATAGAGTTGCGAACCCCCTCCATGCATCTCCCCACATTAAGTTGATGGTATGCATCTGGCGTGTGTGCCAGCTGAACCCCGAGGTATCGGACCGTGTCAGTGACCCAGCTCATTCCCACTACCGGCAAAGCGTCTAGTCCCGCACCCCGTAGGGTTCCCATGGGGAAAAGTTTAGACTTCCCCGGGTTAAGGCAGAGTCCGGAGATCATACCGAAACAGGTAAGTTCCCGTAGAAGCTCCAGGACTGCTGTTTCTGGGCGTCTGAGATATACCATTGTATCGTCTGCATACATAGAAACAACATGCACCGACGCACGTAGCCGGACGCCCCGACCCTCCATTCGTCTTCTAAGGACTATCGCCAGCGGCTTCATCACTAGAGAGAAAAGGAGCGGCGACAGGGGGCAACCCTGTCGCGTACCCCGCTGGAGTTCCAGCTTATCCGACACCTGGTTCCGGAGGCGGATTCGAGCTGTAGGGTTACAATAAAGCAGCCTCAACCATCGCATATAGTCATCTCCTACTCGCATCTGGGCGAGAACCCGCCACATATACTCCCACTCAACAGCAGGCCATAGGTGTGCGTCTATGCAGGTTGTGGGTGGTATTTCGAGTGGGAATAAACCCAGACTGGTCGGGATGTACCAGCTGGGTCATATATGGCAAGAGTCTAGCCGCTAGTACACCGCTTAACACTTTCACGTCTATATTTAAGAGGGATATGGGCCTGTATGAGCCCGGCGAATGTGGATCCCTGTCTGGTTTAAGGATCATGGAGACCAGCGCCTCCATCATAGATGTGGGAAGGGTCCCCCTCTCTAGGGCCTCTGTGTACACTTCAAGAAGGCGGTCCCCCAACTCAACGGCAAAGGTCTTGTAGAACTCAGCCGAAAGACCGTCACTCCCGGGGCATTTCCCATTTTTCAGCTGCCGTATTTGCATCAGCTGTTCCTCCTTAGTAGGAGGCGCCCCCAGTGCCTCTGCCTCGTCTTCACTGAGTGTGGGAAACTCTATACCTGCAAAAAAGTCTTGATATGCATGAGGTTTATCGCGGAGTACTGACGAACATGTGTGTTTCAGGTGTGTTGCGAATATTTGGATAATCGCCTCCTGCGTGTGCAGCAATACTCCGCTACTGTCCCGAAGCTGAATGACCGGAGCTTGTTCCGTCTCTGTTCTAATTAGTCTAGCCAGTAGTGCTCCGGATCTGTCCCCCTCCACGTGTAGCCTCTGTCTATACGTAGTGTACCTGTACTTCTCTAGGCGGGTCCAGGCATCGAGCAGCTCTCCCTGAACCTTCCCCCACTCATCTCTATTCTCCGGGGTCTGATGCAGCGTATCCTCCAAGATCTTCAAGCGCTTCTCTAGAGAGTCTATGAGCTGCCGATGCACTCCATAGGCCGTCTTCATACAGACCCCCCCTAACGACAACCTTCATGGCCTCCCATTCCGTAGACCTCGTACCGGTGGACCCCCAGTTCTCCTCAAAATAATATTGGAGAGCCTCTCTCACCGCCCGTACAAAGGGGTGATCCAACAGGGCCTCAGCTCGAAGGCGCCACATAGGAATAGGTGGTACACCCGGTCCGGATATCAGGGTCAGCAGCAAGGGCACGTGATCTGACAGATACCGCGGCAAGTTCATATTTGTATTGTTGCTCCTGATTTAGACCAGGGAATTCAGGGTAGATGAGGGAAACAATTTAAAAGACCCCAAAAAGGACAGTCAGCTTCCTCTGGTTGGGCGATGGAGAGGCTTATAAAAAGAATTACTTATTTGTGTTGACTATTCATTCAGGGTAGTCACCATCCTAGTTTGCATCATCCATCATGATGTTGGTCTTTGAACGGGGCCAGCATAAATCCCATAGTCGATTAGGTTGGATCCAGCCCCAATCCCATTGAGATCTGGATCTCCTCTGAGGTAGGAAACACATGGGGAGTATGTCTTGTCTCAATAGCCACTGCTGTAGTGCTCAGTGGATCAGAAATACTGAGTCTGCTTTAACCCCCCTGAACAAAAGGAGAACTGGTGCTTTGGTGCAGGCAAAAATGCCATGCAGATGACTGGAGATGGATTCTTCTGCCTTCCAGATATAAATCACAGTCCATCATTCATCATTGTCTGAATCCATGCTCTCATAAACTCCAAGGATTAGGAAAGGACCAAAGAGAATGTAGATTCTCCAAGTAAATGAAGAGAGAATCTGGATTTCATTAAAGATACGGAGGCTGACATTATGCATATATCGTTTATTTGCCACTCCTTGCACCACTTAAAAGCAAAACAACACTAACATTAAAAAAAATCCAGAACTAGAATGTCAAAGTCTATATAAGTCCCAACACATCAGCCATCTTTCTCTTTTAAGCTGCTCCGGACCCGAAACCTGAAACATTTTCCTTGCCATGGTACCAATTAACCTCCTACACTTTCCTTCTTTTCTTACTGGTTATCTGAAAGAAAACAGCATGTGTCAAAATAATACACCTCCTTAACCACGTGCAAACCACAAATTCTCAACCTAAAATCAAAGCAAACAAATGTTCTCTTTTTTTTTCTTCTTTTTAAATTCTAACAACCCCTCTCCCAAACTACTCACCTGGGCAGGAGGGAGGGATAATGCTAACCTCTGTGTCTTTAACGAAATCCAGATTCTCTCTTCAAATACTTGGAGAATCTACATTTCATGTCAAGACCGGAGGCTAGCATTATGCATGTTCAAAGCTGTGAAAAAAACCAGACAAAACATGTTCGGTTTCAGATAGAACCTTGCAAACACATCCGCATTCGACCAGTCAGCTGCATGTAAAATCTTCTCCAACCGTCCACCATACGCAAACACATTACTTGCCATAGCACTTCTCACCGAATGAGCTCCAAATCTATCCATATCAATTCCGGCCTCAAACATGCAAGTCCTCACCCAACGGGCAATTGTTGCCGTAGACACTGGTCTGAAAGGTTTCACATAAGAGATCAACAACTGAACATCTCCATCCCTGCTGTACTCCTCCATTCTACTCTCATACTCCTTCAAAGTTTAGTTTAGTTTAGTTTAGATTTATACAGCGCGTAGCTGCCCCAGCAACGGGGCGTCCCAGCGCTACCCAAAGTACAGGTGGCTTAAAAAGAATAAATAAATAACGCCCAGCCCACATGGAAAAGAAAAATTAAGCCGGGAAAAGCCAGGTCTTTACGGCTTTACGGAAAGCCAGATGATTCTGGAGCCCTCTGATGGAAACTGGGAGGGAGTTCCAGAGTTTAGCTGCCAAAACTTTGAAAGATCGACCACCCGCTCGCGCTCTTAGGATTCGGGGGTACAAATAAGTCCCTGGTTAGCTGAGCGTAGAGAACGACTCGGAACATACGGCACAAGTAAAGCTGCCAGGACCGGAGGTGCTTGTTGAGTCATAATTTTATGGGCAACACACAGTGTTTTAAACTGGATTCGTTTTTCTACAGGTAACCAATGTAGTTTAGGTAGAAGTTTGGACACTGAGCATGATTTTGGGAGGGCCAACACTGCGCGGGCTGCAGCGTTCTGGATTCTTTGAAGGCGCTGAACACAGGATTTATTGGCACCCAAATATAGAGAATTGCCATAGTCTAACCTAGACAAGATTGTGGCCTGGAGAATAGTTTGACGAATTTTAGGGTCAAAAAACCCCAATAGGGGTTTTAGCCCCCTCAGGAGTCCAAAACAGGACCCTGCAACAAGTTTAGATTGAGTGTCAGAAGACAGGCCATTATCGATCCAGAAGCCTAGGTTTTTGACCACCTCTTTAGGCAGTGGTGCAGGTTTTAATTTGTCAACCACCTCACCACACACAAATTAGGATGCTCATCAAACTTAGGATAAAAAATAGATGCTGACATAGTCTTTGTTCTTCTAGTGATCTGAAAAATTACTCCATCTGGACTATAAAATCTATTATCAATCTCAAATGCTTTCACATCCAAAACCCTCCTAAAAGAAACCAAGCATAAAAGAGTTGCCAACTCTCCTGATAATTGTTTCAAATTCAAAAACCAGTTACCTGGCCATCCTTCAAACAAACGTAGGAGTAAATTCACATCTCATACGCCACTGTACCTAGCCCTTGGGGGTCTTCGTAATTTGATAACTTTCATCATCCTACAAACCAGTGGATCTCTACCTATAGAAATTCCTCCCACTAAGGCATGACCTGCTGGCACTGCAGACCTATAACAATTAATAGTTCTATAACCTAAACCCTTTTCAAACAAACCTGTTAAAAAATTAGAAAATTCTATGGCAGATGCTTCCACGGGATCCAAACCCCTTTCCATGCACCAACACAACCATTTCTTCCATGCACCGACATACCGTTTCCTTGTTCCTGGTGCCCAAGACTCCCTGAGTAACTCCTTAGCCTGTTCTGAAAGTCCTTCGACTTGCAATGATCCCCTGAAATCTTCCAAACAAGAAATCTCAAAGCCCCTTCCATAACCAAAGGATGAAAAACCCCTTCTGGACCTAGCAGTATGTCTTCCGAATCTGGAATTAAAAAGGATTCCTCTATTGCCAGCTCTAACAACCCTGGGAACCAAGTCTGACCCGCCCAAAAAGGTGTCACAAGAATTAACTGACATCTCAGCCTAATCACCATCAATAACACCCTCTGAATCAAGGCGAACGGTGGAAAAGCATACCCCCGTACCTTTCTCCAATCCTGCTGAAAAGCATCCACCTCCTTCGCCAGAGGATCCGGCCTCCAACTGTAATACCGGTCCAACTGAAATGTTAGCCTTGAGGCAAACAGATCCAAATTCAAAGGTCCCCAAATATGAAAGATCCTTCTGAAAATCTGCACATTCAGCTTCCAATCACTGTAACCCCTCAAATACCTTGAATTCCAATTGGCCACTAAATTGTCCTGACCTGGCAAATACTCTGCCTGCAAACCAATTTTCTGTTCCAGACAGTAACTCCAGATCTGTTTTGCCATCTGTGTCAAATTCCTCGATCTGCTGCCACCCACGCAGTTTATATATCTGACTGCTGAAACATTGTCCATCTTTAACAAAACAATGAAGTTCCTTAATCTTTTCCCAAAACTTTGTAAAGCAAAAAGACCTGCCCTCATCTCCAAACCATTTATATGCTCTGCACTCTCCTCGCCAGACCATCTCCCCCCAGTCTCCTGATCTTCCATACAAGCCCCCCAACCAAAAAGGCTTGCATCCGTCTCTATTACAAAATCTGTACAAATTCTGAATATTGCTCACCCATTCCAAGCCTCCAGATTGTCCAACCACCATAATAGCTCCTCTCGAGCTTCCTCTGCAATTACAACCTGGTCTCCATACCACAAGCCTTTCCTTAGTGCAACAGCTTTCAACCTCTGCAATGCCCCGTAATGAAGCGGCTCTGGAAAAACCGCCTGAATTGACAACGAAAACAAACCAATCACCCTTGCTAGATCTCTCAAAGTAACAGACTCCTTCCTCAATAAAGTTTTCACCTCCGATTTTATCTTTACTACCCTGTTCGCTGGTAGGCTCAACGACTTTTCTTTTGTGTTCACCATGAATCACAAAAACTCAAACATTGACTGGGAACCAGAACTGACTTCTCCTTGTTGATAAGAAAACCCAGTCCTTCCAACAGATTCACAACCACTTCCAGCTCTTCCTTTAACTCCTTCTTGTTCTGAGACATTATCAGAAAATCATCCAAGTACATGATCATCCTTAAACCTCTTTCCCTGAAAAATTTCGCAACTGGGCGTAAAACCTTCGTAAAACACCATGGTGCTGATGCCAACTCAAATGGAAGGCATGAAAACTTATACAGGACTCCTAACCATTTTAATTGTAGAAACCTGCGACTCTCCCCTGCTGTTGGAATTGTAAAATACGCATCCTTTAAATCCAATTTGACTAACCAATCGTTCTCCTGCAAAATATCCCTTAACAGATGGATCCCCTCCATCTTGAAATGTCTGTAAATGAGAAACTGATTTAAGTCTCTTAAATTGATCACAGGCCTCCAACCCGTGTCTTTTTTCCTGACCAAAAAAAAATTGTACTCGCAAAACCTTGTCTTCCCTCGGACCCCCTTTCTATGGCTCCTTTTTGCAACATTTCCTGAACTTCCTCTTGCACTAACTTCTGTTGTTCCTCTTGAAATACAAGCTGCCTTGGCTCCCTCATTTGTCTTGGACTTCTCTCGAATTCTAAAGAATACCCTTGGACTGCGTGGATCACACAAAGATCCTTTGTTAATACTTTCCAATTCTCAACAAACCATTTCAATCTTCCCCTACCCTTTTTGGGGAAGAACCATAAGGAGTCTTCGTACTTACCTTGAACTCCTTGCGAAAACTGTGACCGACCTCTTGTCTGGCTCTTCTGCTTGATCTTCCCCTTTGGTGATATAAAATCCCGTAGCAGACTGGAATCCTCTGAAACTTCCTCATCCATGATGTTGGAATTAGTAATGGGACCTTGTATTTGTTCAGCCATGGAAACGTCCCCTTGCCCAGGCCCGGTCAAAAACACTTCTGCCACCACCCTTCTTAGTGATGACTGAGCCTTATCCAAACTGGTGAAGGTGGATACATGTTTTACTAGCCCCTTCACCAATCCATCACCAAACAAATAACCCTTAGGGTCCTTGGAAGGTTCTTTTTTTGCAAAATCTCCCAATTTGGGACTTATTTTCATTAATACCGCCTTATGCCTTTCAGCCATAATAGCTGAATTTGCGTTTCCAAGAAAGTAGACTGCCCTCTGAGACCATCCACGAAACAAATCAGTATCTACCTGTACACCCTTGATCTTTGCCTCCTCTGCCATATCCAAACTACTCGCCAATGGCCCCAGAATGTCCAGTAAACGATCCTGACACTGCTTAAGTGCCCTCTCTAACCCCTTTCTGGGATCTCTACCCATCTTAAATAGGAAACTGATCAAATCAGGATCTAAGTCAGGCGTAGCACAAGCCTTGTCATCAACTACCGGCCTAAGCACTCTGCTCTCATTACTGCCCTGGATTCCTTCTCTAATGGCCTTCTTACCCATAGCTTTAAAAACTCTGCCACATGCGGTAGTGGCCACCAATCTGCACTTCTTGAGTGCCTTATCATTTCCGGGCTGAACATATCCTCTCCTTCTGGCTCTTTGACAATCCCTCTCTCTTTTCTCTCCTTCTCAACTTTGTCTACATCCATGTTCCAACCATCCTCAAAATAATTATCTAATACGAATTCATCATCATCCTCATATTCCTGACTAATCTCATCCTCCCCATCTTTTCCAATTTCACTTGTGCCGCTAAGGACACCTTCTTTTGTGCCGCGAAGGACACCTTTATCATTTGTGGCGCTTGGCACACCTTTCTCTCTTGTCAGGAATCTGACACCAACCTCCATATTTTTTACCTTCCTTCTCCTTTTTCCTGTTCCCTTCTCTAAATTCTCTTCCTCATCTACTGACTAAAATTCCTCTTACAACGAATCCACAGCCTTCCTCTTTCTTCTCAAAACACTTTCAAATGCCTCCTTTACAGAGGTTCTCACCTCTTCCTGCACCATTTTCCTCAAAGATGATTCTCCTGCACCAGAAGATTCTCCTCTTTGCTCATACTTCTTTCCTTCCTGAAAAATATCTAAAACCAAATCTACCTAACACCTTCCTCTATTAATCCAAACCTCCCTGTAATTGAAACCTTTCTATTTCTTTTTCTTCTTTTTTTTCTGCCCAAAGCAAACGCGAACGCTCCGACCAACCAATCTGTCAAAATCAGCTGTTTGACAGTTAATTTCAGTTGGTCTGAGCAACGATCGCCGCCTACTTTAGTAAAAAGGCAGATTGTTACCTTCAACCAACGTGTAAACACTACGCTCGTACCTAACCAGAATGGCAGCCACGTAACTTTGTCGCGCACGCATGCGTGATGACTTCCTGACTGCCACTACGAGCGCCACCAAGGAACAATCCTGTTCCCAAGAGGCGTTCTCCCACTCCTGAGATCTCGCACCAGCACAGGTCAGTTACATTTAAACTTACCCTTTATGGAGCGCGAGCTCAAACAACCGCTCGCGCTCCTACAGAAAAGCGATTTCTTTACAAAAAACCTTTAACCTTACGAACCTAACTACAAAATGCTTCAAACCCATAAATTGGGTTAAATCACCTCAAATCACCTTGGGTTACATCAAATAAACCTATTCTGCCCCCTCTCTTTAAATGTTAAATAAAATTCAATCAACACAAGTTCTCCAAACATATTCTATCAAACTTAAATAGAATCCCAAACCAAGATCTTATCACACAAAATCTATACATTTAAATATGCACCAGTCTGACGCAATACTTATCTGTCAAGGAGCAGCACATAAAAGAGGAAGATGGCTGCTGTGTTGGGACTTATATAGACTTTGACATTCTAGTTATGGAATTTTGTGAATGTTAGTGTTGTTTGCTTTTAAGTGCTGCAAGGAGTGACAAATAAAAGATGTATGCATAATGCTAGCCTCCGGAGTCTTGACATGAAATTGCTTGTTATTGATCACAAAGGTAATTTCCTCAGGAACATTGCAAACCATGCTCATATCTATTTCATACTCATGAAAAGGAGAGTTACTGAGTAGGCCTGGGCTACGTTTTAATTACGCCAGAGTACTAGAAGTCATTTTGCTAATTTTGTGTTACTCTTTTGAAAAGCATCACCGAAAGATGATTGGTTGTGATTGATCACAAAGATGACTAACTCAAGAAGACTGCAAATCATGCTCATATCAATTTCAGACTCAGGAAAAGGGGAGTTAATGAGTACGCCTGGGTAAAATTTTAATAACACCAGAGTAATAGGGGTAATTTCAGTGATTTTCTGTTACTCTTTTGACATGAAATTACAGAAATTGCGTACCTTTGCATATGAGCATTTTGTGGCACAAAAATCAGTCCACAGGAGCACATGAACAACTAACTTAGTGGATGCCAGCGGCTGCTGTTCATATTCTGTTGCATTTAGAAATATTTTCTAGTGCAAAATGCATATTTTGGTCCATTTTGGATGCAAAGCTTCATTTTGCTCAGAGAAAATAGCGCTAAATGCTGGGTTATCCTCCTCATGTATCCACTCAAACTCACAAAATGTTGCTGTAATTTCATGTAATTACGCTAACGCAAATTATGCAAGTAATGCCCACCCCATTAATGTGTCAATAATTGAGACGGAGTTGATTGTGACCATGAGCACCCGAAACTGATATTACCTTCCTGGATTGCAAGTTTTAGGAAGCACTGACTAGATGTTTATATGTCAACATGCAGGTATGCCCCATGTAGGTACTGTAATACCAGATAAACCATAAGAGGTGTGTGGATTATTGTAATGTGAAGGAATCACATTTCCCCCTTGGCCTGCACTCTATGCCATTGCACTTTGCACCACTATACTCTACTCTGCATCACTCTACTCTATGCTACTGCACTCTAAGCCAATACACTCTATGGCATTCTACTCTTCACTACTCTATGCTACTGCACTCCACACCACTGCACTGCACACCTCTCTAGTCTGCACTGCTTTACTATATGCCACTGCACTCTATGCCACTCTAATCTACTCTGCACCACTCTTCACTACATAACTGCACACTATGCAACTGCACTCTACACCACTGCACTTTAAGCCAATGCACTCTATGCATTCCACTCTGCACCTCTGTATGCTATTGCACTCTATGCCACTGCACTCTACGCCACTATACTCTAATCTGCACCACTGCACTCTACATCACTCTAATCTACTCTTCACCACTCTACTCTGTGCCACTGCACTCTCTGCCACTCTACTCTATTCTGCACCACTCTACTGTATGCTACTGCACTGTCACTCTGCTCTGCACTCCTCTACTCTGTGCCACTGCACTCCATTCCTCTGCAGTCTTTGTCAATGCACTCTACTCTGCACCACTCTACTCTATGCCACTGCACTCTACGCCACTCTATTCTGCACCATTGCACTCAATGCCACTCTACTGTGCACCACTCTACGCCACTGCACTCTATTCTCCACCACTCTACGCCACTGTACTCTACACCACTCTACTTTATGCCACAGCACTCTATGCCACTGTACTCGACTCTGCACCACTCTACTCTGTGCCACTGCACTCTACGTCACTGACTCTACTCTACACCACACTCCTCTATACCACTGCACTCTACATCACTGCACTCTATTCCACTCTACGCCACTGCATATTATTCCAGAACACTATATGGCACTCTACTCTGCACCGCTCTACACCACTGCACTCTACTCCACGCTAATATACTTTGCACCACTCTACACTGCGCTCGACGCCACTCTACTATACTCTGCACAACTCTACTCTACACCACTGCACTTTACGCTACTGCACTCTACACTAGTCCACTCTAAGCTAGTCCACTCCACTGTATCGTACTCTACGCCACTCTGTGCCACTCTACTCTATGGCACTCCACACCACACAGTGCCATTCTACCCCACTCCTCTCCACGCAATGCCACTCTATTCTATACTACTCAACTCTATCCCACTTCACTCTACCCCCACTTCACTGTACGGCACACTGTTCTATGCCACTCCAAGCCACTCTACTCTACTCCACTCCGCTCTAAGCCACATTACTCCATGCCACACTACTCCACTCTGCACCACTCTGCTCCACTCCACTCTAAACCACTCCCCACCACTCTAAGCCATGCCACTCCACTCTGCTCTACTCTGCTCCACTCTACTCTACTCCACACCACTCTAGTCTACAAGACTCCATGGCACTCTACTATACTCAACTCTGCTCTATGCTACTCCACTCTACATCACTGCACTGTACACCACTCTACGCTAGTCCACTTCATTCCAGGCCACTCCACACTACCCTATACATCTCCACTTTACGCCACTCCACTCCAATCTACTCTACACCACTCACTCCACTCTATGCCACTCACTCCACTACGCCATACCACTCTACTCTAGTCCACTCTGCTGTATAATATGGCTAAAAGACATTGGCAAATCCAATACCTCTCGCGTAGCCAAAATCTATTGGCATTACCAATGCTTGTTCTAGTTACTGGCAGGACCCAGACACCTCTGGCTATGCCACATTTTCAGGATAACTACTGACTTTGTAAATAAGTGTCATGCATTCCTTGTAGATTCATATTTAAATCTGTTGTGATTATATCCTTAAATCTAGATTGGTTCTGCCCACCTGAACACACAATGAATCTCTATGCCATTCCAACCAAAACACATAACTCTAAACGTTTATAAATTGGATACAAAATGAATGTTTTACTATTAATGTTCTTGATTTTTTTCTGGCAATGTTTTAATGTAATTGATATCATTTATGTGAGGTAATTTTTGTCGTTGTTGGCACTGCGGTGGGACAGATACCGTTTTTTGATCGAACCATATTTATCTGATACACTTGGATTTTATATTCAGGTTAAATTTAATTGCCAGCAGTTATTTTCTTTTATGCTGTTTGAGTGCCATGTTAGAAATGCTATCTCCATAGGGTGGGAAGCACAGTGAAAAATCATGGTCTGCCCAAGGTAGAATTGTCTCTGAAATGGAAATGTAATGAAGTTTAGGCTTTAATTTGCACTTCATGTCTTCCTTACAGGTATTTAAGGAGAAAGTGTTGAGATATGTCACTGAGAAGAAGATGCCAAAGAGGAACCACAGTGACAACCTGGTAACTACCTACGTACCTAGTTAACATTAAGGGCTATCTGATATAAAACTGGTCTAGACACATCAGACTATTTCCAGTCCCTTGGCACCAATATCTAAGACAGTGAGGATAATCGATAATCATGTTCTATTGAACCAGACACATAGTATCATCTTAATCTGCCATATCAAGAGCATCCTTCCAGGCGATTGTTTTGCCATAGGCCATTTCCCTGAACACAAACAAACAAAATTCGTTCAAATTCAGGGCTTGATTAGTAAATGATTTCATGTTTGTACTGTGTCGTTGTCTGTTGTATGTGGGTCTATTCTGAAACTGTTAACCTGGTCAGCGATTCCTCCTCGATCATAATCTTGATCGCTAATAACTCATCATAGGTATATATATTTTTTAAATAGAAGTTATAACAATTTAAAGGTTTGCTTTACTTATTTGATACCTTCATTAATAATTTCCTATTTAACCTAGAGGAGAATCACAAGGTACTAATAACAAATGTTAAAGCACATTCTGCTTCAGAAATTGTTTTATTATTTCACTGAGGACACGCAACTGTTTCTGTCACCCTACACAGCCATACTGTTTTGAATAACCCCATAAAGATGATAAGCTCAATGGAAACACCAGGACTCTGACTGGGACATGCATGTTGCACAGTAATACTAGTCACAAGTGATGTGCATTCCTAGCTATCCTAGAGCCACTAGGCATATAGGTTAGGTAACCACCCCAGGAAGTAACTTTAATACTTCTGTGAACATGGGCATCAATTAGGAGTAGCCAGCGGTAACAGCTGATACCCCATCTTTGCCCTTTGGTAACTCTATAACCCTAACACTGTGCTTGCTACCCCCAGGTTTCCAGGGATAAGAAGGCATTAGGAGGATTCAAACATAGAAGGGGTTTTGTGACCCTATTTATTTTGGGTAGAGTCCTCTACTTGCGGCCCCCCCCCACCACCACTCAGTGCCACACAAGAGGCTGTTTATGGGCTAAGGGTTGGCTAAGGAGTTAACTTCTTGCTCAGGCTGTGATTTATGTAACCTCTGAATCCCTGTCTTTTTGGTGTTATTACAAGAATATCTTTGAAGCTGGGCTTACACATGAGTGGACTAGTCATGTGTGTATCAGAAAAAGTAGTATTGCTTTTATAATACATATCAATATACTTTTACACAGGTGTAAAGGTGGCCAGCCATATAGGGCCCCTAAGACATACCTCTTGGTTACCTTGTCTGGTGATTCTCAATTTAATATACTTTCACTCATTCCATATAAGTATTAAAATGGTCCAGGTTAAATTTTAATCAATGGCTGCCATGGAACAGTATTGTTAACAGCCTGTAAAATATTTCAGCCAGACTTTCTGAAGATTTTAGCAGCCTTTTGCACTTTAAGTAATATATATATGTGCTTGAAAAAATATTTTAATCAGTTGGTATAATGTTGGAAGCAGTACTTTTTTGGGCTCTTCGTATCATGGCAAATATTGTAAAGAAATCTTCAAGTGATCCAGAAATAATGGCTGAACAAAATTACACCAAACTTGGCATGTCAAAGATCTTTACTCCACAAAGTGCCTTAACTTGCTTTGGTCTAAATTCGTTCTGTAGTTTACAAGAAATTGGCATTTAAAAAGTGTTCCAGTCTGGCCTTTAAGAGTTAAATTTGATAGATATCTGGAGTGATAATTCGCAGATCGTCCACAGATTTGCAAATCCACAGAGGATTAATGAATCCAAGTAAAAAATAAAGGCTCACCATTGGACGAAGGAGATTTTTCTCCTGCCGTCCATTGTAAGTTTCTATCCTTGCTAGTGCTCTTCCATTTGCCTCATTTGCTGTTGGCGTCAGCGTTCACCATGCCCTCTCTTCATGTTGGACAACCTTTGGCAGCAGAATTCGGACGTCTACCGCTGCCTACTCCGTTGGTTTTTGCTTTTGCATGCTGAGCAGTGGTCAAAGTGGGGTGGGATCTTAGGAGCACAAAGTGCCCCTCCTTTTTTAATTTTACGAAAACGGTTCATCTACATTTTTGTGTAAAGACAGCCATCCCGGGACAGTTAATTCCTGGGGTTGAAATGCTTCAGCTGAAGTGCAAGGCAGGGAGTCTTCTGTGCTGTGAAACCAAAGGAAGGGCAGACAGCTAAACAAGCCTTCTTGCCAGGGTGCGTGCTTGCCTGAAAGAAATGTAAATGTCAATCTGCAAATATAAAGGGTGACCGGTATTTACTTTAAATGATTCAATCACTTGAAGCTTCTTGATGACCAGAGGTCGAAGTGGGGGGATCTGCGTGGCACCACGTGCCCACAGTGGCGGATGGTGACATTTGAAAGTGGTGAGGCGTAAAACAATTGTCGTACTTCACTGCGGCGAGCGAGCGTAGTTCGCGAGCCTGAACCACCTATGGGGGGTTCGAGGGGGTTCTCCCCCCGAGAAAATTTTGAAAAAAGAGTCGGCAAATGGTGCATTTTCAAGCAAATTTGAGAGTGCAATCCCACTATTTGGACTCCTGCCTCATATTCTCCACACGTCCAACTCAGAAGCTGTATGTAACAACACAAGATGGCCACCACCTATTGCGTGGGTGAGTTTATGGGCAGTGTTTCTTAGAGAAATTACACCGTCCTTTAATCAACACAGCCCAGAATAACAGCAACCTACCACACACCGACACAAACCTCCAGCCTCTAGTATTCGGCAGCGCCTAATTTGTGCCGGTGCTGGCCAACGGCAGTCATTTCTGGGGACCAAGAGTTAATTCTTTCATCATCATACGTTGACCCTGGGAAAGAAAAACTAATGGAGAAAGGGAGTGAATGAGGGGGAGAAAGACAATGAAACGGCAATAAAGAGAGAAAGCAGGCCACGCGAGTGAGATAAATGCACAGAACGTGGAGGTGGAAGAAGGGGGCATCAGGTGGAATTGGGTCTAGGCAGCCCTGGTACTAGGAAATCACAGCATACATATCACCCGTTACCACAAATGGCATTTCTGCAGGGGAATGCCCACGCCTACTGTCCTTGAACATGCGATTCAGTAAAGCCCACTAGTGTCACTCATAAAACAGTCACAGGTCACTGAAGTTCACAAATTCATCTAACGCAGCAATGTTAATATAAAGGTTCACGCTACTGTGACTGTCGCACACGTTCACAAATTGAATCAGCCATTGGAAACCTTGGCACTTTGTGGGCAGTCCTGCAATGCCGGTAGCGTTGTCATGCCATACTTGAGACAAATATTGCAGACTATCAAGAGAACATAACATATCAATAGGCATGCCAAAATACCCATTTTAGAACAAATTTATAAACGCACGCTGACCTACTTCGAAAGAAACAGGGCAAGTCTAAAAACAAATAAAGAAACATTTGTAAAACATGCAATTTCTGCCTTTGCTAGAGCATGCGGTCATGTGAATAAACTCGGCTGACTCGGCGAACCCAAATAAAGGAATGACCGATAACTCGAGTGTGAGGGAGCTGCTGGTATAAGTCAATGACAAATTCCGTAGGGAGCGAGAGAAAAAAAGAAAGGGAAAGCGAGGAGACCTAAAGTACGAGACAGAGAACGACAGAGAAAGAGAAAGTGAGACACAGGAAGGACGGTGGCAGCACGCCCTGGTATACTTTGAAGTTAAGACACGTAATGCAAAATCAATTCGTTCTTGACACTAGCAGCATGTTGCAAAAATAATTAGAAAAGGCACAGGTTATACAATAAAAGGAAATTCTGGACAGCTGTTCGGCGTGCTGGGGGCATTCCACATACAGTCACGGCCGGCAAAACGGGCGGGTGGGTTCGCGCGGGGGGGAGGGAAGTGGGACGGTCACGGTAATCTTATCTATATAAAATAAAAAACGTACCTTCCTCCGCGACCGCATCACGCGCCGCCGCCTCCGCTCCTGCTGCTCCTGGCGTGTTCTAGGCAGCCTCCCTACTCCTGCTCCCCTAAGCCAATCACAACGCTGCAATGGCAAAGTTGTGATTGGTGAGGTGCAGCGGAGAGCGCCCCAGCCGGGCGCCTAATGGGAGGCCATTTTCTCTATGTAGGCTGCATGCAGCCTACATAGTGAAAATGGAGAGTGCGCATGACTGGTTTGGTCGGCCCTGGGGCCGACCAAACAGTCAGGGCCAATAACATTGGGCAAGCCACTCCCCCCTGCCCTCGAAGAGGACCGCCCACCCGCCCGCCCCCAACCAGGCACTTCTGCTTTCTCGCAGTGTGAGAAGCAGAAACATAAAATGGTAGTTTTTACCATTTATGTTTCTGCCTTCTCGCACTGCGAGAAAGCAGTGGGGCGACGCCCCAATGGGGGAGCCGCCACTGCGTGCCCATGTTTTTTTAGTTCTAGAAAAACAGTTCCCCTACTTTGTGTGAAATGACGACTGTCCCGAGACTGTTAAATCCGACAGTTTTAATGCTTTAGCGTAGTGTAAGACAGGGAGTCTCCTGTGCAACCCAGGGAGGTGCATACAGCTAAACAAGCCATGGTGTGAAACCGAGGGAGGTGCAGACAGCTAAACAAGCCATCTTGTAAGGGTGTCTGCTTCCGTGAAAGAAATGTAAATGTGCGCAACTTGTCAATCTGCAAATCTAGAAGGTGCGTGGAAGCCGGTATTAGCTTTAATTGATGGAATCACTTCCTGATACACGTTCATTCTTTTTGAGAAAAATTGTAAGGGACCTATCAGCCAAGGTGTGAAATGTGTGCTATTAAAAGACTGTTATAAAAAAAACTTTGCACTAGACACAGTCTGGGTTTTACTAAAATCTATATTGTGAAAGCATGTTTTTACATTAAGCCTTTTTTGCGTATTTTGTAGCGACCTATCTGATATTGTGATAATGCAAGATTAAAATATTGACTTGCATGTTCCCAGTGCTTTCTGTTACAGACCAGACTGGGATGTGGTAGCACTAAACATGCACAGGTCACTATTCTCCACTGCACTAACCAGGATCCAATTCACTGGCTCTCTGGCGCAGTGCATTAACTAATAGAGGTTTCATAATGTCTTAATAGTGCATTTCCCATTGATTAACATAAGTTGCATTTAATTTTCATTTAAGCTGTGCGCTAATATATATGTAGTTACCTGAAGGTGAAAGACTGAAACAAGTTACAGAATATTTTGCTTTTTTAGCCAAAAATTCGACCACGCCCCCAGGCTCACTCACCCCTTCCCACTGCACACAGCATCACAGTTCTTAGACTTTTTGTTTTTTAATGCATTTCGACCACTAATGCTGAGTGAGTCCGGAACATTCTGATATACTGACATTTGTGAATTTACCTGAACAACACTATACCTGGTTACTCTTCAATTCACTCAACATTATTTTCAAATCAACTTGGGATCGGTTTAAGAAGCTCTTGGAGCCTGTGGAGCGGCTACTCAGCTCGCCATGCTCCCCTCCCGCCTCCCATCCTACCTGCACCATTGTGCTTGCACCCCCAAGGAGCTGGGTAGTGGTGCGAAGAGCATGGCAGGAGAGGGGGCTAGATAATATCAGGTGGGGGCAGGTGGGTTTGCTCTGGTCAAAGGACAAGCCAAACGGCAACGACTGTTTACTTGCTATTAACTGCAAAATTTGAACAGCTGAATCTCGGCCAAGGTGACATTATGCTCGGTGATAACCTTTCTACAATTCCTGTTACCTTGAATGCACGTCAACATTTCTACATGATCAACCTTAACTTCAGGCTTCTGTGGGTGGTGGTGACAAGGTACAGAGTGAGGAGGTGTCATCTGATACTGATCTGACATTGATTTGATACTGACAATTGTGGGTTAACCTGACATACTGAAATTTGTGGATTACCCTGAACAACTTGATTGTTGCAGATTTTAATGGTCAGGGGCGTACTTATCTACTAGTGAACATTATTTTTAGCTACCATTAAATGCCTCAGGGAAACACCTGCAGTGGCTACTACTTCTCTTGTCTTCACTCCTTTAAACTGCGTATACATAATTGTGGCATTAATTTGCCATTACTAGTGTTTTTAACATAAGGAACCCAAGAGCACAAATGACAACGTCAGACATCAGTCAAATGGGACCATGCAAGAGGAAAGATAGCAGTAAGTCTGGGACTAAAAATTGAAGAGGAAGCGCTAAAGCCGCAAATTAAGCTTCAAAACTAAGGTCTGGAAACAAAAAGCAATCGATCAAGACATGCTTTGAGCCAGTAAGCCCGTCACTCCTAGTGTCACATCAGACAATGGACGATAATATGGAGCCACTGTCTTTTCAAAACCATTTGCAGATAGTAACTGTGCAAAATGAATGCTCCAACTAGCATATGAAACCCGGGCCAGGAAAAGGCGCAGTCAGACCCGATGGGGACCCGGGTCAAATGCCGCCCGGAGGCAGGAAGCCCTCCCCCCGTCACGGAAGCCCGCGAAAGAGGGGCGACCAGCATTGGTCGCCCCAGGTAGGCAACGGCCTCCCCAATCAGGGGGCGAGTTGGCAAGCAGCTGGGGGGGGTTAAATAGGGGCGCAAGGCCCCGAGTTAGCATACAACCCCCCGCTGCAAGGAGAAGAAGGAATATAACCTCATCGCTTTGGAAGAGAATTGAAGTCACCACCATGCAATGCAGCGAGACTTGGGCCACGCTCGGCGGCCCACCGACGAGGAAGAACACAGACAGGCACTCTGGGGGGTAAAAAGCAAAGGTGCAGGATAGTCCAAACAGAGATCCTGTCTCGCGTTGGAATGGCCGGCTGCTTAGGTCGCTAACCGCGGAATGGGTCGGAGCGGGCGGCGGTGCCCCCGAAGACGAGTCATCAGGCGGTGGAGGTGAGCACGGGGCAAGGCTACTGAAGCGCAGAGAGACTTGCTCTGGGTGGGTAATCTCAAACGGTTAGTGGGGCTGTAGCTCAGTGGTAGAGCGCATGATTAGCAGGCTGAAGCCCCGGGTTCAATCCCCCCGCATTTCCAGGCTACGCTGTGCTTTAAAATTTCTCACCGTAGCGGCATATCGTTCTCGTGTCCGGGGTGGGCTGCCATCTACACACACGTGATGGGCAGACAGAGTTAGGCGGCCAGCCCCAGAGGAAGTGCTAGCATTTGGCACTGCATCGCTGGCGTCAGCGCGGCTAGGGCAGCTGAATTTGCAGCTGAAATTGGTCGGGCAGATACATAGGAAGCTTCTGCCTTGCGTGTCAGAACGTGGTTGAGGTAGGCATAAATCTGATAGGGCATTGCTGTGTGGCCACGGGTTGTTACCTCGGCATACTGAGGGCAGTTAACCGGGCGCCAGTGGGATCTGGTAGAGCGCAAGTTTTAGGCGGGAGACTCAAGGGCTTCGCACCCTCCCCCCTCAGCGAAACTATCATGGCATTGTTTGGGGCAGTTCAAACTGGATGAGGCAGGCTTTAATGCGCATGTAATATTTACTCAAATCCTACACAATGCCGCCGAGTAAAGTTAAAAGGTTGTCTTCTCCTGTGTCACGGCATGGGGTGGTTGCCTCGGCTCCCCTCCCCATGTCCGCTAAAATATTAGTCGCTGCTTGTATCCAATTTCAGGTTGGCGCATAAGCTGTCCGCAGGAAGACTGAAGACTGATTTGGCTTTACTGTTATAAAAAACGTGCATCCATGGTACAGAGAATATCACCAGCAACTTTTAGCTCACTGAGGCATCCTGTATTAGCTGTGTTGTGTAACTTTAATTGCATCGCCAGGGGAAAGAGCGAGAACAACCTTCTTAGCAGCAGTTTTTCGGGACACACTTTATAACTGGGATACAAATTTCAATTTGGTTAAATAGTTACGACACAAAGGAGTGGTGAAAGGTAGCTTGCTTGTTTGACTCCAGCATTAGCCCAAATTTCCTTTCAAGCTTCAGCGCCTCCCGCTCACGTTCAGGGTTGTCTCGCATATAGGGGTTGGATTAGGTTGCCGGGTAACAACCTATGGTGGTTTGAGCCAATTAGACAATCGTTTTCTGATCTATCAAAGCCAGAGCAAAGGTTTCTTATCTATCAAAGCCAGAGCAAAGGGGTAGTCTAGAAATACCTCGCAAATGGGTTTATTCTTAACTAGTGTACCGGTTAACCAAGTGTTGGCGCGTGAAGGCTGGGTTGAACATTAAAAAACCAATCAAGAAGACCTTTTAGTAGGAAGCAATTGATAGAGTCATTCTAGACGTTCATTCTTGCCGTAATGGGGGACGGTTTCTGGGAGGAAGGGTCGCGGGTTTTCCCAATAGTTGGAGGATGTGCTGTCTTAGCTCCTTGTGGCCTTACGGCTAGAGCGGTCGACCTCAATGCGGGGGTACCAGGTTCGAGTCTCAGCAGGGACGCTCAACATCTTGTGATTCTGGGCAAATCACTGAATCTCCCTCTGCATAACAAAATAAAGGGGACACAACTGGTGCTCTTGTAAGGCGCTCTGATACCTTCGGGTCAAGTTTGCGCTATTTAAAACTCTGGGAAAGAAAAGACAGGAGTGGTGGGCGTACCCTGCTTCATTCTATTTTTCTGACGGACACGGTGAAGAACTCTCAAGAGACACTGTATTTAATTCTTTGCAGCCCCCCCCCCAAAGCCCCCGGCAGCAGACCCCCCCCCTTTGGAATAGAGCACCGAGTTAAACAGGCGTAGCAATCGGATTGATGCAGGCATGTATACATACCTGCACAATCATAACCTGGTTCTCACCCATCACCCTGCGGCGCCCCGCTGCGGTTTAAAATATTAGCTTGGTTTATAACCCCCATCTTGCGGCCCAAATTAATGCGTTAGGTATGTGATAGAGTGCCCACTGGTAAAGTGGCTGAGAGAGCAGGTGGGCTCCAGGAGAAGATGCCTCAAATCGTCAAATCTAATCAGCGGTGATTAACAGCGCCTCTTTAAGGTTTAATATATTTGTTAACGGAGCCGGTTTCCTCCAAGTGATCAGGGGAGAATCTCCATTTTACAAAGGTGTTAATTTTAGATTTGCTCACCAGCACTGACAGTGTGTTACTATGAATTCTCAGAAACAGATAAATCCAGGGGATTTTTTACCATGCACAGTTGTAAGAAACTGTGTCAACCGTTCCCCACCACATTTTCTTTGTTCCACAATAGAAGTGGCTAGACTGATGGAAATCCCGCAATGGTTTTCTACCTGCCTTAATGAAATCTATGGGGATTCAAAGACTTACACACGTTGTATGTTGGTGTTCTGCAGACGTATTGTCTAGCGGTTTTAATTATTTAAAATGTTAATGTTAATGAAACTTGTTGAGCACACAAATACCCGAGGGTGTCTCGGCGCTGTGAATGCAGTATACCCAGTCCGGTGATTAATTCTGAAATAACCATGTTTTTAACTTTTTCCTGAAGATGGTGAGGGAGATAGCCCCTCTCAGCTCAACAGGGAGCGCGTTCCAAAGTTTTGCTGTGCGACCTCACAAGCCATCAGGTAACAAGCACAGGAACTTTCTGGGACCTGTATTAATTGTCGTTACTGGTGATGCAATTTTAAATATAGGGACAGTAGCAGGAGGGCAATCACATGCGGGATTCAGACTAGTGTGACTGGGACCATGAAACCAATTAAGAACTGTTCACTGACTAAATTATGTCCCTAGCAACACCCTGCAGAAGTAGACAAGTTAGCTGTCTTCCATTTATTGGCGTCATCAATATTATTCTTAATTATTAGGGTGGATCAAGGCTTGCCAAAGGCCACAGGGACAGGACACAGGCCACAGGTATCGCCGAATGCACTTTGGGACACCTGGGCGAGGCAGAAAATACACGTTTTAGCACTGCAGCTGATTTCAAACTGGACATATTGAATAGAGGGATTGCGTACTTGCATGGTTGCATGTTCCAAAAATAAAAGCTAGGAACAGAAAGTTCACTGGCGTCGAGTTGGGTAGCAGCCTGAGCTGCGGACTTCGGGGCCATTGGCCTCCAAGTTCGGGGGTCAGCGGCAACACTCTGTAATTCTGGGCAGATCACCTAATCGCCCAGTTCCTACAAGTCAGCGCCTCATTTTCCAGGCAAGAAGGCGCACAAAGCGCAAGGTCTGTCGGGCTGCAGTTCTGGGCAGCATCCGTCAGGGCCAGGAGGTTAGATGCGGGCTGCATACATGCCGACAGGGCCGCAGCCAGGTCCAAAGGTTAGGGCTAAAGGGATTTTTTAGAAAGACTCTGCTGCAGAGTTCTTGTTTGGATCAGCAGTCCCGGGCACAAATTGAGACGTCAGATAACGCTGTTGAGCAAACATTCTTACGGGAGAGAGACTGTAATATTGATTGGGCCAGCCCTGCCTCCGATACAATACCATAGAGGGTCAGGGTACCCTGCTGGGGAGGGCCGGGCAGCAGGCAGAGGACAAGATGGTTTACAGAGTTAGCAGGATGGTAACCCTCCTTGTTTCTTTTAATACTTGCAGTTCATAAGTTAAAACGTAATATAGCCCAGTGAACTATGAGATGCCAGAAAAGACGTGCTGACAGAATGGGAAGGTATTGGGTAGGTGAGTAGGGGTGCACCAAGGCCTAAATGTATGTTGGGAAATGCAAGAGGATAGCTAGAGCAGATGGGTTTCTCGTGAGGATGGAAGGGAGAGCAGGGGGAGCTCCCTCCGATCGTAAAACCGTAGGTAGCGTGGCGGAAGAAACCCAGGAAAGATATACAAAAGAGAGAAAAATTACTAGAGGTAGATGGAAGGCTCTCACAGTGTTCTTGGGATGCCTCACGGCAGGGGCACTGAGGGAGCTAATGACAGGACACAGCCACAGGCAGAGTAGATGTGATGCTCCCACTGGGCCCTTGGGATGCCTCACGGCAGGGGTACTGAGGGAGCTAAATGACAGGACACAGCCACAGGCTGAGTGGATGAGAAGCTCACACAAGGTCCTTGGGATGCCACACGGCAAGGGCCCTGAGGAGCTGGCGAGGGTCCAACAAAGGGTCCAGGGCAAACGGAACGGCACTTGCAGCCCGGGCGGGTCCTGACGAACACCCAACAAATTTGGTAGCAAGTTGAAGCCTGGAACCGCAGACACAGAGGTCCGGCCAAAGGGGCACCTCGCAAAACTATACTGTCTGGGAGCAAATAACGACAATGAATGTACAAAGACAATGAAAGTATACAATAACATGGATGTTTATGAATGACCAACAAAATTGTGAGAGGTACAATCGTGTTATGTTTGAATAAACTGTGACCTTTTAAGGCAACAAATCAGGTTGTCAGTGGTGTAATTAAAAGGTAAAAGGGACGCAGTTAAGTGGGCAAAGGGGGAGGAAGACTCGACCCTGGGAGGGGTTTAAATCATGCACAAACAAATCTCGACTCAAAGACCGATTCCATTTATAGTCAATCAGATAACTCAGTCTACCACTTAAACTCATCTAGGGTGTCCTCAAATGACACTAATATTAATTCAGGACTGGAGTTGGAAAATTCACTGAATGACCCGGAACTTTTGAAACCATGGATTCTTCGATTAGGTCACTGCAACATCAAGCATTTTTGGCTGCGGAGGAGCAGCATTCAGGTCTCCTCTTGGAAGGTTTTCCATCATTAATGATAGATTAAACAAGCATTGTAAATGCATTGGGTTTCGCCTCTGTCATTAATATTAAGCTGTTTTTTGTTGTAAGTTGTAGCTCGCTGAGTAGTTGTACAATATAAGTTACAGAAAGTCTGTTAAAGTGTTATGACTTGTTTGTGTACAAAAAGGCAACATATTGTGCTGTTACTAGTGGTATAGTACAGATAATAGCAACATTTTGAAAAATAAAATGAAAGAGCGAAAAATAGAATTAACTGATGTACTAGCAATATTATGTGTTCCGAGGAGTTCTGACAACTTTTGGACTCGGTCCCACTGCACCTTCTGCACTATTCAAATCATGACCCTATTGTCTGGAAGGTAACTGCACTTGTGACTGCCTGTTTAGTAGTAAAATATAGCAATATAGGTGTTTAATGGGGTGCCTAGGGCTTATAGTCCTGGTGCTACTGCACCTGCTGCACCATTCAAATCATGACCCTATTGCCTGCTAGAAAAATGCACTTGTGACTGTCTTGTTTAGTAGTAAAATGTAGCAATTATCTGGGTTTAGTAGGGTCCCTAGAGCTTTCGGCCCCAGAGTCACTGCACCTGCTGTACCATTCAAATCATGACCCTGTTGTCTGCAAGGTAACCACACTTGTTGCCTGTTTAGGAATAAAATATAGCAATATAAGGTGTTTAGTGTTGTGCCTGGAGCTTTTGGTCCCGGTGCCACTGCACCTGCTACACTATTGAACTCATGACCCGGTTGCCTGCAAGATAACTGCACTTATGATTGCCTGTTTAGTTGTAAAATATAGCAATATTAGGTGTTTAGCAGAGTTTTGACAACTTTTGGACTCAGTGCTACTGCACCTGGTGCATCATTCAAGTAATGACCCTGTTGTCTGCAAGATAACTGCACTTGTGACTGCCTGTTTAGTAGTAAAATATAGCAATACTAGGTGTTTAGTGGAGTTATGACAACTTTTGGCCCTGGTGCCGCTGCTCCTGCAGCACCATTTAAATCAAGCTCCTTTCAATTGCAAGGTAACTGCACTTGTGACAGCCTGTTTAGTTTTAAATTTAAGCACTAATCTGAGTTTAGTGGGGTCCCAGGAGCTTTTGGTCCAGGTGCCAGTCACCTGCCAGACCATTCAAGTCAAGTGCCTTTTATCTGCAAGGTAACTGCAATTGTGACTGCCTGTTTAGTAGTGAAATATAACAATATTATGTGCTTTGAGGAGTTCTGACAACTTTTGGACCCGGTGCCACTGCATCTACTGCACCATTCAAATCATGACCCTGTTGTCTGCAAGGTAACTGCACTTGAGGCTGCCTGTTTTGTAGTAAAATATAGCATAGCTTCTGGATATTGACATTATTTTCAGTTGCAGCCGGCATGACTCGTGGGGGGTCGCGCGGGGAGGGGTGGTGAATTAAAAAAATATGTAAACTTAACTTCGCCTCCGGTCCCGCGTCGCGTCTCCTCTCTCTGCTCCTCACAGGAAGCAGGCAGCCTCCCTCTCCTCCCCTAAGCCAATCACAATGCTGCAATGGCAGCGTTGTGATAGGCTGGGATGCCGACCCCGCAGGCGTCTATGGGGAGGTAGAGAAAATGCAGAGTGCGTATGACTGGTTTGGTCGAGTCTGGGGCCGACCAAACAGTCAGCGCCCACAATAGTGGGCAAGCCACTCCTTCCCTGCCTGGAGCAGGACCGCCCACCCACCCGCTCTCAACCAAACCCTTTTGCTTTCTCGCAGTGGGAGAAGCAGAAACATAAAATGGTATTCATAATACCATTTATGTTTCTGCTTCTCGCACTGCGAGAAAGCAGTGAGGCGACACTCCTACGCCCACGTGGAGAGCCGCCCCTGATTATTTTTAACGTGCAATGTTTATTACAAAATTTTGATTTTGATCATAATGACCAAATAGATTAAGTTAAAAAAAATCAATCCGATAATGCATATAAAGTGCGAAGAAAGGTACTGAGGCATGAATAGGAAATGCCACAAACGTTCTAAGGCTAAAGCATCAGCTTTACACAACTAAGTAATAAAGAGCAAGCATTCCAGCATACTGTTAGAAGCTGTTTGCCTTTTCCGTGGGAAGAGATCTTATCTTGACAGTGAATGGGGTTTAAACAGTGTGAACAGCTTTAGTAGAAGTATCATAAATGCGTGCAGCCAGGGGAAGTTAACAAAAATAAAGTTCCACACAAAAGCGAATGAACACAGTAATTCGGCCATGGGAACTGATAAGAGCCCCCTTTTAAGATATATTAAATACAAGAGATTTCGGGGGGGGGGCGCTAGAGGGCGCGCAACAGAATGGCTGCACCTTAGTGCCGCTCCGCTGGTCAGGGGACAATATCCTACATTAACTGCGGACCAGCTGGACCCTGCAATACGAAACTAACAAAAATCAGCAGCGGAAGGTCGCCGCTACAAAGAAACGCTATTGTGGGAGTGCAGAAACCGCCTGTCGACTGGTGGGATCATGTGAAGGCGGTGAGATGCAGGAGCGCTGGGCCGACACAAAATGGCGGCGCGCTGTAGCAGATAACGGCCCGGGATGTGCGCAGTGAAACAACGAGAGAGCCTGCCATCGCGTACCTCTGGGCTGCTTGCTGTGACGGGAGACGGAGCCGAGATTACTGCCGATAGATCGTGCACCAGAATATTGACTGCAGGTGTGAACGTCGGAGCAGCGGCGGCTCTGGGGCCGCGGTGGATGTGAGGCGAAACACCGGATAGCGCGTTGAGCTCGGAGAGCTCTACATAAACTGTAAGTGCGACTGCAGCTTGTGGGCGGGCTCGGCAAGACCTCTTCCCCCCCCCCCCTGAATACAACAATTGATAAAGAGACACAGTCCGCTGGGCAGAGTTCGGGAACAGCACAAGGAGAAACTGTGGTTAATGGCACGCTGCCAGAGACTGCGAGAACTGCTCGTGACACAGGTCACCGCTACTTAATCAAGGCGTAAGTCGGCGGACAAGCACAGCAGTGACGGCAGATTACGCCTAGTGCATATACCTTTGATACTCATACTGGAGGAGGTGCTTGCGGGGTGACGCTCAGGAGCCTGGCTTGCTGACTATACTACGAGGCACAGCCTGTAGAAGTGGTCAAACACTGTGCACAACATACCACCTGCTGAGTCTCGAGCGACGCGCGGTGGACGGCATTCCTGCCCACTGGTGATTGGGTAGGCTGTGCCATAGCCCATAGTGATTGCACGGGTCACGGTGCCTGAACCTATCCAAATAAGCTGGAAACGCCTAAGGCGACTATACTGGAACGACGTGGGGTGTGCAGAGACATACAAGGTGTCACAATGGGGAAACCCGACAAGCAGCAACCTAAACTGTCCTTTGACACGCGCCGCATGCCCAGGGCCCTATCTGTACATTCTGATACTGAACTTGACACCAGCGGGACCAAAAAGACACCAATGGAGGACACCCTACAAGCTATACAACAAAGTCTGAAGGCCATAGACAGCAAAATTGATGGTCTTACTCGCAGAGCTGACAATATGGCGGCTAAGCTTGATAAACAAGGTGAACGACTGGATGATGCGGAGCAACGTATATCTGCGGTGGAAGATGAATCTAGCACTACCACACGCAAATGCCTGGAGATGGAAAAGGTTCTAGAAGTTATAAAAAACAAAAACGAAGATTTGGAAGCACGATCACGATGCAACAACATACGCGTCCTGGGTGTTCCAGAGAGCGCCAACACCGGGAGAATGGAAACGTTCGTTGAAGATATGATGCGCGATATCTTTGGTGCGGATGCGTTCTCCCCAGTATTTATCGTTGAACGTGCGCACAGATCGCTTGCGCCGAAACCAGTACCGGGAGCCCCAGCGAGACCCATCATTGCCCGAATTCTTAATTACAAAGACAGGGATACAATACTGCGTCTAGCGAGGGAAAAGCGGCAAATCAATCATCATGGCAATAACCTCTCATTCTATCCGGATTTTACAACAGTACAGGCAGCTCGGAAAGACTTTGCACCTATGAAAAAGAAGTTGCGTGATATGGGTGTTGAGTACGCTATGCTATATCCAGCGAGACTGCGTGTGACACAAGATGGCCGCACTAAGATATTAACTACGCCTAAAGCGGCACATGACTTTGTCAAGATGCTTGCTTTGAAAAATAAACGCCCAGACCGCGCATCGGCGGATCCAGACTCAGACTGACACTGTGTGAAGAAGCGGTAACAAGTATACCATATACTGTAGTGTCTGAATGGGCCATAGACGGCCCGATTGTATGAGTTCAGTGTAAGAGCATGCTAAGTTCCGTGTTGTTATGTGGTGCTATAACGGGCCCTACCTGTTAGTTAATATAATGTTGTTGGTCACCTTCAAAATTTGCGCCATTGGCACTAATCAAGGTACACATGCCAATCGAGACAATGTAGGTTATTTCCCGGCACCTTATAATTAGATAGTGCTGCAGCATCTCTAATTCATAGTTAGGCGATACTTGCTCTTGCAATACCAATGTTTATTTTATTCCCCAGTGGTCCTTAAAGTATATAAGATACCTGACCACATCCGCTTCTGCGGATGCAGCAGCGTGCGCTTAGCGGCCCCCCAGTGGGCGTACCCCACGACAGTTGAATTGATGGTTCTTTCGTTCACAGGGCTGTGTCGTTGGCAGGATTGGGTTGCCAATGTGGGTGGGGGGTTTTGTGTAATGTTTATAGTAGTTTTTTACAGGCGTTTGCTTGTGTGGCACAGTATAGGCGACAACGGACTCATCAAGGAAGATTATGTACAACAGCTTAGATACCACCGCAGAATGTATATGGGGCTCAAGACGATATACAAAGTGTTATGTATAATAATATAGGTACCTGTATGAGTAGTAAAGTGATGTCATCCCGAATTAACTTATTAACCTGGAACGTTCGAGGTTTAAATAATCCCCAAAAAATACGTCAGGTATTTGCGTTTATTGACAGACACCATATAGACATAGCTCTACTGCAAGAAACACACTTAGCCAAGACATCTAGATGTGCGTTAGGACGTAGGTGGGCTGAACACGCCATTGGCTCCTCATACTCGACCTACTCGAGAGGAGTGCATTTCTAGTAAAGAAAGGTTTGCAATTCATTGTGAATCACACAATAATGGACGACTGCGGACGATATGTAATAGTCACAGGGATACTTAGAGGTCAGCACATTCGACTAGTGAATATATATGGTCCCAATATAGATGACCCTGATTTTTTTAACGATCTACGGTCAAAATTAAGAGATCTGCCCGAGATGGAAACATTATGGGGTGGCGACTTCAACCTAGCCCTAGATGATACCGTGGACCGATCGGGCGTAACTAAAACCTCATACTAGGGCAGTCCAAGCAGTACGAGACAGCATGGAAGAATTTGCCATGACAGACGTATGGAGAATGCGTAACCCACACACTATGCTCGCTACACACACCTCATCCATACACAACAGTTGGTCACACATAGATTATTGGTTAACGACCACGGCAGCTAGCACATGGATTAGTAACATCCAACACTTACCAAAAACACTGTCAGACCATAATCCGATTCTCCTCTCGTTGAATATCCCTGAGTATGTACCGCCACCGTTCATTTGGCGATTCAATGCCAAAGCCTTATTAGACTCAACATATAATGATACTATACGAGGCGCCATCACAGACTACTTTCAACTAAACGAGGACTCAGTAGATGATACTGGATTGTTGTGGGAAGCCTTTAAGGCCACCATTAGGGGTGTGTGTATTAGCACAAACGCGGGCATATTGAGAGATATACGTACCCAAATTGCCAAATGTGAAGACAAACTAAAACTACTAGAGCAGGATTATGTACATACCCATGACAAGGCTATTCTGGGCCAAATTCGAGAAACGCTATCAGAATACCATGCCTTCGCAGATAGCGAACTTAAATACATCTCAAGACGGCAGGTGGCAAGAGCATATGGGGAAGGCGGCAGGACAGGGCACATATTGGCGCGAAAAATCTCCCGGGACTATACCCCACATATGGTGATTAAAATTCGGGATTCACAGGGCACCCCACGGTATGATATACGGAGTATCCTATCGGCTTTCACGACAACATATGGGGAAATGTACACCACCCAAAATATGGCTGACCCGCCTGAAATATTCGAGTATTTGGAAGATGTGGCAGTAGCCTGGTTGTCAGATGCCCAGTGTGAATATCTAGCACAACCCATCACCATAGAAGAAGTTACTGAAGTGGTTAAGACTCTGCCCAATGGGAAAGCACCAGGCCCGGACGGGTTTACAGGTGAATTTTACAAAGCATACATAGATCTCCTGGCCCCCCATCTTGTGAACATGTACGGAGACGCCCATGAGAAACAAATCCTCCCACCCACACTGAGGGAAGCCATGATCATAGCTCTCTTAAAGCCAGATAAGGACCCTGAAAGTTGTGAGTCCAATCGCCCATTGCATCTAAAAAATACAGACACCAAAATTTTGGCTAAACTTATTGCTAAACGTCTCCAGCCACTCATGGTTAATATCGTTCAGCCGGATCAATCGGGATTTATCCCGCGCCGGTCCACCGCCCATAATTTGCGAACCCTATTTGCATTATCCCACCAATTTAATCCAGAACTTAAAGCTGCAGCAGTCTTGTTAGACGCCGCAAAAGCGTTTGACTCGGTCGAATGGCCATATCTCTTTACAGTATTACAAAAAATGGGTATGCCTCCGATATTACTGCAATGGATTAAAATATTATATACGAAACCTGTGGCACGCATACGTTTCCGATACAATAAACATCACACGGGGTACTAGACAAGGGTGTCCACTCTCCCCGTTACTATTTGCTATTGCGTTAGAACCGCTAGCTTGTAAGATACGACAACATCACAAAGCTGCAGCCTTACAATTCCCCCAACGCCCTATAAATATCTCTCTTTATGCGGACGACATGGTCCTATATGTACGTGAACCACATATAAATCTCTCACCTATATTGCGCGAATATATAAAATTTGGTCGGCAATCGGGCCTCCAAATAAACTGGAGCAAATCCATCATAATTCCCCTGACGGAGGTTACGGTGCCGCACTCGGTGGAGTATCCCTTGGATTGGCAGCGGGATCCCGTTAAATATCTTGGTGTCTGGTACCACAAAGACCCCATGGTGGTTCTACGGGCTAATTATGGCACGGCCATTAGTAACATGGAAGAAACCATAGAAAGATGGCTCCACTTGCCGCTGTCTTTAGCGGATAGAATAGCACTGGTAAAAATGGTCATACTTCCCAAGTTCCTATACCTCTTCAGTAATATTCCCATCACTCCACCCAAGGCTGTATTCCAGAGTCTGAAAGCGTGTGTAACTCGCCTCATATGGGTTGGTAAACAAGCGCGAGTTGAACTACGGGCACTAACTTTGCCGTATTCTAAGGGGGGATTTAAGGTACCTGACTTTCTGCTATACTATCTGTGTGCACAAGCACAGTATGCACACTACTGGTATCACCCAGTGCGATACCTACCTCATATGGCAGTAGAAGATGGAGATGCCCACCCGATACCGCTTCCACACATCTTACCACACCCGCGCACACATGTACTGAAACAAGAAATAAACACTATTCATACTACGAATCTGGCCTGGCAGAGAATAGGGAAATTAGCGCATAAACCACCACTTTATGCTCCAGCATTACCCCTACAGAACCATCCAGCCTTATCAGTAACTCAGGAAAAAGTGAGTATGACCCTACTGCAGCAGGTTGGGATAGCAGAAATGGGGGACTTATATCAAGATGGTATTTTCTTAACACTCAACGATCTAGATTATATTAGTAATCAGACCCTTCTTTTTAAATTCAGCTTATCATAGACTCAGCAGGGCAATCAAAGAATTATATCAGACCTTTCCAGCGGAGCCGGACACACTGCAAGCCTTGCAAATGATTATCACTGTCCCACACAACACACATTTAGTGACCAAACTATACGGGCTAGTACAATCCGATATAGCTGGCAATACACAAAAAGCACAGGACAGGTGGTCAAAAGTACTAGAGACACCCCTGGTCGACGAGGAATGGACCACAAGCTGTGCATTAACAGACATGCTCACCCCGAATGGTAACTTGAGAATTATACATTACAAATATCTCCACCAAGCATACCATACACCGGTTAAACTGAAGAAGTGTGGGCTCCGAACTGATGCATATTGCAAAAGATGTAAAGCCGATAATGCGGATTTTATCCACTTAGCGTGGTTGGTTTTGCCCAAAGGTCAGAGAATACTGGGCAGGGATAATAGACATTTTGAGTGTTATTTTAGGAACTTAAATAGAATGCACAATCCGTATATGTTTGTTGAGTCTAGTGCCCAATCTATTCTAAAGAGAGATCCGGTGGTATATGTGATAGGGTACAGGGGAGGTGGTTTCACTCAATATTTATTTGGTAAGGCTCCAAGTGGTGACGGTGCTGAAGGGTTAAGGAGAACCACCCGCCTCCCTAGGTTCTTTTGTGGCCACAAAGCAACAAGACACAATAATTAATATACCCCAGCACACGTAAATCATTAAAATTGATAGTTTTCAGTCGTTAATCACACATGAGAAGTAAAAGCATTTTGTTGATTTCCTCCTTCTTTAATCAGTCTTCAAGTTTTTTTTCAATACATAAAGCGTTCCCAAGCCAACACGTGTTTCGTCGCCTCAGTAAGTTTGTACATGCGACTTGTTCACGGCTGAACGGTTTCACTGTATCTAAGTTTCCAATGTGGCGATAATTCCGGGCCACATAAACCTATGGCGTGGGGTAAAATCCAAAGTATCAATAAAAGCTGCTGGGCAGTAATGAGTAGCTTCGGTTGCCCCGTAAATACGTTCCCGAATTTGAAAGAAAGAGCCGCCGTTCCGCGTACTCGTGCCCCACGCCGGTCTCCTCGAGTGCGAGTGACTCAGATACAGTGAAACCGTTCAGCCGTGAACAAGTCGCATGTACAAACTTACTGAAAAAAACGTATTGAAAAAAACTTGAAGACTGATTAAAGAAGGAGGAAATCAACAAAATGCTTTACTTCTATGTGATTAACGACTGAAAACTATCAATTTTAATGATTTACGTGTGCTGGGGTATATTAATTATAGTGCCCAATCTATGATCGACCAGGCGTAAGCTCTGTGTAATTGCTCTCGTTAGCGAAGAGACGAATATCTATGAACTGGAATGGTAAGAACTGTCCCACATATGATCAATGGCTGCAAGACATGTGTTACTGCAAAGATACGCTATAGACTTATGAGGAAGAACTGCCTACGGGGTCCAAGCCTAGAGACTACTGGGAACCATTGACATCGTATTTACAAAATCGTCAAACTATGGCATTGAATACCAATGTGTAAAGTGTGGTATCTGGACTATATAAGGTTAAAGTTGCACATTGTATTGCCTTATGTACACTTGACGTGTAAGTAATTGTACAGATAGCTGGTGCCTTTGCAAGCCTGTATGTTATTTTTCCGTTGTATGTTGCTTTTCCTTATTGGCTCAATAAAATCTTTAAAAAAAAAAAAGAAATTTAAAAAAAAATACAAGAGATTTCACAAGCACAGCGCAAGCACTGTGCAGGCAAAACCTAAAAACGACCACTACTTCACACCAAAATTAGCAGGTCAAAGGTGTCCCGCACCTATCCACTCCTATTAACAATGAACCATTATAATAAACACCCTAACGGGGGCTGCTACTTGCAGTTTGCTGGGCGCCTGCCGAAGGGACTACGAGCCCCAAGATATTTTGTTTGAGCCCAGGAGGAGGGCTCCCCCGATGCGCTCAGAGACCGCTGGACGCAAGCCCGGGCAAAGCCCGGGCAAAGGGCGGGCCTGTCTTGCTCCCGTCAGTGTTAGTAAGGGCCAGGGCAGGGCTACCCCCTGGGCTTTGTTTTTGGAAGGTATGGTACTCCCTTTGAGCCAAGAGTACTCCTCCCTTTGTCCAGTGGTGAACTGCCCAAAGCCATTTTTGGGCATGCCCTTTTCCTTCCTTCCTCATAAATGTATTCTATGACCATTGACTGCTAGGTCAAGAACCTAATTAACGTTCTCTGTTGCAAAAAATGTGCTGTTCCCTTATATTCCTTGTATGTTATGCCAGCATAAGTATCCTATTTTAAATTGTTGATTTTTAACGCTGGTAGCATGTGATTTTAGATGGGCTAGTTTCTTCTTTACGATCATTTTAATTTTAAAAAGCCGTAATCACTACTCAAGGTTTGCACTAAGTGACATTTGAAATTGGTGCAATCCAGGTCTGGTCACCCCTGTTTTTTTAAGATGGTTTAACATTTTGAAGTACATTTCGACATTTTTAGCATTGGAATTGTCGAAATGGGGAAACAGAAGGCTGTAGACAAATGATCAGAACTATGAAACGCAAAAAAGCAACCGAG
This sequence comes from Calotriton arnoldi, assembly GCA_963921515.1. NCBI lineage: Eukaryota > Metazoa > Chordata > Amphibia > Caudata > Salamandridae > Calotriton > Calotriton arnoldi. Next base: position 325,871 of record CAWUFW010009885.1, read on the forward strand.
ACATTCAGGGGAAAACTACTTTCGATGAAATAGATGTTCTGATGGAGGAGGTCGAGGACCTCCTCTTCACCAAGAAAAAGGGGGAAAAAAACAGAAAAGAACAACAAGCGAAATAATAAGTCTTATTTAATTAACAAACCTTCCACAATTGTAAAACCAGTTTGTACGAATGCTGTAATCCATACAGATATTTCTTTGACGACTGTAGCTAACCATCCTAGCCCCTCGGTTGTTCAAGAAAGGGATTCTGATACTAATGTAACCACTTCCGCTAATTTGCAATGCGAGAACAGGTTTGGAATCTTGAGAAATATAGATGAAGAAAGACCTGTACTCAGTTTGCAATCTGGCCCCCCCCGAGCACTCTTGCTTTACAACACCCAAGGGACAACATTAAAACACAACTAAGTGTGTTAAAGATGAGATAACGAGGTTAAGACTACATTGGTGAAGTTGTCCAAAGTTTTAAATGATAAAATGGACAACCTAACCACCCTAGTTCTAAATGTAATCCCTAATTCCAACTAGTCCACAAGGGACCAAAAAGGATCAAGTTCTCTTTTAATTAATACCCCAAATTCTGATGTACCCCCAGGGAAGAAGACGGATTCTCAAGTAGCAGGCAGTTTTCGATCCATAACTCATTCCAGTTGAGGAATCCTAAGGATAGTCTTAGACACAATGACATATACATGATAAATGTGCCAAAACTCTCAGGTGGTGCCAAAGAAAGTAAGGAACCTCGACCAAGAAAGTCATCCACTGGTTTCGCAAAATTTGCAGTTGTAGATCAATCATAAGGGCTGAAATAGTAGACGTACATCGTACGCTCATGACCAGTCCATCTAAGACTATATAGGTATACGGTTAGTGATACATGAACTCGTTGACAGGCTTATTGCTCTGGAACATAGATTCAGGTAAAACAATGGGTTGCTTGTGCCATCAACTTCTCGGATGTAGATTGACTACTTTGCAAACATGTTAATACGCGAACACAGTCTATGAAATTATCACATTTATTACTTAAAGCTTATTCTGCGTGCACTGAGAGGGTAGACATGGGCACCAAGGGAAAGGATTACTTAAATCCTGGCTGGTTCTGTAGCAGTAGTGGATGAGCCTGTACATTTTGGAGACTCCTCCATACTCCTATTGGGGCCAAGTACTCATGCTGATCCTGCTATAAAACTATTATCCTGGAATGTAGCTGGGCTAAAAACGAAATTGAATGATCCAGAATGGGGTACATTCATTGACCAATATCACACTGTGCTACTCCAGGACACTTGGGCCACAGAACCAGTGTTTAGGACAGGATATCTTTCCTTAACGAACAATGCTTTACCATCTAAGGCAGGTTGAAAATGGACCTATTTAGCAGGGTGAAACTAAGTGATCTCCTGGGCACCGTTATGTCTCTTAGTAGCCAGTTCAATTTCAGACACATTACAATCATTAATCTCTATAAGCATTCTCTCCCGAACAACTCATACTCTGGCACTATTGACCAACTGACTGAAATGATTGACCAACTACACCCCACCTGGGCCAACAAAATTGCAGATGACTGTAATACAACAGTTATCCCAGGAGAATCTTTATCCTCCTTGACCCGCAAAGGAGATGAAACATGGAGGGTACCCTCTTTATTTGTTGACTTTGATTATAGGCAGACGAAGGTAGCTAAACAAATCACTAACATTCTAGTCACACATGGGCTTAGGGCAGCGAATGGCCGCACAGTTTCTGACATTCCCCCATAACCTACTTTCAAAAGAGGCCACTACACAAGTAACATTGATTATATATTTTTTGGCATCAAACTTTGGTCTTATGTGGTGGACATGGAAGTACTTCCAAGAATGCACAGTGACCATGATGCCCTCTATGCTCAGATTCATCACATTCTTATTACCAACACACATTTGACGCACAATGTACCTACAAATGCAATTGGAGGAGGGTTAAATGGGCCACGGTTGCTAGGAACGACGTACTTGTTAGTCAACTATATCAAACATTTGTGAAACTCCTTGAACCGTATGAACAAATTGACAAAAACCTGATTCACTTTGTCAGTGTGCACTGTGAATTATCGGCTCAATTAAAGCAATATCTCACTAGGGAGGAGCTGAAGGGTCAAATCCATGGTAGACAGTCTGGTTGGTTCACTGGAGAGTGTAGACTTGCTAAAACAGCTCTATTGAGAGCAATCAAAATGGACGGTAGAAGTAAAATAACAGCTGCAAGGAAGCACAATAGGGCAGTCTTGTGCGCCAGTCGGATGATGTGGAAGGGAACCACTTGGAAAATATTTGCTCATGGGAGCCGGTCTGTAGATTTTGAACCAGACTCTGCTGTGCAACCTGAGCTGTGGGAAAACCACTACCCTAAGTTGTGTGAGGAGAGGGGGTAGATGAATGGCCTGAGGAAGATTTGACTAGATGTTCTCAGGTAGGTTCCCAACTAGACAACAGTGTAAAAGAGGCTCTGGTCTTTGGGCTGGGCGAGACAGCACAAGCTCTGTGTCAGATGAAGAGGGAGAAAACAGCCAGCCCAGATGGTATTCCTGGGGATCTGTGCTTATCCCAACACACTATCTGGGTCCCTTATTTAAACATGCTCAGCAATGCCATTGTAAGAGGTGAGGATATCCCCCTCCCCTGCAGAGGAACTATCATCATCCCCATCCATAAGAAGGGATGAAAGGATATTCCCGCTAATCATAGGTTTATTAGCCTTATTGATAACAGACAAAAAATCTTTTGCAGGCAGGTCCTTTCCAGGCTCCTGACATGGATTGCTGTTCGTCATATCCTCACAGACTTTCAGGCAAAGTTTAGAAGCAAGATCAGAACATTGGATCAGGTGTTCCGCTTCAAGACAATATGTTTTAAATATGTTGGCTTGAATCGGGACCACTTATATGTTGCCTTCATGGATTTGAGGGCCCCTTTCGACCTTGTCCCGAGGGAAAATCTTTGGACGGTCTTGGGGAAGTATGGAATCCCGGACGATCTTTTGTGATTTATAATAATCCTACACACAGAAACCTATGCACGAGTAAGATGGTGCACTGATGGAGACCTTACCCCCAAAATTTCAATCAAGCGTGGAGTAAGGCAAGAGTGTGTCTTGGCCCCCACTCTGTTTAGCTCATATATCAACGAAGCTGTGGAGTGAGTGGTCAACTACAATCATGATGCCCCAAATTCTGCGGGCATCAGTACTCTGATACTGATGTTCGCCGATGATACATTGCCACTCTACAGAACTCCCATGGGCCTCCAGGTCCTTCTGCACCAGTTTGCCTCCTTTTGCAAATCTAGGGGCCTCGTTATAAATGTCAGAAAATTTAGATTCATGGAGATAAAACCTCACCATTCATTTAGGGGAAAGTTGACGGTGGAAGGTGTACATATAGAACAATTTTATCGCTTTGATTACTTGGGTGTCAGATTTGTGGACAATCAGTCATGGGCCCCGTAGATTGAGAAAAACAAGGCTTTTTCTACAACATAGTGTCGCTGCTTTTACAAGAAAATTTAAAGCCACTTCCAGCAGAACAGTTTTGCCAGTCCTCGAAGTCTACAGGGCAACAGCACTAGCTAGGGCAATTTATGGAGCAGAGATATGGGGCAATACACACACTACCTCTGTGGTTTTAGCAGAAAACACATTTATTAGGTCATTGTTTAATATACCAACGAGCACTCCCCTGTTACCAATCCCCTTTGACTTAGAATTGAACAGGATGGACTTAGTGGTACTTTAAAAAACATTAACATACTGGGTTCGCCTATGGAAAACAGTGGAATTGGCTCCTTATTATGAGGCCTTAAAGGAATTTATTGAGCTAGACAAAAGTGTAGCCACTCCTTGGCTTAGCTCGATCAAAAGCCTCTGTGCACTTATCAAAATGGATGATTTGTGACAGACAACTACGCTTCTGGAAAAAGCCACATCTAGTAGGGTGAACAATACTTACTGGGACTGCATATTTAAGACATGGAATGATCAGAGAGATGAGGGCCTCACTGCTAAATTCCTTCTTCACAAATACATCCCTAGTTTTGAGCAATCTTTGGATAGAATCAGACGTAGCCATGGAAAAAAATTATATATAAGATTCAGAAATGGCAATTTACCCCATAAAACGTTTACTGCCAGATAGGCTATACATACCTTTTCGCTAATCTACTGTCCCTTCTGTCCCCTGACATTATTTATTTTTTTGCCCTGGTTACTTGATTGCGAGGAAAAGGTTTATTGCCCTCTATGCAGATTAGGTATCCAACACTTCTGGGAGGCATATAGGCTTTTGAGATGCGACACAACGGGAAAAGTCGTTTTTCAACCTCGAGATATTTAAACTGGGCCTGGCAAGTTATATCGAGGAAAATTGTCAAGAGCTAAGATAATTAGCTGTGACTGAATAAGCAGGGGCCCGTACTCCTTTACAAAATCATTTAACATATCTAGGGAATTGTTTATTATAGTACCTCAATGTCATGCTTGTTCTACATAGGAGATATTGCGGGAGGTTATTCGTAATCAATTACCAGAGGATAGATTATCTATACTCGTACATGCATTTTCCAAGATTGGCATCTGCCAGGGTTTGCTTAATCCCTGCTTCACCTGTCTAAAAATATAGCTAGCGTCGAAAAATGTGCAAATACTTTTACTACCGATCAATAGGTGCAAATACTTTTACTACCGATCAATAGGCATTATACTTTAAGCTTACATTCTTAAGGTATTAAAATATATTAAATGCTCAATAAATGTTTTTATGTCTTGTATAGATGAACGTGTACCACACAAACATTACTACTTAGAAGTCTGTAGTTTGAGATTTATTAGTCATAATGTATGACACTCGATTGTTCTCAACTGTGACAACTTTTTGCTTTTCTGTTGTCAACATTGAGATGCGTTATTTTTCTTCTCTATGTGGCTTTCTTCTTCATTATATGTTACTGTTTTTTATTGGTTTTATTATATATTTTGTTATTATTTGTGTGTTGTACTATTATTTTTTTCATTAACTGAAATAAAGTAAATAATTGAGCAACCAAACTAAAAACGCATATACTCTAATTGGACAATCAGCTGCAATAGCAAATCAGACGATACTTTTAATAGAGACAGCCTTGAAGCTAGCTATGGGTTAAGATAATTCCATATGTTGCCCAGAAGTTAGAAAAGTCACAGAGTTAGTGCTGACACAGTTACAACAATCACTGCGTGTGGAAGATATCGTGAAGCTATTACAACTACTACCAATTAAAGCTAAACGTTTAATCTCAGTCCTGGTGATCTCAACCATAGTTGGCAACATTTGAAAACAAATTCCAGGGACACTTTGCAGCACAGCTATCAATTTCTTACTTGAAAATGTACCCCACCCACTGCCCCAAAGCTCCGCCCACTCCCCCAAACCACATTGTTGGCATAATTTAACTCTGCCTACTTATCACAGTGCAGATTATAGGGTCTACTCAATAAACAGGGAACTGAGACGGGAATTTCAAACTAAAGGCCAAAGTAGCTAAGTTGGGAAAATTCTCCCAGTCAGCTGCATTGGAGAATTTTTCCAACTCTGCTACTTTGGCCTAAAGTTTGAAATTCCCATTGCAAATCCCTGCAATTCTCTCTTTAGAGGAAAAAACAGATTTATACAACCAAACGCAAAGGAGTTCCACCAAATAATCCAACAACATCTAATCTCTCATATGGTCATTAGATCATCGGTGTAACCTGGACAAGTTTCCATGATGTACGTTTACAATTTGTTATTTTGAGCCCTAATTGGTGTGAAGAGAGAAATTCCTACAATGCAAAAAGGTGAAAGCCAAGGACGAAAAAGCAATATCGTGTTTCAGAAGAGACCTAGACTTTTACGGGCAGTCCTGGTCTGAAGTACTTACTGTGGCACAGCAATATGCCTCGCCCTCGCTCTTTATTCTCCTAATCTCACATCACCTATTGTATGGAAAATCCTGTTCAAAAGCCCCTAGTCTCTGCCCCCTCACTCCGTACCATGACACTGGTATTGCTATTCGGACCTCCTTCTTAAGCCCTCTTTAACTGTCACATCTTACCTGCTGACCATAATACCTAGCCATGATTATTCTGGGAACGTCACTCCCAGGATGCAGCTTTTTCCGTTCAGACGTTCAGTTGCGCCTATCTGACGTTACATCTCATTCTCCGCCTTACAACCTTCATTGGAGGGACCTGATGTCTGTCAAACTAATGTCACAGATTTCAGACTGAAGACTCTTCTGCGGTGATTGGGTTGAATTTAGAAAGCGCATAAAGTTACGATCGTCACAAGAAATTCAAGGTGCCTCGATACAGCATCCGACCAGAACCATACCACAGTGATTTTTAGATCGAGCCTACAGTGCTTGCGCTGTCAGGCGATCTGTTGTCAGTACTTTGTGGGGTCTGACTCCTCCCACCACTTTGGATTGGCTTTTGACTGTGTCATTAAAAAACATAGCCCGCAAATGGCTACTGGTGGGTGCATGTCCCACCTTTTCCAAGAAGTTCACTCCCATGGAGTATTGCCACAGGAGCAAGCACTGGCGCGCACGCTTCTTGCGTGCAGAATTCTCCCCCACTTTTGCTAACTTTGGAGGAAGTTCAGTCGGCCATCCAGCATGGTAAGGGAGGGAAAGCCCCAGGCCCAGATGGGGTACCGATGGACCTGCTAAAATCCATGCCCAGAAATCTGGGGCACTTTTATTACTAATACTTTTAACGCTTCCCTATCTTCTTTTATCCCGCCCTCATGGTCTACTGCAACAATAGTCCCCATATTCAAAAAGGGAGATCGATCGTCGCCCAAGTGCTATTGTCCAATTTTGCTTATTGCTAGCACGAATAAGATTATTGGCAGAGTCATCTATGATCGCCTGGTCGAATGAGCGGCTAATAAGGATTTACTCTCCCCTTTTCAATATGGATTTCGGCCTAAACTAGGTACCAATGAACAATGCCTGAATCTGGCTTTGACAATCTCCAAATACACTAAGGCCAAGAGCTCCCCCATATACTTAGCCTTTTTGGATTTATCCACTGCCTTTGATTCAGTAAACAGAACCAAACTTTGGCTAATGTTGCTGGATCAAGGTGTGGACCCCCCTCTTGTTAATTTTTTATATTGTCTGCACTCGGATCTCTCTGCACGGATCCGTCTAACTTCGCTTGGGGAGCTTTCTTCTGAATTTCCCTTAAAGACCGGGGTTAGGCAGGGTTGTATACTGGCACCCTTATTATATATTTTATATATTAACGGTTTAACTACACACTTAGCCTCTTCCCACACAGATATACCTAGAATTGCAGGCTCCCCAATTCCCTCTCTACTATACACGGTTGATGCTCTTTTGTTAGCCCTTACCCCAAAAGCCCTGCGATACCAGGTGAACTGTTTTGCCTCTTTTATGCACTAATTGAATCTTAACACTAATTATTCCAAGTCGCATATCATGTCCTGTGGCCCAGGTAAACTAAGGCGAAATAAAATCAGTATCAACGGGAACGTCTTGACGTCCATCGAGAATTTCTGTTACCTAGGATTAAACTTTAGTTCCTCAGGGTCATGGAATTTCCATTGCGCTCAGGTCTGTGTTAAGTTAAGCAAAACCGCGGACACAGTAAGCAACCTTATTAGACCACAAATCAGGGGGATACTGTCTCATCCTCTGAAAGTTTACAACTCGCAATGTATTAGTGTGGCTATTTAGGTGCGGGAGTATGGGGTTTCAGTAAGTGCGGTTCTATTCAGGCAGAGGAAAAATGTTTTTTTGCGAAGGATATTAAGTACACCGCCATCCACCCCCAGCCTTATCACCCACTTCGAGCTAAACCAGGGTTTTATCGAGGATACGATTCAGATGGCGCCGCTTCTACTATGGATCAGCATCTGGTCGAATCCAGCTGCCAAACTATGCAAGGACATTATATCCGACTGCTTGACGCTGGACAAGGTTAGCTCCATATCATGGCTGAGCTACTTACGAGGCACTTTTGGTTCCCTTGGCATAACCTGGTGGTTCTCTGAACCAATCCGCATCCCCAATAACACCAAGATGGAGGTGAAAACATTATTTAAGGCTCACCGAGCACGTATTAGCCTGTAATCCGAGTTATCTAAACCCTTGGTGTTGCAATATTACAGTCTTCTTCACTCTGATGATCCCCCTCCGTATTTAGCGCTGGAGTTGACCAGATGGGAGCGGTCTCTACTCTTTCGCTTCTGAGCTGGGACAATCTACTGGTCTCTCTTTATTAAACAATTCTTAGACACAGAGGGGAACAAAGTTTCCTGCTGCCCCTGTGATAATCACTCTATCCAATCATTATTGCACTTTATGTTCTTTTGCAACTTACACAGTTTAGCACAACAGCACTTTCTGATACCCTTATTAAGGAGGATAGGCCTTCGTCGCTGCAGACCTGCTCTCCTTCATTTACAATCTTTGTGCTCACCTGAAATTGTTTTTTCTGTCTCTGCCTTTCTTAAAGCAGCATTTAGGGCTAGACGGACTATGTTGGGTTAGTCCGACAGAATACTATCTGCAGTGTGGCACACTACTTAGATTATGGTGGATCCGCCGGGTTAACTAATGGGGGAGGGTAGGAGCGAATGGCGGACCCTATTTGAGGTTTTTGTTCTCTCCCGTATCCCTCCTTCTTGCTTCTTTAACCTTAGTTACTATCCAATACTCTGTAATGGCGCATTGCAATTTGATTTTGTATTATGTTTTATGTTCCCATTTAAATTCCAGACGTCGGATGTTACCTGACATGTCATTCATGAACTCTAAAAGTCCACTGTGCACCTCGTTAGCAATTTTTCAACTTCTGCTTATTTTATTCATGTATTTGTGATTACAGCTATGTGTAATATTTCTATGTATTTTTTAAGCTACGTTGCTCATTTAAGCACGAATATTTGATGTATTACTTGTCGCATTTGTCTTGAACCTCAAAAGTTCTTTCAGCCCTTTTAAATAGTTTTTATTCTACAATTACCTTAAATACTGCTGTCCGCTCACAATTATGTGCAATATTTTTTTATGTACTTTTGTGGTCTATTGCTCTTAGACCGAATAAAGTTTTTTTGAACTTGAACAGTACTTTGTGGAGTCTGACTCCTCCCACCGCTTTGGATTGGCTTTTGACTGTGTCATTAAAAAAAGTAGCCTGCAAATGGCTACTGGTGGGTGCATGTCCCACCTTTTCCAAGAAGTTCACTCCCATGGAGTATTGCCACAGGAGCGAGCAGTGGCGCGCACGCTCCTTGCGTGCCTTGTTTTCTAATCCAATGTAACCCATTCTTTCGACATGGGCGCGGCATCGGCACTGACATCAGAAGAGTTCGTGTGCTCTCATTCATTCCTCAGCTGGTTTCATTTTGCTTTCATATCCGCTTGACTATAACTTGTTGATGGATACCACTATTCGCTGTTGATTCTTGACACGCAGAAACAACTAGTTGCTAAAAATACACGTGCTGCAGCGCTTCATCTTTCCAGGAGGGGAACAGGGGCGACTATAACTAAAACTGTAATTCATAATGTCACGACAAGCAGCGCGTGGCTTGCATAGTTCCCATACAGATGGACGGCGAATGCGCCAGAACCAGTCCTGCCGCCCCCGGTTAAAGTTTGCTTTTAATACACAGTATATCCCTCCGAGTCCCGTCCCCGCTGGGGAGTCTTGGTACAGGCTGAGGCAGAAAGTGGTGGAGAGAGCGTGTGAGTCCATTTATAGTGCTCGCCTGCGTGAATGTAAGTTGCTGACTGCTGAGATAGCAGCTGCAGGCCTTCTGCCTCACTCGAAGGGGTCTCCTGGCATGACACTGGAGAACATGGAGCGCGTGGAAGGACTGTTCGACTCGGAGGGCTAGGGTCGTGGGCTGAAGGCCACCAAGGAGTCCTGTGCCGGAGACATCATCTTTGCTGAGCTCGCTTATGCCGCTGTGGTCTTCGACAGTTAGGTCCCCCTCACCATGGGTCTATCAAAGGCAGAAGTGCCAAGGTCATGCTTCGAGATATTCCATATGAGTTCTATGTAGAGTTTTTCAGGCCCATATGTCAAAATATTAAGGGCGATTTAGAGGCGCTCTGCACATAGGTACCAAGTGGCCCCATGGCACGTGTGATACCGGTTGCCAGTCCTAACTGGTTAAACAAGAGCGCATTGCAGGCTGGAACTTGCAGCTTTACTTTTACCAAAATGTAAGCAAGGCCGCACCAAGAATTCATGAACGAGGCGTGTTAAATCTGGCCTGACATGCCAGAAGCTGAGGAAGGGACCTGTGCTGTCCCTGTGATATGTGGGTGGAAGAGGAGGAAACAAGACATCTCAGGATGACAAAAGGGAACCTCTCTTCTCCGGCTCTGGTTAGTATTGTCAGGCAGCTCTTGGTTTCTGAAAAAATACAAATATGTTGGGCGAATGATGTCTAAAAGATGCAGATGAAACACATATGCACCTGCAGTGCAAAGCAATCTCGAGCACTTATCAGCATATGCTCAAAACATTTGATTACTCTGTGAAAAATTGCATTTTTTAATGTAACAATCAAAATTGTATCCTCTTTGTTTTAAAATCTTGTTACTTTGTATCGCTTAACCCCTTCGCTGCTAGGCCTTTCCCCCCCCTGTGCTAAGCCTTTTTTTGGCTATTTGGGGTAGTTCGCACTTAGGCCCCTGTAACTTTTTGACCACATAAGGTATCCATGCCAAATTTGCGTCCTTTTTTTCCAACATCATGGGGATTCTAAAGGTACCCAGGGTTTGTGGATTCCCTAGAGGGGACCCAGAAATTAACCAAAATACATCTAAATTTTGTTTTTTTGGGAAAAATGCGAAAAAAAGGGCTACAGATGAAAGCGTCTGTTTTTTCCCCTGCAAATGGTATCAAAAAGGGATTGTGTTTCTGAAATCACTATCTTCCCAGCTTTCAGGGACGAGCATACTTTTGTCAGAAAATCAAAAAAATTTACACAGTTTTGGCATTTTTCTTGGACATAGCCTATTTTTGCTATTTTCTGTGCTTCCAACCTCCTTCCAGTTAATGGTAGAAATGGGTATGAAAGCAATAATGGATCCTGGAAACTATACATTTCTGAAAAGTAGACAAATTTCTGAATTCAGCAAGGGGTCATTTGTGTAGATCCTAAAAGTTTTCTTTATAGAAACTAACAGTTAAATATAGGAAAAATTGAAAATTAGTTGACAAAAACAGGCATTTGTGTCAACGTTTTCACCTGTAACTTCTTCTAATTATGACAGCTATTTGAAAGCAATATACCGTTACATCCGCTGGACCTTTCTGGTTGTGGCGATATATAGGACTTGTAGGTTCACCAAGAACCCGACGAACCCAGAGCCAATAACTGAGCAGCGTCTTGCAATGGTTTTTATTATGTACCGGGTATATAGCAATTATTCTGGGAAAATGTATACATGGAAAAATCGGTATGAAAGACACCTATGTATTTCTGAAATGGGAACAAAATATAGAGTTTAGAAACAGTAGATATTTGCACATTTCCGAAATTGGGAGTACCCATACAAGCATGAGAATTATAGGTCATTATTCAAAATGACTTCTTTTTTACAAATTGTCTTTCATTTGGAAGGCAGAAATGCATCGAAAGTCAATAGGTAATAACAGTTGCTCTACAATTCTGTATTACCCTACGTCTTCCGATAAAAATGGTACCTCACTTGTGTGGGTAGGCCTAGTGCCCGTGACCGGAAACGGCTCAAAACGCAACGTGGACACACCACATTTTCAAAGTGAAAAATGACCCTTTTTTTGCAAAGTGCCTAGCTGTAGTTTTTTAACCCTAGCTCTGCCGGCACCTAGGGAAACCTAGCAAACCTATACATTTTTGAAACTTAGACACCCAGGGGAATCCAGGATGGGGTGACTTGTCTGGCTCTCACCAGGTTCTGTTCCCCAGAATCCCTTGCAAATCTAAAAAATTGTCCAAAAAACCACATTTTCCTCACAATTCTGTGGTGGAAAGTTCTGGAATCTGCGTGGATCCACAAAATTCCACCCACCCCGCGTTCCCCAAAGTCTTCCGAGGAAAATGGTACCTCACTTGTGTGGGTAGGCCTAGTGCCAGCGACAGGAAACGGCGCAAAACGCAATGTGGGCACACCACATTTTCACAGTGAAAAATGACCCTTTTTTTGCAAAGTGCCTAGCTGTAGTTTTTGAACCCTGGCTCTGCCGGCACCTAGGGAAACCTAGCAAACCTATACATTTTTGAAAACTAGACACCCAGGGGAATCCAGGATGAGGTGACTTGACTGGCTCTCACCAGGTTCTGTTACCCAGAATCCCTTGCAAACCTAAAAAATTGTCAAACAAAACACATTTTCCTCACATTTCTGTGGTGGAAAGTTCTGGAATCTTCGTGGATCCACAAAATTCCACACACTTCGCGTTCCCCAAAGTCTTCCGAGAAAAACGGTACCTCACTTGTGTGGGTAGGCCTAGTGCCCGCAACAGGAAACGGCCCAAAACGCAACATGGACACAACACATTTTCACAGTGAAAACTGACCCTTTTTTTGCAAAGTGCCTAGCTGTAGTTTTTGAACCCTAGCTCTGCTGGCACCTAGGGAAACCTAGCAAACCTATACATTTTTAAAAACTAGACACCCAGGGAAATCCAGGATGGGGTGACTTGACTGGCTCTCACCAGGTTCTGTTACCCAGAATCCCTTGCAAACCTAAAAGATTGTCAAAAAAACAACTTTTCCTCACATTTCTGTGGTGGAAAGTTCTGGAATCTGCGTGGATACACAAAATTCCACCCACCCCGCGTTTCCCAACATCTTACGAGAAAAATGGTACCTCACTTGTGTGGGTAGGCCTAGTGCCCGCGACAGGAAACGGCGCAAAACGCAACGTGGACACACCCCATTTTCACAGTGAAAAATGACCCTTTTTTTGCAAAGTGCCTAGCTGTAGTTTTTTAACCCTAGCTCTGCCGGCAACTAAGGAAACCTAGCAAACCTATACATTTTTGCAAACTAGACACCCAGGGGAATCCAGGATGGGGTGACTTGACTGGCTCTCACCAGGTTCTGTTACCCAGAATCCCTTGCAAACCTAAAGAATTGTCAAAAAAAACACATTTTCCTCACATTTCTGTGGTGGCAAGTTCTGGAATCAGTGTGGATTCACAAAATTCCACCCACCCGCGTTCCCCAAAGTCTTTCGAGAAATATGGTACCTTACTTGCGTGGGTGGGTCAAGACCCGCGACAGGCAAGGGCCCAAAACCTATTGAGGCGACATCAAAATCACCTATCACAAACCAACCTGGTTTTGCAAAGGGGGTCCCATGACTTTTTGGCCCGGGGCTCGGCGGTCACCAAGGGAAACCTACCAAACCCACACATTTCTGAAAACTAGACACCCGGGGGATTCCAGGGAGGTATGGCTTGCGTGGATCCCCCAAACGTTTTCTTACCCAGAATCCCCTGCAAACCTGAAATTTAGCTGAAAAAATCCCTATTTTTACACATTTTTGTGTGGGAAAGTTGTGGCATCACGGGGCTGACACAAATTTCCTACCACCCAGCGTTCCCAGGTCTCCCGATAAAAATGGTGCCTCACTTGTGTGGGAGGCCCAAGTGCCCGCGACAGGCAAGGGCCCAAAACGGATTGAGGCGACATCAAAATTGCCTATCACAAATCGACCTGGTTTTGCAAGGGGTCACCTGGGTTTTTGGCCCCGTGCTCGGCGGCCACCTAGGGAAACCTACCAAACCCACACATTTCTGAAAACTAGACACCCTGGGGATTCCAGGGAGGTATGGCTTGCATAAATCCCCCAACATTTTCTTACCCAGAATCCCCTGCAAACCTGAAATTTAGCTGAGAAAACCACTTTTTTCACACATTTTTGTGTGGGAAAGTTGTGGCATCACCGGGCTGACACAATTTTCCTACCACCCAGCGTTCCCCAGGTCTCCCGATAAAAATGGTGCCTCACTGCGTGTGGGAGGCCCAAGTACCCACGACAGGCAAGGGCCCAAAACTTATTGAGCCAACATCAAAATTGCCTATCACAAAAGGACCTGGTTTTGCAAGGGGGGTCACCTGGGTTTTTGGCCCCGTGCTCGGCGGCCACCTAGGGAAACCTACCAAACCCACACATTTCTGAAAACTAGATACCCGGTGTATTCTAGGGAGGTATGGCTTGCGTGGATCCCCCAACGTTTTCTTACCCAGAATCCCCTGTCATACCTGAAATTTAGCTGAAAAAATCACTTTTTTCACACATTTTTGTGTGGGAAAGTTGTGGCATTACCGGGCTGACACAAATTTCCTACCACCCAGCGTTCCCCCAGGTCTCCCGATAAAAATGGTGTCTCACTCGGGCGGGAAGCCCAAGCACCCGCGACAGGCAAGGGCCCAAAACGTATAAATCGTTTTGTGATAGGCAATTTTGATGTCGCCTCAATACGTTTTGGGCCCTTGCCTGTCGCGGGTAATTGGGCATCCCACACGAGTGAGGCACCATTTTTATCGGGAGACCTGGGGAACGCTGGGTGGTAGGAAATTTGTGTCAGCCGGGTGATGCCACAACTTTCCCACACAAAAATGTGTGGAAAAAGTGATTTTTTCAGCTAAATTTGAGGTTTGCAGGGGTTTCTGGGTAAGAGAACGTTGGGGATCCACGCAAGCCATACCTCCCTGGAATCCCCGGGTGTCTAGTTTTCCAAAATGTGTGGGTTTGGCAGGTTTCCTAGCTGGCCGCCGAGCACAGGGCCAAAAACCCAGGTGACCCCCTTGCAAAACCAGGTCGCTTTGTGATAGGCAATTTTGATGTTGCCTCAATAAGTTTTGGGCCCTTGCCTGTCGCGGGTACTTGGGCCTCCCACTTGAGTGAGGCACCATTTTTATTGGGAGACCTGGGGGAATGCTGGGTGGTAGGAAATTTGTGTCAGCCCGGTGATGCCACAATTTTTCCACACAAAAATGTGTGGAAAAAGTGATTTTTTCAGCTAAATTTGAGGTTTGCAGGGGATTCTGGGTGAGAAAACATTGGGATCCACGCAAGCCATACCTCCCTGGAATTCCCGGGTATCTAGTTTTCAGAAATGTGGGTTTGGTAGGTTTCCTAGCTAGCCGCTGAGCACGGGGCCAAAACCCAGGTGACCCTCCTGCAAAACCAGGTCGTTTTGTGATGGGCAATTTCGATGTTGCCTCAATGCGTTTTGGGCCCTTGCCTGTCGCGAGTACTGGGCCTCCCACACGAGTGAGGCACCATTTTTATCGGGAGACCTGGGGAACGCTGGGTGGTAGGAAATTTGTGTCAGCCGGGTGATGCCACAACTTTCCCACACAAAAATGTGTGGAAAAAGTGATTATTTCAGCTAAATTTGAGGTTTGCAGGGGTTTCTGGGTAAGAAAACGTTGGGGGATCCACGCAATCCATACCTCCCTGGAATCCCCCGGGTGTCTAGTTTTCCAAAATGTGTGGGTTTGGTAGGTTTCCCTAGCTGGCCGCCGAGCACAGGGCCAAAAACCCAGGTGACCCCCCTTGCAAAACCAGGTCGTTTTGTGATAGGCAATTTTGATGTTGCCTCAATAAGTTTTGGGCCCTTGCCTGTCGCGGGTACTTGGGCCTCCCACTTAAGTGAGGCACCATTTTTATTGGGAGACCTGGGGGAACGCTGGGTGGTAGGAAATTTGTGTCAGCCCGGTGATGCCACAATTTTTCCACACAAAAATGTGTGGAAAAAGTGATTTTTTCAGCTAAATTTGAGGTTTGCAGGGGATTCTGGGTGAGAAAACGTTGGGGGATCCACGCAAGCCATACCTCCCTGGAATTCCCCGGGTATCTAGTTTTCAGAAATGTGTGGGTTTGGTAGGTTTCCCTAGCTGGCCGCCGAGCACGGGGCCAAAAACCCAGGTGACCCCCCTTGCAAAACCAGGTTGTTTTGTGATAGGCAATTTTGATGTTGCCTCAATACGTTTTGGGCCCTTGCCTGTCGCGGGTACTTGGGCCTCCCACACGAGTGAGGCACCATTTTTATCGGGAGACCTGGGGGAACGCTGGGTGGTAGGAAATTTGTGTCAGCCGGGTGATGCCACAACTTTCCCACACAAAAATGTGTGGAAAAAGTGATTATTTCAGCTAAATTTGAGGTTTGCAGGGGTTTCTGGGTAAGAAAACATTGGGGGATCCACGCAAGCCATACCTCCCTGGAATCCCCCGGGTGTCTAGTTTTCAGATATGTATGGGTTTGGTAGGTTTCCTTGGGTGCTAGCTGCGCTAGGACCCAAAATCCAGAAGTAGGCACATTCCGCAAAAAGGTCTGTGCCTAGTGGGCTTTCTGCCGCCCTTGGGACGGGGGAAACCGGGGGCTATTGCCCCGATATGCCCCCATGAGGGGCAGAAAGACTGGCTATTTTGTTTGGGTGGGTGGGGACATTGGGATGCCCATTCTGGGCAGCCCCCACCCCTACATATAAAAAAAAGCCAGCATAATCGCTGCCGCCTCGTGGGCTCTCTGCCCCCCCGGGGGGGCAGATCAGAGGCAACTGCCCCTATCTCCCTCCTGAGAGGGGCGGGCAGAAAGACTGTGGCATTTTTTGTGGGGGTCGGGGCATTGGCATGCCCATTCTGGGCAGCCCCCGCCCCAAACTTTGGAAAAATAAAAATCCCTGGTGCCTAGTGGGCTTTCTGCCCGCCCGGGGGGGCAGATAAGGGGCTATTGCCCCATCTGCCTTCCAGGAGGGGCAGAAAGACTGTAGCATTTTTTCTTTTGGGGGAGGTATTTGAATGCCCATTCTGGGCAGCCCCCACCCCTTCGTATATATAAAAAAAAAATCCCTGGGGCCTAGTGGGATTTCTGCCCTCCCCCCGGGGGGCAGATCAGGGGCTATTGCCCCCATCTGCCTCCTGGGGAGGGCAGAAAGTCCTGTTCTTACTTTGGGGGGTAGGGTGGGGGCTTTGGCATGCCCTTTCTGGGCAGCCCCCACCCCTGGCGCATAAAAAAAAATCCCTGGCGTCTAGGGTGCTTTCTGCCCCCCCGGGCTGTAGATTTTTTTTTATTTTGGGTGGGGGTATTTGCATGCCCATTCTGGGCAGCCCCCACCCCTACGTATATATAAAAAAAAATCCCTGGGTCCTAGTGGGCTTTCTACCCCCCCCCCCCCGGGGGGGGGCAGATTGGGGGCTACCGACCCCATCTGCACCCAGGGGGGGGCAGAAAGACTGGAATGTTTTGGGGGGGTGGGGTGGGGGCATTGGCATGCCCATCTTTGGCAGCCCCCACCCCTAAATTAATCGTAAAAAAAAAACCCTGGCATCTAGTGGGCTTTTTGCTCCCCCGGGGGGGGCAGATTGGGGGCTACCGACCCCATCTGCACCCAGGGGGGGCATAAAGACTTATTGTGCAGGGGGGGTTGGGGGCTTTGGCGTGCCCTTATTGGGCAGCCCCCACCCCTAATTTACATTAAAAAAATTAATCCCTGGCTGTAGCCCCCATCTGCCCCCCAGGGGGGGCAGAAAGACTGGAATTGTGTGGGGACATTGGCATGCCCATCTTGGGCAGCCCCCACCCCTAAATTAAATCTTTAACAAAAAACTGGTGTCTAGTGGGTTTTTTGCCCCCCCGTGGGGCAGATTGGGGGCTACTGCCCCCATCTGCCCCCCAAAAGACTCTAATTGTGCAGGGGGGTGGGGGCATTGGCGTGCCCATATTGGGCAGCCCCCACCCCTAATTTACCTAATAAAAAAATTCCCTGGTTCTAGTGGGCTTTCTGCCCCCCGGGGGGGCTGATCGGGGGCTGTAGCCCCCATCTGCACCCCAGGGGGGTCAGAAAGACTGAAATTATGCCCAAAAAACTGAATGGGGGGAGGAAAGGCCCTTGCCCAAGGGGCTGCTCCCCCCTCCCTGGTGGCTAGTGGGAGGATCCCTGCTTGGGGAACGCCCTCCTGGGGTGATCCCCAAGCAGGTATCTACTAGGAAGGGTACCATTGGAAAGGGGAGATCCTCCCTTTCCAACGATACCTCTCCCAAGTGTTTCAGTGCTCGGGGCTGAGATAGCACTCGAGCACTGAAACTGAAACTAAGTTTCAGTTTCGTTTTCAGTCTAATGACGACAGCGCGCCATGCGCGCGATCGTCATTAGACTGAAAACAGCTGATGGGCCTCGGGAGGTTGGGAAGCTCTTCCCCACCTCCCGAGGCACAAAAAATGGAAATCCCTCTGCTGTTTACAGCAGAGGGATTTCCTGCCCCTGTCCTCATGACGGAATGGTTCCGTCATGAGCACAGGAGCACCGATGCTCATGACGGAACCATTCCGTCATGAGCATCGTAGGGGTTAAAAGCTGATCATCTTAATATATAAACAATTACACGCAACTTTACAACAGTTAAACACCTTTTCCCATTTCTCTGATAATCTCTATCAATCAATCAGGGGAATTGTAAGCGCGCTACTCACCCGTGAGGGTCTCAAGGCGCTAGGGGGTTTGGGGGGGGAGCGCAGATCTGTTAGCCGAAGAGCCAGGTCTTGAGAGTCTTCCTGAAGGTGTTCAGGGAATGTTTTTGTTGTTTTGGATAGCACTCAGAAGATCAGGGGGCGCTTCACAGCACTGGTAAAAACGGAATATAATCACATAAATCTAGGATCCCGGGATGGGAAGCTGCACTCAAGCCTCCATATGCTCAGCTCTTAATGTTAGCAGAAATACCTGTATCTGACATTGCGAATCATCAGTGATATTCCTTTTATGAAATCCATATATAAAGAATGACGCATAAGAGGGCGCAGCTTGTTAACAAGCTTTGCGTTCCTTTGTTTTATTGCATGGCATGTATGATTGAATATTTACAAACACATTGCATATTTATTTAATATATGGTCATGCATTGCCTCTAACATTCGGTGATGCTGTGCCTTGACAGACAAAAAGTTGATAGACATGAATGTTTAGTTTACATATAACCATGTTTATTGCATAGAATACATATATTTAAATTAATTGCTTCATATAATATATTTTGGAACGTTTGTACCTCGGCATTACCTGGATAATAGGTGCCTGGCGCCAGTTGGTTGGCGCTATACAACATTAATAAATGAGTTGTTTGTTCGTGGTTCAGGGAATCGGGTCCAGGGGTCAGAGCATCATCCAATGGGCCATCTGACCTTGATGTAGCTCTTATGACGTGGCATGAGCGCCCCAGGTAATTTGGTGAACTTGACCCCAAGGAGTGGTGCCGCTGAGGCCCCTAGGTCCGGTGTTGCTTAACCTGCAGCACAAATGATAGCTATGCCCCTGATAATCTACACAGTGAGGGGGTTTGCAGCAGGCAGTGAAGATGAAGGGGAAGTACATAGTATGGGTGGGAGGGGGATACAGCATCTAGGACAGTGTGTGTGTGTGTTTGGGGGAGTAACAGTACACAGTGCTGGGGTGCCGCCTAAAGGGACATGACATAGACTTAAAGCTCCCAGAATATTCAGTGGTGATGGCTACAAACCCGTCTCTGGATGAAATTTTCACAGTTACCTGTAGTATCTATATTTTAAAAGAGCCCTGCGCTGGAAATAAAAGTACTTATTTGTTCTAAATCCCACATCACTTATATTAGGAAATCGAGACTGCCCCTCTGCTTGGGTGTTTGACACCTGTTGTAACTATTATCCCTGGAGGGCAGCTTCAACGAAGCATCTATCAGAAATCACAGGGCCCAGATCTGAGGCTGTTGAGAGATATAAAGGAGGACCCTAGAAATGCCATTTCTTAATGTGGGGGTGCAGTAGAAACTCTTATGTATGTGGTAGCCTATCATAGCTTGCTGCTCTTAAAAGCTGCACCTTTTTCATGAAATGCACTACCATACATGTACTTACCAATGTAGTACGTCTTTATGTCATGCAAAACTATATCCCAACAAGTTGCATTTTTTCATGCATTCAACATCATATATCGGGTTTAAGGATTTGCACAACGTTATCAGCTTGGTCGACATTAGTAATAACAATGCAAACATTTTTCCATGGCAGCCAAGCACGTTCCTGTAAAACATATCAAACCAAACTCGGTGGGTGTCTAGAGTGGCTGAAGAACCCGCTAATTGTTAACCCCCCTGTATCACCAATAATATTGTAGGCCATCTCTAGATGTACCAGTCAAATCTGAGGACTATAAGTAGGGCCACTGTAGTTATGTGATTCTGCGGCCTTGTCTTTTTCTGCATAATTACAAATTTGCCACAAAATCCACCATCAGCTGGATAATCTGCATATTCTAACAAAATAATTGTTTCTAGTTTAAGCGGACCATAAATTATTTAAAAACATGGTGACACGTGTTTCCATTCAGTGGAAGGCCCTTTGCTAAAGCTCAGTGGTCATCTTTCAATTGCCTATTGCACGTATTTGGGTGTTTAACTGGTATTAATCAGTTAAAATATTTGCCTAAAAAGTGTTATAATGTGTAAAATGGAAAAATAATGAAGTAATATTGTCACAAAATATCGCGCCTTATGTCGCAAAATTAGTTTTTTTCTTGCCTCCTAATTTAGTCCTTTGTTGCCACATAATTGTTGTTGCTGTGACTATAATATCCCTATGACGACTCTGCAATCCTGTGGTTTGCTACGTCCATGCTTCCTTATCAGTTAGACTGGTTCTTCCTCACTCTTCTGGCAATCGCTAACCCACTGTACCCTCCTACAACAATAGTACCAGCGCATCCCAGGCCTCGGAATTCTCACTTTCTTTTTTACCAGTTTTTCGCTTTTTGTAGGATATCACCCTCAATTCTTGTCCATTATTTCACATCCTGTATCCAGTGTCTAATACTGGCTGCCATGGTGGATTTCTACACAAACGCTATATGTCTCCTGGCAAGGACCAAAGCCTGCTCAATACATTTGCTATGGGGTTCCTTCTTCTTCAGTCTCTGCAGTAGCCCCAGTATACATTTTCCTGGCGCCATGTCTTCAGGCTCCTTCATTCAGACCCCCACCTGGTCTTTAACCATTTTCCAGTAGTCCCATTCACACTGCAGTTACACACTATGGGGCCGATTCCAATTCCGGCCGGAAATCTCTCCGACCGAGCCGGACCCGGAGAGAATTCCGACCGAATCGGACCCTAGCAGTCCGACCGGACGAGTACGATGCATTCGCATGCTATCGGACTCGATTCGGTCGGACTCCCATTGAAGTCAATGGGAGCCGGTCATACAACGCGTACGCGGGCTCCCATTGACTCAATGGGTGCGAGGCAAACAAGGGCACCCCCTACAGCGGGTACGCGTCCATGCGCATCGCGGCGTACATGCACAGTTAGGGGGGACCCATGGGTCCCCCCTGTGTGCGACTCGCACGCCTACGCGTACAGGGGGGTCCGACGCGGACCCCCAAAGTCCCGCTCCGACAGCTCTTTCGAGCCGGACGGCGCGAGTCGGTCGGACTGCTCGCGGCGCACATCGTACTTACCCGGCCGGGAAACGTCTCCATAGCGCGGTGCGAGTCGTGTCCGTGCGAGTCACTCGGAGCGTGTTGAAGCCGCGTACGAGTCAGTCGGCAATTTCGCGGGAGCTTGCATCGTACTCGCTCGGCCGGACCCGCGTACGATTCGGTCGGGAAACAGGGCTCCGAATCGGATCCGGTAAATCCGAATCCGATTCGGAGCACTACCGGCCGAGATCGCAATCGGCTCCTATGTGTATAAAATCTGCCCCCAGCTCTCGACAATGTGAGAAGTGTGATATGCCTGAAGAATATAGCATGTTACAATGCATGCTATTACATCGCGTTCCTTTACAACGCGGTCGTTACAACTGGCTTTCAGAATTGCGCCTGAGATCTCTATGTTAAATATGCAACCCTACGCCTTCTGTGTTGAATTTGGATTGATGATTCCTTGACAAAGACTGTAGGAAAATGTAGTGTTGTATGGTGTAGTGAGCTGATGACACTGGGGGATGCTCCTTTCCTATTGACAGAGAGAGAGAGAGCGAGAGGGAGATGATAGGTGATAGGTGATGAGTTCTGGAAGTGAGCGTCAGGTATTCAAAATACTTTTTTTAACTCTGAGTTTCAGCCACCTTGTATAGCTTTTTAGGTCGAGCCTATCCTGCGCATGCGCTGCTCTGCGAGCCATGCTGTATTGGAGTATGGAATAGAAGCCCCGCCCACTCTCCGCCCACATTTGTCATTGGCTTGTGTCATTGTCCTTTATAAATATTGGCTTTTGATTTGTACATAGGCTTGTTAGTCCCTCCTCAGTACCACCTTGTCTTTATTTGTAACCTCCCATGTACACTGGCCCTTTTACTTCGGTTGTTACACGGTGAGTCTTTTTTTTTTTAGTCTGTAAGCACTATTTTCTTTAAGTAGTTTCTCCTACTGCAGGCACGACATGCTTTCCTGCTACATTCAGTGCGCCATGCGTGCTTTCACTTTCTAAGCAGCCTGGGACAATGGCGGTCTTTGAATAGGCCTCGTATTTACAAGAGTTTGAGCTATTGGCATTGTACATGACAATGCCTTTTATTTATGTGTTAATTATCAAAACATATAAATAAAAGGCATTGCCATTTACAATTCCAATAGCTTAAACTCTCGCAAATGCGAGACCTATTGCATTGCAATTGCTTATTAGAAACCAGCGTGAACTACTACATATAACCCGCCGTTGCAACGAACCTCGTAATAGTTTGTTCACCCTAGGCCCGTGACTTGGGAGGGCTGGAAGTGCAATTGTGGGACTGTCCAGGGATAGTGAATTACCCAGGACAGTCTCCAACTTGCCGGGTCTGTCCCGCCAAAACTTGACAATTGGCAGCTATGTCCCAACCCCCTTACAGATTTTGTCAGGCTTGCCGATCGGACACGCTCGGATGCCCATCGAGATACCAAAATGGCTGGCTCCCACTAGCCCGCATGCGCGGGAACGAGCCGGGGCAGTCAAAGGCTCTCTGATCCCGAGCGCAGACGCTTCGCGTCCTGCTACGGGAAATGAGCACACCTCTTCCGGGTCACGTACCGTCACTTCCAGTTCGTCTGTCGGCGTCGGCTTCCCCTCGCTGAGTCGGGTCTTCGTTTCTGCATCGAGTGGCTACTTCTGATTGCGGTCTCGCTTTCTGCTACTTCCAGGCCCCCGGGGAGATTCTTCCTACCGTCAAGGAAACAAAAAGAGAAAAGAAAGCCTGTATTATTCAGTCACGGTAACAGCGCGGTTGCGCTGACATATTTAAGTATAATTTGAATAGTTTTCTTTACTTATCTGACATGGGCTCCGAGTCTATGGAGGTCTGCTGCTGAGTATATTTTGAATTCTTGTAGATTCCTGAAAGACAAGGAATATTGTTAGGTCTGCCTGAATATAAGGTGGATTATACATTGCACTAAAAATAGCGTCTCAGATTACCTTATGGTATAACTTCCTCCAGTATTTATACATCTTTAGGTGGGTTTCTGTACAGTTTTATTTTACAAGTTTTCCTAGTCATTGCTCTACTATTCAGCACACCTTATTTTTGTACCTTTTTCCATTGTATGTTAACCACCCCTTTGCTTACACCTGTCACCAGAAAGTAAGGAAGAAGGTAATTATCCAGGTAGTTACATACGCACATAGAACAGACTAGATTATAGGATTAGCATCATAATACATACTTACCCTGTTTTTCTGTCCTTTTCTTTTAACAGAGATTTTTCTTGGCTGACGGGTTTTATCCCAGAGTGGGGCACGAAGTGGGACCTTTTTTTTCCCTCCTTGTTTTCTCCCTTCTTCCCCTGGTTACTGTTGCTACTTTGACTCAGTTGGGTGCAATAGGTGACCAGGAGAGGTTGAGGACCTTTTATCATTTGCATGACGTTCCTGCGGAAACGTGAGTAGAATCTGACAGATCTATTCTAAGAATGCTGCCACTTCGCTAAGTACAAATGGAACCACTGAGGCTCTGTGCCGAAAGCTCAGGAGCAAATGACTAATGATACATATCTATGCTAGACTGTCCTCAAATAAGCAACCCCCTTGAGGCCAACTATTTCTCCTCGAAATATGAACCACTCCTTAATCAGGAGCACAGAAAGGCTCAGCCTGAAGGAACAACAAGGAAGAACGAAGAGGGTTGTCGACCGTACCTTAGTAAGAAGCGGCTAAAGTAATTACGCACATTAAATAATCTTTTTTTTTACACATGGTCTCTGACGATATGCCGTCTCTTAGAAAGGATTCAAATATCTTTCCTATATTTGGAAACATTCGATCTGGGAAAAAGAAAAAAATGGAGGGCCAAATTAATGGTACTAGTACAAACAGCGACTCCCCAGATAACAGGCAAACTACTGAGCATGATCTTCAAAATAAGCTAGCTACTAACATCAGAAATATTAATGAAATACAACCTAATTCGAGTTTTCCCCTAAGGCCCCCCTCACAAATTAAACAGATCTTCTATACTTGTATGGGAGAGTGTTCAAACTCTAATCAGGAAGGGGCCAGAATATATAGGAATGAGGTCACACCATCAATTATATCTAAGGAACCCTCAAAGGGAAATATAGCCCTGGAGCTTAACAGTCCCAGAACTGAGATTGTTGGGGAGCAAGGAAAGAATGAACCCAATGAAATGGTACACAAGACCTTAGACGGGGGAGAGCAGTCAATGCTACTAAAAATTTCTGAGGGTATTTCAGAGGTCATGAACTTCCTTCAGCACTGCGGGGATGATTCAAAGAGGATTCCAATCAATTTTAAGAGATCTCAGGACACTTCAGGCATAACAAATACCCAGACTGAAGATCAAGCTTCTATGAGTTGCAGCATTAATCCTGTAACATACCAAAACAACCCAAATGGTCTCTTGGACTCCAAGTTAGGAAAACATCCCTTATATCATTTGATGGAGTGACTAATCCAGAGCAGGAATTCTCTTATCAAATGGAATTTGTGCTTACCTATAACTTGGAAGAACGGTTACATATACTAAATAGGCAGAACATATTGAGGGTTTTGCATCACCTGAATGGACTAGAATCTTTCTAATCCGGCCATTTACTTGGCATTCGATTTATATGGGATGTGATGTCCAAACGGGTATTTACCAGAATATCATAGTCCACTGAATTGCTCTACAAACAAATTCTAGACAACTGCAAGACCTTATCAGGAGTGGGGAATTATGATTGCACTCATAAAAATGGAAAATATCCTTTTTTAAATAAAAAAAAGGATATTAGAAGCAACAGAGAGCTGGATTCTAAAAAAGCTTTGACACACGTCTTCTTTCAAAGGCCCGGACTATTTGGCCACAAATCAGGTTGACCACTTCAGAATTTCTATTTCAAGGAAGGAAAGGAAATGAAAGGGTGGTTTTAATTCTAGCAAGTTAAAAAGTCGTACAGCAGACTGAATGGAACTCCTGATTATAGCAATAAAAGATCAGGTCTGCTTGAAGGTTTGCTCCTGGAAATATTGCAGGTCTGTAGCACCTGCTTAAGGAAAGAATTACTAATCTCAAGGACTTTCTTAACTCAAATTAAATAATATGTCTTCAAGAAACTTGGAATAATACTGCCATTATTTTTCAGAATTACATTAACTTTTATGTTCCTGCACATAAAGGGCATATGGGAAGACCGAGTGGAGGGCTTTCATTATTGCTTCAAATCATCTAGGATTGGGCAAACTATGCTTTGATCCTAAAAATGAAGTATCTAATTGCAATATGGGTAAAGTTGCCCACTAAAGGCCTCTTTTTATTATTAATGTCTACTTACCGCTAGCTCTTACTAATGACAGGCAGAACTTAATAAATACTTTAGTCCAAATTGAAGATCTGCTGGCACAAGCAAAAAACATGCCGTCACTTTTAACAGGGGATTTTAACTGTTCATTACTATATAATATAACAGCGGACCTTGTAGCAGATTTATCTGACCAGTCCCATTTTTGCGCAGACCTAGACCAACTGGTGCGGGAAATTAGTGAGTGTTAGTAGTTGTTTGATCTTGGCTTACGTCATTTAAAGGGCACATTTGTAAAGGACCAACCCGCTCAAACCATTTTTGTTTCTAATGGGAGAAAATCTTTGATCGACTACTCTCTTATACATTGCTCTGGCTTTAAGCTAATAAAGGACTTTTATATGATTCCCAGGCCAGAAAGTGATCATAACCCTCAGCATATTTACCTTCATCCCAAACTTACATTGCTCACAGTTGATCAGTCTATGACTAGCAGGGAAATATTGGTTAAGGGAGGAACCAGAATTGGATGAAATGTAGGCTTGAAAAATAAATTGCTATATTTGTGGCATCAGAATCTTATACTAATAATAGGAAAGCATATGAAGAACAACTTATCAGGGTTACGAAGGGCTATATCTACTTGCCAGCGGGTGCTTATAGACGTAGTTAAAGCACTGGCTACAAAGGTGACTAAGAAGCCTATCTTATAAAATAAGGTTAACACGTTGACAGGGAAAATTTTAGATGCAAAAAGAGTACATCAATCAAAAATTATACAACTTATCAAAACTGAATCACCCTTGTCTGTGGAATGTGCAGTAAAAGAACATTAAAGAGAATTGAAAAAGGAATTCTTCAATATTAAAAAAAGAAATAATGAACTTCTCTGGGTTGATCCCCAAGCAGCAAATTGAACGAAAAACACCAAAAGGTTTGGGGCACTGGTGGGCTCTAAAACAAATTCCGATAAATTAGGGGCAGATCATCATATCCCTAATCACAAATTGAAAATGTATTTATCAAAGCTGTACCATGGGGAACCCTTCATATGGTCCAGTTTGTAAGGACTGAATAGGAAAACCGGATCTCTAGCACGGGAATAGTAACCCTTATAAAGCAAGCAAACAACTCATGAGCACCTGGTCCAAAAGGTCTTTCTATGGCCCTTATAAAATTGAGTCCAACTAACTGGGGTGCCTTATTTTCTGTTAGAATCAACTCAGTCATTTATGCGGGTAAAGTACCTCTGTCCTGGAAAGTTCCATTATTCAGCCCGTATTCAAGAAAGGTCCAAGAGATTCCCTGAAGTGTAATAGGCGTTGCTAGATTCGGATGGGAAACTCTTTGTGAATCATCTGTTACATCATCTTAGTAATTGGGCCATACTGCAAAACCGTATTTCATTTAACCAAACAGGCTTTCGTCAGAATTGCTAAACAGATATCATAACCCTAACTACACTGATTAAGGAGACTCGAGCAACAAAAGGGAATATATTATTTGCCTTTGTCATAGACTATACGCCAGCCTTCAATAAAGTAAATAGACTGAAATTGTGGACCAAGCTTATTGAAATTAATCATTGAATTGTACAGCAATACATGGGTAAGAGTTAAATTATCAGATGGCAAGGGAATGACCCCTAAAATGTATACTAATAACGTCTTAAGCAAGGATGTATCCTGACTCCTGCCTTATTTAATCTGTCTATCTCAGATTTAATGAAAACCCTGGATTATTCTCTGGGAGACGATCCGAAACTTGCAATACCACAGTGACATATTTGGCTATTCAGATATTGCGAATTTATCAACAACGCAAAAGAGTCTACAACATCCAGCATTATGAGTTTCAAAAAATGTACTTAAGGCCAACTTTGAAATTAGAAGGCATAAGGAGGATGATACAAAAGGCAATCCTTTTCTGGTTCAAATGTTCCACCCCTAAACATGTTGGGTTGGCCACTAGAATTTTAAATAGGGCTAAAAAATATGAAGCACTGTTGGTCACTAAGAGGCTCTTTTTTTTTTATATATTATGGCTTTAATATTCTGATTTCTATACGTGTATTCTGCCATTTGTCATTTTTGTCATTTTTGTATTGCTATATTGTCTTGTATATTTAAGTAGAACTGATTTACAATGTATGTCTGTTCAGCGTTTTATAGTATATGGTTTTAATATAAATGAAAACAATAAATTATTATTACTACTATTACTGCTACTATATTGTGAATTTGTGATGTAGGCTGAGGAAGTGCTAATTCAACATGCTCTGATTGACTTTTTTTTTGCTTGTGATTGCCATTACCCAAAACAGTGTACTTAACCCAATGTTGGGAAAAATAAAATGAAAAAGGTATAAGGGGGCACGGAGAATCTACTCCCCTCCTAGCAGTAAAATAATTATCAAAAATAGTTTAAAGGGATTCCCAAGCCCTATGCTGGATTCATGAATCCTGAAGTGCCCTGGGATAGGATAAGCAAATCCTGAAAAAAAAAAATGGAAAAAAAAGAATTAAGTGCATTATTGCTGACTTGACCACATGTGGGGGTTGGCCATGCGGGGCATGACCACATGTGGGGGCTGGCCATGCAGGGCGGGTGCAGGGCATGGATGCAGTCCAGTCCCTGTAGCCAACCCCTGCTGCACACAGATGAAGGCCTAGCACAGCAGTGATTCGCTGCATGCTGGGGATTGGAAGAAAGGTCTAACCACATGCAGCCAACCCCTGCAGCCCCAGGCCTAGGTATGTGTGCAGAGGGGGTATTCTTCTGAAATTGACTGTACACCATGTCTGGCTGTGGCTCAACCATGCTATACACGGCCAAAGGCCTTGTGCAGTGGGGTTTGGGTGCCCACGAAGTGTTGGAAATCCTGTCTTGACAGAGGCGAAGCCCTGTACCCAACGCCGCTGCATCTGGCTGAAGGCCATGCGCAGCAGGGTTGGCCACCTGCAGAGTGTTGACTAAAGGGCTTGGCCAGTGTGGCCAGAGCTTGCAACCAACTTTACTGCACCTGGCTGAAGGCCATGAGCTCAAGTGTTAGTCACCTGTGGAGAGTTGGGCACACTGACTGCCAGAGGCCATGTCCTGCCGCCAACTCAGATGCACATGTCCGAAGGCTGTGCACAGCAGGTATTGACCAGCCATGCAGCAGGGTTGACGCAGTGCCTGCAGCAAAAATCACACTACGTGGTTGGCCGTTCATGGAGGGCTGGGCACAGGGAACTCTTGGGACGATAAAGACATAAAAAAATCCACCTAAAAACTACAGTTAAAGTGAAGTTGTCGTTCTGAACTAAAACCGGAAAACCACTGAAATTTGCAAGTTATGGTTACGAGCAAAATCCAAAACTCACACAACAACCAAGCAACCTGTAGCTCGCCCACCAAATGGAATGCTTATGACCTCGCAGTATTTCTGCCAATAAACTAAAAACACCTAAAAGCAATATGTAATTAAAAACAACACATATTCAGACCAATAAATGATGCTTCATCATAACATTCATAACCATAACTGCACTTTATATATATGTACATAGACAGACAAATAGATTTGCAAAGAAGTGTACTGAGCATGGAGGGGGTCCTTTAAATGTTGATTTTTCAGCAAATTTCCTGTTTTTATGCTATAATGCCTAAACATGACTAATACTCATTCCATTCTACATGTAGTTTTGGCCACGGCCAGCTCTTGGTTGTTCTGTAGCCACCGCCCCATTCATTCTAATAGATCCTACACCAAACAACAACAAAGCCATTAAACAAAATAAAAATAAAAACAAAATTCCACATTTCATGAAAATCTGAATTCCAAAATTTGGAATTCTCTAGCTTGCAAATTTGAGAAAATTGTGTCTTGCTTCAAATTGAAAATGGTGGCTGCATATTGGCAATTACTGTCAAAGTCGCAAATTTAAATAGGCAATTTCATTATATTTTCCATTTTTTACCCCCATTTTTCATGCCTCTGAGTGCCCATAGCTCTCTTCTAGGGTTGGGCACTTTTCGTAGTATCTCTTCATTGTTAGGATTTATTTCGCTGTGCTGAATTTGTGATCTTGACCAACCTCACAATTTTCAAGATGGTAGAAACATTTTTTTTCGATCCCCTTCATCAGCCAATTACGTCTTGAAATATTCAAATGTGATTCACAGAAATCCCAAACTTCTATACTAGCAAAATTAATAGACAATATGAAAGTGCTGACACTGTCAAGCCCATCCAACATCTTTTTGTAACTCAAAATTTCTTAACTATTGGCATGCAAGACCTTGCAAGACTCTAAGCAAGTGCCAACTTTAGTGCAGATCTGTCCATGCGACCAGAGTACTAGACAATTCAAACAATACCTTTTAATTGAAAATTTTTCTTGACTCACCATACCAGCTCTGTGTTATCACCACATAATATAAAATGGCAAAAGCATCTTCTTATTCCAGGCACGGTTTTATGTCTTTTGAATTGTCTAATATCGTGGCTCCTCCATTGGGGCGTGGGGGCGTCGCCCCACTGCTTTCTCGCAGTGCGAGAAGCAGAAACATAAAATGGTAAAACTACCATTTTATGTTTCTGCTTCTCGCACTGCGAGAAAGCAGAAGTGCCTGGTTGGGGGCGGGCGGGTGGGCGGTCCTGCTCGAGGGCAGAGGGGAGTGGCTTGCCCACTGTTGTGGGCCCTGACTGTTTGGTCGGCCCACTGGGGCCGACCAAACCAGTCATGCACACTCTCCCTTGTTTCCTATGTAGGCTGCCATTGCAGCGCTGTGATTGGCTTGGGGAGGGACGGGAGAAGCCTGCTTCCTGACCCGGGACCCGGCCAGGAGCAGCAGGAGCTGAGGCGGCGGCGCGTGACCCGGGGGAAGGTAAGTTTTTTTGAATTGTAATTAATTACCGTCCCGCTCCCCCCCCGAAACCCGCGCGACCCCCCTCGCCCGTCATGCCGGCCGCAACTGAGGTGCAGTGGTCCCTCAAACCTCAAAACATTTCGGGCTCCCTCTATTTTAGGAATTTCTGTTTTCCTGCAATAACTTAGATGTATGTTCACGTTTTCCCTACGTAAACTCAGATGAAAATGTGGTGTTTGCCTGTCATTGGAAAATGCAGAATTCTGTTATTGATCTTTCCAAAAAATAATGAGTCCCAGACGTCAAATGTTGGCGCGCATGAAGGCCAAGCTAAACGTGGGTAGTTGAAATGAGGGCTTATTTTGGAATTTGGCACAGCAAACGAACTGGCACAGTTTGATTTTATTTTTCGTTTTAGTTTTAAGATTTGATACAGGTTGAACCAAGAGATACACGAGGCAGCAGAGAGCATTTCATAGAGCGTTTTTACTTTGTGATAGCACGTCAGTATTCGTTCCACCCATTAGTTTAAGTGTCTTTTGGTCTCTTGGTAAATGGTCGATTTCACGTCACACTTGCGTCTATATCACATCCGTCTGTCTGGCACAGTTAGTCGCAAGTCAGATCGACAAGGGAATGACTAACTTTACCGTAAAACGCCACCCTTCCGAGACACACACCTGCAAATAGCCTCCCATGCCAGTATTGTGTCTTCGCTCACCATTCATTGATGGCTTGCCATCATTATCTCACTCACTAATAGTGTTGGCACAGACAACCATACCACTGTTGTCTCTTACTTAATATTGATGCTACAGCCTGCCAATCCAGCATCATTAACTCATTATCCATGGCACAGTCGGTGTCCTTTATTTTATGTGTAACTCATTATAGTTCGGGTCGCTCATTCTGCCGATGGCACAGCCTGGCAGCACAGAATAGCCTCGTTAGTCTTTGTAAATGTACAGCCTCCCAGCCCTCCAATGCACCCATGATGCCACTGCATGGCACCCTCTCAGACACTGCCCGGGGGCATCCAGTCCCAGACACCCTCTTTTTTTAGTTTCAAAAGTAAGTTTATTAAAGAACAGGGAGTAAAAATACAAAATATGAAAAACAATACAAACATATCAAAGAAAGAAAGAAAAAGGAGAAATAGGTACAATGGCGAAAAAAAGTATCATGCAGACATGGCTGTGACTGAATGGTAATACAACCAAAAAGCAATATAAGCAGCAAGATAGTACATTTTACAATTCATATGAAATTAATTTGAACAGAAATACGACAATATGATATCAAAAGAAGGAATGTCATGTAGGCTGGGCAACTTCTTGTTGAATAGGGGTCAGAGAAAAAGAACGTTTAGCGCTAGCATCAATGAACAATGTAATTGGTGACCATAGATTTAAACGTTTTATAGCTAAGTGAACAGGATGAGCAAAAGCTGTGTCAAGTCTATGGTTATAACAAACAGCATACCACCATGCTTGGAACGATAATTTATTTAAATCTTTCCAGTTTTTGGTGATTTGTTGGAATGCAACAGCTAACAATAAATCAATAATTTGTATGTTGTGAACTGAATCTTCCCAAATTGGTGATAGACTTCCTAGAAATAGGTGAGGGGTAGAAAAAGGGAAATTAGAACCAAAAATTGAGTTAATCTGGGACCAGACAAGTTTCCAAAAGGCATGTAAAGGTGGGCATGTAAAGAGAAGATAATTCAAGTCAGCGGTTGGGGAGGAGCAAGACCAACAAATGTCAGATAAGTCGAGGTGTCTTTTATGTAAAAGGACCGGATGAAATAAAAGTCTATTATATATAAAAAAACAGTGTTTGAGTCGTGTTAGCAGCCCTGGAGGATTTCCTGATCTTAATCCAAATTTTATTCCATAATAAAAGAGACCAATCTACTCCAAGGTCTTCTTGTCTGGCTCTGGAGAAAGAAATAACTATATTTTGAAAGAAAAGTTGGTGTATCCAGATTAGGCCCTTTTGTCTCCAAGATTTCCAATATATAGGTTTCCCACGAATTAGTAAGCTTTTGTTATGCCATAGGGGAGAGTTAAGAAAAGAGGTTAGCTCAGTAGGAAGCGGGGTGAATTAGAGTCTAGAAGTTTACAAGTGTGTTTGATGATGGGGGTAGATAAAGATTGTGGTTTACGGGTGAAAGCAAGGTATTCTTTAAAGGAAAAGGGAGAGAGGAATGAGCGTTCGAGTTCTACCCACAGAGGGCAATCTGACAAAGAGTCGTCGAGCCATCTGGATGCTTGATGAAGTAAAAAGGATTTATGATAGTTAAGAAAGTCAGGATAATTGACTCCACCCTCTGATTCAGGTTTTAATAGTCTGAACTGTGACATACGAGGTTTTTTGTTATTCCACAAAAATAAGGATAGGATAGAGTTTATTTTTTTGAAAGATTTTAAGGGAATTGGAATATTAGAGAGAGTAAATATAATAATAGGGGAAAGCATCATTTTGATGGTGTCTAAGCGGCCCCACCACGAGAGATATAAGGGATGCCACCTAGTTGTCAGTGTAGAGTTTTTTGTATGCACGTTTCCAAACATAGAGAGACTGTAGTTGATAATGAAGGGGTAAAAGAGAGTCCCAAATATTTAATATGTTGGGAATTCCAAGAAAAATTCGAGGCACTGAAATCATCTTTGAAGGTATACTTAGTTAAGGGTAGTATTTCACATTTGTCCGTGCTGAGTTTATAACCAGAGACAGAGGCAAAGAGTTCCACCTCTTGTAAAAAGGCGGGATTAACGGATTGCAGGTTTGAGAGGAATAATAAAATATCAGCATAAGCAGCCAGTTTGATTTGGTTGTCAGTTGCTTCAAAACCTTTTATATCGATATTTTGGCGTATCTGGACAGAAAAGGTTCCAAAGCTAAATTGAAAAGAAACGGGGATAAGGGGCAGCCTTGGCGAACTCCCCTATTCAAATCAAAATACGAAGACGTATTGCCTTTTACAAAAACGGCAGCTCGGGGATTAGAGTATAAAATCGAAATCAGAGATATGATCTTTGGGCCGAAACCAAACCATTTGAGCGTTTGAAAGAGATACGACCAATTAACGCTGTCAAAAGCTTTCTCTGCATCTGAAGCTATAGCTGCTAACGTTTGGGATGAATGAGCGGATTTAGAAAGGATATCAAAAAATAGGCGAGTGTTATCTGAAATTAAGCGACATTTTACAAAATCAGACTGTTCCGCACCGAGAAGTTGAGGGAGGAAGGTCTCTAAGCGTAAGGCCAATGCCTTAGAACATTTTTGGTAATCTATGTTGAGTTGACAAGGGAGATAGGCCTATAATTTTTACAATATTTTAAATCTTTGTCATCTTTAGGAATTAAACAAATTTGAGCTTCAAAGAAGGATCCAGAAGCTTCACCAATATGTGAGAATGAATTGAGGAGAGTGAGTAATTTGGGGAGAAGTAGTGGAGCAAAGTGTACAAAGAATTCCACTGTAAAACCGTCCGGTCCTGGAGCTTTATCCTTTGTTAGGGAGTGTAGAGCAGCAATAAGTTCCTATTGAGAGATATCAGTTTCTAAAGGAGTAAAATCTAATTGGGTGTCTTGTGTGCGACAAGGGTTAGCAAGGAACTGTGTAATATGAGAATGCGAGGGAACAATTTCAGGTGTGTAGAGTGACTTATAAAAGAGAAGGAATTTGTTTAAAATTTCTGAATCCTTCGATCGCAATGGTTTTGTTCATCCATAATGCAATCAATATCGAATTTATTATGCTTAACTTTCAAGTCATTTGCTAAAAGCTTACCCGCTCTGTTCTGTCCTCCATAAAACTTAGCGCTGGATTTTAACAAATAAAGTGATGCATTATCCGTTGATTCTTTGTTGAATTGGAACTTTGTCTTAACAAGTTGAGATAAACAATGCTTGGATTTTGAAGTATAATAAGAATGCTCCAGTCTCTTTATCTCCGCCAGCAGATCATTAGTAGCTTTGCGTGAATTCAAACGTTTCTTAGAAACAAAGCCAATAATAAAATCTCTTGCAGCCGCTTTGAAAGCATCCCAGATCACATGGAAGGGAAGAGTATCTGTTTGATTTATGGAAAAATATTCGTGAAAAAAGGAAGTAAAAGAGGAGATAAACTTGGAGTCTAAAAGGAGAGAGTTGTTCAAGCGCCATTTCCTGGGAGCGCTGGGCTTAGGTGTTATATCCAATTGAATGGAAATAGGGGCATGATCTGATATTAAAATGGATCCAATTTCCGAACTTCTTAATGATTGGGAGATAAAATGGGAAACAAAAAATAATCAATTCGAGATTGAGTCTGATGCGCTGGGGAATAAAAAGTATATGCATCATCAAAATACTTTATTTCGGCCTAAAAGGCCATGAAAGAAAAAGAACAATAAAATGCAATACATAGAGAAGAAGATATTTTTTTAAAACATTCCCCACTATTCACTTCATCAGGTCTATATACATACAGTTTTTTTTTTTTTTTAATAACTCTTTTTATTTACAAAAATAAACTTGTTGGTCATTTACACACATGGATGTTTGTTAAGTACGGTGTTGCATTCACATATTTACAATTCAATATATTTCCTTTGATGTTACAGCAAACAAGGTGGCCACAATATACAATTCTTTACAACGTTAATGCTTCTTACATACAGTTTTTACAATTCATTTTAAGTCTAGATAAATTCCATCATTTGGTCTTAACAATCTGGGGGTCACCCGTTTATAAAGTGCATGTGCAATGTAATCAAATTAAAATATTGCTTGTTCTATATTAATATCAGGTTCCTCAAGGTGCAAATACAATACATGTTTGATGGAGCAAAATCTTATACTCTACCATTGAACTTGACCATTGGCTAGGGTGAATTTATATCCAAGATAGTAGAGAAACAGGGAAAATTTAAAATTCCAAGAAAAAATTCTGTTACCTTCTGCTCGGTGCATAGTTTCGGCAACCAACTGAAAAATTTGAATTTTTTTCCTCCCTTTCCCCTTAAAAAATTAACAGCCAGTAGGAATCGGCTGAGGGCAAAAACTATTAAACGAGAGTTATCGGTTTTAATATTCTCAACATGTCGTTCATTCTCCTTACACTGAGACACCTGGCTATTGGTTTTATCCATTTACTTCTTGCTGGTTTGTAAGCCGGGCAAAACATGTGTTTTGACATTGACCATTGGCAACAAAACTATTTAGTTGTAATATACCATATCTGAATTTTAGGTATAAGCACTTTGCCAATAATGATTCAATCTCATCTAAGAATGTCTCGAAGTGGGGTGTCGTTTTGAATTGAAGGAATTGTGCAGTTAGTCTGCCATGAGACCTGGAAGAAATTACCATATTCTCAACAAACTGCCGGAATAGGAGTTTAATTTCGCGCTTTGAATCAGCAGTCAGCAAGCATGGGTTCACCCAGTATCTTTTCAATCCTAGGTCTGAAAACCATGATCTAATATGAATCAGCCAAGGGAAAGAAACTTGGGTGTCAAGAGCTAGGAGTTCAATAAGTGACTCTCTATACACTACTAGCTCTTGTGTTGACCAAATTCTGATCCAAAACGCCAAACTTCTCCAAATTGCTAGGGGCTCGATGCGTTTAATAGCCAGATCGTAAGTCAAGGGTGTCAGTGGTGTATGTTGGGGAAGGGCAACAAACATTCTCATAATTTTGTTTTCAGCAGTAATTAAGGATTTAAGAGTGCCAATTCCCCAGATCTCCGCACCATTTAGAGCTGCAGTTTGGGCTCTGGCCTTGTATACTTCCAGAGCAGGAGAAATGGCTTTGGTAGATGTTGCAAATTGTTTTTTTACAATGGGGATAGAGTTTTGTGTTAAAATAGCCTTTGACTTCTGTGGGGCCCAGAAAAGTTTAGAGTCCAAAGTGACCCCCAGATATGTGAAATTGGATACACGTTCTAGCTCTGTCCCATTCAAGTATAATTTGTTCTTGAAACTTCTATGGGGGCCTTATAGTCATGTATTTCGTTTTTGTAGGATTCACCTCGAGTCCTTTCACCTTACAATATTCATTAAGGCTATGGAAGCAGATTCTGTAGGCCGCTAGGTGTTTGGGACAGTAAGATGGTATCGTCCACAAATGTTAGGGCGCAGATGTGATTACCTCCCAGTTTTGGTGAGTCATGCATACACCTTTGAAGGTGTTTGACCAGATCATTTACGTACAAGAGGAAGAGAGTCGGCGCCAGGACACAGCCCTGACGCACTCCCCTCTTGACTGGGATCTCTTCAGTTAGCTCACCTCCTTTGCCCCATCGCACTTTGGCGTAGTTATCTTTGTGTAACCTAATAATTTGGATTAAAATATTATCAGGTACACCCAGTCGATGTAAGGATTCCCACAACTGAGCTCTTGGAATAGAATCAAATGCCGCCTTTAGGTCAATAAAGGCGACCTATAGGTGGCTAGATCTTAATCTTGTATATTTCCAGCATATGATCATCAATCTAAAAACTTGATCTAATGTGCTAATTTTTTCTCTAAAGCCAGCCTGACATGGTGAGAGAACGTTTCCTTCTACCATCCAGTCAGTGAGCCTAGTTAAAATTTGTTTGGCAAAGACCTTCTGCAAAACATCTATCAGGCTTATAGGCCTGTAGTTTGCCGGATCTTCCCTACTACCCTTTTTATGGATGGGGACTATCTCCGCTCCTTTCCAGGATGGTGGGACCGGCTGCCCCCTAGCTATTGCGTTAGTAAGTTCGTTTATATACGGAACCCATACTTCCTGGCAATGTTTAAATAAGTCCCCCTGGATTCAGTAGGGGCCTGGCGCCTTTGCTGATTTGATGGCTGCTACCGCAAGGGCAGTTTCTTTCATACTAAACTGCAATGGTGTCATTTGATCAATAGACAAGGGCTCCCAAGGGTTAATTAAAGGATGGCTAGTTAAATCAGAGTCAGCAGTGATGTTATAAAGGTTTGTAAAGTGCCTCTGCCATGTGGTGGGATCTAAGTAATGGTCAGAGACTGTCATATCATATCTAGATCCATGGGTCATCAGTTTCCAAAACATGGCTTGGTTCCCGTTTTTCGCTGCAATTATAAGCTCCTCCCAGATACTATCTTCCCACTGTCTTTGGGCTAGCTTTTGTGTTTTCTTGTATTTAGTTCTTTCTTCTTTCTACTCTAATCTTAGTTGCGTTTTTATTTTTGAGGGCGCTAATGAGCCTAGTTTTGGCTAATCTACATTCCTTGTCATACCAAGGGTTAGATGCCTGGGCCCCTTTTTTTAGAGTTTTCTTTTTTATCAATGGCTTGGTTAGATTTGTTTGAATTTCCTTTACAAGTTTTTGATGAATATCGGTTATCTTGGTGATTTCAGGATCTTGCACCAAGTAGGGACCTACCAAGGCACTAAAGGTGTTATAAATACTAGTTAGGGGTACAACTTGGTCTAACACAGTGGGCCATTTAACTGTTCTTCTGTTGTTAGTAACCCTAGGTTGTATTATTTCAGCTCCTGGGTCCGGTTCTAATGTTTCATGGAATGAGAAGTATTCCCCTTTTAAATCTAGGCACAGCAGGAGATGATCGCTCTCTGATCTCTTGTCGACCTTAAAGTCTTGCGGGTATGCCCAGTGTTTTGCATTAAGGAGAATATAGTCTATTCTCGACCTTGAGTTTCCTCTTATAAAAGTATTTTCGCAAGCAAGGTCTGAAGGAAAACGACCATTGCAGTCTCTGTTGCCTTTTTCGATAGTAAAATGAAACATTTGAATAGCTGAGGTGGTACACCTTTCTGTGTTTTTTAGCTGGAGGAGGGGAATGCCTTTAAGTTGGTCTTCCTCTTCAGACACTACTTCGAGGCCCACCATAGGTTCGTAACAACAATTAAAGTCACCACCTATGACAATAACATCTTTGGGATCTGGTGATCCTAAGACCTCCTTAAATTGTTCTAACAGAGGGGCTTCTTTCGAGCATTCCCTGGGTCTTAAGTAGATATTAAAAAGATACAGTTGTGTGTTATTAGAAAACCTAAGTTTCAGGCCCAA
Organism: Calotriton arnoldi; assembly: GCA_963921515.1. Classification (NCBI taxonomy): domain Eukaryota; kingdom Metazoa; phylum Chordata; class Amphibia; order Caudata; family Salamandridae; genus Calotriton; species Calotriton arnoldi. Next base: position 364,551 of record CAWUFW010009885.1, read on the forward strand.
AACATCCAATGAGCCTGTATGTATGGGTTCTATAATAACATTTAGGCTGATTTTTACCCATATTATTAGTCCCCCCGATGCTCTTCCCTTTTTTGATTGTACTGCATCTGCGCTAAAGGTTCTATACCCTAATTAGTGCTCCGATTCCCTGGCCCATGTCTCCTGTAGGAGACAGGGGTCAAAGCCCTCAATATATTTATGCCAATCTGGTTCCTTAACTTTTTGTTTTAGGCCAGCTATATTCCAAGAAATTATTTTTAGCTGTTTAGTGGTCGGGTTTCTGTATGTAATCAGCGTTTCGTTCAGTGAGAGACAGTTGTCTTCTATATCTCGGCAGATAGAATGGAGGCTAAGATCAGGGTTTTTTTGTGAGTTAATAAAAAGGTTGGAATTAGCAGGATTCGTTTCTCGTTCAGGGGGATCTCTCTTTGATATCCTGTTCATTCTGTCTTCCCTAGCCAGTCGGTCTATAGAGTCTAGGTTCGATGATTCCTGCATTGATTGTTGGGAATTGGTGCAAGTAACACTAACAGCAACCTCTGTAATGTTTCGCTCAGTGCTTGTTATTGAAGCTATGGAGTCTGGATTCACTGGCCTCTGGGTTATTTGGTGTGGGATAGTACTGCTGGTTGAATCAGGAGTGTCATACTCAGTACTAAACGATGTGGCAGCAGGATCGAGATTCATTGTCTTCATTTGATGTTGGTCATATCTAATAGTTAGATCAGAGGTATTTAACCTGATGTTAATCTGCAAATCAAAAAGATTGTGTGACCGAAGGTTCATATCAATTAGCTTTCTGCAATATACCTTGAATGGAATGTTAGCTTAATATCATCCAAGCTCCCCCCATTCTGTTGTAGCCTTTCTGCTCTTATAATATCTGATTTTATTACAGAAAGACATTGGCGCTTATGTCTGATCCAATGGATCGTTTTATTTTTAAGGGAGTCCTCATTTTCTCTGTCTCCCTGGTTTCATTTTGAGACATTTGTCTGAAAAACATTGTACATATTGGCTTTGAGTGTAGTCATTTTTTGGTTAGCTGACTGTGTATTATGTAGATGGTAATGGTTCTCTCTTCTATGGCCCATAGGTAAATTTGGACCTGTCTCATAACAGCTAGATGGAGTTGGCCTACTTATGTTTTGTGGTGCCTGTGGTGGTGCCGTGCGCCTTTCTTTATTCATGGGATTAAGTGGCAAGATTAAACCATTCTGGTGAGTCCTGTGAATATTTAGTTTTTGTGAATCAAGAGATGTCCTAGTTAGGTGTTTATTCTGATATATTGGGTCCTTTGGTGTATTTTTAGTAAGTGCGGCATATTGATGAATTGAACCCTCATTAGCTTGACGGGTCTGGTCCAGTTTAATACCGGAATGCAAGAGGGGTTTTGACAAGGAATTATTTTCTTTATCAGCTAGGGGCAGGCTTTTTAACAAGTCCAAGATCATTCTCTTAAGCCCTTCTATCTCCTTTTGTGTAGAGTCCTGCTTTTGACAAAGATCCCTCAGTGCTTCACTAGAGACCTCCAGATTTGTTTGGGTCCCTATATCTCTGGACCCTACCATAACCCCCAGTGTACTCTCAAGCTCCTCTACTTGGTCCTCAATTTGGTCATCTCCTAGTATTGCATATCTATTTGAGCATTCTAAATTTATAAGATCCCTAGTTGGAATGCTAGACTCTTCTAAGATAGAAGTGGCTCGTCTTGAGGGATCTTTTTGGGGAGAGCTATGTTGCGTAATTAAGTGAGACTCCGGTGCAGGGTGCACAATTACTTCGGGGCTTTTTCGTTTTGGAATTTGTTTAGTAGAGGCTACCTTGTTTTGCTTTCTGAAGTATCTTGAGATTTTCTTCTGATCGTTTGGTATGATTTTTCCCCCATGTGCAAGCATAGTTTCGACTTCCTCAATGAGCTCGTCTATGGCTGTCAAGGTACAATTATCGGCTGCAGAAGAGGCCGTTTTACATGTTTTAGCCATTTTTTTCCTACCAATTACAGGTTCTATTGCCTTCCTTTTTCCCATTTTCCCGCCCGCAAGCCGCTCAAACTTGCCGGCAGGATTTTAGTGTGTAGTAGCGGTCTAGTAATGGGGGAATCTGCCACGCTTCTGCCCTATCCACCAATCAGATGTAATAATTGTTAACGATATATTTAATCAGCTGGTATGTATTGACAAATATATCATTCACAGCGTCCCTTCCTTTCCCAAGGATTAAAATACAAAGTAAAAGTATTCAATTAAAAAGTATGCCGTTCAAAGTTTGAACTTCATAAAACACTAAAAATCGGTATTCAGTCAGCTTGAGGCGATTGCTTCCGAAGAGATTTATGCGGATCGTCTTGGGTCCATTCTAAAAGTCCCCAGTTGAAATTCTTAACTTGCCCACTGTGATGGTTATTAGATGCAATACTTTGCAGTTCACCAATATCCCTTAGTGCAGATGGAGGCAAATAGATGGAATCAATTCTTACCCTAGTTGGGCGAGCCGCTGAAGATGATACAAGTCTCTTTGTGGCTGGTAAGGGGGGTGGCCCTGCCGATGTCTGTCGATGACGGGCGCAGACGGGCCCGCCCTTGGCCCGGGCTTGGTCCGGGCACGCCCGCGCGCCTCCCGCGCTGCGGGAGCCCCTGGGCGATTAAGTATGCGCCCCCTGGTGCGGCGATGACGATGGCGGCTGCACTGGGTGCCGCAGTCGCTGCTGGGGAGTGTGGTTCTGCACTCCCCAGGTCCCGGTGTCAGTCTTCAAGTTTTGTGGGACGGGCCCCCTCCAGAGGGCGAAACAAGCAATAGACAGGCTTCCCGCGCTGCGGGAGCCCCGGGGCGATTTAGTATGCACCCCCTGGCACGGCGATGACGATGGCGGCTGCACTGGGTGCCGCGGTCGCTGCTGGGGAGTGTCGTTCTGCACTCCCCAGGTCCCGGTGTCGGTCCTCAAGCTTTGCGGGACGGGCCCCCTCCAGAGGGCGAAACAGGCAATAGACAGGCTTCCCCAAAAAGTATATTCTCTCGTGGTGGGATTACACAATCTCCAAGCATCTATGAGTTTATATTGCTGAAGGGTCTGAATAAACATTTTGTGTGTTTTGTGCGGTTTAAAAGAAACCGACAAGTTACGATCTATAAATGGGTCTACAATTTGATTACAATCCCCAGCAAGGAGAAAATTATCATCAATAAACAATGAAAGTTGTTGGGAAAGGGAAGTCCAAAACGAGGGATCACCAATAGTAGGGGCATAGATATTAAACAAAGAGACTGGAACACTCCTAATTTTTAGTTTAGTGAATAACCATCTTCCTTCCGAATCAGAGAGTTGGGAAAGCAATTTAACATTAAGTGATTTGTGACAAAGCATTATTACTCCATTGCGTTTACCATCCCCCGGCGAGAAGAAAACATCCCCAACCTCTTTTCAATTTCTTAGATTCAGAGTCCGTTAAATGAGATTCTGCTATAAGAGCAATGTCAACACCCAATTTAGAAAGATGTGCTAAGACACGTTGTCTTTTGATGGGGGAATTCAGACCTCTGACATTCCATGAAACGATTTTCAAAGGCATAAAAATAATGATGAGAGAACAAAAATAGATGGGTCAAAGCAGACCAGGAAAAAGTATAGGACATAATATGTGACAGACCAGCCATGAGAGCCAAAAATAGAGCAAGAAAAAGGAACTAGAGAGAGTAAATATAAGCGTGAAAATACAATATTAAGGCAAAAAAGGAAAAGAGAGATATGTGAAAAGTAAAAAAGGGAGAAGTAAGACAGAAAGAAAGCGAGGAAGGTGAGAAAAAAAAAAAAAAAATAGGAAATACGACATACCCAAGTCTAAAGACATCATACGGAGGGGTGGGGGGTGGGGCGAGACCACACGGAATGAATGGCGTGTCCAAAGACGGGAACGAACCACAGCAATTCACATAGGGTAAGGGTAAATATCAGGATCAAACATCAACGAACCTGTCAAAGGGGAGATAAAAGTGATCATCATAACAATGAATCAGGAAATACGGAGTACAATGACAAGACCGAATAGAACAGCTATAAGCACAATAACAAGTAACAAGTAACATGAAGTAATGAATCAGAAGTTAGGACCTTGGAACAACATAATCAAAAAGAGAAATCTATATTAGATGAAATAAGAGAGAAGAGAGAAAAAAAGAACAACCAATCAAACAACTTGAGATGAGGCTCCAGAAAATTCCATAGAGTCAGTTTTGCAGGAATTGATGAAGCTCAGCAATTTGGTAGGCTCTTCACATGTTGTTGATTTGTTTTTATATGTAACCTTGAAGAGGCAGGGATGAAAAAGGCCGTCACGAGCTCCCCCAGCACGTAGATCAGGTCTCGTGCTCAAAAACTCTTTGCGCTTGTTTGCAGTAGATTTAGCGTAGTCCTGGGCAAAATATAAGGTAGAGCCAGACCAGGAAACACGTTGAATGGACTTCACCGCTGAAAGCACCTTGAGCAGATCTGTATATTCGAGGAAATACATAATGATCCCTCTTGGTCTTCGAGAAGAAGACATGTCAGCACGCTGATGACCAAGCCTGTGAGCACGTTGAATATTGAGCGATGTTCCTTCAGGTAGATTTAATACTTTAGGAAGAAAGGACTTGAAGAAGGATAGAGGGTCTGGTCCCTCCGTGCCTTCTGGCAGGCCATAAATACGAAGATTATTCCTTCTGTTTCTGTTTTCCAAGGCCTCGACCTGTCTCTGAAGCACTGAAATCTGAGAGTGAAGTACGTTAACTTTCTCACTCGTATGAGCAAAGGAGGAAACGCTATGTTCCACCGTGGTAAGACAATCGTTCATCTGTGACCAGTTGTCAGTAAGAAATTGCAGTTTAGTGGTTGTTTCCTCCATGAAGGGACGGAGAGCGCGTATCTCCTCCAGTAGCATATCTAGAGACACAGGCGAAGAGGGTTTTGGCGGGGAAGGAGGATCCTTCTTCAGTCATTTGGAATTAACTTTTCCAGGAGCAGAGGCGCCTGTGCTCAAAGGAGAGGGGGCTTTGGGGATAGATGCTAATGATTCCTCCATTTTAGAGAATTCAGTGAAGATTCTGGAGTTTTTAATAAAAGTATGCGTAGTGCGTGACGCGGGAGGCCCCAGTTTTCTCAGTCTTCCCATAAAGAGAAATGGGAGACAATACGAGGAAGATCAGTTGAGAGCAAATAAGAAGAATGCAATTATACACCCTCAGTTGCAGAACCACACCAAATTTAGAATTGAGTCAAATATGTTCCAGAAAAGATATGGTTAAAATATATGGTGGGTCAACAGTAGAATAAGAAGTACAACCTCAAAAAACATATCAGCCCAAACAGGCTCGCACACAGGTTTCTGACAAGAAGAAAGCAGGATTACAAAATGGCGGCCGTACAGCTGATTTCATTAGGAGGAGATCATTCAAAAGGCTCTCTGTGGTGAGAAGTTCCCTTATAAATAATTAGTCGAATTTCTGGAGGAGTGAATCCATTTTAAACAAGTAGTAGTAAGATTTCCTCACCATAGTTCAACTTGTGAGGAAAACGCCACATCCAAGATGGCGGCCGCGGTCAGAGTGGCGGTAACGAGGAGTGCAATATGGAGATTTCTGTCCGTGTATGACAGCAGACGCCTCAAGAACGAAGCCCATGAGGTCCGCACATCTTCCGCAGCACAGTAACCCCCAATAGGTGCGCGGAAACAGCTTGTATGCGTGTCCGCTCCGTCCCGTCCCGCGGAGCTTCAAGGAGACTCCGCCATTCACCGTGAGTGTCAAGCCACGCCCCTTCAAGGAGACGCCGCCATTCACTGCGAGCGTCAAGCCACGCCCCCCCAGACACCCTCTTCATCATATTTCAACAGCCACGGAACAAAACTGGGTGAAAATGGCCCCGTTGAATCCTGAATGCAGCAATAATGGGCAGTGGGCGCCTTTCGGAGAAAGCGAAACCAAAGCTATCCCATGCGTGCGACCCGAGGCCAAGCCGCCATTGTCAGCCTTCGGCGGCATAAAACTCCACAAAGAGTCCCTGCGTCTTTATTGAGAAGGCGAAGCCGGGCTTGTGCACAGGGCTTGCTTGGGCCACGGGAGAGAGAACATTGGTATTGTCAGCCGGCTAATGATTGGGAGACAATATCTCTGATTTCGAATAATCAGATATAGCTTTTCTCCTCCGCTGAGAGGCCTGAAGGACGTGCGAAAATAAAGTCGCTTTTTAGTCGCCATTATCAGCACAATTTTCTAAAAGACACTTTGAGGGGAGTCAGCTTTTATATTACACTGATATTATCTTGTTCTCAGGGGGAGGGAGGGGAAAAAAGAATCTGCTAACAACTCAGTATATATTTATTTTTGAGTGACTCTTTCACACAAACCACACATGAGGCAGTCACGCACAGGCACAATATGCCCCCCCCCCACATCAGCATACGCATGTCTTCTATAGCTCATAAAAATTGGCAATTTCTTAAATGATAAATAATTCAATTGTATTGCTTTATTAACCTTCCTGCTTCCTCAAGTTTGCTTGAAAATGCACCAATTGTCCACTCTTTTTTCAAAATTTTCTCGGGGGGAGAACCACCCCGAACCCCCAGTAAGTTGTTTGGGCTCGCTCGCTACACTCGCTCGCTGTAGTGCAGTACGACAATATTTTTACGCCCACCACTTTCAAATGTCGCCACTGCAACCACACTAACCAGGAATAAGTTAAAGGAGCTCCTTACATGTTCCACCTTTGCTAGAGCTCGCCAGAGAAGTATAGCTTTGTCCAGACACTAGAGGCAACCAATATAGGTCAAAACCAAGCCTTTGCAAGCCTAGAGTGCTACATACGTTATGCAAAACAGGAGGGAACTATGGTTAGTTCTGAATCCTCAGATAGTGAGTGACAGCTTTATATAAAGCACACCTACATCTAACCAACACTTTAAATATGTTCAGGAGGGCGTGGCCAAGATGGCGGCGAGATAGGACGTGGGTCCCTATCCCTCCGGCGCCGCTGCTAATTAGCCTTTGAGTATCGCCCTACCTGGCGCCCATCCGACCCTGTAAGCGGGTGAGCTGAACCGCGGAGCTGTCCAGGAGTTGATGGCGGGCTCCGTTTGGGGATTTGAGTGACCGGCTCCGCCGTGCGGCCCCTCCCGGCCCCGGCCTTGCTGCGGCCCGGTGGGTGAAGTGCGGCTGGGTGACGGGCCGAATGTCCTCGTAGCCTGCTGTGCCTGCCAGGGTGGCCTTCCGGGTGAGCATAGTGGTGGTACACCTGCCCCCACCTACATCGGACCCCCCATTGATCTGGTCACTGGCGCGATCGTGAAGGACGCGATCCGGAGGCGGCGCCATTTTGGGGACACCAGAGGGACCTGCCCGGGCCGGGTCGGAAATGGCGGCCGGGAAGAAGTGACAGGTCGGGCCTAGCCCGTAGCTGTGGGGCAGCAACCGATCCGAGCCCTACGAGGTAGAAGTGACCCGACCTCATACAGCGACTGGAAACTGCACTGCGTGAGGAGGTGGTGCTTCGCTGTGAGACCGGCAGGTGAGGAGTAACGAGCCCGGGAGAGTTGTGTGCCTGAGGCTGGGAGGTCCGGTCTGCAGTTCGGCAGACGAAGTTGTGTCCTGTGGGTCCCCGGAGGCCGAGAGCTGTGGGCGGGGATCGGGCTGCACGGCAGGAATCCGGGCGTTGGTGCGGCGGAACATTCGTGGCCTGCGGAGACTGGGGCGATTCTGTGCCTGCCTCCGTGAGGGGTTCGGTGACTGCCATCCGCGCAGCAGTTGCGGAGACTGCGGTGACCCCCCCTTGCGGCCTGTTGTTAATGAGAGGTGGGCCGGGAATGGGCGCTGCAGTCCGCAGAGGCTGTGATCGATCTGCGAGTCGGCAGACGGAGCGATGCTTTGACGGGGCCTGGGAGTCGGAACGCTAAGCGAAGGGCATTGTTGAGCTGCCCGGTTCACAGCGCTGGCACGGCAGAGCTTGGGAGGCCTAGAGGGGACAGTGCACCCTGTGAACGTGTGGAAGGGAACGGTGCCCGAAATCCCTGTCTGGGCCAGCACTTCTACACGACATCCTGATGCTGGAGCCCCCACTGGAAGCAGATAGGGAGAGTTGTGAAGGTATCTAGAGGCTGGGACTGAACTTCTGAGCCCCCCGGTGAGTGCGATGTGGCTGGCGGCGTGATTTTGACCTGGAGACTGTGGCGAACTGTCCCATTAATGGTGCCACACCCTGGTTGGCATTAAGAGGGGGGTGCGCGGCACGTGACACCGATCCCACCCCCACTGGACATTGTCTTTTGCTGCTGATCCGACTGCCCCAAGGCGCCCCCATTCCCTATCCTAACACTAGGCAGTCCACCAAGGGAGTTCCCCTGACCGGGGTTCAGGTGCAGAGTCCGGGGAGCGCGACATCTACACAAGCAGCGAACCGGTGTGTGCATCCTCAGGTGGGCCGGGGGTCATCTGACGCAGCGTGACGGTCCGCCTGAGAGAAGGACCGGGGGAAGTGTGTGCCTCAGTTAGCGGCCCCTACGCAGAGGAACGAGTGGGCGGAGGGTCCGGTGTGGCCCGCCCGGTCCCAGTATGTCATCGACGAGGGGGAAAAGAGACAAATCCCTCAAAGATCTACTGCAGAAGACTACGGGGCACACCGCAGCACAACCGGTAGCTGGTACGACACAGATGGACGGGGAAGACGCGCCAGCAACTAAGGCCTTCATGATTGAGCTCTTCTCCGCCATTAAAGAAGATATTCAAGACCTCCGCTCGCAGCTCTCCGCGGATCTCCGGGAGGTCCGGCGGGATGTGGACGGCATCGGAGAAAGAGTGGCAACATTGGAGGAGCACGACCTGAGCAGGGAAGACGATCTGCACCAACTGCAGCAGGAGATGATACGCCTCCGAGACCAAAACATCGATTTACAAGCGCACGCGGAGGACTTGGAGAATCGTTCCCGGCGCAACAATATCCGGATCCGGGCTGTTCCGTGGAAGGGTGAAGGCGACGACCTGCGTGCATATGTTAGCGCCCTGTTCCTTCAGATTCTGGGGGAGGAGGAACACCGAGAGATACAAATGGATCGTGTTCACCGGGTGGGCCTTCCGCGTGGCGCCAAAGCTCCCCCCCCTGACATTCTCGTCTGTGTGCACGACTTCCAACTAAAAGAGCGTATCCTCCGCAGAGCTAGAGACCTTAATCCAGTGCAATTCCGTGATCATCAACCAGTGCTTTACCAGGACTTAGCGGCATCTACTCTGATTAAACGTAGAGACTTTAAACCCATTACTAACCATCTCAGGGATCTGAAGATTCCTTATTCCTGGGGCCATCCGTTCCGACTTATCTTCAAGTTTCAGGGCAAATTGCAACAGATTCGATCCCTGGAGGAAGCATATGGCAAATTGGGCATTGAGAGGTCGTCTGATGAAACGCACGACGCTCAAGCACTTCCTCGCAGACGGCGCCGCTCCTCCGAATGGCAACGAGTGGGGAGTTCGAAACCAAGCCCGCATCCGACGTAGCTGCTAGCAAGCTCGAGAGAGAGGCAGCCCTCTCATCAGTTTCACAAGTAACCGACAACCCCGAGACATCTGAAGGCACTTAGCATGGCGACAGCTGGGATGCTTCGGTCGGCGCCGGAGGGGAGAAACCCCTCAACTGTTTGTACACCCTGGACATTGGAGTGATGGCTATCCTACTCCTGATGTGTCCTGGGGCTGGGCCATGTCTCCCTACACACTACTCTTCGAGACAAACTTTTGTCATGTTGCCTTATTTTTCTTTGGTTGTGCTGTTTTTTGGGGTTTGTTATGTTTTTGCTTTGGGACATGTTTGGGGGTTACTCGGGGGCTCCGCATCAGTTCTCGGGCAAGATGGGCGACTGGCCCACTCATGGGGGATGATCTGCAATGGTTTGAAGACCGGTGGTCATAGGCGGCCCAATAGCGTTTCTTGCCCACACTACTGGGATGGGTAGGGACCTGAAAATTGTTAGCTTGAATGTACGGGGGTTGAATAATCCTGTCAAGCGCTCTGCTATACTTTCGCTGTTAGAAAACTCTGGTGGGGATATCGGTTTACTTCAAGAAACCCATTTATTAGCTAAGGATACCAAGCGCATGAGGGATAGGCGCTTCCCGCACCAGTTCTGGTCATCGAGTTTGACCAAACACAATGGGGTAGCAATCCTTTTTAGTGCGCGCTCACAATGCAAGGTGGTCTCTACTGTGGCGGAGATAAAAGGCCGTTTGTTAGCAGTCAGGGTACAATGGGGGGATACGCACTTAACATTAGGGTCCTTATATGCCCCAAATGAGCGAAAGGAGCCCTTTCTGCGTCTTGCTTTAGCAGAGGTCCTTGCTTCTCCTGATTCTACACTTCTAATCGGGGGAGACTTGAATGTAGTGATGGATCCGGAGTTGGATAGGTCAGGGCAGAGGGCTACCCAGGCAGGGTCACTATCACAGGCTGGGAAACAGTGGCTGTCTGACTGCGGGCTGTGTGATGTGTGGCGCATACAACATCCTGCTGAAAGAGATTATACATACTACTCAGCGGCACACAAGACATATGCGCGGCTTGACCACTTCTTAGCCTCCTCGCCCCTCCTTCCTCTTTTACAGGATTCGGATATCACTCCGCGTTCCCTATCAGACCATGCCCTTATCTCAGTCCAGCTCCCGGCGCGCTGCGGGCGATTCAACCCTCCGGGCTGGCGACTCCGCGACTCTCTTCTTCAAGCAGAGGAAGTTTCGCAGCGAATCCGGGTCATGATAAAACACTACCTCTCTGAGAATGACCAGGGGGATACCTCTCTCGCGTCTGTCTGGGAGGCTTTGAAGCTCGTAGTGCGGGGGGAATTCATTGCGGTGGCAGTGTCTTTTGTGCGTATTCGCAAGGAGAAACGGGCGGAACTATAGAAGGAAGTGGGGGAATTAGAGGCAGTTCACAAGCGCACGGGGGCGCCGAGAGTTTGGAGGGAACTGGAAACGCGGCGACGCATGCTGAAGCATCTAGACCTAGACAGGGCTGAACATGCGCTTCTGCGACTGCGGCATAAATTTTACCTCAGTGGAGATAAGTGTGGGAGGATGCTTGCCCATAAGCTGCGGGCGAGGGCGCAGGCGACCGCGATCCCCTCCATACGGGACCAAAATGCGGTTGAGCATACTGCGGATGGCCTTATCGCTGATGCCTTCCGTCAATTCTATCACCGCCTTTATTCAAAGGAGGATGTCACACTGCAAGATCCAGGGAAATATCTGGCCTCTTGCGATATCACTCCCTTACTCCCGCCAACGGCTGATCTCTTGGATGCCCCTATTCGCACCGAGGAGGTAATCTCGGTGATAGCTCGGCTCAAAGTGGCGAAGTCGCCGGGCCCGGATGGCTTCCCGGCCCTGTTTTATAAGACATTTTGCGTGGAACTGGCCCCCCTATTGACAAGGCTTTTTAACTCATTTCTGGACTCAGGGGCGGTGACACCTACTATGTCTGAGGAGGTAATTAGCGTCATCCCTAAACCGGGGAAAGACCCAGCGGAGTGCGGCTCGTACCGCCCGATTTCGCTCCTTAATATTGACGCGAAATTGTTTGCAGGTGTTTTAGCCTCCCGCCTCAGTCCCCTTATGGACAACATTATAGACCCGGACCAGTCCGGCTTTATACCGACGCGGCAAGGGGGGGATAATACCAAGAGACTTTTACACCTCATTGATTTTATACACCGATCGCGCACCCAGGCCTTTCTACTCTCGATAGACGCGGAGAAGGCTTTTGACCGCGTGGATTGGGAGTACCTGTTCGCGGTGCTACGTGCATTTGGGTTCGGTGACACTTTTATTTGCTGGATCCGCTGTCTCTATGCATCCCCCACGGCTGCAGTGCGGGTCAACGGTTGCAGGTCAACCTCCTTCCCTATCGCCCGGGGCACGCGGCAGGGTTGTCCCCGCTTTTGTTTGCGCTCTACATGGAGCCCTTTGCCTAACACATTCGCACAAATCCTGACATAATAGGCCTTAAATTCGGGGCGGATACACATAAAATCAGTATGTATGCTGACGATGTCATCCTCTCCCTCACACAAGCCCAGTCATCGTTGCGGTACCTGACTATGGAGCTTACCACTTTTGGTGCGGTTGCAGGGTTTAAGGTCAACTTTACCAAATCACAAATCCTCAATATCTCTATTCCGGAGACTGAGGTGCATGATCTCCAGCAGGACTTTGCATTCCAATGGGTGTCCACGGACATCACCTACTTGGGCATTCGACTGACTGCGTCCATTGCTAGATGGCTGCACTTAATTACGCGCTGCTACTGGAGCAGACAACCAAGGTGCTGGCTGCCTGGTCGCGGCTCAAGCTGGCGTGGTAAGGTAGGATCGCGGCAGTGAAAATGACGGTGTTGCCACGCATCCTATATGTCTTTCAACTGCTCCCGCTCAGCCCACCCCCCGGGGTGTTGCAGAAGTTACAGAGACTTCTGAATAAGTTCTTATGGGATAACAAGAAACTGCGTCTTGCATTTGCCCATGTGGCCTCCTCGAGAGCCCAGGGAGGACTTGGCTTCCCGATAGTGAGCGCCTACTATCAGGCAGCATGCCTTCGTTACATCACGGAATGGAACAGGCCACTATCCAGCAAACACTGGAATTTTATGGATCAAACGGTTGCCGGACGGAATATATGGCGGGAACTGTGGCTCCCACGCAGACATAGAGCTTGGGGACTCTACTCCTCTCCGGTTACCTCCCCGACGCTCAAGGTCTGGGATCAGTTGGCTGGCTCGAAAGGGTGGACCACCTTCCCTTCCCCTATGTCCCCTATAGTCGATAACCCCGACTTCCAGCCGGGATGCATGTCCCCGGTCTTTCAGCGCTGGAGGGAGAAGGGATGCAAAAGAGTGGGCTTTCTATTTGACCTAGAAGGCCTGATCCCCTTCCAACAGTTGCGTGAGGATTACGACTTGCCAATGTCAGATGCCTTCCACTATTCACAGATCGCGCACTGGGTTACGAGGGCGGAGAACGTCGCACCCATGTCTCGCCCCTTAACATCTTTTGAAAAAGGGCTGTTGTACAAGAAGGATGACCGCAAACTCATCTCCGAACTCTATGCCATGATCACCATACCATCCAAGAAACACCACACGAAAGCACAAATCAGATGGGAAACAGAGCTGGGGAGGCCCCTTACACAGAAAGAGTGGGAACATATTTTTTTATAGAGCGCATCACACAGCCGCCAATACGGCGGGAGCAGAATCTGCATACAAGGTGGTTACTCACTGGTATTATACACCAGCGCGCATTAGGAGCTGGGACAGATCCAAGTCAGACCTCTGCTGGCAGGGGTGTGGTCTCACTGGCACACTAGTACACTTGCTCTGGCACTGCCCAAAGCTGGTACGTTACTGGGCAGCGGTCCTAGACGATGTGGATGCAGCATTTCAGATTACACTACCTCGAACACCCGAGCATACGCTGTTGGGCCTTCCCCATCCTAAGTCCTTTCCATTGAAGTCTCTGAAGGGTAAGCAGATTGCCATGGCTTTGCTTGCAGCACGGCAGGTACTTCTAGCGCGCTGGGGCTCCCTGACGATCCCTGACTCACGAGATTGGATCCAGAACCTCTGGCAACTCTTAGCAATGGAACGTTTATCACTTTGCGTAGATGGGAAGGGCAAGGAGTTTTCGACACTGTGGGCCCCTTTCTTGCAGACTCTAACCAAAGATATGAGGGAAGTAACGTGTCCGAAATATCTACAAATCCTGCGTCTCATACCCATAGAACCACCTGGTACATCCACAAACTGACTTACTAGATAACGGATCATCGATTGGAAATAGGATTACACTCGATATGAACTGATGCGGAGGGAAGGTGGAGGGTGGGTTGGGAGGGGGGTGGTTGTTTATTTGTGTTAACATTTTCTGAAAAGTGGTACATTCACTAGCTATTTACTGCCTCACTATGATCTGAACTCGCCGCGAGGTAGACCTCAGGGGTGTAGACCTAAACGCTGTGTCACTCTTGTTGGTTCTTGCTCTGCCTGCGGTATAATATTGGCAGCCAAACTGTGTACTTGCTATTTTGTTGCCACGCAATAAACATGATTGATTCTAAATATGTTCAGCTCAAATGTCTAATTTTAGCATAAGTGTTGAGCATAGAATTATCCCAGTGCAATCCATGCTGAGCTATAAAAGTGGCAAAGCCTTTTGACATTTTTCAACAAAATTTTTAACTTTAGGATTAGCAGTTCTATTGATACCGAGCCAAATAATGAGAAAGTCATCCTATTGTTACAGGCACAGTACTACAGCTTCGGATTTACCATTCAAGAAAACCTGGAAAAAGAAGCTCCTGACACATGTTTTGCTCTTGTTATATAAATCGGTAGATGCACAGTGAAAGCTATTTATTACCATTAAGTTTGGGAACTCACCAAAAATGCATAGATTCCCTAAAAGCAAAAGTTGAAAGGGACTTGAGGTTGACTAACATATTAACAGTGTGGCTTCATCATAAAAATTCAAAAGTCATGAGTTGAGATACTGCCATCACCTGGGATTCCAAACCCTTCATACTAAGCCTCAACTCTTAGCTCTTTTATTACTTGAGAAAGTGTAAAAAGAGATGTTTGTGAAAGTGTGTGTAAGGTTGCATAATGGTGTGATTAAGTTCTTATAGTGACACGGCAGAGCACTGGTTAATCATGGCTGCATGAGTGCATGATGGCCAGTTTGTTGCCATATGAGGTGTGTATGTGATGTGTATTGTGGAGGGTGGTGCAATTATGATGGTGGGTGTTTGGATGTATGATGGTAGATGTGCTTATGTTTGATGGTGGCTGTGTGGGCATTTTATGGTGGCCATACGGGCACTTGTGGATGGATGCATTAACATATGTTGGTGAGCTCAGCAGTATGAACGTGTCTGTGTGGTTACCTGATCAGCAATGTGTGAATGTATTGCAGATGTATAATGGTGAATATGTGGCACTATATGCTGATGGGTGGCCTTATTATGGTGGGTGTTGCCCTGGTGAGTGAAATTTGCATAATTTGTGTTCACATAATTCGGTGCAATTTCATGAAAATTATGCAAAAGTTTACAGAATTACATGAAACTTAAATCTGTTATTTAGCACAGTATGTTAGCGCAAAATGGGTCCTCAAGTCACATTTTGACTTGAGGATGCATTTCATGCAAACAAGATAGCGCGAAAAGCACAATTGCTGCAAACCACAGCTGCTCGGGTTCTGGCTATTTGCATTGTTCCTGCACTTTTTTTGTTAATAATAATAATAATAATAATATTTATTGTATAGTCATAATAAAATATCAATGAAAATCATAAAAACAATGTAATTACAAACATGGTCTTAAAATCCAAAGATATAAAAATGTAAACATAAGTTAACAAAAAAAACAGCTGAAACTGATCAAAAACAGAGATATAAACAATATAAAGATTTTGTGAGTTTCCCATAAAGTGGGCGTAATTTGAAGCGAAGCATCATCTGTTGTTTTACCATTTACTTTAATGAAACCACAAAGCTGACATGATTTTGTTGGGTGGCACTTACTGTTCCTCGAAACTTCGAATTGGACGGCTGAAATGTGCATAAGGCGAAATCTCAAATATTTGATTTTACAACCAAAGATTAACGTATAGGACAACTAGTTCTGATGTGAATTCATATAAGCATCAAGGATATAGTCAGAATGCATATATAGCAATAAATTGGTCTGTTAGACCTGGCCCGTTTTGCAGGTTTATCCCCAAACGTTTTGCCTTTTGCATCCTATTTTTATGACCTTGTTTTTTTTGGCTATAGGACCATGGGCACTTTACCACTGCTGATCAGTGCTAAAGTGCGTATGCTCTCTGTGTAAATTGTGATTATAATTGGTTATCCATTATTGGCATATTTGATTTACTGTGGTAAGTCCCTAGTAAAGTGCACTGAGTGTGCCAGGGCCTTTAAATCAAATGGACTAGTGGACTTGCAGCACTGGTTATGCCACCCACATGAGTAGCCCTGTATATGTGTCTAAGACTTTCCACTGCAGTGTCTGCGCATGCAGTTTTAAACTGCCCTGTCGACCAGGCAAGTGCACCCACTTGCCAGGCCTACCCTTTACTTTTCTTACATGTAGGCCCAAGGTATCACCATGGGCAGGGTGAAGTGTATGTGAAAGGTATGACATGTACTGGTGTGTTTTACATGTCCTGATAGTGAAATACTGTGTATTTCGTTTTTCACTATTGAAAGGCTGTCTGTCCCATAGGTTAACATGGCATCTGCCTTGTAACATCTTACAAGTGTAATTTTCCATTGGGACAAGATATAGAAATAGGCACTCTAAACTCAGAATTTAATAACATACCTTTTAGTAAAGGTGGTTTTTAAATTGTGCGCTTGAAAATTCAACTTGTAGAAAGTGGACATTTTTATTGCTTTACTATTCTGTGTGCCTCTGCCTGTTTGTGTATTCACCATCTGGTTTTGGATTGACAGGAGCTGGGGATGTTCATTCACTCTAGACGGTCACAAGAGGGGGTGAAGTGTGTCCTGCCTTTCCTGGGTGACTCATAGCCAGGCTGAATATACGCGCCTGAGGGGAAAAAGCACTGAGCGAAGGAACCATTGCCCTGCTACGGCCCTCCGCACCATGTGTCAATTTGGTGCTCCTGCCGGCTGGCCAAAATTCCCCTGGTAGGGTGCCCCATCGGCGGGGAAGTCTCCTCACAGTAAGAGGATCCCCCCTGTGCTGCCTGCGGTGGGGGCGGTTGGAACTCACTCGGTGCCTGCAGGGAGAGCCGGCATCCGGAGAGGGGGGAGCGGAGTGAGGCCGTCCCGTGCTCCTACGGGACCGGCGCTGTGTTCGCCGAGGACGACCCCGGCTGCAGAGTGTCTTCTGCTAATATCAGAGTTTTTCTTGCAGGCAGCCCAGGAGAGACCACAGGAGCTCTCCTCTGTCCTCATTTTGCCTACAAATACTGGTGCTCCCGCAGCTGCCCTGCGCGGTCACAGGCAGCTGCACTTGACCATATTACCCACGGAGGTTACCATGTGAGTGCACCTCCTCACTTTGCTGCACGTACCTGGGGGCACTGGAACTCCTGTTTGCAGGTCAGGGTAAACCTGCGGCGAAGGTCCTGATCCTGCTTGGCACTGGAATTTCCTCATTCAGTGTTGTAGGTAGGCAGGGGGGCCCTGTCACCTACGTTGTTGAGGAACATCACTGTATTATGTATACTAGAAGCACAGAGGTGCTGTGCTCTACGAATTTATGGTGATACTGGTTATTACCTCGTAATATTTGGTGATGCATGTACCATGATATATGGTGATTCATGTATATCCTTCCTAACTGCTGCATTCCCATGCCCTGATGTTATGACTTATGTCGTTCATGATAGGATAAGAAGTATAATTTCAGCATCTACAGATTATGTACAGTGAAGATGCTTTTATAATGTGTGCAAACTTATAAGTCTTTACTTTATTGCACTACCTGTGATGTTATGACAATTGACTAGTTGGCAAAGTGATTTATGATTTATGTGATTGTGGTCTGTGTGTTTTAATACAATGTCTGAGATTTTTATATAACCTCGGGTGGAGTCTCTTTTGTGGTGTATTTGTTGTGTCCCTGGTGTGTGTTGCTTAAACACTATACACATTGCTTCTGGGATAAGCCTGACTGCCCTGCCAAGCTATCAAGGGGGGTGAACAGGGGTTATCTTGGGCGTGTAACTCCCTTGCTCTCACTAGAGTAGTGGGTTCTTCCGGCTTGGGTGCATACCCTAGTCAACCAAAAAAACCATTTCTAACATGGTCAGATCAAGCCTCCTGAAGTTTTTCCTCAAAGGCTGCCTCATAAGAGCCTTCCGGGCTGGTGTGACAAGCTGGAGAGATACGACAGAGGTGGTAAATTATTCAATTGCATTGTTGATTGCCACAAGACTCAAGGCTGATGAGGATTTGCTTAATGATTGCATCTCCTTACATATATATAGTGATTCAAAGAATCTTCTCTTGCATTGAGGAAATTGCTTGCATAGTTTAACCCTGTTCCTGTATGCCTCGCATGTAGTGAGGATAAGGCAAACTCCAGTCGGATTTTACAATGCACGGTGGAAGAGCAAAGGTTTAGCAACAGCTTAATTTTCTTCCTGTACAGGTTATTCAGTGTTGCGATTGTTTTCTCATGAAAAACCAAGGAGGCATTTAGAAGCTTTTGAATGAGTTCACTGTTAAATACCTCAACAGATTGCAGATTAGCCTGGCCGCCATAAGTTCTAAAATATTTTTTAAGCAACCAAGTGATGAGATGTGCTGTTGCTTATCTATCTGTTATATGTTCTGCCCATGATAATTTTATGTCAATCATTATACCAAATAGTTATAATCGTCAACTCCTTCGAGGCAGTTATTGTCAAGGATCAGTCTTGTACAAATTCTAGCACTACAGAAGGCCATGATTTTAGTCTTGTCACAATTAACCTGTAAATCATTCTGTTTGTTGAAATCGCATAGCCTTGCCAGCTCGTATTGAATACCCTTTGGGGGGGTTAATGAAAAAAGAACTATATAGTTTGCATAAGCACGGTATAATTGCCTTAGAACCTAATTTTGGTGCCAAACCGTTCGGGTGATCCAATGAAGAGGATGAATTGTCTATGTATAATGAGAATAATAGAGATTGCAGAATGCACCCATGTATTAGCCCATTCGCATTGTACAATAGAGTTGATAGGATACTCCCACAAGCTTTATTTGCAGCCATGTGCTAACATGTAGCAGCTTTCAAAAATGCAGCAAGGATTGGTTAATGCCCTAGTTTATTAATTTACCCCACAATTTGCTCCAGTTTACTTTGTCAAAGGCCTGTGAATAATCAGTAAAGCACACATATAGTAACCAACATATTTGTAATGTCTTGTTCACCAAGAGTGTGAAAGCAGTGATATTATCTGTGATAGAGCAGCCTGATCTAAATTTAGTTTGATTAGTAGGGATTAATTTATCATCGAATGCCCTATCATGCAAATAAGTTAATAAGAATTTAGAAAAAAGCTTCCCTTCCGAATCCAAAATGGCCATAAGACGGTACTTTTTCGGGTAATCTTTCTGTCCTTTTTAGGTCTCGCCTGAGCCAGCGCATGCGTTGCTCTGCGCGAGACATTTAGTAGGTGGCTTTTTAGAGTGCTACCCACAGGCTTTTGCTGGCCTCCAGCTTGCGTTCACGATCGCGTGAACGTGCACAGGCCATCTGGCTTTTGTAATGGCTCATTAAGCCTTACAATGCTCCTCCACCCCCTCTGTCTCTCTGCTCTCACTACCCCCTCCCTTCTCCCCCTCCCTCTTCGTCAGCTTCAGCCATCTGTCTTTCCTATGCCGCGCGCACCACTCGCAGGCACCCTACCCCCTACCCCCTCCCTTCTCCCCCTCCCTCTTCGTCAGCTTCATTTTCACAGCGCGCGATATTACTTTCACAGCCGCGCGGCCTCGTCAGTTTCACGGCCGCGCGGCCAATGCTCTTTTTTTTCCTGCCGGGTTCCACACTACCTTTTTTGTGGCTAACAATAAGAAACATTTACACAAAGTCTATAGCTATTCATCAACCCGTGCCCACCTTATCTATGAAAATCGGTTTGTGAATGTTGAGAAGCAGCTGTATGGTAGGATGTTGCTTAATATTAGATTGCCTTGTACATTTTAATTGCTGTTCTCCCCCTCCCTCTTCGTCAGCTTCATTTTCACAGCGCGCGATATTACTTTCACGGCCGCGTCAGTTTCACGGCCGCGCGGCCAATGCTCTTTTTTTTCTGCCGGGTTCCACACTACCTTTTTTCGTGGCTAACAATAAGAAACATTTACACAAAGTCTATAGCTATTCATCAACCCGTGCCCACCTTATCTATGAAAATCGGTTTGTAAATGTTGAGAAGCAGCTGTAGGGTAGGATGTTGCTTAATATTAGATTGCCTTGTACATTTTAATTGCTGTGCAGTGAGAATAAGAGAACGTAGTGTTCATCACACTACATGGCATGCGTTTAATAAAGCAATCTACAAACGCAGTCAGTACTGTTTCAAAGACTGCTTGTGTGGGCTTTTGGGCTTTCAGGCTTTCATACCTCTTCTTTTGTTTGTCCTTCCCCTGGAGCATGGATTACTTATTTGTGTTGTTCCACTGCTTACTTTTCAAACACTCCTTTTTTCTTTTTTAATTAACCATTCCATGAGAGTGCATGGTTTTTCCGTCTGTTTCCCTCGTGTACTTCTCTTCGCTCCTGCACAACTCTCTGTTGCTCATACCTGCATTCTTCTCCCCACCTCTCTCTATGTTGTGCTTGCCCTTGTGTGCTTCTCCCCACGATGCTTTCTCACCTGTGTGTTGCTTTTTCAACGTTCTACTCTCTTTTGCAGGTGTACTTCTGTTCCCTCATGCTCCATGTTGCTCTCTTCTACCCGTTATGTACTTCTCCTGCAGCCATCCATGCTGATTCTGACCCCATCTTCCCCCTACCCGTGTCCTTTGTGATTCTTCCAACACCATTTTTGTTGTTGCTTACCTCACCTGCTTTTTTCTAAAACTATTGCACTACCTTTTTTTTTTCATTTACCAAACCAACTTGAATCAGTAAAAAAAAGAAAAAACACCCATGCGCATATTGTAGACACGTGCATGCGCTGTGCACACCCCTACAAACGACAGAGAGGCTGCGTCATAGTTCCTGATTTTTCATTTCCTCAGTAGCCATGCTGCACAACTTAGCTGAAAAACATTAGCAAATCCCAGAGATCTCAAAGGTGAGAACTATTGGCTTTGCCAATGCTTGTGTTACTGGCGACCGATATTGCATTACCACTGCGAAACCGGCCCCCAGTAACAAAAAACACCCCCACTACTGCAAAACAGGCCCCCACCCTTCCAGCCTTCCAGGAAAATGCCCAATGCCCACTATGGCCAGTCCGTTTGCATGGGTGCCTACGTGCCTACGAATGCAGCGTCTATGTGTGCTGCATTCTGTAGCACACATACAAGTAGCAATTCGTAATTATTTAATGATTGCTTATGTGCAGGAATGGACACCCTCCTGCACAAAAACAATCATTAAAGGCGCTTTTCTCCTTCTATGTGTGCTGCAGGATGCAGCACAGATAGGAAAAGCAACAAGCATTGGCATAGCCAATAGGTCTCGCCTTTGGGACCTTATAAGTGTTTAGCCATGCAACAGTTGATGTTGTTGCACCAAGGATATTGTGCCACATAACTAAATACTTATATGGTCCCAAAAGCGAGACCTATTGGCTATGCCAATGCTTGTTAGTAAAGAAGGCGAATCAACGCACCTTTCCAGGACAATGGACTTTGGCCTGTTTGAAGGAAATGTGAGAATAAAGAGAGCAATATTTCCGACCAAAGATTGACGTCTACTTTTAAAACATCAACAGGAATCCCGTTCAGCCCTGCAGCTTTTGAAGAACATGTTTCTTTTTAAATCAACTCTATTATTTATTCATAACTAATATTCAAGTCTGTTTTAGAGTAGACAGGTAAAGGATAAATAAGGTTTTACTTGTGTAAATGTCTTTAATGTGGACTTCCTGTTTGTCAAACAAGATAAAAGGTCATTTGCCAGTCGATGGTACCCGAGCCCATGTCCAACCAAAGACCAGAATCACTTAGGGTTATTATATTTGATTGCAAGATGTAATTGATCTTAACCTGAGGCATCATTCCATCTAATTTGTCTTTTATCACTGAAATCAAGGACCCTTTTGTTTAACAGAGCTCAGTAACCCCAAGTCTGTGATCAAAATGTAGTGCAATTATTTGTGGATTATGGATGCTTTCCCATCATATAATGATCTCGTAGCTAGTGCAAGCTGAAAAAGTACAGAAGTGTAATAAGGTATAATCGATTATACTCTGAGAGCTGTGTGAGACATATGTAGACCTGGCTGGTTGATCAGTTGAGAGTTTCCCATTTAGCACCCAAAAGCCTAAATTTAAAAGTAGTTTGCACATCTTCTTATTTTTTGGCCGCTTATTAATCCACCAGTTCTGTGTTGCAACCGGAAAGACGTTAAAGAACATGTCGGAAAGATACTGTGGCAATATCTTACCCCAGTAAATAAATAGTAAATTGTTGGTAAAGATGCCGGTGATCATTACAATGGGTAGTGATATGATCTAAGATGTCCTCAATTTCCAGGAGGGCATTTAAAATGTGTGCTTTTTTTCTTTACTGATAATGGAGGAAAGTAAATGTTCGGTATCAATAGTTGTTTCTGACCTTTGTTGCCCAATAGTACTGGTAGTACATTGTTGTATTTTGATTTGAATTAAGTCTCTTTTACGGCTTAAGCCATTGTTAATCAGAACCATCAGTCCCACAGATGGTCTGCCCATCGAAGTAATAGTAGCAAAGTTGTTATAGTTGTGCAAGATCAGGCAAAGTAAAGGGAATCTCATGCCATGTTTCCTGCAGGCAGACAATCTGATGGTTAGAAAGAAAAGAAACAAGACGTGTTCTACTAGACACTATATGACGTTCCAGTCCAGCAATGTGCCAGGAGCAAATTGCTAAGTTACAGTGAGGAAATTCAGGCGTATTTGACTGATGGTTAAGTATTCAGTGAGAATTTTGAAACTCAGGTGGAGCAACTTGCTGTTGAGTCTGCCAACATCTTGTGATATCCTGTAGCAACGGTTTGTGAAATATATATACTTAAGTTCTTATTCTTCAAGAAATTATCTGGTCCCAAACAATTGAACATCTTCTATGTACACACCTGTAGTTGCTCCTGCTTCCTGTTTTGTTTCTGCAATATGTGTGAATATTTTGGTGTCAATTTGGCGATTCCCCAGTCAGCTAATATTTCTTTTTTGGAAAGAATAGCTTGTACTATAGAGTCTAAGACCCAGATGGTTATGGTGATCTCTGTTTTCCCCCATTTGTTCTCGAAGAAACTTTACTCTGATTAAATCTGATGAGCTATTTTTTTGCAGCTCGGGAAAATAAGTTAGTAGTTTTAAAATATTTTGACGGTTTAAGATGTCATGGGACCCTTGTGAGACATGGTCTAGAGTGAAGTCTAGTATATTTTTACCATGACAGACGAAGAAGTTGGAGTGATGCAAGTCTTTTCGGGCATAGCGTTTGGCTGGTCTGGTTTCATCCCTAGCACCGTTGGGATTAGGTTGCGTACAAGTTGTTACCATAGTGAGTTTCTCATGTTTGGTAAATTGATTAAGAAGCAGCAAAAAACGTATGCTATGGTTTTTGCCAGAATTCAAGTAAGAAACTTTGTAGAATCCTTTGTACAGAATGAAATTGGAAAGCCTAATGTATTCAGTTGACCTTCTGCATTGCAAATAACATTGGTATTGCTTAAGTGATTAGTTTCCCCAGGAGTTTCGAGATTCTCTGTATCTGATGGACCTATGCAGGCTTGATTATACCCTGTGAGAGGCAAGGTTTTTTAACTGCACAGCAGTACTTCCCATTGTAGTGGTTGTTCGAGGTCCAGTTGAGGGGCAGTGATTGCATTCAGCGATGTACCTTCTACCCCAGTTGAACTATTATCATTCGAATTTGTGTCAGCAATCATGGGTGCACTATGAGTGTTCTTGACTCCCATGTTGGTCCTCTCTTTATTAAATATTGGGAAGAGATTTGGGGTGTTTCGAGGTGATTTTGAAGATTTGTGAGAGGACTTTGAATCGGCCTGCTTAGATTTTTTGTTTAGTTTCCTCAGCTATTTCACTAATATAAGATTGAAAATTTTCATTAGAAGATGTTCCTAGTGCAGTCAGCTGGAGGAGTTTGTGAAACTGGGTTCTTGTTGCAGTATCTCTCCACGTTTTGCCTGGTTTTTGATGCAGCTTTCACTGAGTTGTACTGAGTCCCTGCTAACCAGGTTCCCAGTACTAGCGTTCCTTCTCTAAAACTGTACCATAATTGGCACAGCTTCAGCCCCCATATAAGTCCCTAGTAAATGGTACCCCTGGCACACAGGGCATTGGGACTGAAGAGGGTCCACTAGGACCGCAGCACGAATTGTGCCTTCCTATGGACCCCTCACCAATACTATGCAAACTGCCATTGTAGACTGCGTGTCTTGGTGCAGAGAAAACTGAAGGGTCGACATGGCACACATTCACTGGTCGCCTGGAAACAAAGTACTCAAACTATGAAAGCCCATGGGCTGATTATCACCACATTAATATATTCTACTCAAGTGTAACAAATGATATTAAATGTAGGCTCATAAAAATGTAATCATTTATATATTGAATCTCTTTAATTAACAAAATCCATTCAAAAGCCCTGATGACAGCAGTTACTTGAATCAATCCCAATGCATTTCGGGTGACGTGCACCCTTCATCAGAGGTAACTGAAAAACAATATGTATATATGTATGTGTACTACTTTTCATACAAATGATACACTCAACAAGACATTGAGAGCAGTACACAAAAAATAAAGTCAAACCAAGACCATTTATAAGCTATGAAGAACCATCATCAAGAGAAGCTAATACCAGTGAAATCAGGCCGACACGTGCCAATACATGCATATGTGTAATACTCCAAACTGAACCAAGTGGAGACAATAAGAAAACAAGTGCAACCAAGTGCCAAGCATGAACACCATGCACATAATGAAAGGATGCCCAATGTAAATAAAAATTCCAAACTGAACCACGAGGAGACCCTAGGAAAGCAAATTAACCCCCTGCCAAGCATCAACGTGATGCGTGTAATGAAAAGATGCCCAATATAAAAAAGCAGACCACACCAGTAAAAAAAAGTTGCTCTATCAAAAAACGCTGTAAAATAAATGGGAATCATGGGTTACAGCTACTGCTGCAGAGTCAAACATGCGGGTCATCAAAACCAACCCGAAGGCCATCAAGTTTGTGCTCGTCCGTGTGCTAAAAAAACATATGTACCACGGTCAACGATTACCAAATCATCTGCTGGGTAAGCCCAAACGTAAACCAAGAGATCACTTACTCGCATAAATAACTAAAGATTAATTTCAATGCGGCCTCCAAACTAGCCAGACGTGAATGCCTCCAATAAATAATAAACAGTAAAAGAGTGTAACAATCGCATTGCTGAAAACCCCAAACCCTTACTTTCTGAGTGAAGATAATGAAGAAACACTTGTGGTCCCGCTAGTGTTAAGCTTAGAGTGAGTGTTCAGTAGGTGCCCGCCTTCTAATACTTCACAGACTTCACATAACCAAAATAAACATAAAAAACAGAGCCTGTGACCCCTCAAAGATGTTGTTTATTTTACAAATCATATCATTGTGTATCATGTAAATTGTACTTGAATAAACATCAGTTTAGGATAAAAATAAGCTTGATGAAAAATTAAAAACAGTTTTTCTGATGAGGATATTTGATAATATCAACTAGTGTCGCCACTAGTGAAAACGAGTGGTTGACCTCATAACAATCGTTCTCTATGATATAGGCAACTTGCTGCCATATTATACATATGGTGAACAACAAACAATTGATGAAACAAAGCATAAGTAATGCAAACCAACATCCATGATGCATAATTAGGATGGACATTACATACTAGAGACAGTCAAAATCAGCATGTATCTTCCAAAGATTCATCTTGTGTGGATGTTTTATAAAAAAGAATAACATCTCAATTTTATCATTCAACCCATGAGGTGCTAAACTGTCCAAATGCTTGATCCAGAATGTTTCCCTTTGTGCTAAAGTGGTGGGTACTATGGTGTTAGGGTTGATGGTGATTCGCTCAAGAACTGTAAATCACAACTGTGAAATATTATGTTTTTGACTAGCCAGTGATCTACCAAATGTGAATTCCGGTTTGGGTATGGATCATGCTTTTATGTTCCGTTATTCTGACTTTGACCTTACTCTCAGTTTTCCCTACGTAAACCAGACCACAAGATCACGGAGACGGGCAGGCTCCGACACAGAGTAGCACACCAAACTTGAGTATTCTGAGTCATTTGCAGAATTTGAGTGCATGGCATAATTTCTTACACATCCCTTCTTGCCATGCCCACATACACTGCATGAAGTATAGTTATGTCCTGCATACCGCGCTAGCATACTGGAAGAAGACGCTGCACTACACACGCAGATGCCCCCCATATGCAGATAACACACCGCTACTGGGTATTCCTACACCCACGGGCCTAATAACTAAATGGAGAATCCTCGCGTGGTCTGAAGGGGGGGTCACCACAGTGGGGGCGCTGTTCGACAATGGAACCCTAATGGACCACGAGAATTTCAACAGGCAAAATGGGGTACCAGGTAATCTATATTTAACACACGCTGCAATACTCCACTACGCTAAAAGTCACTGGGCCCCACTTAGGGTAGAACCCCCAACACACGAACTGGTGTGGGCGATTTATCTAATGGGGGTAGGACGTCACCTTACGAAATGGCTGTATGAAGGCATCAGGGCACATACAGGGCTTCTCCTTACTGACGTCCGCAATAAATGGGCTGAGGATCTTGAGAAAGATCTGACCGATAAAGAATGGATTATGATGTTAGAATACCCCAAAAAAGTATCCCGCAATGCCAAATTCAAATTCATTCAGTACATGATATTACATAGGGCCTACCTTATCCCGCACTGTTTGTAACGTATGTCCCGACTACACAACACCATTGCCCTAGATGCAGGACGGAGGAAGACGATATCCTACACATGCTATGGGCATGCCCCGTGCTCACAGAATTTTGGAGAAATGTAGTCTCGAGCATTAGTTCAGCGATAGGCCTACCTCTACGGGAAACAGCTGGCAGCTGTCTGATGGGTATAGCTCGGCGCTCAAAAACACAGAGTGCAACTACGCTTCACTGACCTAGCGCTACTCATAGCTAAGCACTCCATAACAATGCGGTGGAAGTCAGCTAGGTCCCCAACAGTTTACACAAGTGGTGAGGTGGGGGAGTGCGGAAAGCGCTGCCATCCGACGGGAGGAAGCCCGGGGTCTACGTAAAAATCCTATATCGATGGACTCGGACCTCGTAATGGAAGCATTTAAGTCACTTGAACCTACACCTGTCCCCGCAGCCCAGGAGGAGTAGTTATGACCAACCTGCCAGTCCCTGCACAAATAAAACAACCCTAAGAATAGTTCTGTTGCGCAACACTACCACACAAACATGGACTGCCCCCACATGAGATAATGTGGGGCATATGTCGGAGCCTGATGACAACAATATGCGCTGAGGTGGGGCCAGTAGAGTTGGGAGAGTTGGGTGGGGAGGGAGGGGTAGGTTAAGCAGTATCGGACTAATGTTAATACACTTGTATAGGTACCTAGGTAACCGGCTGCAGATACAATCGAACAGACTATGCATTATACAATATGTTATAAGGTATGCTTAGCTTAACAAATTAAAGCCTTGATCGAATTTTAAATGTAATTTTGCTGCATACTACTGACCTACATGCATCATATGTACCTATGTTTGTATAAGATACAAAACTCGAAAAAACTCAATAAAGTGTGTTTAAAAAAAAAATGAAGTATAGTTATGTCACCCCTACTGCAGGCCTTATAGCCCTAAGGAATTATATTCCATGTGTGGATATTTCTGCATGAGCAGATATGACCCTACAATATCTAAGTTCATTCTTGGATATTGTGAGTGCACAGGGAAGCTAAAGAGAGTACTTTGGCTGGACACTTCATTACCAATTTCCTAGCACCATGGTGGCATCACTGTACCCAGGGATGTTTAGTAGCAAACATCTCATCTTAATAAATCCACACTGATGGCTGTGTTGGATTTATTAATACATTGCCTTACAGGGTCCCCTGAAAACCTACAAAACACTGGTGTGGTCTCTGACTAGTCTTAGCCAGCCTGACACCACCAGACATGGTTCTGACCTCATGGGGTGAGAGCCTGCGCTCTCAGAGTCCGGGAACAAAGCCTTCTCTGGGCAGAGGTGCTTCACACCTCCTCCTGGCCAGAATGGCATTCAAAGGCGGGAAGCTTCAAAGACGATGCCACCTTTGAAATGCAACCCAGGCTTCTCCAGATGGTGAAGGATGCCAACCCCCCTGTCCTGCTCCACATTTGGCGGGAGGACAGGTGGGAAAATTAGATAGATTAGAAGGTGGGTCCACATTTAGCCAGCACCACCCCTAAGGTGGAGCAGGTGATGTGGACCCCCTATTTCGGTTTCCTCCATTTTTTGTCTTGGAGATAATTGGCCAATTCAGGTCAGGGTTGTGCCCAAAACCCAAAGGAAGCAGTCGCATAGAGGATGTAGACACCCTAAAGGTAGGTAGCCATTTGGCTACTTCCTGACTCCCCCAGTAACGCCCCTAAATTTAGTATTTTGGTGGCACCCCTGGACCTTGAAATTTAGACTCGACAGATACAAAGAAGACAACAGACACAGAAGAGCTGCTGACCAGAGTGCCTGCTGCAGAAATTTGGCACAAAACCCTGCCTGCTGCCTCAAGGACTCGGCCATCGTGGTGTGCTGTCTCGTCCTGCTGCTGTGAGGCCTCCAAGAACCCCAGACCACCTCTAGCCCTTTGCCTATCGCCAGGGAACCCTCTTGAGTAGAGGAACTAATCCCCTGCAGTCCGCAGGAACCAATCCTGCAGACTCCAGTTTAGCAGCTTGCTGCTGCTTCTCAGAAGCACCCAAAGAAGAAGCGGTACACCAGCTACGTAGGGTCAGATCTGTCCCCCCACCGAGTGAGAGTACACCAGAACCTACCGAAGCCGTGCCGTAGCAATACCCAAGGTGCCGGACCACCTGCAACCGAGACGAAGAGTGCAATCCGGACTCCAACTGCCCAGGAAGCAAGCACCCATTGAGAGGTGTTGAGACCCCTGAGACTCACTTCGTGAGAGGCCCAGCTGTCTGGAAATCATCCCTCCAAGCTGCTTGCCCCTGACCACGAAGACCACCTTGACGCACAGAGACCAGCCGACCTATCTGCTCTGCACCCATTCCGCCTGGCCTGGGTACCGACGAACCAGCTGTGCCCCCTTCTTCATAGCGCACCGGTTACCAACAACCTCAGCACCCTGTTCCCAGCCGAATCCGGGATGCTCCCGACGATCTGTTGGTCGAACATTAAACCTTGGCCTGCTGCTACCCTAAACTTTGAAGGTGAACCCCTAGAAACGACTGTACGATTTTTATATGCATTTATGTGTTTTTCTCCTTAGACTTCTATTCTACGCAATTGCGCACAACGGTGAGTTATTTTATGCACTTTGAAAATTCATAACTTAGAAAGTACTTACCTGTGAGCGAAGTTCTTGGTCTTAAAATATATATAAAAATCTGTGCTATTCTTTCCAATTGGTCCTGGATTTATTCTTGAGTGTGTCTCATTTATTGCTTCTGTGAGTACAACAAATGCTTAGCACTACCCGCTGATAAGCCACCTCTAAGATGGCCGCACGGACGTGATCTGTTTCAGCTCCGTCGCAGCCCGCTGCTATGTAGCGTGTTTTGTGCCCCAACATAGCCTGGAAACACTGATACGGAGCTGTGAAGATGCGTGGAGACGGGGGAAGCTGCTGAAATTGCCGGTGAGCGCTCAGATCGGGAGAATGAGTCGGGTAAAAAGAGGAGGAGGCGCAAATCAAGATGGCGCCGTCCCGCCGCAATCGCTGGATTTAGGCTGCGGACCGGAGCAAGGGCTGAACACCGGCAGAGAAGAAGCTCTGAGGGACAGTCTACTATCGGAAGGGGGGGATCGCGGCAGATAGAAGGCTAGAAACCAGACGGACGGATCGGAGCCCGGGGACACAAGAAGAACTGGCCAAACCCGAGCGCAGCAAACACTTCAAGGAGCAGACCGGGACTAAAAGGACCCCCCCCCCGGTGCACAGAGACTCTGGAGCTACAGTACTGGTGCAAGGGGGCCCCAAGAACTGAAGGCAGACTGAGAGGGTAGGAGACCCTGTGGCGCCCCGCCTGACTCCAAAATGGCGGCCGTCCCTCCCTTTTTCAGGTATGGTGCGGGGGCACCCCAGAGGCACCCTGAGGGGGGAAAGCAGTAATAGCAGGGCCCCAGGAATGGTCTCAGCAATCCGTGAAAAGGACCCGGATGTGGGGACCTACAGGGGTTTTAACTCCTTGCCTGACCTTAAGATGGCCGCCAGGGGAGACTTTCACCACGAGGAGCTCCGACCTTGGAATCTGTCCCTTCCCACCTCTTCGCCTCGTTCCTTATGTTCCTGTTCCATGGTTTCGCACCCCCCCAACCCCCGCGCTAATCTGACACTCTCTGAGTACGCCAGTTCACTACCCTGACAGCGGAGTCCGAGCATTATGTCCGACGCCCGGTGGAGCTGCTTGGTTCAGCTATTGAGGAGATCGGCCCTGGTTCATCACCTCGGCCGCCACCTACCCAGCCGGACATTGGGCACAGTTTCTCCCCGTCTCCCTGTTTCTCCCTTCCCTCCCCTCCCATGACAAATTTTCTGTAACTCTGCCCTTTTACTTTGGTTACTAAGTTTTGATTGCTTTTAACTAATGTAACATGTTAGCCTGTAACTCTGATCCTCATTGTGTAACCTTATGACCCAGCCGGACTTTGGGCAGACCTTACTTCGTCTCTCCGTCATATTCTCCCTCCTACCCCTTTATTCCACCCACTTTCTCCTTTACGCTCCATTTATCCCTCCTCTTTGCTCCCTAATTGTTTTCCCGTTGAGACCTAGCTGTTTGGCTGATGTCCGGTGGAGCTATCTGATAGCTATAGAGGAGATGGGCTGTGGACTTCCCCCTCGGCCGTCACCTACCCAGCCGGACTTTGGGCAGACTCTCCTTCGTCTCTCCATCCTACCCCCATCTTATCTCCCTCCTACCCCTTTACCTCCACCCCCTTACCCTTCTAAGCTCTATTTATTTAGTCTTCTACGCTCTTGAAATGTTTTTCTAGTAACTGATGTAACTTGTAACTGATGTAATTGTAATTTTGTGGAACCTTATGTAAAGCGCTCTGATACCTCCGGGTCTAGCCAGCGCTATATAAAACTCAAATAAAAAAAATAAAAAAAGCCTAACTGCTCGCCCACACTACCACAAATAGAGCGTTAGTACTATCTACTCTTGCCTCTGTGTAACAATCTGGGACCCACTGGACTCTCTGCACAGTGTACTTTGTTTTAGTACACTATATAAAGTGCCAGCTTCCTACAAGGAATTATTAAATCAAGCTTGGGCAAGTGATCCAATATTTGGGGTTGATTCAATTCTGATATTGGAAGGAGTTCTTCTGTCTGAGTTGCAGCCCAGTCGTGCACAGTGTTGTTATCTGTAGATGGCGCATTAGAGATGTTTATTCAGATTGGCTAGTGTGGTGGCAGAACAGGTAGACCTATCAGATGGAATAGGTTTGGCTGAAGTCAACTTTATTGGCAGCAGATGCAGGAGGTTGACTATATCGCCGAGTCTAGCCAGATTGCCTAAATGGTCATCTTTTGAAGGATTTGATCCTTCACTTGAAGTAATTGATGGGTAGAGCTGAGTTTCTTGAACTCTAATTTAATCCCTTGCAATAGAAGGGTTTGCTCTGCCAAGGAAGCTGAGTGAGCTTCCACGGTGTCTGCTATTTTAGTAAGCATTGCAATAATTGCCCCAATGGCCTGTAACATCGGATAAACTGGTGGGGTGGCAATATCCTTGTGTTCTGGGTCATTGTTTTGGTTGAAATGCCATGGACTAGACTGCTGCTCTGTTGATGGAGGATCATTTTGGTCTGGAAGCTCCTCCAGCAGGTCTTTGTTATCCAGGGAACTGACAAATGAATTATCTCATGAGGGGCTAATATTCATTGATATTCCAACATCTACTTCAACTACCTCATTGCAATCTTCCTTATCTAAAGGATCCACACCATATGTCAAGTCAGGTTCTGATTGATTAATAGATGAACTAACTTTTGTTGGAGGGTCACTTATTAAAGCCTCTATCAATACTATTTTTGGAGAAGAAAATGATGGTTGAAAGGAGGTGATTGAAGTTTTAAAACCTGTGGCGCCCATGGCTGAATTAAAAGGAAAATAATTTGAAGGCTGATATTGATTAAGATCTCGGGCAGCCTTATGCATCCCGGATTCTGCTGATTGTAAAGCATCTGGTGGAAAGTAGTCTCTGATGGAAGGTTGTTTCATAGCTCTACCTATAGCTGATCATGATGGTAATGCTCGAGGAGATTGAAAGGGAAGCAACAGTTGGTCTGTGGTCAAGTAAGCCTCCGGTGAAATGTGAGACTCAAAATAGAAGCACTTCCCTCTGCTGCCATAATCCTTATGATATCTGTATTGCCGGGCATATAGTACTGATGTTAAAGGTCAAAGATGCCACAATACAGGAACTATTGATGGATGTTAATTTCCTCTTCTGGGATCGTGCATTCATTGCAGTTGAGAAAAGTCTTGATTTTCTGAATCCCACAGTCCTTTTCCTTGGTACCAAATGTGTTCAAGGATGCTTCTATACTGTAGCCTGGCGTACGCTAAAATCCTGCTGAGCCACCGCCAATGTGTGGAGTGGATCACTGAAAAGCAAAGCCCACCAGCCTCTAGAAGTGTCTCCTCCTGCCATGCCCTGCTCAACTTGCACACCTGTGCCGTCACCCTTAACTGCTATCCTCACACACCCTGATCCCCCTGCCACCACTCTATCCTGTGCCTCATGACTTCCAGCCAACAAGTCTGCTGTACCTGAGCCCAGTATTTCTAAGATGCTAGGAGTCCAAAGATGTCTTGTTTAGAAGTGGGTCTTCCAAGGCTGGTCGCAGTGGTTGGTCCTGCTGGTAGTCACCGCAAATGTGGCAAAGAGCTGAGGCCAACCGAGGGGAAGTGAATGGGAGCTGGGCCCTTGCAGGGACCAACCGCTGGTGCACAAGCGGTAGCCACCAGCCTGAGTGCCGGGGCTTAGCAAGGCCTTGGGATGACCTGCCATCTTGTCCACTGTTAGGTACATTGCATAAAGCGTGTGGTGGGTGGACCAGGGGATCAACAGGGGGGGGGGGGGGAGACCAGGCCCGACGAGGACAAGGTAGCAGTGGGGTCCGGTGGCCACACTGTCAGCAAGAGGTGGTGAGAGCCGCACACAATCGAGATTGGGAGGTGGAGGCTAACCAGGTGACCACACAGGCAGGAGCACGGCACACCATTCCAGGTTGTTCCTGCACTCCTGGGCTATAATTTTGCCATGAACAGTAGCTTAATTACGCAACGTGGTGTAATGGCAGAATTTTGGGAACTTCAAATAACAAGTATTGCACACAATTCCCGAAATTACACTAATTACAGTACATTTGACAGTACTGTCAAATGCATGTATAAAAATGGGTGTGTTGTCATTTTATGGTGGATTTGCTGGCATATGATGTTGGTTTTATGGACATATGTTGGGTGTAATTAGCATATGATCTTATTAATGATATTCAACATTGTGTAAAGTGTTATTTTTTGTTTGAAAAGGAATGTGATGTGAAGAAAATGATATGCTAGGGAGTTAAGGTCGACTTAGTAAGGTGGGGTTGGAATGTCAGATCAAGGCAGCACTTTATCTCATGAATTTCAAAACGGTTTAATTTTTGTTAACATATTTGTTTTTTGTATTTTATTTTGTGCGTTTGCATATGTTGTCGATTTTGTTGATGTATAATGGGTACTGGTAATGATGGCAGGGGTTGCAATACACATGATGGTGGTAATGAAGATGTTGGTGGCAGTGGTGATGGTGATGGTGGTGTGATAATGGCGGTTGTGGGAATGGTGGGAATTGTGGTGGTAATGGTAGTAGTGGTGGTGGTAATAGTGGTGTTGATGATGGTGTTTATTGTGATGAAGCATGATATTAGTAATGGCAATAGTGGTTGTTATAAAAGTGGTGAGCATACTGACCTTGCCAATGCAGGGAGAAGCCTTTAATGCTCTGTGTGAGTTTATATTAAACCCTCACCCCAAAAATAGTTTTGAATCTCTCCGCATGTTCATTAAGATGAACAGATGAAAAGAATTTTTTTTTTTAATACAAAAATGGGCATTGTGTTCAGTGGGGTGGTTCTTCTTTACGCTGCCAACGCCCGGACTTAATTTTTAAGTCAAACCTCTCTCAATGTTCCCAAAGGTGGAAAGAGATTTTGAGGCCTCTGCAGCCTCCACCATGCTCAATTACAGGGGGGTTGTTTTGTAATTACAACTCCCACCTTATCTAAAGGTGTTAGTAGTGTGGGCCCTCTTCTGCCTTCTGCCTTGCCAAAGGATGGAGAGTTCTCAAATTAAATGAATGACTGATTGAAATTCGTATAAATAGTGACAAAATCACCCCTGTGCTTTTTGGTGCTCGACACTGATAAACAATAAGAAGTGGGGCATGGCCAGCAAGATAGCCGCATAGGATGTGTCTTTGCGGTGCTCCCGCTGGAACGCAGGGGAATCCGGCACAATCCTGCGGTGCGACACTAGCACCGACCCCCACAAACATCGGCCCGGCCAGGAGACACCACCTGGCACGGGAAATGCTAATCTGGTCCCAGTAACGTGGCGGAGCGGACATCGAGGGCCTGACGGCGGAGGGACGGGGCCACCATTTTGAGCTGCCGCGGGCGCCGTCTTGGCCGATGGCGGAGCATCACCGACTGGGGTCCCCGTCTGTGACTGTTGCGCGGTAGAACTGTTTGGCGATTGTGCTCGCTGCCGGCATGGGGAGCGTGTGTCCCGGGACGACGGCTGGCCCGCATTAAACATCAGTGAAACTGCGGCCCTGCAGTGCCCCGGGAGGAATAGAGCTGGCCTGGCTGCGGCGCTCGAGGTGATGTGACCCACCCGCGATGAAGGGAGGTGAGTCGCTGACAGAGCGGGTCCCCCACCGCATGGGGCCGGCAAGAATCTGTGACCGGGTCGCGGCCTGGGTGTGGATGGTGTGAGAAGTTGGCCTGGTATATGCTGTCCACTAATTATAGTGGGCACCTTGCACCAGTCCAAACAACCCCTTATTGGAGATAGGTTAAAGACAACCTTATTGAAAGCTATCCTAGTGGTAGCTATGGAGAGCAGCCTTCAGGCTAAGTCTTGAAGGAATGTAAAGCAGCTTGTTTTACCAGTCTATAATCTCTTGAGTGATCAAATGAAAGAGCACCACACCAGGTATATATTCAAAATATATGTATTTATTGCTAAACACACCCCTCTAGTCTCTTTATGAGGCTAGAGTTCGAAGTACATAAGTTAGAAGTTATTTAAACACAGTAAAAGCACAAATACACATTTGGGCCCTAGGGGCGTACCAAACCATATACCAATAAAGTGGTATAAGAACCACGACTGAACTAGACACTAGGCCTAGAGCCTCTAGAAGTGCTTGGACCACAAGGAACCACCCAAGGTAGTGACATAGGGGACCCATGGGAGACGCGTGCAGTGTAAATACACAACCGCGATACGCCGTTGACTTCTATGGAGAAAGTCGTGATCGGGAAATTAGAGAAAAGGGACACTTAAAAGAGGACTTGGACCAAACCCTTTGAGATCTAGGACTTTGAAGAGTCTCTACCCACAGGAGCACCGGAGTACTCATGTTACCTCACCCAGGGAAGCCGGGTGCATAGGTGCCTTTCGGGGTCGGGTTTCGTCGTCGATTTGATTGGCGATCTGCTGCAAAGTGCTGCCGGCGACCAAGAGAAAAGTGTCCGGGTGGATCCAAGAGTGGATCGGAGTTCTGAAGAACCTGAAAGCAGAGGGGACAGAGTCTGGGTCACTAGCCAGTGACCAGGAAGGCGATGGACAGATGCCCACCGATGTCGAGTGCTTCAGGTGCGTTGACGGTCGTCTTGACTCTTCAGCCACGAGGTCCAGGAGGCGTTGTCGGCGACCAGGAGCAGGATTCGGGCTGGTACACGATGTCTGTCGAGTGCTGAGGTGTCGGCGACCGGATTGGACCCAACAAGCCTTGGCAACGGCAAGTCTCGATGCAGAGGAAGACCGTCGATGGTGCAGACCAGCAAGGTCTGGGGAACTCACCCAGCGAGGGTAAGTGAGGGCAGGCCTGGAGCAACCAGGATGCCAAGTTAGGAAAAGATTGGCCTTCGTGAAGGGCTACTAGCCAACGGGCTAGCGACCGCGAAGGAGCCTCGTGACGCCGCACGTGGATCTGGCTCACAGGACACTCGTGGAGTGGGGGCTAGTGATCTTCGGTGCAGGTGGTGCTGGAGGCTAGGGCTACTCGGAGCCCAAAGCACGACTTCTTGGGAGACCCAGAAGAGGATGCACTTGCAAATGTGCTCGGTGTCCAGGGGTCACGGTCTCAAGTCACCCACGATAGCCACGTGCCTCAGCTTTGCTGGGGACTCAGGGTAGCCTCGGGGAAGTCTGAGAATCCACCTCTGGTGATGCGATGACTTCGGCGTCCGACAGGAGCTTCAGAAATGCGAACCGGACAGATGCTTCTTTGGTGCCTGCCAAGCAGGGGAGTCACTCCTTGACCCCAAGGGAGATTCTTCTGTCCTCTAATCGTGAGTAGAGCGTCGAAGGTCCAGGATTCAGTTTCAGAGTTTCGTCCAGGGATAATCTAAAGTCCTAAGGACTGGGTTCCTATACTTATACTAAGGATAGGGGTTGGACTACTCTGTGGCCCCACCTATGGGTGGGTCAGGGCAGAGGGGTGGCTACACCCCTTTCCCTTTGTCCAGTTCGCGCCAAAGCAGGGGCTGCAAGCCCCTGATCCAGTTTGAACTGGGGTATGCACAGGGACACCAAATGTGCCCCCAGTGCAGGACTTCAAAGCACCCGAAAGTGCTCCCGCCCAGCCCCAATACACATTATCCTGTCTGGGGAGGTGGTCACACCTCCCTGGGACAGGAACCCTATTGTCCAGGCCTCCCCTGCCGGAGTTTCGTCCAGCAGCAGGAGGCCAGACTCGTGTCTGTGGCAGCAGCATCCATTTTGTGATGCCAGGGCTTTGGAAAGAAGTTACCGGGCTAGCCAGAGTTAACATGTCTTTCCCTCTAGAAGGGTGGAATCTACCCCCGCCGCCAGAATTGGCGGGGGGGGGGTAGTATTCCAAGATGTTTGACACCAAACACGACATGTTTAGGTGCAGCCATTCCAAAGTTAGCATTTTACCGCGAGGTTATAATGCACTTAAGAGTATATGGTCAGGCTGCACTACAAACAGCATCAGAGAAGGGTCTCTGAACGCTGCAGAGGGGCCCTGCTCATGCAGGGGCACCCTCTCACATAGGAACCATGCACTCTGCCTTTAGGATTGATAAGGCCTGCCTTAGGAGTGACTTATAGGTTTATATGTGTGTATGTATTTAGTGATATAGGTAACCTATATCACAGTAAGGGGTGCATGTGGAGAAGTGTGGCTCAATGGTTAGAGCGGCAGACCCTGATGCAGAGATCTGGCCCGGGACCAGGGTTCAATTCCTGCCTCGGCGGGTCTTGGGCTCAATTTCCTCGGACCTGATAATTCTCGCCTCGGTGCCTATTCTAATCATGAGTCCCACTCTGCAACTCTGGGCAATAGCTTGCTTAATCTCCACAACGGCCCCAACAGCGCTGGGATGCCTGGCTTCACCTTGGGGGTGCCCAGGAGTGGACATTTCACAGGGAAAAGCCAGGAAGGGTTCCACAGCGGTATGCGTACAGCGCCAGGACACCCCTTTGGGGGTATAAGTGCGCTTTACAAGTACGAATTTCATTTCATTTCACCACCTTACCTAGGCTGCAGTAGCAGACCTGTGGTGTCAGTTTGGATGGCCTTCCAGGGGTGGCATAATACATGCTGCAGCCCCTGGCAGGCCTCTGAGGTACCTATGCCCTTGGTACATAGTATACCATATACTAGGGACTTATAAGGGCACTCGAGATCCCAATCAGTGATGTGCCTAAGGCATATGGAAACCATTTTAGAGAGGAAGCAGCTAGGCTGGGGCTCTGATTAGCAGGGCCCCAGCCAGACTAATGTCGAAAAACAGTGAAGC
Source organism: Calotriton arnoldi (assembly GCA_963921515.1). NCBI lineage: Eukaryota > Metazoa > Chordata > Amphibia > Caudata > Salamandridae > Calotriton > Calotriton arnoldi. Next base: position 402,590 of record CAWUFW010009885.1, read on the forward strand.
ATCAGCAAAAAGTGGGGGTACCCATGTGAAGCAGATCTTACTCTCCTACACAACCCCCCCCCAAACGTAGGGACATTAAACTAACCTTGCCCAGTTAAGTCTTCATGTTCTAAGTGGAAATACCTAGAGAGTCCATCTGCATTGGCATGGTTACTCCCAGGTCTATGTTCCACTGTAAAGTCCATCCCCTGTAGGGAAATGGACCACCTAAGCAGTTTGGGGTTTTCACCCTTCATTTGTTTTAGCCATAAGAGGGGCTTATGGTCTGTCTGAACCAGGAAGTGTGTACCAAACTAGTATGGCCTCAACTTCTTCAGAGCCCAGACCACAGCAAAGGCCTCCCTCTCTATGGCTGACCAACGTTTCTCTCTAGGGGTCAGCCTTCTGCTAATAAAAGCTACTGGCTGATCCTGACCTTCTTCATTCAATTGTGACAGTACAGCCCCTACCCCCAATTCAGATGCATCAGTTTGGACAATGAACTTCTTGGAGTAATCAGGACTCTGTAGAATGGGAGCAGTGCACATGGCCTGCTTCAGGTCATCAAATGCCTTTTGACAGCTAACTGTCCACTGAACCTTTTTGGGCATTTTCTTAGAAGTTAAGTCATTCAGGGGTGTCACTATTGATCCATACCCCTTGACAAATCTCCTATAGTACCCAGTAAGGCCTAAGAAGGCTCTCACCTGAGTCTGGGTAGTGGGAGCAGTCCAGTCCATGATGGTCTGGATCTTGCTCTGCAAAGGTTGAACCTGGCCTCCACCCACAAGGTGGCCCAGGTACACAACTTGACTCTGCCCTATCTGGCACTTAGTGGCCTTGATAGTCAGGCCTGCCTTTTGCAGGACCTGTAAAACATTCCTGAGGTGGACCAGGTGATCCTCCCAGGTGGAGCTAAAGACAGCAATATCATCTAGATATGCTGCACTATAGGCTTCCAGACCTGTGAGAACTGTATTCACCAGCCTCTGGAAAGTGGCAGGTGCATTCTTCAGACCAAAGGGCATTACCACAAATTGATAATGCCCACTAGGGGTTGAGAATGCTGTTTGGGGCTTTGCAGTATCAGCTAGTCTGATCTGCCAGTAGCCAGCTGTTAGGTCAAATGTGCTGAGATATTTGGCAGAGGCCAAAGTATCTATGAGCTCATCTGCCCTGGGTATTGGATGGGCATCAGTCCTAGTGACTGCATTGAGACCCCTGTAGTCCACACAAAACCTCACCTCTCTTTTTCCACCACTGGTGTGAGGTTTTGGCACAAGGACCACTGGACTAGCCCAAGGGCTATCTGAGGGTGCAATAACTCCCAATTCCAACATTTTCTGGACTTCAGTCCTGATACAGTCCCTGACATGGTCAGGTTGCCTATAAATCTTGTTTTTAATAGGCAGACTGTCCCCAGTGTCCACTTCATGAGTGCACCAGGTGGTCTGACTGGGTGTCAGTGAAAACATATGTCTAAACTGATTGAGGACTTGCCTACAATCAGTTTGGTGCTGGGTAGTGAGGCTGCCTGCCAAGGCTACACCATCAACTGACCCATCGTCAGGGTTCTGTGAGAGCAGGTCAGGGAGTGGGTCACTCTCTTCCTCCTGCCCTTCATCAGTAGCCATGAGCAAGCCCATGTCTGCCCTGTCCACATATGGTTTTAACCTGTTGACATGGAGAACCCTGTGGGGACTCCTGGGTGTTCCTAGGTCTACTAAGTAGGTAACCTCACCCTTCTGCTCAACAATAGTGTGGGGTCCACTCCATTTGTCTTGGAGAGCTGCTGGGGCCACTGGCTCCAACACCCACACCTTCTGTCCTGGCTGGTAAACAGTCAGAACAGCCTTTTGGTCATGCCAGGCCTTTTGAAGTTCCTGGCTAGCCTCAAGGTTTTTGGTTGCCTTTTTCATATACTCAGCCATCCTGGAGCGGAGACCAAGTACTTAGTCCACTATATCTTGCTTTGGGGGCTTGAGAGGTAACTCCCATCCTTCCTTCACCAAGCACAGTGGACCCCTCACAGGGTGGCCAAACAGAAGTTCAAAAGGGCTGTAACCAACCCCTTCTGAGGCACCTCCCTATATGCGAATAAAAGGCAGGGCAAGAGTATGTCCCATCTACGCCTAAGCTTTTCTGGGAGCCCTTTAATCATGCCCTTCAAGGTTTTGTTGAATCTCTCAACTAAACCATTGCATTGTGGGTGATAGGGTGTGGTGAACTTATAAGTCACTCCACACTCCTTCCACATTGCTTTTAAGTACCCAGACATGAAGTTAGCATCCCTGTCTGATACTACCTCCTTAGGAAAGCCCACTCTTGAGAAAATTCCCAGGAGGGCCCTTGCCACCACAGGTGCTGTAGTGGTCCTGAGGGGAATAGCTTCTGGGTACCTGGTGGCATGATCCACTACCACCAGGATAAACCTGTGCCCAGAGGCTGTTTGGGGATCCATGGGACCAACAATGTCAATCCCTACCCTTTCAAAGGGCACCCCCACCACAGGTAGTGGTATCAGGGGGCCTTTGTAGTGCCACCTGCCTTGCCACTGGCTTGGCAGGTTACACAGGAGCGACAAAACTCCTTGCTGTCTTCAGACATGTGGGGCCAGTGAAAGTGAGGGACAATTCTGTCCCAAGTCTTGTTCTGGCCCAGGTGACCTGCTAAGGGAATATCATGGGCTAGGGTCAATAGGAAGCCCCTGAACTTCAGAGGTATAACCAACCTCCTGGTAGCACCAGGCTTGTGGTCTCTACTCTCTGAGTACAGGAGTCCAGCATCCCAATACACTGTATGGGGACCACTAGCTTTCCCAGCAGCCTCAGCAGCAGCTTGCTGTCTGAGGGGTTCAAGGGAGGGGCAGCTCTGCTGCTCCTGGCTCAGATCTGCCCTAGAAGGTCCCCCTGTCCCCAAGAACTCAACCTGGTCAGGTTCAAGTTCCTCTGGGACAGTTCCTTCTTCAGGGCTGAGATCATCCCCTCAAGGGACTGATCTTCCTCCTGAGCCAAGGGGAAGGCACTGCCTTAACCCTACTACTCCTCCTCTTGGAAGGCACTTGGTCCATTCTTCCAGAATCCAAGGCCTGTTCAGTGCTAGACATTTTGGCTTGTGACCTGGTCACAGCAAACACATCTGGAGGGATCCCCAGCATTTCTGCATGGGTCCTGAGCTCCACTTCTGCCCAAGCAGAAGTCTCTAAGTCATTGCCAAGCAAGCATTCGACTGGTAGGTTTGCACTCACCACAACCTTCTTAAGGCCAGTTACCCCTCCCCAGGAGAAGTTAACAACTGCCAGAGTATGGTCTGTTCTGACATTGCTAGCATTGGTCACTTGGTACATTTCACCAAGTATAACTTGCCCAGGATTCACAAGGTCTTGTGTCACCATTGTGACACTTGCCCCTGTGTCCCTAAATGCCAAAGCCTCACGTCCATTGATTAAAGGCTGTTGTCTGTACTTGCCCAGATTACTGGGACTCACAGAGGAGGTCACATCCATGCCTCCATCACAGACTAACACAGCCTGAGTCAGTTCTCTGACTAGGTCAGAGCCCAACTCAGTTCCCAGGGTGAACCCTACTAAACCCTTGGCTGGAGCACTCCCACCAACTGTACTAGGGGGAACAGGTGCCTTAGGGGCATTGGTGGGTGCTGGACTGGAGTCTTTGGACTTGGTGCAATCACTGGTCCAGTGGGTCTTTTGCTTACAGACCTTGCACCATGGTTTTCTTTGGCCTTTCCCTTTGGTAGACTGTGAATCCCCACCAGAAGAAGATTTTTGGGGGCCTGATGAAGACTTTTGATCTTTACCCTTCTCCCCACCCTTGTCAGAGTTCTTAGCATCTTGCTTCTTGGTTTCCCCACCTTGGTTCTGTACCTTCTGCTTCACCCTGGTTCTGACCCATTTGTCTGCCTTCTTTCCCAATTCTTGGGGAGAGGTCAGATCAGAGTCTACCAGGTATTGATGCAACAGCTGATTTTGACAGTTATTAAGAATCTGCTCCCTCATTATCAGATTGTACAATCCTGAGAAGTCACACACCTTACTGCCCATCAACCAGCCTTCCAGAGCCTTGGCAGAACAATCCACATAGTCTACCCAGTCTTGAGCCTGTGCTTTTTGGGTATCTCTGAACTTCAACCTGTACTGTTCAGTGGTTAGGCCAAACCCATCAATAAGAGCACTCTTCAAGACCTTGTAATTATCAGCATCCTCCTCTCTAACAGTGAGGAGCTTATCTCTACCTTTGTCAGCAAAGGAGAGCCACAAGATTGCTGCCCACTGCTCCTGAGGGACCTTCTGTACCTTACAGGCCCTCTCTAGAGCAGTTATCCACTTGTGGATGTCATCCCCATTCTGATAGGGAGGGACAATCTTGCTCAGGTTCCTATGGTCATAGGACCTTTCCCTATCTCTAGGGATATGGCTGCCACCATGGGACTCTTTCTTCTCTCTCTAAAGAGATCTAGGGACTCCCTGTCTATGGCTAGTTGCTTCTTTTTGAGTTCAAGCTGAGCTTCCTCATATAGAACCAGCCTCTTTCTTCTCTCATGAGAGGATTCCCTCCTATGAGATGAGACAGAGCTCCCTATTGAGGTGCCAGAGTGGTTAGACTCCTGAGAAGAAGATCTAGACCTTCTGGGCACACTCACAATCCTTCCTGGGGGGACAAAGGGGGCATCATTCTGATCCTCCTCTTCATCTTCCTCAGGAGGGGTTGGATTATCCAGGTCAGGGCCATTGTCGCCCTCCTGGTCAGTTTCAGAGGGGGCTGGGGGTACTGGTACCCCTGGTCCCATCCTCATCTTCTGCCCCACCCTCAGCTCCTACCCCTTCAGTCCCCAAGGGCTTACTAAGGTCATAAGCCACCAACAACTCCTTGAGGTGTTGGGTGGTGGGGCTTTGGCCTGTCCTTATTTTTCTCAAGTTGCATAAAGCTCTTAATTCCAAGAATGGGAGTGTATCATACTTGGAGGGTGGAAGCTCAATGGCTTCCTGCAAGGATTCTTTAGATCCTACACTTAAAGACATTACTAGTGTGGTGTGGTGTATGCACTACCTACTCTAGTGTGGCCTACTAAACTCTCTTGAGTTGTAGAAAGGGTTGTGCTATCCCTTAACACACAACTCTAAGTTCAGTAGAACTTACTGTATTCTAAGCTTAAATTATATGTACCTTAGGTACCTTTAGTGGTTTTCAGTTGATCAATTCAATTGAGATTATCTGGTAAAACAATAGCAAGCTGGAATCCCACACGCTGCACACCAATGTGAGAAGTTGGCCTGGTATATGCTGTCCACTAATTATAGTGGGCACCTTGCACCAGTCCAAACAACCCCTTATTGGAGATAGGTTAAAGACAACCTTATTGAAAGCTATCCTAGTGGTAGCTATGGAGAGCAGCCTTCAGGCTAAGTCTTGAAGGAATGTAAAGCAGCTTGTTTTACCAGTCTATAATCTCTTGAGTGATCAAATGAAAGAGCACCACACCAGGTATATATTCAAAATATATGTATTTATTGCTAAACACACCCCTCTAGTCTCTTTATGAGGCTAGAGTTCGAAATACATAAGTTAGAAGTTATTTAAACACAGTAAAAGCACAAATACACGTTTGGGCCCTAGGGCGTACCAAACCATATACCAATAAAGTGGTATAAGAACCACGACTGAACTAGACACTAGGCCTAGAGCCTCTAGAAGTGCTTGGACCACAAGGAACCACCCAAGGTAGTGACACAGGGGACCCACGGGAGACGCGTGCAGTGTAAATACACAACCGCGATACGCCGTTGACTTCTATGGAGAAAGTCGTGATCGGGAAATTAGAGAAAGGGACACTTAAAGAGGACTTGGACCAAACCCTTTGAGATCTAGGACTTTGAAGAGTCTCTACCCACGGGAGCACCGGAGTACTCGTGTTACCTCACCCAGGGAAGCCGGGTGCATAGGTGCCTTTCGGGGTCGGGTTTCGTCGTCGATTTGAATGGCGATCTGCTGCAAAGTGCTGCTGGCGACCAAGAGAAAAGTGTCCGGGTGGATCCAAGAGTGGATCGGAGTTCTGAAGAACCTGAAAGCAGAGGGGACAGAGTCTGGGTCACTAGCCAGTGACCAGGAAGGCGATGGACAGATGCCCACCGATGTCGAGTGCTTCAGGTGCGTTGACGGTCGTCTTGACTCTTCAGCCACGAGGTCCAGGAGGCGTTGTCGGTGACCAGGAGCAGGATTCGGGCTGGTACACGATGTCTGTCGAGTGCTGAGGTGTCGGCGACCGGATTGGACCCAACAAGCCTTGGCAACGGCAAGTCTCGATGCAGAGGAAGACCGTCGATGGTGCAGACCAGCAAGGTCTGGGGAACTCACCCAGCGAGGGTAAGTGAGGGCAGGCCTGGAGCAACCAGGTTGCGAAGTTAGGAAAAGATTGGCCTTCGTGAAGGGCTACTAGCCAACGGGCTAGCGACCGCGAAGGAGCCTCGTGACGCCGCACGTGGATCTGGCTCACAGGACACGCGTGGAGTGGGGGCCAGTGATCTTCGGTGCAGGTGGTGCTGGAGGCTAGGGCTATTCGGAGCCCAAAGCACGACTTCTTGGGAGACCCAGAAGAGGATGCACTTGCAAATGTGCTCGGTGTCCAGGGGTCACGGTCTCAAGTCACCCACGATAGCCACGGGCCTCAGCTTTGCTGGGGACTCAGGGTAGCCTCGGGAAGTCTGAGAATCCACCTCTGGTGATGCGATGACTTCGGCGTCCGACGGGAGCTTCAGAAATGCGAACCGGACAGATGCTTCTTTGGTGCCTGCCAAGCAGGGGAGTCACTCCTTGACCCCAAGGAAGATTCTTCTGTCCTCTAATCGTGAGTAGAGCGTCGAAGGTCCAGGATTCAGTTTCAGAGTTTCGTCCAGGGATAATCTAAAGTCCTAAGGACTGGGTTCCTATACTTATACTAAGGATAGGGGTTGGACTACTCTGTGGCCCCACCTATGGGTGGGTCAGGGCAGAGGGGTGGCTACACCCCTTTCCCTTTGTCCAGTTCGCGCCAAAGCAGAGGCTGCAAGCCCCTGATCCGGTTTGAACTGGGGTATGCACAGGGACACCAAATGTGCCCCCAGTGCAGGACTTCAAAGCACCCGAAAGTGCTCCCGCCCAGCCCCAATACACATTATCCTGTCTGGGGAGGTGGTCACACCTCCCTGGGACAGAAACCTATTGTCCAGGCCTCCCCTGCCGGAGTTTCGTCCAGCAGCAGGAGGCCAGACTCGTGTCTGTGGCAGCAGCATCCATTTTGTGATGCCAGGGCTTTGGAAAGAAGTTACCGGGCTAGCCAGAGTTAACATGTCTTTCCCTCTAGAAGGGTGGAATGCTACCCCCGCCGCCAGAATTGGCGGGGGGGTAGTATTCCAAGATGTTTGACACCAAACACGACATGTTTAGGTGCAGCCATTCCAAAGTTAGCATTTTACCGCAAGGTTATAATGCGCTTAAGAGTATATGGTCAGGCTGCACTACAAACAGCATCAGAGAAGGGTCTCCGAACGCTGCAGAGGGGCCCTGCTCATGCAGGGGCACCCTCTCACATAGGAACCATGCACTCTGCCTTTAGGATTGATAAGGCCTGCCTTAGGAGTGACTTATAGGTTTATATGTGTGTATGTATTTAGTGATATAGGTAACCTATATCACAGTAAGGGGTGCATGCACCACCTTACCCAGGCTGCAGTAGCAGACCTGTGGTGTCAGTTTGGATGGCCTTCCAGGGGTGGCATAATACATGCTGCAGCCCCTGGCAGGCCTCTGAGGTACCTATGCCCTTGGTACATAGTATACCATATACTAGGGACTTATAAGGGCACTCCAGATCCCAATCAGTGATGTGCCTAAGGCACATGGAAACCATTTTAGAGAGGAAGCAGCTAGGCTGGGGCTCTGATTAGCAGGGCCCCAGCCAGACTAATGTCGAAAAACAGTGAAGCATCAGCAAAAAGTGGGGGTACCCATGTGAAGCAGATCCTACTCTCCTACAGATGGGAGCCCGGCTATGATTTTGATCGCCACTGCGAGACGGGCCATGGGTTATTGGAGACCCGTGGGAGATCTGAGGCCTGACTCACCTGATTGGGACTGGACCCGCCTGTGCACAGGATGGCAGGGAAGCAGGGTTCCCCCCTCACGGACTGGAACAATTTGAAAGTCTAAGTGCTGGTGCGAGGAGGGCTGGGTCCGGATGGACATTTATAATGTGTGCCGCAACGGGGTGAACTTCGCCTGTGACCGGAGGTTCGTTGGTGCTCTCTTATCCTCCCGCCCTGTTCAGAGACAGTTGTTGGTCTTCGGCCACTTGGGATGAGGGATGACTCTGAAGCCGTAGGGTACCTGCTCTGGCCGACCCTGCTGGAGCTCGTTTTTCTAATTGCGAGACCCTGCCAATGGGAACAGGATACGCGGGATCTGAGGGGCTACGGGGCTGATTCTGTACTTCGGAAGATAATCACAGAGGACGGAGCTGATAGGGACCCAGGGTGCTATTCATGCTGATTTGACCCTGGGGTCCTCTAGGAGAAACGTGCCATTATGGTTAAGGAAAAAATCAACCGGGCCCAGTCCAACAAAATCATAAATTATGCGCAGCCCCTACCCCAAGGACCAAACCAACAGGAACTACAAGAGGACGATGCTGCATAGGGGGCGCCGGTAGGAGGCCAGCGGGACCCTTCATTAAATGATTTCCTGGCTGCTATTCAGAATACATGGGATGACATGGTGACCAGGATAGATTCGGTGGCAATTGATGTCAATCTTCTCCGGTGTGACCTGCGCAAGGTCTCCGACAGAGTCACCATGACGGAACAGCATGTGGAAACACTTCAGATGGAAGTTAAGTCACTCAGGGAAACTGTCATGGAACTACAAAGGAAGACGATCAAACTTGATGAACGAGCCGAGGACCAGGATGGGCCCTCGAGGAGAAATAACCTGCGATTTGTGGGATTCCCAGAGCGGGCGGAGGGACCCTCAGCGGAGTTATTCTTGGAGGACTGGATCACGAAAGTACTCGCACCCGGGAGAACGTCCAAGTTCTTCAACATTGAACGGGCCCACAGGGCGCTGGTCCCCCCACCGCGGCCCGGGGCTCCGCCGAGGGCCATCATAGCCCGGTTCTTTAATTATCGTGACCGGGACCTGATCCTGCAGGCTACTTGCACAAAGGATGTCATGCAATCCGAGGGCCACTCTATTGCAGTCTTCCCGGATTATACTCAGCGGGTGCAGGACCAGCAGCGCGCCTTCTTGATGGTGAAAAGGCGAATGAGGGATGCCGGGATGAAGAATAGCCTTCTTTTCCCAGCCAAACTCCGAATTGAACATAAGGGCAAGGCTCTGTTTTTCTTCTTGGCGGCGGAGGCCTCTGAATGGATGGACACTACAGGGGAACATGGTGACCGTCGGAACTCACTACCCAACTCGAGGAAAGTAACAGACTCAATGGATCCTGCTGCGAGACAGCGGCGCCTGTCTGGAGGGAAATGACAAACGGACACTGGTTGCTTTGGAAGGGTCAGGGTGTGTGCAGATGGCATTTTACAGGTGGTAGACTCAGACTCAGATATGACATCATTTGACATTGTGCCTGATACTAATGTGTCCTGAGCTCACGTTCCGTGGGGGAGATGCAGGTTCACTGTCCAGAACAATCAGATAAGTGGAAATGGCGGGACCCACCTTAAATGTTTGTTTTTCTTTTCCCTTTTTGTGGACGTCAGTAATTTCTGTATACCCTGTGACCGGGGAGATCCACGCCCCTCAGTAGAGGCTGGGGCCTGTTCAGGGAGCTAGAGGCTCTGTCCTCGCACCCTGTCGAGTGCCTGGCCACTTGCAATGCACTTCTTTCACGGGACATGGCTACTGCTTATTAAAGGATTTAGGAATAAGTAGAATACAACTGTGGTTTACGTTGCAGTGGATAGGTATCTTGTTTGAGAAATTTGTGGGGGGTGGTTTGGGGCGGGAGATGGGATTGCTCGCTCTCTACGATGGTGGGAGGGACGGATCAGTTTCACTGCCCAGTGGGTGGGGGGATGGGGGAGCCAATAAGTTCTGTTTGTTGTTCAATTGTTTAGGGAGGGTTTACGGGATCCATGTCTGGGATGTAATTTATTGATGTGTGCCCAATCTTGATGCAGGATGGAAGGGTGGGAACCCAAGAGCAATGCCAACCACAAATTACCATGGCTCCCCCCTTGATGAAACTGCTTTTCTGGAATATACGTGGTATGGCGATGCTCGAAAAGCAGAGAAGGGTGTATGCCTACTTAAGCCGATACAGAATCTCTGTAGCAGGCCTCCAGGAAATACATATTTGGGGTGACACTCTACCTTATATAAGACGTAGATGGAGAGGACAGCTGTATTCACTTCATATTCAGGATCTGCCCAGGGGGTTCTCATCTGGGGGGCCCCGGGGACCCCTTTCCAGCATTTGCACCATGCGATTGACCCTGAGGGACGGTATGTGATCTTGTATGGCAGGCTCGACGGCCAGGAGATATGCTTTATTAATGTATATGCTCCTAATTCAGATACTCTGGGCTTTTTTCCTGAGGTGGCTGCAGCGGCTCCATACCTGGGGGGGGGGGGTAATTATGCTAGGGGATGTCAATTGTGTGTTGGATGGGACACTGGACCGGGAGCCCCCCCGGGCAAACACTAAACCGGCCATGACCGAAGCTCTGGCCGACGCCATGAGGGGGTTGGGACGGTTGGACGTGTGGAGGATGAGACATCCAGACAGTAGGGTCTTCTCTTGTCATACGCCTGCGACAAATACATTTAGCAGGCTAGACCAATTCTTTGTATCTACGGCTCTGGTCTCTAGGGTGGAAGAAATAGTATACCTTCCGAGACACATCTCGGATCATTCCCCCATGATGTTATCCTTAGGCACTGAGATGCCCAGATCTGCGATCTCGACATGGAGGCTCCAGACCGAGGCGCTCACTAACCCACCCTTTGCTGCCACAGTAGGAGAAGAGCTCTCTAGGTATTTTGAAACAAATTGGGGTTCAGCGTCCTCTAGAGCAGTGGAATGGGAGGCTGTGAAGATGGTGATCTGGGGGATTTGCATTAATACAACCTATGGTGTCTGCCAACATCTCAAAAGGGACATTAAGGTGCAGGAAGGGAAACTAGCAGAGCTGGAGGCGTTGCTCCCGACAGCTCCTCATCTTCTGAAATAGTGGCGGACGGCACGGGAACAGCTGTTGGCAGCATTATATAGGCTTGAAAAGTTTCATTACATTGCGTACTGACAGCGTTTGCATGTGGAGGGGGACCGATCCGGGGCCCTGCTTGCCAAGCTGATTAAGAGCGAGAAGCCGGTTTCCCCACTAGTGCAGATGCAGTCCGGTGAGGGGTGCACAGTATATAGCCAACACAAAATCCTAGACATCTTGGCCGATCATTTAGCCGGGGTGTATGCGGGGTGTCCTTCCCTGGATCCGGAGAGGATGACTGGGTTCATGGCCACCCTGGACTTACCTCAATTGGAAAATGAGGCGAGCCAGCTGTTGGATGGCCCGATATCCAAAAAATAAATACTGAGGGCCATACAAGCTTTAAAGCAATCCGAAAGCCCGGGAGTGATGGTCTACTGTCCGAATTTTATAAAAGGTTTGCATCCGTTCTGGTGGACCACCTTTTGGAAGCATACAACGAAGCGCTTCAGAGGCAAATACTGCCAACTTCTATGAGAGAAGCGCTGGTAGTCCTGATACCCAAGGCAGACAGGGATATCCGGTTGCCTGGTTCGTATAGACCAATTTCCCTTTTGAATATAGATATAAAAATCCTGAGCGGGATCCTGGCAGCCCGGCTTCAACCGCATATGCACCATCTAATTCATTTTGACCAAGCGGGCTTTATCCCTAAACGTAGTACTGCTCATAATCTACGGAGGCTTGCCCATGTATGACACTCCCCCTCGTTTGATCAGGAAGATTGCGCCCTGGCGTTATTGGATATAGAGCAGGCGTTTGATTTGGTTGGTTAGGCATACATCTGGGAGGTCCTGCGAATAATGTGGGTGGGGGTACAATTTCTTAAATGGGTACAGTTACTCTACTCAGCCCCTCATGCTAGAATACGAATGGGGAGGTTGTTCTCGAGGGCCTTTATATTACAACGCAGCACCAGACAGGGATGCCCGTTATCACCACTCCTTTTTGCGACAGCGATGGAACCGCTGGCGGTGGCTCTGAGAGGCGAACTGGCTGCATTTGGGATCCCACTGGGAGCGACTAATCACGTGGTACCCATGTACGTGGATGATACTCTTGTGTACCTCTGACAACCTGTTCAGGTGATTCCGATATTGTCAGATGTTCTCCGGAGGTTCGGGAGCGTATCTGGACTGCAGATAAATCCCGGGAAATCGAAATTGATCCCAATGAGAAGGCTGGCTTTACTCCCAGGTGGGGCTCTGCCGGAGGTGGGGCTTCCATGGGTGAGGACTGCACCCAGGTACCTGGGGATCAAATTGGCTGCGACGGCTGAGCAGTATCTGACGCTTAATATAGGGAAAGTAATTGAGGGAATACGGGGTCCGATGCGTTTCTGGCAGGGATTGCCTCTATCTCTTATGGGAAGGATAGCCATAGCAAAAATGATCATTCTACTGCGATGTCTCTATGCGATGCAGCACTCCCTCTTTAGAATACCTCAACAATTTTTTGTAATTCTAGATAGCTTATTGATAGACTTATTATGGGGCCCTAAATGTAAAAGGGTCTGTCTGGCCACACTGCAGAGAACGTGGCAGGCTGGGGGACTGGAGGTCCCCTGCCTGGAATTTTTTATATGGCTTCTCAGCTGCAGCACGCAGTGCACTGGCTGGATGAAGACAAAAACTGGGAGAAGAGTCTCCTGGTGGGAACTTTCGGGGACCGGTCGCTGCCTGAATTGTTGATGATGGGGAAAAATTTACCCCAGGCATGCCCATACATAATTTGACACGCGGCAGAAATTTGGGTCACAGTCCGGAAGGTGCTGAGACGAGCGCCGTACGTCCCGGACATGCCCCTATGGGTAGTACAACCCTTCTCTAAAATCTCGGCTTCTGCGTCTGTACGTAGATGGCAGGAGGGGGATGCCTGATGATGGGTGACACTATATGACAATAAACAGTACATTACTCAAGAGCAGGCGATGGACACCTTTAGTTTGGGCACCGGGCAGTTCTTGCAATATGAGAAAATAGATCAGGTGGCTAGAGAGTTGTGGCCCTCGTTTCCAGAGGAACCCCCCGTTACTAATGTGTTGCAGGTCCTGTTATATATGGACGAAGGACGAAGGACGAAGACTTGTGTTGCATCAGTATCGGGCAATCCGGGAAGACAAGATAGTTCAGACACTCCCTATACAGACAAGGTGGGGCACAAAAGTGGGTGACCCCATAACAGCTAAGGATTGGATTAAAATTCATGAGGGGGTGAAGCAGGAGAGCTCGAACACTCGCTTTAAATTGATACAATATAATTTTGTCCTTACCCCCAAAATACTAAACAGGATTTAACCAGATCGCTCGGGCAGTGTCCTAGGTGTGGGGAGGCGGCTGCTGACTTCATACATATGTCATGGTTTTGTTCAGTCATATGCCCTTACTGGACCGATGTCCTGGCTACGTTACAGGAGGTGACGGGGTGGGTGATACCTCGAGAGATCCGCACGGTTCTGCTTGGTTTACTGCCCCGGTCTAAAAGTAAGAACCTCAGTAGGAAATTCGTGCTCTTGGGACTGGTGCTGGCAAAGCGACGTGTAGCCATTTCGTGGCTGACCCACAATCCACCTAAAGTGTTGCTGTGGGTGCGGGATGTGAATGAATGGGCTACAGCTGAGACGGTCCGACTACAGCAGATCAGACGTGACAAAAAACTGGAAGATGACCTACGTACCTGGAGGGCAATGTTGAGGGACATGCAGACGGATCGGATGCCTACTGTTTCCCAGTCCAATGACTCGAGGACTGGGCGGTCACAAAGACAATAGTGTGACGACTACGAGAGGTAGGATGATACACGACTTCGAAATAAGCGTTGGCACACAGGTTAGACATGGAATGGGGGGGAGGTATGGTTCAGGGAGGGGGAGGGTAGTTCAGTTTAAATAAAAAGAGACATCAGTCAAGGAAATATGTTACACAAGATGAGGGGGCAAGAGAAGGCAACAACATGTGTAATACTGCTTGTATGATGAATATGGCAGTGTATGTATACATCTTTTGTTTGTTTTTGTCCTCTTTCTTTTCTCAGTTAACTGGTTTCCCTTGCCGCAAAGTTTCAGAATATGTCTAAAATGCTGTATCCTCTATTCTTGTCTCAAATTGCAATAAAGATATTTAAAAACAAAAATAAAGAAGTGAGTTTAGCAGTAAAGGTGGGGTCTTGAGAGCCTTTCTAAACAGTTGACTGAGTTCACTCCAGAGGGTTGGTGCCATGATGTTCGGCATTCCCAGATCGCTGGGCCAAAAAAAGGAGAACTGGGGTATGTATGACTAGCAACTGTACTTCAGTTTTTGACCTATTGAGTCTCAAGAAATTGACATTGCAAGGTGGCTGACTTACACCTAGTCAAGGTTTCTTGCATCTCAGGGGAGTTTTATTGAATCTTGGAATAAGCTGAATTTCATTGGCATAAGAAACCACTCTGCTTCCAAAAGCTCTGATAATATTACTTAGCGGTCAAGTATATATATATATAGATATAGATATAGATATCGATATAGAAATATATATATATATAGATATATATAGATATATCGCCTCCAGGTGGAAATTACGCCAAAGCAAGGGCACACGCCATGAACAAAGTCCTTTTCTGGTTTCCTGCCAGACGCGTTTTGGGCCAACGCCCTCTTCAGTGGCAGACCATGTGACGTGCCGGCGTGCGACAGCCACCAGTAAATCCCCATAATAATTATGCTCAGGTGGACCACCTGAAGCAATGCTTCCTGGGACTGGTGGTTCAGTAAAACCCAAGTGGGTCGCCGCCGGCACTCACATTCAAAAAATGTCTTTAAAATGAAATGAAATGAAATGAAATGGGGTTTTTTATAGAGCGCATGTATGCCATGGCGTCTTAGCGCTTGCTGTCCAAAGAGTGTGTACCGAAAGAGCAACTAGCCAATTTAGTGCAAGTGGAATAACCAGGTTTTAAGTTCCTTCCTGAACTGTAGCAGATTGTTTTGATTTCTAAGATGCAGGGGCAGGGAATTCCATAGTCTGGGGGCTAAGTATCTGAAACTTCTGCCACCCCACTTCAGTGTCTTTATTCTCGGCACTACAAGCAGTGACGCTGATTCCGAACGAAGGCTTCTCTGAGGAGTGTAGCGCTTGATGTATTGACTAATGTGGGAAGGTCCTGTCCCATACAGAATCTTATGAACTATACACATAGATTTGAACTGAATTCTCGCCACAATTGGTAACCAGTGCAACTGTTCACGAATAACCTGACTTATAGGACTAAATTTAGGACGATTTAGTAGTAGCCTAGCGGCAGCATTTTGCAAAGTTTGCAGTTTATGTGTCACAGTCTTTTTTGCTCCAAGATAGAGCGAGTTACAATCTTCGATTTTTGACAAAATCAAGGCGGTGACAACCGTCTTCCTGAGGGACATAGGAATAAAAGGAAGGATCTTCCGAAGAATTTTTAATGTGTAGAAACACGAGGAGGTAATGCTATTCACCTGGTCTGACAGTGATAAGTGGTCGTCAATCAGGACTCCAAGGTTTTTTACCTTCTTCACAGGCTGGGGGCATGGCCCTGCTGTTCCTGGCCACCAAGTGGAATTCCAGAAAGAGGTTTCCCTTCCAAACATAACTACTTCAGTCTTCCCTGTATTCAATTTCAAGCAATTATCTTGCATCCAGCTAATGATGCGACTCATGCAGATGTTAAAGCGTGCAGCCACCGTCTCTGGTTTGGATGTTAGGGAGACAACAATTTGTGTATCATCCGCATAACAAATGGCGGAGAAACCGAGGGAACGTATAAGTTTAGCCAATGGAGTAACATATACGTTAAACAAGGTCGGGGAAAGTGATGATCCCTGCGGTACTCCACATGGCATAGCGTAAGGGAGTGATTTATGTTCGTCCAGTATTACAGATTGTTCTCTGTTAGTAAGATATGACCGGAGTGTGTCTGCTGCTTTGCCATTTACACCTATTTCGGCCAACCGCTGCAGAAGTATAAGGTGATCCACCGTGTCGAACGCGGCCGACAAGTCGAGCAAAATTAGTATGGCCTTCCTTCCTTGATCTAGTTCGACACGTAGATTTTCAGTAGCTGCAATCAATGCAGATTCAGTACTATGCCGTGGCCTAAAACCATGTTGTGCTGGATCAAGTTTGTCATTAGTTTCTATGAAAGACCGCAATTCCTCATTTAGTGCTTTTTCTAAAATTTTTGACGGAAACTGTAAGCAAGTAATGGGACGATAACTGGCAACTTCCGAGGGGTCGAGAGTCGCCTTTTTTATGATAGGTCGTACTAGGGACTTTTTCCACCCAACAGGATTGCCGATGTTCGCGCCGGCACCCCTGCATATAACATGCACCTCCTGTTCCACAGTTAGCTGTCCCAATAAAGCAGCCGCGGACCCGCAAGTGTTTCGCGGTGGTACATCCTGCGACCAGGCATGCCGCTATACAAAATACAAAAAGAGTTGCCTCTAGGTGGGATGCACTCCCAGGTGGAAATTACGCCAAAGCAAGGGCACACGCCATGAACAAAGTCCTTTTCTGGTTTCCTGCCAGACGCGTTTCGGGCCAACGCCCTCTTCAGTGGCAGACCATGTGACGTGCTGGCGTGCGACAGCCACCAGTAAATCCCCATAATAATTATGCTCAGGTGGACCACCTGAAGCAATGCTTCCTGGGACTGGTGGTTCAGTAAAACCCAAGTGGGTCGCCGTCAGCACTCACATTCAAAAAATGTCTTTAAAAGGATTGCCGATGTTCGCGCCGGCACCCCTGCATATAACAGGCACCTCCTGTTCCACAGTTAGCTGCCCCAATAAAGCAGCCGCGGACCCGCAAGTGTTTCGCGGTGGTGCATCCCGCGACCAGGCAGGCCGCTATCCAAAATACAAAAAGAGTTGCCTCTAGGTGGGATGCACTCCCAGGTCGAAATTACACCAAAGCAAGGGCACACGCCATGAACAAAGTCCTTTTCTGGTTTCCTGCCAGACGCGTTTCGGGCCAACGCCCTCTTCAGTGGCAGACCATGTGACGTGCCGGCGTGCAACAGCCACCAGTAAATCCCCATAATGATTATGCTCAGGTGGACCACCTGAAGCATTGCTTCCTGGGACTGGTGGTTCAGTAAAACCCAAGTGGGTCGCCGCCGGCACTCACATTCAAAACATTTCTTGAAAAGGATTGCCGATGTTCGCGCCGGCACCCCTGCATATAACAGGCACCTCCTGTTCCACAGTTAGCTGCCCCAATAAAGCAGCCGCGGACCCTCAAGTGTTTCGCAGTGGTGCATCCCGCGACCAGGCAGGCCGCTATACAAAATACAAAAAGAGTTGCCTCTAGGTGGGATGCACTCCCAGGTGGAAATTACGCCAAAGCAAGGGCACACGCCATGAACAAAGTCCTTTTCTGGTTTCCTGCCAGACGCGTTTCGGGCCAACGCCCTCTTCAGTGGCAGACCATGTGACGTGCCAGCGTGCGACAGCCACCAGTAAATCCCCATAATAATTATGCTCAGGTGGACCACCTGAAGCAATGCTTCCTGGGACTGGTGGTTCATATATATGAATAGGGACAGAGGAAAACAATGAGACCTATGGAACATCACAACGTGTCTTAAAATATTTGGATCGAAATGGGGAAGAATTAGATACTGGCTTCTACCATGAAGAACAGAAGCAAACCAATCTCCAGCTATCCCTGACAGAACCACCTCCTCCCTCTGCCTGACTAAGATGGTATGGTCAACCATATCAAATGCAGCTAACAGGTTGAGGCAGGTAGGAATGCCATTATCCAAATCAAGTCAAGATCATTTAACACAGTAATAAACACAGCTTCTGTCCCTAAACCGGGCACAAATCCGATGTGGCCAGAACCCAACTCTTCCAGATACCAGTGAATCTGCAAGCAAAAAACATCTCTACAATCCTGGATATTGTAGGTAGAAACGTTTTGGGGCTATAGTTTGCTGCAACTGTAGGGTCGAGGTTGGGCTTTTTCAAAAGAGGCTTCACAACATCTTCTTTCCATCCCTGCCATTATAGTACTAGAGACAAAAGAGGAATTCAGGATAGACATGATTGCTGGAACAGTGATGGAAGAGATGGATTTCAGGACCTTCACTCTGCAAATGTCATCAGGGGAGCCTAATTGTAATGATAAAAGCAGCCAAGAAATTTGTTTCAGTAATTTCTGGTACAGATATCAAAGAGGTCCCTTGACAAGAGCATGGGAGGGCTTAAAAAAGAAAAGCAGATGCACCTCTACTCCTTCATGGCCTATACAATACTACCGACCGTGTAGGGGTGGGTGATGTGCCACCAGCCCATGCACCCTTTTGACAAATAGAATCAAGGGATAGGTGGCAGCCGGTCCTTTCCTCACTGACCCCACAACGCTGGGTACTTCAGAGGAGAGGAAGATGTGCCACCTGGCTATGTACCTTGTTTGCAAATAGGGTGCAGGGGTGAATGGCAGCAGATCTAATCTTCCTTGGTCCCCACAATGCTTTAGGCTACAGAGGAACAGAACAGCTATCACCTGCATCGGCACCGTGAGTCCAAAAGGAAGAGAACATAGGGCCGGTTCCAGGCCACACATGTTGCTCATTATGTGTATTGTTTCAATACAAGTTTACTTTGGAGATGTTAGCTTGTAAATGGTGTTTTTTTTTTCAAACAAGCAAATGATATATAAACTTGCCACGGGAAACAGCCTTACACCGCAACCGTTACAACGCATGCATTTACCCCGCATGCCTTTGCAACAAAAAAGGTGTGTAGCAGTGGGCAGAAGGTGTTGGATTTAACTCCAACACCTTCCCTACTGTTGCACACTGGAGTTGGAATAGAAAATTAATCTATTCCAACTTCCAGCGCTCCCCCGACAGCAAGTCGGGGTAAAGTTTGGCGTTGCAACGTCACATAACCACTCGCCACCACCAGGAAGCTATAGTTAGGATCGTCCTTCTATAGGAAATACCTTTTATGTGCTGCTAATAGTGTTGATTTTTCACTAGTTAAAATATCTGGGTGATCCATCAAGCAGGGGCTTAGAAAAAGGGGGCGTCCCTAACAAGTTTTTCCCATTCAATTTTGCACAGGAACTTGGAACAAATTTACATCAAATTTGGCAGAAAGCTAAATCTTGGTCCAGAAAGAGCTTTTTGTGTTTTGTGTAAATTCGTTCAGTAGTTTTGGTGAAATTAAGGTTACAAAGCTTTGTATAAATCATCAGGATTTGTGAACCTGACAGATCTCCTAAGGGGGCAGGGTACAGATACCCCCATTCACCCCCCTCCCCCAGCCTAGAACCAAATTTTTTTAATTTTTTTAAAATTATTTTATTTTACATTGAATTCACAGAGGATCTGCGAATCTGCAGCAATTTAAAAATAAAAAAGATTAGGCTCAGTGCTTCATTTCTTTAAAATCCCCCGGGGTGTGCCACGGGCGGTGGGAGAAATGTATGTTATTTTTGGAGAGGTAGAGCACGTGGCCCCAATCCCCAAGCCTCTGAGAGGCCCCAAAGACCCCTTCCCCCCGGGGCTGAGGTTAAAGAACTAGAGAGGGGGCTCCATCCCCCGTGGCCGAGTAATTAATAAAGGGAGGGGGTGCCAGCCCCCTTCCTGAGCCTAATTATGCCCCGGGCACCCCATCACTCGGGGCCAAAATGTATTAAAAAGGGGAGGGGGCAACATGTCCCCCCGTCCCAAGCCTATAAAGGCCCAGGGGACCCCATCTACTGGGGCCAAGTAATTAATGAAGGGAGGGGGCATGGCCCCTCCGTGAGCCTAATTACACCCCAGGGACTCCATCCCCGGTACTGAAATGTAAACAAAAGGGGAGGGGGCCACGCAGCCTTCCTCCCCCAAGGCCATCACACTTATTAAAAGGGAGGGGAGCAGCGCCGTCCCGCCTCTCTGGGCCTTTAAAGGCCCTAGGGACTGAATCCCCTGGGGCCAGGTCAGTGATGGTATCCCGGGGGATGGATCCTAGGGGCCCGAGGAGGCTCAGGGAGGGGGGCCGAGCAGCCCTCCTCCCCTTTTTGTTGTATTTGGCACTGAAGGAAGGGGGGCCAGGGCCCGAAGGCCAACCCTACACCACACATGCCAAAGGCTGTGCACGGAATGGGGTTTGCAGCCTGCGGGGGCGGGGGGGTTTGGCTGCCTTCAGGTCCAGGCCCTGCTGCAGGGGGATGGCTTTGCATATGGTAATAAAATATTACTTTGTGTTAAAAAAAACAACCTAGAAATTCACTGGAATAACAAAGATTTTACAGTTAAATGAAATGTTTAGTAACAACATAACGTTTTAGACTTTAAAAACCACAGAAATTCACTAGTTATAGTTATCTCAAATGACTATAATTTTTGCCCTAAAGTAACTGTGACTTGCGCCTCGCCATGCACTGCTAATTACCCTACTTAATATATCATACAGGACATTTTCTATGACATCATAGATACTAACACTGCAAAATTTGCAATTAAACTACTGATGATAAAACTGTGCATGGCGGGGGAGCGAGTTATAGTTATCTTAGGGTACACGTTATAGGTACTTTATATACCTATAATTATAAATGGTGAATTTCTATGTTTTTAGAGTTTAAAACGTTATGTTGTTACTGAACATTTCACCTAACTATAATATTACTTTAACCTTTTAGTAAAAAGGAAATATACATCTCAATCAATTAAAACTTTATTCAGTTAGATATCCATAAAAGTATAATGCCAGGAGGCGTGGCCAAGAGGTCCGACATGGCGGACGCATTGTAGAAGAGCTCCGCGGGCTCAAACAATATCCTCCTATAATCCTGGTCATCCACACATCGAATTGCCAGCTCAAGCCCTCTCACTGCATACCGGATCCGCCGAGGTGCGGCAGGAGGTCGGTGCTGCGGCGATCGCGACCGGAGAACGGGGGATCGGCATCCTAGCGTCGCCCGCTGCGGGGCCGCTGTGGCTCCGATACACGCTGACGCCGGGACCCGCCCGCCGCCTCTGGGGATTGCGGTGAGTGGCGTGGGGATCCCAGGCGCCCCAGGCGCCCTGTGGTGGTGTCTCCACTGCGGTGGTTGGCCAGACTGTTGCCAGTGGTCTCCTGCGATTGGGATATCCCGGGATAGGGCCTTCTGCGACCCCACGGCCGGGCGGCCATTTTGGGAAGCGCTGGGAGCGCGTTGCAGCCCGCGGCGGTGAAGCTGTGCCATGGGGACCTAGCCTCGACCAACGTTGGGTCCCCATTTGTATTGGTGATCTTGGGACCGGCTGGCTGCATCATGGAGCGCTGATCCCTGTACAGACCCCAAATGACGGGGGCAGAGGTCCTGATGCGGAGGCCGATTGATGGCTGATGTTGGTGCATACTCCTGACAATGTGGTGGTGAGTGCGCCAGGCTCCCTGGAGATATCTGTTGCAAGTGGGGTGCAGCTGGGGCCTGCTCGAAGCGGCGACAGAGGTGGGAGCTCCCTCTTCCCCCCATAAACGCTTACCATTGGACCCTTTGTGCAGGCATTGTGGGGCGGGGTGTAGCTGCATTGCTGGTTGTGACTGCGGTGGAGTTCCGCGGGTGGGCTTCCCCCCTTTTTGTAGGAGATCCGGGACTGTGCTGATGAGAATATCCACCTACTGGGCTGAGGATCTCCGGTGGCACTGCTGAGGGGCCCTCGTGCGAAAGGGTCAGCGCAACATTCCCTAGGACGCGGTTGCGGACACTCCACGTGGGACCTACGCGAAGATTGGGCGGATGGGTAACACCTGTTAGGGGGGCGCGGGGGCACCTGTGCGCGGAAGCGGCCGGGCTAGGCCCGGTGCGGCTTGGGTGCAGATTGCTTCTGGGCCGGTCTTCCCGCCTAACGGACACAGAACGAGGGATCGGACGGCCTGTCGCGCATCTGCCGGGGCTGGGGGCTCGTGGCCTAGCATACTCAGTGGCACCATACTCTTAATCGTCGGGCCAACACCCACCCACCGGCACTACAATGACCAGGGACAAAGTATCAAAGCAAAGTACCCTGGATCGCTACACGGGCCCTGGGACACACACTCCGGAGATGTCGAGACAGACCCCAGATAACGCGGCCCTGCTGGCGGCGATAACCCAGTCCCGCGAGGCACTTGAGGCCAAGATTGGAGAGGTGGGTTCAGATGTTGCCCTTATCCGTCAGGACCTACGCAAAGCGGTGGACAGGATTACTGAGGCCGAAACACGTATTTCCACCGTGGGGGATACAACTCCTTGTCTCCAGACACGAGTGACTTCGCTGGAATCCATTACGAAGGGGCTGGCGATAAGAGCGGAGGATGCCGAGGGCAGGGCAAGAAGAAACAACCTTCGATTTGTAGGTTTTCCGGAGGGCTGCGAAGGCAACAATATGGAACAGTTCCTTACGGAATGGATCCAAGCTGGATACCCCAGACAGCATTGTCGCAGTGCTTCATCATTGAGCGAGTGCATTGTGCCCTGATGCAAAAACCACCGCCCGGGGCCCGGCCGCGGCCCGTCATTGCGAGACTTTTGAACTTTCATGATCGCGACGTGGTCCTGGCACAGGCCAGATCGGCTGGCAAACTTCACTTCGAGTCCCATCATATCCTAATCTTTCCGGACTACACGCGCATGGTGCAGCAGTGACGCCAGTCTTTTACAGCTGCTAAGGCCAGATTGTGGGACCAAAAGATCCAGTATGCTTTGCTTTTCCCGGCACGGTTGAGAGTCATTTACAAGTCACGCACACATTTTTTCGATACTCCGGAGGAGGTCTTCGCCTGGACGGATGAGAAACTGAGCCGCAAGCCACAAGCTCCACCGCGAATTGACTCCGAATCATCGTCTGGAGAAACCACGCGGCAGCCGGTCAAGCCCAGGACGAAACCCATTCGCAGATCGCGACACCGTTCCAAATCGCGAAGCACCTCTGAATCAAGAATAGCGGAGACTCGGCGAACCCCGTCACCAACATGACTGGAGGCTGGAGAACTTTCATCGTAATGGTTGCAGGTTGGATGACTCTTGCCTTATCTTGGGCCCACGCGAGGCCTACCCCCCACAACTTCTCTCTCAGTATCTGAGAACTTATTGTATGTTTGGGGACAGTTCTTTCGAGACTTCTTGGTATGGGACTGTGCCCTGCTTCCGTTGGGACAGCGGTGCGGCACATACCGCGACAGATGCTTCAGCTGTTATGAGGTATTGGGTGGGGTGGGTGGGGGAAGGGTTGGGTTTGTTCAATGTTGTTGCTTACAGTGTGCCTTACTTGCTTCTTCTTGTGGTCTATATGCCCCACGCCGGCCCGAAATTCTCCACTGTCAGTAGATGTCTTGCCCTGTAATGGACCCGGCAGGTAGGCTCCGGGTGGTTAGTTGGAATATACGGGGGCGCTAAACAAGATCAAACGGGGTGCGGTCCTACTGCAGGCCAAGCGTGCCTCGGCCGATGTCCTCCTTCTGCAGGAGACCCACTTTATGGGCACCACGGCGTTGTGCCTTGCTCGCTTTGGCTATAAACAGGTTTACCACGCTGGTTTCACTAGGGGCTCCATGGGGGTAGCCATTCTTATACACCGCCGAGTTCCCTTTGTTCACTCTAAAACGTGGACAGACCCTCAGGGCCGATATATTTTTGTGTCGGGGACAGTACATGGGGAGGCCACTCTCTTGGGCAGCGTCTATGCACCCCCTCCACTCTCAGCCTCGCTGGTAGAGCGATTGACGACATTACTATTAGATATGCCTATAGGCGTCTCCATCATAGGGGGAGACTGGAACGATGTGGCAAATGTGGCGCAGGACAGGTGGAGGTCACACACGGCGCCCGAGGTCCCTAGGTCAACGTGTCTACATACACTAGTGGGGGATATGGGGTGGTTGGACACATGGAGGCACCTGCATCCAGGCACATATGGCTACACATACTATTCGGCCGTCCATGACTCCTTCTCTAGACTCGATTATATATTCATACCACACTCCTACTACTCCTGAATTGCAGCTGCCGATATCCTACCTAGAGGTCTATCTGACCACTCTCCAGTGGCCACAACACTGCACTTAGCGGTGGCGCGTCCTCCTTTCCGATGGCGCCTGTCGCCGTGGCATCTCCAGGACCCACAATACAGGTCACACCTACACCAGGCTCTCACGGCATATTTCGCTGAGAACTCGAGTACTGTGGACTCTCCGGCTATGCTCTGGGAGGCTATGAAGCCCACAATCAGGGGGTGGATATTGCATATTGTGCAGCTCAAAGAAAGAGGCACAGGGAGGCCCTGCTCCAGACTGAGGCCCAGATTGTGCAATTAAAACAGACCTGTAGAGGCGAACACGGTGGGCCCAGCCGCCGCCAACTACTTCTGCTTCAACAAACCTATGCTGACACGCTGCGCGACGAGGCCAGACAGGCTTGGCTGGTGTCCCGCAGTAGGATTTATCAATGGGGCGACAAATCCAGCTCTCTTCTCCACCGCTTGTGCCAGCGCGCTCTCCGTCCAGTTATCAAACCGGGGATTCTCGACGGGGACACTTACGGACCCAACGTGAATTGCTGCTAGTTTTGCAGCATACTATGCGGAGCTCTATGCGCCCAGAGACGCTCTCCCGGAACCCTTGGTTAGGCAATTTCTCGACAACTTGCCCCCCAAGGCCATATCCGATGCTGTGAGGGGGGATTTGGATGCCCCGCTGACTGTGGACGAGTTGAGTGCGGCGTTGGTCGACTTACGCACCGGGTAGGCACCGGGCCCAAACGGCTTCCCTTGTGAATTCGTTAAATCATTTCAGACTCATTTTCTCCCGCACTACTTGGGAGCAACACATGCGGCCCTTGACGACGGGAGGCTCCCTCCGGATTGGCGTCATGCTGAAATTGCAGTCTTCCCCTAGCCGGGCCGACCCCCAGACCAACACTCCTCGTATCGTCCTATTTTTTTGTTAAATATCGAGGCAAAACTGTTGGCCAAAGCGCTGGCCAACCGTATTCTCCCGCATATGCCAGATCTGGTTCACCCGGACCAGGCCGGCTTTATGCCCCAACGGGCTACCCATCACAATATCCAACAGGTGCACAATGCGATTGCGGCCATTGATCGCCTGGAGGGCCCAGCGGCCCTGCTCTTAGCGGATATTGAGAGAGCATGCGATTCGCTGGGATGGACGTATCTGTTTGCCCTCCTGCAACACTTAAACTTTGACCCCCTCCTTCTGTCTTTTTTTTTTTGATAAACAATTTTTATTGGTTTTAAAGGACCATCATAAAACACATTGGCAGCAAGAACAAGCACATTATTGAGATAGAATACATTTGAACATGAGACGTCAGAGATTTGTAAATCATTCTTTAGGATGAATAAAGACACTTGCATATAATTATGTCTGTACACGAAACACACGCTCCCTTTAGGGTATAAGATTGAACCACTTGCCCCATATCTTGTCGAAAAGCTCGGGGCAACCCCGGGCCTCAAAGAGGGGTTCCTCTTGGGCTCCACACCAGTCCACCCCCCGCCTCCATTTCCGAATAGTAGGGGGCTTGGCCTGAGACCACAGTGCCGCTATGTCACGCTTCGCTACTGCCACTGCTGTTCCCAGGAAGCGTTTATCAGCCCGGGATCCATCCAGGCCATGAAATACCCCCAGGATCAGACGTAGTGGGTCGTGAGGAACCGTCCACTCCAGGGTCTGTGTGAGTTCCAGTTCCACCCCTGCCCAGAATGATGCAAGACCAGGGCATTGCCAAATCATGTGATAGAAGTCCGCAGGGGCATGGGTGCAGCGCGTGCAGGTCGGGGATGGCCGCATGCGGGCGCTGTAGAGGCGCGCAGGAGTAAGGTAGGCCATATGGAGGTAATAGAGTTGGACTAGGCGTAATTTGGAGGAGGTCGTCAAGTCCTTCGGGGCCATAAGGGCATCCCTCCAGTCCTCATCTTCTAGGGGACCCAGCCAACCCTCCCAGCGGGCACGTAACATATCTAGGGATGGGGAACTATTGTTTACAAGCGAACGGTAAATTTGCGACACCCCCCCTTTACCCAGGTTCCCCATCATCACTTGGGCCTCAAGGGGACTGAATTCAGGGAGGGAGGTGGGAGACGGAATATGAACTCGAAGGGCATGCCTTAGCTGTAAGTATTTATAAAATTGGGAGGAATGGAGGGAATAACGCTGCTGTAAGTCTGTAAAGGATCTGATGTGGTCCCCGTCCCAGATGTCTCCAAGCAGCGAGATCCCAATGTGGTCCCACCTGTGGAAGTCCCGGAGGGATGATGCCTCTCTCAGCCAAGCCCCGCACCACAGGGGCGTCTGTCTAGTGAGTTTCCGGTCCCATTTCGTTTGTCGCAGGGCTGTGTGCCAGGCCATGAGCACCGTCCGGGTGATGGGGGGGAGGACCTGCAGTATGGGGGCCCCGTACAAGTAGGCCTGGAGTTGTGGGAAGTCCAGTGCTCGGAGCTCCACCTGGTACGCCGGGTCGGAACAGCCGCCCGCGAACCAGTCGTGAATCACGATGAGTCTCGTGGCCAAGTAGTAGAGGTGAAGGTTGGTCACCCCCATGCCCCCGTCGTAGGGAGGGATGCGGCAGTGTGCCAGGGACATACGGGATCTGCTGCCCCCCCCATAAAAACCGGGTGAGGGTACTATCAAGCTCACGAAACCAACTCCCCGGGAGGTGAAAAGTAATATTTTGTAAGATGTATAAAAAACGGGGGAGGACCATCATTTTAAAAAGGGCACTTCTGCCAAGAGGGTTGAGAGGCAGGGATTGCCATTTCCTGAGGTCCGTCTTAGCCTTGGTTACCAGGGGTTTAATATTCAGGGCCCATTCAAGCTCTGGAAGTAGCGAGACCCACACCCCCAAGTACTTGAATGATTGCCGGCGCAGGGGAATTGTCGTTTGCCAATCAAAGCAGGCCCGGGACGGGTGAAGGGGGACCAGAGTGGACTTCGCCGGGTTGAGCCGCAGACCCGAAATCCGTTCAAAAGCGGAGAGGGCGTCTAAGCATCGTGGGCCAGAGTTCTCGGGATCTGCTAGGAAGAGGAGGACGTCGTCGGCATAGAGGGCGATCTTGTCGACCTGGTAAGGATCCCATGCCCAGCCTCGGATGAGGGGGTCCTGTCGTATGAGAGAGGCTAGGGGCTCCATCGCTAGCGCAAATAAAAGCGGCGAGAGCGGACACCCCTGGCGAGTGCCCCTTTGAATGGGGAACGCTTCTGAGAGCGCACCATTAATTAAGACCCTCGCCCTAGGACTAGAATACAAGACACGGATGAGACGCCGAAACAGGAGACCAAACCCAGCACCTCCAGCACGTCCCCAAGGTAGCTCCAGTCCACCGTGTCAAATGCTTTTTCGAAGTCTATGAAGAGCAACGCCAAATATGGGGTGAGATGGTGGGCAAGGGCAAGATGGAGACGGTGTATGCAATGCCGGGTTCCGCAGGCCGGCATAAAACCGCATTGGTCCAAATGGACCAAATCTTGCAGATGGGGCCGGAGTCGCTGAGCTATGGCAGTGGCAAAAAATTTCATCTCCGTATTGATGAGGGAAATGGGCCGGTAATCTGCACAGGCGAGAGAAGGTGGTTGTGTCTTTGGGAGGACCACAATAGTGGCTACGTCAGTTTCTGGGGGAAAGCACCCAGTGTCCGCCACATGTTTGAACAGTTTCACTAAGTGTGGGACCAACACGTCGCGATAGGTCGCGTAGTATTCTTGAGGGTAGCCATCCGGGCCTGGCGTGCCTTCTGTCTTATATTAAACTCCTCTATACAGACCTCTCGGCGTCTGTCCGAGTGGCTGGGGCGGTATCTGCCCCTTTCCCTATCGGGCGCGGTACCCGTCAAGGATGCCCCCTCTCCCCATATTTATTTGCCTTAGCCATGGAACCGCTAGCCGCTTGGGTTCGTATCAACGCCCAGGTTAAGGGCTTTGAATGACCCGGGGGGTTCACAGATCGGATCGGATCGCTCTCTACGCCGACGATGTCCTATTTTTTCTTATGGAGCCGCATCGGACGGGACCGCACATTCTCCGCATAATGCAGATTTTCGGCCAGCATACTGGCTTGTATATGAATACCAAGAAATCTATACTGTGGCCGATACGCGGGGGCCCGGATATGGGCGCCTGGACGACGGAGGTGATGGTGGCTACCACGGGCCTGAAGTACCTTGTGGTGTACATCTCTGACACTCAATCGGTCTCATGGGAAAAGAACATTGCCCCAGTTTGGACGCGCACCGAGGGTGAGATGGAGTCGTGGTCGCGTATGCCCCTCTCCATATTGGGCAGATCAGCTTTTAAAATGGTATCCCTTCCTCGGCTCCTTTACCAACTACAGAACCACCCTTTCCAGGTAGTGCCCTCCTGGTTTCGACAGCTGAACTCCAGGCTCAGCCACTTCTTGTGGCATGGCAGGGCTGCTAGGGTGGCACTTAAGACGTGCTTTCAATCAACCTACTGCGGGGGTATCGCGACCCCCGATATCCAATCATATCATGCAGCCTCCCACCTTCTAGTTTTAAACGACTGGTGGTATGGTAATAGCAATGATCCGGCATATCGGGTGGAGAAATGGTTGATGGGGACATGATGCCACACCGGATACTCTACATGCAGAGAGAGCAGCGCAAGCTGCCGCCTGCGACTCGAGTTGTCTTTGGTGTGTGGACTGACTCGCTGCGACGGGTGGGGTGGCAGCGGCGATTGACGGGGGAGACCCCCCTCTGGCAGAGTGGCCTTATGCCACAGGTAACCGCGCTGGTAGGATTCAAACAATGGGATGCTATAGGTATATCCACCCTGGGAGACGTTATGCATGGTGTCACAATTAAATCTTTCCAGGACCTCAGACAGGAATACGACATGCCACACGCTCAATTCTACAAATATCTGCAGCTGAGACATGCCCTATCCCCAAACATTGCTCACCTAAACACCCTTCCCGCATTTAACCCTATCGAGGCTAAAGTCTTCATGGGGGATTTGGGAGATCATAAAACCGCAAAGATCTACCAAACGCTAGTGACAAACCTCTCCACGACACTTGACCCCCTCCAGGAGAAATGGCAGATGGACTTAGGCCCCCTGGACGGTGACGACTGGAGGGAAGCCCTGGAGTCCCCGAGATACGCAGCAATTGCATCCCCTCTTATGCTTATTCAATTCAGATATCTCCACTGCACCTATTTCACTAGATACCGGTTATGGAGGGCGGGGCTGATCGACTCCCCCAGGTGCTTAAGATGTGACGGCGAGGAGGGTACTCTACTACATACTGTCTGGAGCTGTGATTCACTGGGTCGGTTTTGGAGGGGGGTTATCAGTTGCTTGTCTGAGGTGCTGGGTTGGGATATACCCCACTCCTCTAGGCTAGCCCTTCTACATATTACGGATGAAATTGGAGGCAACATCTATAAAAGGCACTTATTGTTCTTGGGTCTTACCCTAGCGAAGAGGGATATTGCAAAAGCATGGAAGGATCCATCCCCACCCAAATTGAGTGCCTGGAGAGCGGGTATGGACTGGTGTATGGGGCTGGAACAACCTATTTTTAAAGCGCGAGGGTGCCCTCAGAAGCACTTTAAAATATGGAAACATTGGGCAGACTATAGGGGCCTCTTACTGGAACCGCCCCCGCCACACCCTGCCGATATCGACAATGTATAAAGACGTAACACAGGGCAGTAGGGATGTACAGCTAGAGTTAATGCGGGGGTATGGGCTGGGTGGGCATGACCGGGATATAGTTTTGCAGTATATGACACAGTGTTTAGAAATGTTCAGGGCTGACATTTATAGGCCCGAATGGTTCGATCTTTTGTTCTTCATCAATAATATAATAGTCACCTGTTCAGTAATCAATATATGGATCATTGTATGCTATGACAATTTTGTAATTCCTGCAATTACTGTATCTGTTGACTCAATAAAAGAGTTATGAAAAAAATAAAAAAGTATAATGCCAACACAGTTCATTAAATACATTTCATAATGAGTATACAGATAGTGGGTGGGCATATATAGCAGCAAAATTCACAGCAAAAATCAATAGATATTAGCAAATAAGTGTTTTAATATACTTTATCAAATGTAATAATTAAACTAAAAACCTGCTCATCAGGATTAGATAAAAAATAAATCTTTTTTCACATGAAGGAGTAAATGGAGACAAAAAAGCATTGTTCCTATTGCAATAAAAACTATCAAGGTGTATTATTTCTCCACAATATATATATATTTATTTATATTGGAGGGTGCCACTGGGTAATTAGTTAGGTCAGCATTTCCAGAGGAAATGCATTTTGTGTGTTGCTAATAACTTTGGCACCGTGTGATGAATCTCCACGAAACTTTCCAAAAAAGTGCTCTTTTTTGCCTAGATGTGCATGGAAGGTTTTGGGGTGATCCGTCAAGCGGGGGGCGAGAAAAAAGACGGGTCCTAAAACACAAAATCCCTATACATTTTCCATAGACTTTAAAAAGCTCTTCTGTTAAAAATGCTGAACGAAATTACACCAAATTTGACAGGAAAAGCTAGATATTGGTCCACAGATTGTGCTTTGGTGTAAATCCATTCAGTAGTTTTGAGAAATTAAGGTTACAAAATAATTCATTCCATTCAATAAATCTTTATTCGGCTTAACCAGCCATAAAAGAGTACAAATAGGGCAATCAGTGCATCAATAACAGCAACATCGATTGCCAGCCAAGGACAAATGGCCGTATAGTAATGTTACATACTTCATAAAAAATTCATTCGCTAGGTCAAACGTGATGGCTTTAAGTGCCAACATACAATAGCTGAACAGACACTTTAGAACATTACGAAAGGAAACTATGAGCCATGTCAATTCCTAAATTAAGGTGCTTTTCTAGTGGCCTTTATAGCTGCTAAGCAGACCTCCAGGATTTCCAAGTTGATTAAAATCTATACCCTTCAAAGTACAAATTATTTAAAATTAAATAAAAACGACCTAATATGAATTCATAACACCATTAGGTGTTATGAACAATGTGTTAAAACAATTCATAAAATACCAGGGACATGCAACTCTTTGCCTACGGTAATTACGGTGAGACAGCTCATGGAGTTCTTACTCATAACGTTTCCTAATAGCCAAAGATACTTTTAGATAATTGGCTACCGCAATACAGATATCAGGGGTAGCCAGTGAGGGCAAAAATGTAAAACCATCCGCATATGTACAAGGGCAAATTTTCTTTAACAGTGGGATTAAAAATGTACTCCTTGCCGCTTTATATAAAGTGCAGAATAAGATAAAGTGCAAAGTGCTTTGGCTTGTGAGATTATCACACGGACAAGGTGAGAGATAATCCGCCCATCCACTCTGGCGTGGAAACGCCAACAAAAAATGCACAGTACCTAAACAATCTAGTTAAATAAAATCTAATCTGCAGATTAGTAGTGAATTTAAAATAATATTGCAATGGGGCAGGGGACAAGTGCGTGGGACCCATCTCAGCTTGGAGAGGATATATTTCCCCTGGAATGTAACGCCTCTTTGATAATAGCTTCGGCGTTCAGTGGAATGCTTTCAGGATTATCATAGAAGTGCCCCAATCCTATTTCATAATATTTCTCTTTCAAAATACGAAGCCATGGTATTTTTAGGGAGTTGGCCAAGTTTTGACAATATTTAATTAATTCTCGTGAGAACATTAGTTCTTCAGATAGCCGAATTTTCGCCCATAGGAGTGGGGGGGGGCACAAGATATGCGATCCCCTATATACTTTAATCCCAATTAGGCATGACATAGGCGGTTAGGGGCACTATTAGGCGTCATCATAAGCCTTTTAGTGAATTTATTTTCCACTATTTGTAGCTGGCGGTTTTTGTGATGTCCCAACATCCCTGCGCCATATGTTGCAATAGAAAGGCATTTGGCTTTGTAATGGGTAATTATTTCCCTAAAGGGCTTATAGCCAAATTTGCATGCAAAGCGAAATAGCCCCTCCATAGCCCTAGTTGTATGGTGGGCTCTTGCTGTAACAAGTGGGTCCCAACTTAGCTTATTGTTAAATAAATTCCCCAGGTACATAAAATTCTCAACCTTTTCTATTTTCTTGTCCCATGCTACAAAAATCTTAGTTTTTGTACTCTTTTGGCCGGATACCATAATATATGATTTAATAAAATTTACTTTAAGATCAAGTGACGATATAAAATCAATAAAAGTATCAAGGGAATTCTGAAGGCCATTCGCTGTTGTGGCCATTAACACCGTGTGGTCAGCATAAGATAGCAAGAGGACAGATTTACTGCCAATTTTGGGAAAGTCGAGTTTCCTACCTAAAAGATAAGCCTCTTAATTGTAGATCTGGAGGGTTGGGTCCACTAGAGGCTCGAGAGAGTATTGCAGGAGGGCCAATTTAAAAATGAGAGCACTCTGATTGCACCAGGGAGCTTTTTTTCCCTTGGACCCTCTCACTCCCACTGGAGTCAGACTCCTGCAGGAGCAAGCACTCTGATTGGCTGCCAGCGACATCAGAAAAATGTTGCTGGCAGCCATTACAGGACTCAGGGACTTAATCCCCTGTTCTGAAGTTAAAAAGAAAAAATAGCTTAAGGGGGCAGGCTAGGGATATCCTGGCACCCTAGGCTCCATGGAGGGGACCCAGATGTAACCCCCTGGTGCCAAAATACAAAAATATCACCAATTTTTGCTGCGATCCCACAGGACTCCTGCAGGATCGAAAAAAAACCAAAACTAAATGGCAGCCCTGGGCAGCATTGTTTAAGGGTGTTGCGGGATTCTGCACATATACAGAACTATGTGAAGGAATACAGGATCTCGGTGTATGGTGGTGTACCAACCATCCACCTTAGTGCCCAAAATCCCAATCCGACTAGCTATAGTGTCTCATTCGTTCTCCGTACTACAGCGAAGCTACCAATGATTAGACATCCCAGAACACGGACTCTTTCAGGAATCGCAGGAGCAAGAACACTCTTTCATTACTCACTCATACTTGTCCACAACATGCGTATTAAGAGACACAGTATAGTTTAAAATGTTTATTTCAACTAACGTGCTCTAAGACACAGTACACGTGCCAGTACTAGCAGCATAATGCATAAAGACAAAACAGTAAGCATTGTCACAATTCCATAGAATACAAACAAGGACAGCATTTTATAAAGTCAGTGGATAAAGGATTATAATGCCTTGCCACCCTCCCCGTTCTAGTAACTAGTTTATTATAAAAATAGAAGACCTCTGGGCTTTGTCAGGGGGACCCCCATACCTTAAGAACTAGCTGCAAGGTTTACATCATCGGACAAGCACAGCTCTTCTCTCTGGAGAGGTTTTTCTCCAAGTGCCCCCATCAGGAAGATCACAATATTAAAAGCACACAAATTTCTCCAATGCAGCTGTGTTTCATGTTATGTCTAAGTGCGAGGGGCTGACCAGAACAGCAACAACAAGGGACGTTGTTTTTCGACCTTGTACATTGTGTGCAGACGAAAACCACAGAGGACATCAGAAAAGGTGAAAGGCAGAAATGCAGACAGTTCTAATGTGAACGGTCACAAGCAGAGTCTGGAAAAACAAAGTCACGGAGTAACGTGTGCAAAAGAGGCATCATGGCAGCTAGGCCTAAGCTAACTTAGCAATGTCGACAATGAGGCCACAATCCACACTACACCCTCCCCTGGGCAGTCCATTGGACAAGACATAGGACGAAAGCAGAGTTCAAATAGATGGAGCAGAATGCAACGTCTATCGGTGGGAAAGGTTTTTGTAAAAAATGGGGAAAAAAAATCAAAGATGGCCCAAAAAAACCAAAAATGGTCACTCAAAGAGGATAAAAAAACAAAACAGATATGCCGGTTATCGAGAGCCAACACAACTAATCCATCAGAGTGTATGCACAGAAGACAGCAACACCTTCCAAAAATACATCATTGTCATCGTTTGAAAAAAGAGATGCCATCCAGTTCAACAAATCAAAACTGCATTCATGTTTCTCACAATAGGGAGCAGCGATCAGCATTGCGGGACAACTTGCGTGTTATTCAATATAACTTTGTTCTAGGAGATTCTGAGCAGCCGCCCAGATATCCCATTGTGCCAAGACTCCAAGTGCAGCCGCCCAGATATCCCATTGTGCCAAGACTCCAAGCGCAGCCACACGCGCCATTAATCCGTCACCGGAACATTCCTGTTCATGGGCCATTAAGGGGCCCATCAACTGGTCGAAATCCGGGTCAGAACAGGACGTATTGGAGAGGCAAATATCCACGGACCAAGAAAACGGACATCGCAAGCATGACATCACAGGTTGCACGCAAGTGAAATACGCAAAGCGAAAAGAGATGCCATAAGCAATGCTGAATGTTGCCAGCGGCAGTACACCGAAGCTGTCAATCATGCGTCACGGAGCATCTGCGGGCGCCCTGGGTTGTGTTGGCCCACAAGAGGTGCAGCCATTGCGCAACAGGCAAAATAAAAGCAGTATTCCAGCAGCTAAGGCTAGGATCAATGGGAAGCCACCAAAGACGCTGGAAAAAATAGAATGAATAAAAGCCGGTATTACACCAAATATAGTATGAAAGGAAGTCAAAAGGCCAGAGCCCACAACTTTAAAAAAGTGCACAAGGCCGTTGGTATTAGATGCATTAAATAAACGGTGAATCAGTTCACCGAAATGTTGGGGTAGGTTTGTGTTTAAAAGGGCCTGTATTTCACTGTGGGTGCTGGCCACCTGGAGGACGAAGGTCTCCCGTGCAGAAGTCAGCATAACCTCCTGGTTTAATAATAGCGCCTTTATTCTGCTCAATTTATTGAAATCCGCCTTCAAAGTCGGTGTGTAAGGCCAAATGGAACTATCTATCTTCCCACGCGGGGTGGAAAAAGCAAATTTTTACAGCACACTACGCGTTGCGAAACTGTTACAATGTAGGGAATGCCAGCCTGCAACCCACAGCAATCTTGATTATTCAAAAGCAGATAGCTACCATTAGCAAGCATAGTGAATGTAGGAGATATAACCGGAACAGGAATGCCCTTTAAAACACATGCAAGATTCAGGGCAGAAACATTACAAGCCCCGTGCAATTTAATGTTTTTACAAACAAGGGAATGACCCACTGTAGAATCGCAAGACTCTCCTGTGAGAAACACCTCCTTGTCATCCCTAAGGCATCTGTATGTGAAAGGTAGGGACCAAAGTTCATGCAAAAAGGCACTGCCCAAAGGCTCAAAACGGCCAACAGGATAATGTTTCATGCATGAACTGAATTCAAATAAAGAAAAAGGCAAAGTGATAACCCCGTGTACTAGCCACACTGCAGAGTCAGTCTCTGCCACAGAGAATGGTAAAGGATCTATTTTTTCGATATGTAGAAGAGTGTATGTCGCATCCTTCATGGACATGAACTGCTGTTTGTCGGTCAAGTTAAATGGCAAAAACAAAGCAGACGTGTTTAAGAAATGCCATGGAACCTTCCCCATTTTCAGAGTCTGCAAAGTCCAGGCAAACTGCATTACTGAACGCAATTGATTCTGACCATGATATAACACAGATATGTCATCCTGAACAATATCAACAACAGATGAAACAATATTCTCTAATGTGTAAATGCGGGAAGACAGGGTGTTAATACTGTTGTCGACAACAGCAAGCACTTTTTCTAGATTTGCTTGATCTATTTCCCGTAGACGGGAAGCAGCTTCTATTTGTGAAAGCTTCCAGATTTCATTATAAGTCGCATAAACAAATCTTTTAGGTCTTGGACCTCTAGGTCCTAGAACAAAGTCGGCCAGATCGATGTTGCTGGACAGCAGGGATAAATGTTGTTTTACGAATTCTAGGGAAAAGTGCTGCAACCACTGTTTACATAATTTACCTACCGAATATGTTGTAATTGAACGTGAATCAGAAAAACATGGATCAGGTTTATCCTGTTTGTAACCAGGCGCAGAGTTATGATAACGCATCTGGCAGGCATTAGAAGCTATGGGCCACACCAACCAGGGTGACCGATCTAGTGTAGAGATATTAAATGAGTTATTTTGAAACAAAGCTTGCAATGTGTCAAGGGAATAATTGAAATGCAAGCCTGTGTTCGGCAATGATGACAACGCAGGAATGGCGGGTGCATTCAATTGTTTGGAAGTAGCCAAACCAAAACAAGTTGCTTGGTATATAGTACTATTTAAAAATAATATTTGGGTCGGGATGAGGCAAGCGCGGTGTAAGGCTTCTGTACCGCGTACCTGCCAGGATTTAGTTCCCCAAATAGATTTCAAATCAATGGTATTTTTCCAGTGCTCATAGCCACCAACAGCTAACGCGTCCATAAAGGAGCTGGAATATAGCAACTTGGTGTGGGTCAACATCGCCTTTGGATTTGAAGAACTGTTCAACTTAAAATAATATGACCCAGGGTTGGACCGGTCAAAGTCCGTAAAGTAAGTAAATTTATTTATCAGTGTTGGGGAGCTACCTTGCAGAGGAGACTGGCAATGTTCCCACTGGGTGTAATTGAAACTACCTCGGAGTGTACTCGGCTTATGCAAAAAATGATTACCATAATGTTGATAGCAATACAAATCGGCATAATTAGCTGAATTTAAGTACAAATCCTCAGCATTAAAAGCAGCATAATATTTCAAATCAGAAAATAACGATTCAATTGCATGCACATCCCAATCATCTGAATGAATATTCCTTTTTACCACATCACCCATGGAAACACGAAGCACATTAGGGACATTAATAATTTCTGTCGGTCCATGAATTTGGAAATTCACTGCATCCCATACGATGCCATCTGCAACTGGAAAGGCGGAAATGTTCACAAATGTGTGGTCACGCTTCATGATGTGTGAAGAAGAATGCGGAGCCAAAGTTCCAGCTACAGAGTTCACCGCAGAGCGTTCTGGCAAGTAGTGACCATTAATGAGCAAGAAAAAAACTGTCACAAAACCAATGGACATGAACAGGAAAATCAGGAATAGCACCAACCAGATGTATGTCCATGGAGGGACCAAAAAATTATCTCTGAACCAGGATACAAAAATACTGAATTTGGTTGGGACAAATGATGAGGTGGAAGACGAATCAAAGGAAAAACGAGACGGGCTCAGTGGTTTTGTAGGCAAATGAGCCACTGACTCGCTCGCGGGATAAGTGTTCTCAGTTTCCTTGTTGCAGGAGGAAGCCGGGAGGTTGAGCAGGCGATCCGGCAAAGCGACCATCCCAATGGCAACATCGGCACCTGTGGAGTCTGGAGGGCCACGAACAGGATTTCTAGAAATTGCTGGACATGATACAGCAGGCGTTACACTATTCAGAATCGGCCAGATGTTGTAGCTTGACATTGTCCACTGAGATGTATCTGTTATCTTTGCGACCAGGAAGCGGTGGTAAGATGACTGTACGAGTACCCTTCAAGCCAAGAACTGGAACCGGTGCACGATAAGAGGGGCCAAATTCTTTTTTGTTCTCCACCTTCTCTCGGACCAGATCTCCAATCTTTGGAAGCCAGCCGGCAACCGGAATCTGCAGTGCTGCGTCTGTGGCTGAGGGTAAGTGTTCGCTTGCAAGTCTGTCACGGGTCTCTAGTAAGTCCTGTAACATAGTAGAATGATTATCTACGTCAAAGATTGCGGCAGTTGCCGCCATGTCTAGACCATCAAGGTCGGGCACAAACATCTGTATGCCAAAGAGCATTTCGTATGGGGTCCGCCCACCCAGAGATCTTCGAGGGAGATTATTAGGTGCACGTTGCACGCAATACAAGTGGGCCAGCCAGTTCCTGCCAGCACCTAAGACTCTAGCTGTCAAGGATTGCTTTAAGTCACGGTTCATTCGTTCCACAATTGAGTTGCCCTCAGGCCTGTATGGAGACGAAAATTGCACCAGCACCCCCATAGACCTCATCACGTCCTTGTACGCCTTAGAGGCAAATACTGGACCTTGGTCGGAATGGAAGGTGCCACAGGCAAAAGTTCCCACAAAGACACGCAAATCCCTGATGACATTTAGAGCGTCAGCACTGCGTTGTGGCCAAACCCAGATGAAACGTGTGCACGAATCAACTGCAACTAAGATGTATTTATATGCAGTATCAGAAGAAAAGGGACCGCAGTGATCAAGATATATACACCCAAAAGGTTTATTAGAAATGCAGAGCTGTGTTTGTGGCGGGCGTGTAACCGTAGAGGGCTTAATTTGCTGACAGATGTCACAAGAAAGGACATAATTATGGGTCTGTTTGTATAAACCACGCCACCAATAACGCTGCTGCAAGAGTGAAACAGTTGCAGACACGCCAGCATGGGCCGAAACCAAGCCTTCGTGTGCGGCTGTTATCAAAGAATTTCTGCGGTCTGCGTTGGGAATCAGCCGATCACCAACGTCTGGAATTCTTACATAAGGAACCTGGTTGGGACTTAAGTGATAAGAGTACTTGGAAGGGAAACCCTGTGGGTAATTAGTACCTTCCTTAGTTGCAGCAATAGCTGCCAAAATCTCATTTTCTATTTTAGTCATGGATCTTGTAACGGCTGCTAATGAGCACGTGGCTTCTGCTGATTTGGCAGCCTCATCCGCCAAACTGTTACCGACCACGTGTGCGTCCACACGCTGGTGGCCAAGAGTGTGAATCACCTGTGTGAGAGGCAGACGTCGTTTAAGATCTGCTACTCGAACCCAAAGCATTTTATGCTTAATTGCGCTGCCTTTAGAATCTCTATAGTCATTTTGAGACCAAAAGAATAAGTTGTCATTAAAAAACTGAACACAGTAGTAAGAATCGCATACAATAAGGGTAGTCACATCCGGGTCTGCAAACTCAAGCGCGAGCACTAAAGTACGCAGCTCGGCCAATTGGGCGGTACTGTCTCCCAGTGCCTGCGTGTGCACAACACTCGATTTGAACTCACCGTTTACTATGTTACCTGCCACAATCGAGCATGCTGCTGAATAAGCATGCTTAGAACCAGTGGCCGGTTGCGCCGAACCATCGGTGTAAATGATACATTTGTACTCCTCAAGCGGCAGCAAAGACAGAGGAGGAGGATGAACAAATTCATACTGCAAGAACTCCTGTGTCTGAAGAGATGAATCAAAGATAAAGGTGACATCCGGAGACGTCAAAGAAGTAGCCCATTGTATCCAACGGGGGTGCAAAGCCTTAGAGTTTGGTACACTTGCTTTGTCACTGCCTCTAGAGCAGGATAGGGTGTTACTACCAAGATGCATTTACCCTGTGCCAGTGCTCGTTCCTTAAGAATCGCCATTTGCACTGCAGTCAAAACTTTCTCCACAGTTGAAAAGCGCAACTCGGCAGAAGTGTAAAGATGCGACTTGTATGCAATAGGTACTGTGTCACCTTCGTTAAACGTCAAGTAAGTGAAACCCACTGCGCCTGGCACAATTCTAATCACCAGGTTTGTGTGGTTATCCTGTGTCAACAAGAACTTAGATTCAAGTAGATCAGACTGCAAAGATTGCAGAATAAGCGAATGTTCCGGAAGCCAGCATGACTTCGAAAAGGTTGGTTGTATCAAGGCATAGAGAGGCTTGATACGCTGGGCATATTCGGGAATGTAAGAACGCCCGAAGTTAAAAAATCCCAGCAAAGACTGAAGTTTTTTCAGGGTCGTCGGAGGGCACAGAAGTGCGCACTTCTCCAGGAAGTGGGGAGCCAAGCCCCTACCTTCATTGTTGAGCTCGTAGCCCAAAAACAACACAGTGTATTCTGCGATGTGAGATTTGGCAAAATTAAATTTGTAACCTAAGACCGCAAACTCAAGAATAATGCGGTCTACTCGGGAAAGATGCGGCCATAATTCGTCCTCTGTCAGATATATATCATCCACGTACGAATACGCAACTGGGTCTATGCTGTCCAACAAAGAGACAACACGGGCGGCGAAGACCCCCGGGCTGTTCTTGTAGCCCATTTGCAAACGCCAGAATTTCATTTGTTTTCCACCGGAACTGAAAGCGGTCTATTGACTGCAGTCAGGGGACAAATTGTGTGTATAAAAACCGTTGGAAAGGTCAAGAGTCGTTTTATATTTTTTACGAACAAGACTGTCTACTAGCGCAGAACTATGGGTATTCTGTACCGCAAAGGTTCGACAATGAGAGTTCAAATGCCGGTAATCTAAA
Organism: Calotriton arnoldi; assembly: GCA_963921515.1. Taxonomy (NCBI): domain Eukaryota; kingdom Metazoa; phylum Chordata; class Amphibia; order Caudata; family Salamandridae; genus Calotriton; species Calotriton arnoldi. Next base: position 442,977 of record CAWUFW010009885.1, read on the forward strand.
ACTAAGCGGTAAGACCCATAGGTTTAGAAACCGCAAAAAGAGGATTATTCATTGGTGACACGCATGTTTCAATTACTCCTTGATATTCTAACTGTGTCAGAATGTCAGAAACGGGACCTTTAGCTTTCCGACAGATGGCGATATTGGGGTTGAGGCTGTGGCATAGACCGCAATGGTATATCATGGGGGGGAGAATCCTCATCCCAGCCCACGTGATTACGGTACAGTGCCGGGGCGTGGGCCACAGCCCACTCAGCTGCGAGAGACTCCGCTTTGTCCTTGGGGACATGACGAGAAAAGCTCGGAAGGATTACTTCCTCCCCTTTAGGAGCAGCCAGAACAAATGGGGGCGGCCAATCTGCCTCCGCTAATAAAATGTCGTAAGAAGAGGTCAGATTTTCCCAAAAAATCCCTTTAATAACACGCTCAATGTCACCTTCAATTTGAAGGACAATATTAAATAGTCTGTCAGGGGGTGCCACTCGGGTGTCAGCTGTCTCGACAGTAATGAAAGTGTCAGTTGCTGTCACCTCCACATGAGGACGTAGTGCCTCCCGCACTATGGTAACTTCCGCGGCGCTGTCTAGCACCGTCACTGCCCACGTCCAATTCAGGAGTCTCATTCTCACCGTCTGTGGCATATCTCGCTGTTAAAGCTGCAACCTTTTTCTTCTGAAACTGTGGGCGAGAACGTGGAAACTCTTCTTGTTTCCCTTTTCCAGGCTGTCGAGGTTGGTCTCGTCCCTGTGGGGCGTCACGACCCCTGCCTCTTTCCTGTCGATCTCCTCCACCAGCCTGTGAGGTCGATGGTGCCTGTGAAGAACGAGGAGAACGCTGATCAGGGACCTGAAAACGGTCAGGAGACCTAATTCTCGCTCGGTCGCGCAAATCATATGTGCGTTCAGAAGATGCGGAAACCGGAGACGCTCCACGCGACCCTGGTTTTTGTTGTTGCTTCCCCTGTTTCTTTAACTTCCAATTCTTTTTAGAAAAAAAAGGTTTCTTGTCTTTACCAGACTGAGATTTTGGTTGTGGTGGTGGTTGAGTTTGCGTTTTAGCAAAAGGTTTAACTCCCAAACTATTGCGGTCAATGGTTTTATAAGCCTGTGCAATAATTTTCAGTAATTCGCGAGGCTTGTCCAGTTCTGGGACTAAAGCCAAAGCATTAGAGACTTGAAAGTTAACTGCATCACCCTTGACATTCGCAAGGATTAGATCAGCTACTACATCGAACACTCCCACTAGTCTCATCCCCAATTCTACAGCCACTTCAGGGCCATGTTCGTCTTGAACCCGCTTAATCACGGTGGGGAGGACCGTCATGGATGGAGAGCCGAAACACTTCGCATACACTGCCGCAAATACCTTACCCCAGTTGTTGCAGTCTGTCAACTCGGGAGTTAAGTCTTTTGGCAAACTTATAGTCAAAATCCTGTGTTTTTCCACAGGAGAGGTATTCGGAAACACCGCCTCCAGCTGGTGAAAGTTTTCAGCAAGCCAATAAGGCAAATCATCTTTATTTTGTGGGCGCTTGCCCATCACCGAATTAACCATGACGGGGCTTATAGTCACACCGCCAAGTCCAGCTGGATGCGCCGCAACTCCAGGAGGGGCCATCTGGACGTTGCCTGTAACATACTGCACTAAGGCACTGTGCACACGTACCAAAGACGTGTGCAGCACGCGCAGTTCATCTACTGGAACCGCCAAATAACGTGGATGCGGGGTATACCCGGCCAAAACAGGCCAAGCGGCCCCATCTATCGATAAAGGGCCTAAACGAATCGGGGTGACTGGGTGTGGGAGGGCGCCATTAAACCAAACAAGGTGTTGCCATGCCGTGAGCGGAACTTCAAGAGCCTGATAAGGCCGATAAACATTAGGAAGGGCGGTGGGAGCGTAAACGTGGAATAAATTGTCAGCTCCTTCCACCGCCGGGAAAGTGACCCATGAGTAAAATACCTCAAAGTGGTAAGCCGGATCAGCTTGTACCACAAAGATGAGGGCGACACCCGCGTCAGCTACTCCATAGGCTGCTAAATGAGCACGGAGCGCGGCGCGGCTATGTGCCGGGATATTTACATTCACAGCGATCAAGACTAAGAATGAAGAACAACCTAGTGTGTGGCAGCGCAATATGGGGTTAACATTAATGAAAATACCTTTTAATTACTTCAAGCTTGAAAGAACCTATAAAAACATCAATATAGGAGGTTACACCCTCACAACTGTTTCCGGAAACAGAAGTGAAGGGAATTGTGAACAAGCACAAGCACTACTCAAGCGTCTCGCAGATAAGAAGCCCACTACTTTTGTGGCGCCGTGTTACGGGGATTCTGCACATATACAGAACTATGCGCAGGAAAACAGGACCTCGGTGTATAGTGGTGTACCAACCATCCACCTTAGTGCCCAAAATCCCAATCCGACTAGCAATAGTCTCTCATTCGTTCTCCGTACTACAGCAAAGCTACCAATGATTAGACATCCCAGAACACAGACTCTTTCAGGAATCGCGGGAGCAAGAACACTCTTTCATTACTCACTCATACTTTTCCACAACATGCGTATTAAGAGACACAGTATAGTTTAAAATGTTTATTTCAACTAACGTGCTCTAAGACACAGTACACGTGCCAGTACTAGCAGCATAATGCCTAAAGACAAAACAGTAAGCATTGTCACAATTCCATAGAATACAAACGGGGACAGCATTTTATAAAGTCAGTGGATAAAGGATTATAATGCCTTGCCACCCTCCCCGTTCTAGTAACTAGTTTATTATAAAAATAGAAGACCTCTGGGCTTTGTCAGGGGGACCCCCATACCTTAAGAACTAGCTGCAAGGTTTACATCATCGGACAAGCACAGCTCTTCTCTCTGGAAAGGTTTTTCTCCAAGTGCCCCCATCAGGGAGATCACAATATTAAAAGCACACGAATTTCTCCAATGCAGCTGTGTTTCATGTTATGTCTAAGTGCGAGGGGCTGACCAGAACTGCAACAACAAGGACGTTGTTTTTCGACCTTGTACATTGTGTGCAGACGAAAACCACAGAGGACATCAGAAAAGGTGAAAGGCAGAAATGCAGACAGTTCTAATGTGAACGGTCACAAGCAGAGGCTGGAAAAACAAAGTCACGGAGTAACGTGTGCAAAAGAGGCATCATGGCAGCTAGGCCTAAGCTAACTTAGCAATGTCGACAATGAGGCCACAATCCACACTACAAGGGGAGGGGGGTGTGCAGCCCCCGAGCCAATATAGGCCCCAGGGAGCCCACTCCCAGGGCCGAAATGTACCAAAAAGGGGAGGGGGGGCCACTCAATCACCCTCCCTGAGCCTTCAAATGCCCAGGATCCCCATTTCTTGGGCTGATTTCTTTATATATGGGGTGTGGGGCTACGGTGCACCGAGCCATTATACGCCCCTGTGAGCCCACCCCAGGCCTGAAATGTCACAAAAAGGTGAGGGGGGCCTCATGGCTCCCCTCCCTGTACCTTCAAAGGCCCCGGAGACCCTATCTCCTGGGGCTGATTATCCTTTTAAAATGGAGGGGGGCACACTGCCCTTCTCCCTGAGTTTTCAAATAGTCCCAGTGATCCCATCCACAGGGCCAGCTAATGTGCTTTGTCCCAGGGAGCCCACCCCCAGGACACAACAGTTTCCCTGCCTGCACCGGCACCTGGCAGGAGCATTTTCCAATCTCCCGCCAAACGGGAGCAAACATAAAGTCCTTTTCCAGCTGGCAGGAGCTCTAAAAATGCTCCCACCAGCTGGGAAACAGATCAACATATTGCTCCTGCCCAGAGAGCAGGATAACTAGCTGCTCCCCCTGGGCAGGAGCAATGTTTGCTCCTGCAGCTTGCTTCCCCCACGGCCTCCGTTGTGCATGGTGGGTGCCCTAGGTGGGCACTGGGGCACCCACCTATATTTAATGCAGGCCCCGGCGGATGGGGTCCGCTGGGGCCAAGATGGGTTCGGGGAGGAGAACATGCGGCCCCCCTCCCCTTTGAAAAAAATTCTTCCTGGGGAGTAGAGTTCCCCAGGGCCTAATGAGACTGGGGAGAGGGCCCGCGCGGAGACCTTCCCCTTAATACACAGGCAATGTGTTTTCTCTATAACTGAATGTTGAAAAACTATCTGAAATCCTTGGTGGAGAATAATGCATTGTTGATTTATTGGGGCGCAGTCTCTTCTGTAATGACTGTCCAAGACGACTGGGTTCTTTCTTTTTATCTCCTGGTCTGAGAGCAGAGTCCATGGTTCTCCCTTTTAATTGTTGCTGAGTATGCAAAGGCACCAAATCACCTACAAGCTCCATCCGTTTGACCCGTTGTTTCCAGATAATAGTATGCATTGGTGTTCCTTCCTTCTGTTTTCCGGTCTGATGGATAGTATGGGGTCTACGGGGCCTAACTAGGCTCTGGGAGGAGCGCCGCATGCGCCCTCCCTTTATTAATTGCGCGCCCCAGGGGCTGGGGTCTCTAGGGCCTAATAAGGCTCGGGGAGGTGGACACACATGCCCTCCCCTTTTTATTGGAACTGGCCCTGGGGGATGGGGTCCCTGGGGCCAATTAAGGGTTAGGGAGGACAACCCTATGCCGTTATTATTATGCTGCGCACATCATAGGCTGTGCTCACTGTGTGGTTGGCAGCCTGCTTGGGGTTTGACCGCAGGGCCTGGCGGCGGGGAAAGCCCTGTTGCCCACCCCCCACTGCACATGGCCAAAGGCTGTGTGCAGCATGGGGTCGCTGCCTGCGGGGAGTTGGAGACAGGGCCTGGCTGCAAGACTAACTCCATGCCGCGCACAACCAAAGGATGTGTGCAGCATGGGGTTTGGCTGCCTGAGGGCGGGGTTGGCTGGCTCCTGGTGGATTGGCCACAGTGTTGGCTTTATATATGATAATAAAATATTACTTTGTTTAAAAAAACATAGAAATTCACTGAAAAAAACAAAGGTTAAATAATGTTATAGTTAGTTGTGATAAAAAAAAATCTGTTTTTCTTTTTTTTTTTTACTTAGAAATTCACTGAGAAAAAACAAAGGTTAACCCCTTCGCTGCTAGGCCTTTTCCCCCGTGCTAAGCCTTTTTTGGCTATTTGGGGTAGTTTGCGCTTAGGCCCCTGTAACTTTTTGACCACATAAGGTATCCACACCACATTTGCGTCCTTTTCTTCCAACATCATGGGGATTCTAAAGGTACCCAGGGTTTGGGGATTCCCCTGGATGGGACCCAGAAATTAGCCAAAATACAGCTAATTTTTTTTTGAAAATTGGGAAAAAAGGGCTACAGATGAAAGCGTCTGGTTTTTTCCCTGCAAATGGTATCAACAAAGGGGTTGTGGTGCTGAAATCACCATCTTCCAGATTTCAGGGACAAGCAGACTTTTGTCAGAAAACCAAAAAAATTTACACAGTTTTGCCATTTTTCTGGGACATAGCCTATTTTTGCTATTTTTTGTGCTTTCAACCTGCTTCCAGTTAATGGTAGAAATGGGTATGAAAGCAATAATGGATCCTGGAAAGCTATACATTTGAGAAAAGTAGACAAAATTCTGAATTCAGCAAGGGGTCATTTGTGTAGATCCTTCAAGGTTTCTTTATAGAAACTAACAGTTGAATATAGGAAAAATTGAAAATTAGTTGAAAAAACAGCCATTTGTGTCAACGTTTTCACCTGTAACTTCTTCTAATTATGACAGCTGTTTGAAAGCAATATACCGTTACATCCGCTGGACCTTTCTGGTTGTGGGGATATATAGGACTTGTAGGTTCACCAAGAACCCGACGAACCCGGAGCCAATAACTGAGCAGCGTCTTGCAATGGTTTTTTATTATGTACAGGGTATATAGCAATTAATTTTGGGAAATATATACATGGAAAAATCGGTATAAAAGACACCTATGTATTCCTAAAATTGGAACAAAATATAGAGTTTAGAAACAGTAGATATTTGCACATTTCCGAAATTGGGAGTACCCATACTAGCATGAGAATTATAGGTCATTTTTCAAAATGACTTCTTTTTTACACATTGTCTTTCATTTGGAAGGCAGAAATGCATCGAAAGTCAATAGGTAATAACAGTTGCTCTACAATTCTGTATTACCCTAAGTCTCCCGATAAAAATGGTACCTCACTTGTGTGGGTAGGCCTAGTGCCCGCGACAGGAAACGGCTCAAAACGCAATGTGGACACACTTTATTTTTACAGTGAAAACTCACCCTTTTTTTGTAAAGTGCCTAGCTGTAGGTTTTGAACCCTAGCTCTGCCGGCACCTAGGGAAACCTAGCAAACCTATACATTTTTGAAAACTAGACACCCAGGGGAATCCAGGATGGGGTGACTTGACTGGCTCTCACCAGGTTCTATTACCCAGAATCCCTTGCAAACCTAAAAATTTGGTTTAAAAAAACACATTTTGATCACATTTCTGTGGTGGAAAGTTCTGGAATCTGCGTGGATCCACAAAATTCTACCCACCCCGCGTTCCCCAAAGTCTTCCGAGAAAAATGGTACCTCACTTGTGTGGGTAGGCCTAGTGCCCGCGTCAGGAAACGGCCCAAAACGCAACGTGGACACACCACATCTTCACAGTGAAAACGGACCCTTTTTTTGCAAAGTGCCTAGCTGTAGATTTTGAGCCCTAGCTCTGCCGGCACCTAGGGAAACCTATCAAACCTATACATTTTTGAAAACTAGACACCCAGGGGAATCTAGGATGGGGTGACTTGTCTGGCTCTCATCAGGTTCTGTTACCCAGAATACCTTGCAAACCTAAAAATGTGTCCAAAAAAACACATTTTCCTCACATTTCTGTGGTGGAAAGTTCTGGAATCTGCGTGGATCCACAAAATTCTACCCACCCCGCATTCCCCAAAGTCTTCCGAGAAAAATGGTACCTCACTTGTGTGGGTAGGCCTAGGGCCCGCGACAGGAAATAGCCCAAAACGCAACATGGACACAACACATTTTCACAGTGAAAACGAACCCTTTTTTTGCATAGTGCCTAGCTCTAGATTTTTAACCCTAACTCTGCTAGCACCTAGGGAAACCTAGCAAACCTATACATTTTTGAAAACTAGACACCCAGGGGAATCCAGGATGGGGGGACTTGACTGGCTCTCATCAGGTTCTGTTACCCAGAATCCCTTGCAAACCTAAACATTTGTAAAAAAAAAAACACATTTTCCTCACATTTCTGTGGTGGAAAGTTCTGGAATCTGCGTGGATCCACAAAATTCCACCGACCCCGCATTCCCCAAAGTCTTCCGAGAAAAATGGTACCTCACTTGTGTGGGTAGGCCTAGTGCCCGCGACAGGAAACGGACCAAAACGCAACGTGGACACAACACATTTTCACAGTGAAAACGGACCCTTTTTTTGCAAAGTGCCTAGCTGTAGATTTTGAACCCTAGCTCTGCCGGCACCTAGGGAAACCTAGCAAACCTATAAAAAAAAATTAACTAGACACCCAGGGGAATCCAGGATGGGGTGACTTGTCTGGCTCTCACTAGGTTCTGTTACCCAGAATCCCTTGCAAACCTCAAAATTTGTAAAAAACAAAAACAAATTTTCCTCACATTTGTGGTGGAAAGTTCTGGAATCTGTGTGGATCCACAAAATTCCACCTACCCCGCATTCCCCAAAGTCTTCCGAGAAAAATGGTACCTCACTTGTGTGGGTGGATCAAGTACCCGCGACAGGCAAGGGCCCAAAACCTATTGAGGCGACTTCAGAATTACCTATCACAAAACAACCTGTTTTTGCAAGGGGGTCCGATGAGTTTTTGGCCCCGGGCTCGGCGGCCATCTAAGGAAACCTACCAAACCCACACCTTTCTGAAAATTAGACACCCGGGGGAGTCCAGCAAGGTATGGCTTCCATGGCTCCCCCAACATTTCCCTACCCAGAATCCCCTGCAAACCTCAAATTTAGCTGAAAAAATCACTTGTTTCTCACATTTCTGTGTGGGAAAGTTGTAGGATCACCGGGCTGACACAAATTTTCTACCACCCAGCGTTCCCCCAGGTCTCCTGATAAAAATGGTACCTCACTTGTGTGGGTAGGCATAGTGGCTGCAACAGGAAATGGCCCAAATCGTACTGTGGAGACTTCAAAATTACTTATAAAAAAACTACCTGGTTTTGCGGGGGGCACCTGGGGTTTTGGCCCTGGGCTCGCCGTCATCTAGGGAGACCTACCAAACCCACACATTTCTGAAAACTAGACACCCTGGGGAGTCCAATGAGGTATGGCTTGCGTGGATCCCCCAACGTTTCTCTACCCAGACTCCCCTGCAAACCTCAAATTTAGCTGAAAAAAACCACATTTTCCACATATTTTTGTGTGGACTTCCCCGGGTGTCTAGTTTTCAGAAATGTGTAGGTTTGGTAGGTTTCCCTAGATGTCCGCCGAGCCCGGGCCAAAAACTCATGGGACCCCCCTTGCAAAACCAGGTTGTTTTGTGATAGGTAATTTTGAAGTCGCCTCAATAGGTTTTGGGCCCTTGCCTGTCGCGGGTACTTGACCCACCCACACAAGTGAGGTACCATTTTTCTCGGAAGACTTTGGGGATGCGGGGTAGGTGGAATTTTGTGGATCCACACAGATTCCAGAACTTTCCACCACAAAAATGTGAGGAAAATGTGTTTTTTTTTTTTTTACAAATTTTGAGGTTTGCAAGGGATTCTGGGTAACAGAACCTGGTGAGAGCCAGACAAATCACCCCATCCTGGATTCCCCTGGGTGTCTAGTTTTCAGAAATGTATAGGTTTGCTAAGTTTCCCTAGGTGCCGGCAGAGCTAGGGTTCAAAATCTACAGCTAGGCACTTTGCAAAAAAGGGTCCGTTTCCACTGTGAAAATGTGTTGTGTCCACGTTGCGTTTTGGGCCGTTTCCTGTCACGGGCACTAGGCCTACCCACACAAGTGAGGTATCATTTTTCTTGGAAGACTTTGGGGAATGCGGGGTGGATGGAATTTTGTGGATCCACGCAGATTCCGGAACTTTCCACCACAGAAATGTGAGAAAAATGTGTTTTTTTGACAAATTTGGAGGTTTGCAAGGGATTCTGGGTAACAGAACCTGGTGAGAGGCACACAAGTCACCCCATCCTGGATTCCCCTTGGTGTCTAGTTTTAAAAAATGTACATGTTTGCTAGGTTTCCCTATGTGCCGGCTGCGCTAGGGCCCAAAATCAACAGGTAGGCACATTGCTAAAAACAAGTCTGTGCCTAGTGGGCTTTCTGCTGCCCTGGGGGGAAATCGGGGGGGGGGAAGGGGTAGCCCCGATATGCCCCCAAGGGGGGCAGAAAGACTATGGCTATTTATTTGGGGGTGGGGGCATTAGTATGCCCATTCTGGGCAGCCCCCACCCCCCACGCATAAAAAAAGCCAGCGTAATCGCTGGCGCCTAGTGGGCTTTCTGCCCCCCCCTGGGGGCAGATCAGGGGCCACTGCCCCCATCCGCCCCCCGGGGGGGGCAGAAAGACTGGGGCAATTTTTTGGGGAGATGTGGGCATTGGCATGCCCATTCTGGGCTGACCTCACCCCTGAATTTAAAAAAAATAATTCCTGAGGCCTAGTGGGCTTTCTGCCCCCCGGGGGGCAGATAAGGGGCTATTGCCCCAATATGCCTCTGGGGAGGGGCAGAAAGACTGTGGTAATTTGTTTTGGGGTGGGGGCATTATCATACCCATTCTGGGCAGCCCCCACCCCTACATTAGAAAAAAAAAAAGCCCTGGTGCCTAGTGGGCTTTCTGCCCCCCCGGGGGCAGATCAGGGGCTATTGCCCCCATCTGCCCCTGGGGGGAGCAGAAAGACTGTTGCATTTTTTTTGGGGGGGTGGGGGCATTGGCCTGCCCATCTTGGGCAGCCCCCACCCCTACATCAATAAAAAAAAAATCCCTGGTTTCTAATGGGCTTTCTGCCCCCCGGGGGGCAGAAAGACTGGAATTTCACTGGGGGTGGGGGCATTGTCATGCCCATTTTGGGCAGCCCCCACCCCAACATCAATAAAAAAGAAGTCCCTGGTTTCTAGTGGGCTTTCTGCCCCCCGAGGGGGCAGATTGGGGGCTACTGCCCCCGTCTGCCCCCTGGGGGGGGCAGAAAGACTGACATTTCTCTGGGGGGGTGGGGGTTTTGTCATGCCCTTTTTGGGCAGCCCCACCCCAACATCAATTACAAAAAAAATCCCTGGTTTCTAGTGGGCTTTTTGCCCCCCAGGGTGGCAGATTGGGGGCTCCTGCCCCCATCTGCCCCCTGGGGGGGCAGAAAGACTGACATTTCTCTGGGGGGGGGGTATTGCCATGCCCTTTTTGGGCAGCCCCACCTCAACGTCAATAAAAAAAAAACCCTGGTTTCTAGTGGGCTTTCTGCCCCCCCGGGGGAGGAGATTGGGGGCTACTGCCCCCATATGCCCCCCAGGGGGGGCAGTAAGACTGTTGTGCCCAAAACAATATGGGGGAGCAAAGTCCCTTGCCCAAGGGGCCGCTCCCCCCTCCCTGGTGCTAGTGGGTGGATCCCTGCTTGGGGATCGCCCTCCTGGGGTGATCCCCAAGTGGGGATCCACTAGGGAAGGGTACCATTGGAAAGGGGAGATTCTCCCCTTTCCAACGATACCTCTCTCAAGTGTTTTGGTGCTCGGGGCTGAGATAGCCCCATGAGCACTGAAACATTTTCGTTTTCAATCTAATGACGACAACGCGCCATGCGCGCTATCGTCATTACATTGAAAACCAGGGAAGGGCCTGGGGAGGTTGGGGAAGCTCTTCCCCACCTCCCGAGGCCCCCCAAAAAAAAAATAGAAATCCCTCTGCTGTTTACAGCAGAGGGATTTCGTGCCCCTGTCCTCATGACGGAATGGTTCCGTCATGAGCACTGGTGCTCATGACGGAACCATTCCGTCATGAGCACCGAAGGGGTTAAAGCAATGTTCTAGTTAGGTGATTATGTCAGTGACAACATTAAAGTTTTGAACTAAAAAAAAACACAGAAATTCACCAGTTTTAGAGCTAACTATAACTTGCGCCCCCGTCATGCAATGCTTATGACGTCACATATTACATCACTCATGGTGTGCTATGACATCATTGGCAATATCAAAATAACATTTGCAATGAAATTATTGATGAGAAAACTGTGCATGGCGGGGGCGCGATTTATATTTTACCTTAGGGCATTAGTTATAGGTTCTTGAGATAATTATAACTAATGAATTTCAGTGTTTTTTATAGTTTAAAATGTTACATTGTTGCTGAACATTTCACCTAACTATGTTCCTTTAAAAAGCCTGTGTCCAGCTAGTGGGTGTACGCTTTAAAAAAACGCATGGGCTGCTAATGCATCATAGTTGTGTAGAGGTATTGAACATGTTATAACTCTTTGTATTGAAGAGTAACTCTGTGTTCAGTTGACAACTATGTCCAGTATGTTCTGCACAAGATTTTTCTATTCAGCAGAAAAAAATTCCAACAGGGTTAGATTCTACGTAGTACATACTAAGTACTCTAAGCAGCCTTGAGTTATTAGGACAGAATCGTCTCAGCATGACAGTTTATACATAACATAGACGACTGTGAGCACCAGATACTAACCTATGTATATTTGCTTCAGAAGATGGACAATCTGTAAAGTTTCACCACAGTAGGAAGGCAGAAGGTAGTATAATCTTCAGCACCTTGAGACCTTGGTTAGTTTGAGTGAATAGTCTCTCTTTGAACAAGTTTTGCATTGAGTGTACACTGTTCTTTGTAGATGCTTTATAATATTAGCTGTTGTATTTCACTGTCTGCAAACAGTGTGGGTCAAAGTAAACTCTCTCTATAGTGTAAACGCTGTTTAGAATACCCACTTTTCGAGGTATATAATTGTCATTTCTCAATGGAAGTTTGGTGACTATGAAGGGTTTGATACAGATAAAGGCTGTCCTTAGTAGGGCAACAGAAGCTGAGTATCTGGAGGAATTTGGTTTTCTCTGAACATTTGTATACATATTGAACACTGTGTGCAGTAGGAGTTACCCTTCTATCTGTGGTTGATGGTCAACATGAACTCCGCTACCCGCGAAGTGTATGGTTTAGGATCAGTTTTGCACATACCACAAGCTTGGTTCACCTAATGGGTTTTCATATATGATGGCTGTTAGAAATGGGGGTCTCTAGTTGGCAATGGCTGGCGACAATGTCCAAATAGGGACCCTTCTTCCTAAGTCAGGGCAAGTGAGCTACCCCCTTTGATAACCCCTGCTCAACCCTGTGGTAACGTAGCACGAGCAGTTAGGCCTATCTCAGAGGCAGTGTGTGGAGCATTTATGACCATGCACAATAAGGCAGTAACAACACCACAAAAGGACACAACTCAAGTAGGTATAGAAAAATAGTATCTTTATCTAAGGTTTAGCACAAGACTCTCAAAAGCGTTTTAACCAGACACATGCACGTAAATCAGTAGGGACTTAAAAAGGCAATAACGTATTCACCAGATCGTGGCACTGACTGAGTTCAAGGCCGGGGTCCACGCGACTCGTTGCGCACCAGATACCTGCCGTTGGACGGGGACACAGCACGCCGCTTCTCGAAGAAGCGGAGACGGTGACAGGCGGACTCCCAGCAACCACAACTCTCGACTGCAGTGGTCCGCAACGTGCACTCGCAACGATTCGGGCACTCGGGGACAGGCGGGCTCTCAGCGGCAGCAGCACGTGGCTGCGGCAGCCCGGGCTGGTGGTGGCGATGACTCTCGTCGTGCAGTTCTGTGGTGGGATCACAGCGGCAGCAGCTCTCTCTTAGCTGCGGCGGCCCACAGGACGACTCACGATGATGCAAAGTTGGCAAAGGTGCAGGCACTCAGCGGCAGCAGCTCTCTCTGAGCTGCGGCGGCCCACAGGACAAATCACGATGATGCAAAGTTGGCAAAGGTGCGGGCACTCAGCGGCAGCAGCTCTCTCTAGCTGCGGCGGCCCACAGGACAAATCACGATGATGCAAAGTTGGCAAAGGTGCGAGCACTCAGCGGCAGCAGCTCTCTCTAGCTGCGGCGGCCCACAGGACAAATCACGATGATGCAAAGTTGGCAAAGGTGCGAGCACTCAGCGGCAGCAGCTCTCTTAGCTGTGGCGGCCCACAGGACAGATCACGATGATGCAAAGTTGGCAAAGGGATGGCACTCAGCGGAAGCAGCTCTCTCTTAGCTGCGGCGGCCCACAAGACAAATCACGATGATGCAAAGTTGGCAAAGGTGCGGGCACTCAGCGGCAGCAGCTCTCTCTTAGCTGCGGCGGCCTACAGGACAAATCACGATGATGCACAACTGACACAAGTGCGGGCACTCAGCGGCAGCAGCTCTCTCTTAGCTGCGGCGGCCCACAGGACAAATCACGATGAGGCAAAGTTGGCAAAGGCGCGGGCACTCAGCGGCAGCAGCTCTCTCTTAGCTGCGGCGGCCCACAGGACAAATCACGATGATGCAAAGTTGGCAAAGGTGCGGCACTCAGCGGCAGCAGCTCTCTCTTAGCTGCGGCGGCCCACAGGACGAATCACGATGATGCACAACTGACACAAGTGCGGGCACTCAGCGGCAGCAGCTCTCTCTTAGCTGTGGCGGCCCACAGGACAAATCACGATGAGGCACAACTGACACAAGTGCGGGCACTCAGCGGCAGCAGCTCTCTCTCTTAGCTGCGGCGCCCCACAGGTCAAAGGATGATCTCGACCAGGCTGGCACAATGGCGGGCACTCAGCGGCTACAGCTCTCTCTTAGCTGCGGCGGCCCACACAGATTCAGCGAGGGTTCCGAGGGTTCAAATTAAGGCGGGCTCTCAGCAGCGGCAGCTCTCTCTTAGCTGCGGCGGCCCACACAGAGTTAACAAGGGTTACCAGTCCGCGTTCCTCACAGTAGAACTAGAGGTTCCGGATTACTCGACGGAGGCCTCACCTGCAAGTAGAATCCCTCGCACAGGAATTCAGACGGCTGACGGGGTGAAGTCTAATGTCCCTGAGACTTCAGTAGGAGGCTCTCTCAATTCAGGCCCTCGGGTAGTTTCTTCAGCAAGCTTGGTGAAAGTTTCAAAGTCCTTTCCTCTGTTCACTCGGACAGAGTTTCGTCTTGACATCCAGAAGGAACACACCTGAAAAAGGTTTCAGCGCAGCGTTTTATACCTAAAAAGTATTTGTTCTCTAAAGTCACAAATCACTGAATCCAGCCAGAACCAGTTCGGTGGGGTCGGGGAGCACTTGGTTTACGAGGCAACATCCTGCCCTTTGAGAATCAGGGGGCCTGCTATCAGACGCCTAGTGGGAGGTGGAGCCATCATTCACCTTGCTCAGATCAAAGAGTCACCCCTCCCCATACTCTAAATGCCGATCTCTCTCTCCAGCCAGGTCTGACCCAGCTGGCCCTGCTGCTCCAAAACCAGACGGCCAATACACACACTCGCAAAGCCTACAGGAAAGCTTAGGCAAGAAAATACCTCGTTTCTAGCAGAGGCATTTTCGAACACGGGCTATGCAAATGATCCTTACTAAAAGATGTATCTCAACGTCCTGAGCTTAAACATATCAAATTCGAATTTCCTATCAGGTTCCTGGGGGCAGGTAGGATTATGGAATGTAATACTCAGCCTGCCCATTCTGGCCTATGAGAACGGATAGCCTCAGAATAGTAAACAGTGAAATGGAAGGTAACTCGCTATTAGAACATGCTACACGGACATACTTTAAAAGCTGCTTCGGTGGGTAGCGCAAATCAGCGCTGCAGGCCCACCAGCAGTATTTGGTCTACCAGCCCTGGGCACACACAGTGCACTTATACTAGGGACTGACAGGTAAACCAAACGAGCCAATTATGGTTATCCCAATTCATACAGTTATCTTTACACAGGGAGCATTCGCGCTGTGGCACTGATTGGTAGTGGCACAGCGCCCAGAGCATCTAAATCCAGCCAACATAAAAGATAGGAAGCAAAAAGAGGAAGGGAGACCCGCGCCAATGATGCCAGGTCTAACACGCGTCCCCTCCAGCTGAAATGTGGGGAGAACTAACCATCCCCTTGGGAGTTCTCATCACTAAGGCGGCAAAATCTGGACAGACCATCAGCATTGGCGTGTTCTGTACCAGGGCGGTGTTCCACCGTGAAATCCATACCCTGTAGGGAAATGGACCACCTCAACAACTTGGGATTCTCACCCCTCATATGCATCAACCATCTAAGGGGCCTGTGGTCTGTCTGAACCCGGAAGTGAGTCCCAAACAGATATGGTCTCAGCTTCTTCAGCGCCCAGACCACAGCAAATGCCTCACGCTCAATTGCACTCCACCTCTGTTCCCGGGAAGTAACCTCCTGCTTAGGAAGGCTACCGGTTGGTCTAGTCCCTCCTCATTGATCTGTGACAGAACAGCCCCTATACCATGCTCTGAGGCGTCTGTCTGGACAACAAATTCCTTTGAAAAGTCGGGCGCCTGAAGCACGGGTGCGGTGCACATGGCAGTCTTCAGGGCGTGAAAAGCGTTCTGACAGGTGTCAGTCCAGTTTACCTTCTTTGGCTGCTTCTTAGAAGTCAGCTCAGTCAAGGGTGCAACAATGTTGCCATATCCCTTGGCAAACCTCCTGTAGTACCCCGTGAGTCCTAAGAAGGCTCTCACCTGCGTCTGAGTCTTGGGGGTTCCCACACCAGGATAGTTTCAATTTTGGGCTGAAGGGGCGCCACCTGGCCGCTCCCCACCTGGTGCCCCAAATACACTACAGAACCCTGCCCAATCTGGCACTTACTGGCTTTGATTGTGAGGCCTGCCTTCTGCAGTGCCATCAATACCTCCCAGAGGTGGCTCAGGTGGTCCTCCCAAGAGGAGCTAAACACTGCAATGTCATCCAGGTAGGCGGCACTGAAGTCTTCCAGCCCAACCAACACCCTGTTGACCAGCCTCTGAAAGGTGGCAGGGGCATTCTTCATTCCAAAGGGCATCACCCGGAACTGGTAGTGCCCATCGGGGGTGGAGAATGCTGACCTCTCCTTTGCTCCCTCGGTCAAGGCGATCTGCCAATACCCAGACGTCAAATCAAATGTGCTGAGGTATTTTGCAGCCCCTAACCGATCTACGAGCTCATCAGCTCTGGGGATGGGGTGTGCATCAGTCTTCGTGACTGAATTGAGGCCCCGATAGTCCACGCAGAACCGAAGTTCTGGGGTGGTACCAGGTGCTGCAGCTTTTGGTACCAGGACCACTGGACTGGACCAAGGGCTGCTAGAGGACTCAATCACCCCAAGGGCAAATATTTTGGTAACCTCATCCTTAATGTAGGCCCTTACCCGGTCAATCACTCGGTAAGCCTTGTGCTTTATGGGAGGACTGTCCCCCAGTGTCCACGTCATGGACACACCAATCAGTGACACTAGGCACCAGGGAGAACAGATCACTGAATTGCCCCAACAGTTGGCGACAATCACCCTGCTGCTCAGGAGTCAGTTTGGGGGTGAGGACCACACCCTCCACTGACCCATCTCGCTCCCCTGCACACAGGAGGTCAGGAAGGGGCTCGCTCTCCTCCTCCATCCCAGCATCTGTGGCCAGAAGCATGCCCACTTCAGACCTCGCAAAGTGGGGCTTCAGGCGGCTAACATGCAGGACCCGCAAGGGGTTCCTGGGAGACTGCAAGTCCACTACGTAGGTAACAGGACTCTTGCGCTCCACCACCTCAAAGGGGCCGGTCCACCTATCCTGGAGCGCGCAGGGCTCCACCGGGGCCATGACCCAAACCTTTTGTCCAGGCTGAAACTCGATCAGAGTGGCATTCTGATCGTGCCAGCGTTTCATCTCTTCCTGCCTGGCTTCCAGGTTTGCCTCAGCAAGCTTCCTGAAACGCCGAGTCTGGTTCCTGAAGGCCAGCATGTAACTAAACACATCCTGGGGAGGTTTCCTGGGAGATTGCTCCCAGCCTTCCTTGACCAGACTCAGAGGCCCTCTTACCGGGTGACCATAGAGCAGCTCAAAGGGACTGAACCCTAAGGACTTCTGTGGCACCTCACGGTAAGCAAACAAAAGGCATGGCAAGAGGACATCCCACTTACAAAGAAAAAGGTATGCAGTTCCTGTTGTGAGGGAAATAGGAGGGCAGGGGAGGGGACTCGCAAAATCCCTAACTACGAGTGGGTAGTGTTAGTGAGAAAGGAGGGGGACTGGGAAGTCCTTCCTTTTGGAATGAGGGCCCTCACACACCCAGCCTGCTGGGTGTCATGCTTCATCATCGGGCATGCTCCTCGTCGGGTCGGCGCTGCAATACCCGACGGGCACCCTATGCAGGGGCTCTTTGGCGGAGATCTTTTATTCCTTGCCGTATGGTGCAGTGGGTGTAAGGGGCCTTAGAAGTGTAGAAATGCAAATGTGTGAATTGTGTGAATTAAAACAGGGAATGGAAGAGACAGGTAAATTAGACTTTAATGATCCCGCCTTCCCCTGATTAAAAATGGAGTTGGCGACTCACAGCAAATATGTTGCTGCGTGTTATGCTCAATCTCATGTGGTCAACATGTTTCTTGCCTGTTTAGTCGGGTGGATCTAGCGGCAATTCCTCAGGACCTAGTGAAAATAGTTAATCTACACTCAAATGTGGTGAGACTGTGATGTTCTAGCCTGTTTTTACCACAAGTGACACCAAGAGGTAAAGTACCTGTTGATGTGACAGCCAATCTGAAATGGAAAATGGCAAAATGAAAGTAAATCATATCAGAAAACAATCATGCTGTAAATACTCCTGCCCTCGTATCCCTCGATAGTGACACCAGATTGTGCACTTTAACAAAATGCGGTGAGCATAGTCAAAAAAATGGTCACTAATGTCAACCAAAATTACCCCGCTGTGGTCGATGCCTACGTATGTACATATGTGAAACGCAGCGGGTTCAAACCATGCGGTGAGTGATTAAAAAAGTTAAAAACTAAGGAGTAGCAACATGGTGAGGTAACAGCAACTCACCTAAAACTATCTTGAGATTGGCCCCTTCAAATCCCGGCAAGTGTTGGACACAGTGAGGTGTTTGTGTCCTGGGGAGGGAGCCCAAAAGAGGAAAAGATAGTTTGAGCGCCTAGTGTAGGATGCGCGTAAGTTGGTAGAAAGGGGAGGGTGGAAGCCTCTGGTGTAGCAAGAGACAGGAGTGAGGTGGCTATCAAGCAGGGCCCCGCGTCGTGGACCGTTACTCACGGACAGATGGGCGCGACACCCAGCCCCTGTCTGCCGGCGTGATGGGAGGTCGCCCCTTAATGAGAGGTGCTCGCTCCGTCCGCCGAACAAGCAGTACGCCGAGGTCCGCCATCTGTAATAGAGAATTCGTGGGGTACGCCCCCAGGATCGCGGGTGTGCTGCTGGTGCCGAAAATCGACATCCAAGCCTGTGCCTCAAAGTATTTCTCGTACAGGCAGAAATCCGACCAGTATTCCTCCAGTCCTAGGAGGGAAATAGTACTCACCAAATGACTGCGCCCAGGTGACGAGTGACCTACCCTGCACTGCCGGATCCGGGAGGTAATGGTCCCAACCAGGCTGGGGTTTAAATAATAGTGGAAGTGGCGCGCAGGGCGGGAACATCTCCTAAGGGGAGCCGGAGACTAGTGTGTACTTTGCCCCTGGTGGAGAGGAGTGGAGATGTATGGTGGCCATTTTGGGGGAATATCAAAAGTCACAGCGGGCACCATCTTGGAGTGGGCAAAAAATGGGACGTGACTATGTCAGAAGCTGATTGTCATGGATAGAGGTAAATATCGGGGTGTTGCTACATTGCGTTTAGGCTACTCCAGGGGATATCTTCGTTGAGCCCATGTTTATCAGTGGCCAGACGAAAAATCCATCTTTGTTCAATCCTAAAGAGTGCCCCTGGAGAAATGGCAGGATGTGCTTCCAAAATCACCCAACTCAAATTGTCACAGGTATGTCCAGCAGTCTCAAAATGTGTGTACAATTTGGTAGTTACTCTGCGGCACCGTATATTGCTCTTGTGTTCGCTGATCCGAGTTTTTACAGTCCTCGTGGTCATACCCACATACCAGAGATTGCATGGGCATGAAAGTAAGTAGATGCAATTGGTGGTATTGCAGTTGGTGTGTTTAGTTAATTTCCATTTAAAGTTCTTGGAAAAAATTATTTCTTTGGTGGGTTTGGTCAATGTGCATGCAACACAAGAACCACAAGGGTAGTGTCCTGAGACTGGTGGCAAGTCCCATAGAGCTCTCTGTGTAGGTTTAGTTTTGGTTATTGGTCTGGTATGAATCAATATGTCTTTAAGGTTGCTGGTTCTTTTGAACGCAAACCTTGGAGTAGGTAGTTCTAAGTCCCCAGTGTTGAGGATACCCCAATGTTTGCGGATAATGTTTCTGATCCTATTGGAGTCTGGAGTAAAGGATGTAACGCAGGTCAATGTCTCTATGTGTTCTTTATGGTTTGTTTCCAAAAGGGCCTCTCTGTTATTGTGCCTCGCCCTCTTCATGGCTTGTGCTACCTTATGTTGTGGATATTCTCGTGCATGTAGGTTAGCCATTAGATTCTTGGCTTCTAATTTGTAGTCCTCAACAGAGCTACAATTCCTCCTGATCCGGAGGAATTGGCCGACCGGTAGGTTCTCTTTGAGGGCCCTAGGATGGTGGCTGCTGAACAGGAGGAGGCTATTACTGTCCGTGGGCTTTTTGTACAAATTGGTACTTAAGCGACCCTCATTCAGAATAATATTGAGGTCAAGGAAGGGGACCTTACAATCTGAGATGGTGTGGGTAAATTTAAGGTAGGGGTTTAAAGTGTTGACCCATACACAAAATTCATCACAGGTAGTCCTATCTCCCTTCCAAAAGATCAGGATATCGTCGATGTAGCGCTTCCACAATATAAGGTTATTTAAGTAGGGATTGCCAACATCGAAGATAAGTCTAGTCTCAAAAGCAGCCACGTACAGGCAGGCCACACTTGGAGCGAATGTACTGCCCATAGAAGTGCCCTGTGTTTGGTGGTAGAGTTTGTTGTTGGACATCCCACTTACGCCTCATGGGCTCAACTAGGCCCATAATCATGCCCTTAAGGGTCCGGTTGAATCTCTCAACCAGCCCATTACCCTGGGGGTGGTAAGGAGTGGTGAACTTATGTTACCCCACACTCCTCCCACAAAGACTTCATGTACTTGGAGATGAAGTTAGTTCCCCTATCGGACACCACCTCTCTGGGGAATCCCACACGGGAGAAAATCCCCATCAGTGCCCGTCCCACCACGGGGGCCGTCACTGTCCTGAGCGGGATGGCCTCAGGGTACCTGGTGGCATGGTCCACCAAGACCAGGATGAACCTGTTGCCCATGGCTATCTTGGGATCCAGAGGCCCCACAATATCAATGCCCACTCTCTCGAATGGGGTGCTCACAACGGGAAAGGGCTGTAGTGGGGCCTTAATCTTCCCCCCACTCTTCCCACTTGCCTGGCAAGTCTCACACATCCTGCAGTGAGCATCTGAGCTCCTGCGCATCTGGGGCCAATAGAAGTGGGTGACCAGCCTCTCAAAGGTCTTGGTCTGCCCCAGATGTCTGGCCAGTGGCACATCATGAGCCAAGCCCAGTAGAAAGGTCCTGAAGCGCTGGGGTACCACCAGCACACGGGCTGACCCAGGCTCAGCAACCTTAGGCTCGCTGTAAAGGAGGTCATTCTCCCCATAGATCCAATGTGACCCTGTCTGATCACCTGCTGCCTGGGCGGCGGCCTGACGCCGCACCCCCTGAAGAGGAGGGCAGGTTCTCTGTTGCTCGCAAAATTCCTCCCTGGAGGGCCCCCGTTCCTGCTGCCAATGGGTCAGCTCTGGTAGGTCCCCCAGTTCAGCCACTTGTTCCCCTGTAGGTTCCAGGGCATCCCCCTCAAGGTCTGCTCCCTTCGGGACCGTGGGAACCGAGGGGGCCGGTTTCCTGCACCCCCTACCCCTTCTCTTTAAGGCAGGGGCCTGGGCCATACTTTCAGGCTCCAGACCCTCCTGAACACCCTTCTGAGCTGTCATGGACCGAGTGGTCGCACACGCCCACTCAGGCAGCCCCAACATTTCCAAATGAGACTTTCTCTCCACCGTAGCCCACGGGGAGTTCTCTAGATCATAGTCTACATGCATGGCGGGCCTCACAGCCACTTGAAGAGTTCCTGAGACCCCCCCCCACTCGAAGGGAACCTGAGCCACTTCACACTGGCTCTCAGAGTTGTCTGCTGACACTGCGGGGCAGAATGCATGGGGGACAACCTGCTCTTTGGACACCAACCGGGAGCTGACAGCAGTCACACTAGCTCCGGTGTCCCTGAGAGCCTCCACCCTATGGCCATTGATGGTCACCCACTGCCGGTACTTCTTAGTGTTATTCGGCAGTGTGGGGTTAGGGACCTTCTCAAAGTCTCTTAGTGAGACAAGGGTTAACTCTACGGGATCCCACCCACCTTGGACCTCTACCTCCTCCTCCCCCAGGGCTACACTGGCAATCTGGTGGGGTGGTGCACGAGGGGATGCATTGGGGTCCCTCTGGGGACACTGGGGATCATAATACCGGTGGCCCACTTGACCACACCTGAAACAAGTGAGTGGCCCCCTCTGAACAGGCCTACCTGTCGGGGACACTGGCTTCTTCTCAGGGGGAGGCTGGGACACCACTGCTTGGTTCCCTTGGGAATTACTTTGGGGCCCTCTCTGGAAGTCCCTCGGCTTACCCTTGCCCCCCCCCACTTCTCTGCTGGGGACCCTGCCCAACTCTGGTGAAGTCTCCCACAAAACCTTTGCGGACCCGGGTGCTCACCCAGCGGTCCGCCTCCTCAGCAAGCTTCCTAGGGTTAGTCAGCTTGCTATCAATCAGGTGCTGGCGTAGCTCTGGAAAACAGTTACTAGAAAAATGCTCCCACGCAAACAAATCATACAATTGCTCAAAAGTTTCCACCTTGCTACCCTTTACCCAGCGATCCATTGCTCTGCAGAAAAAAGACACATATTCAACCCACGTGGTACCCTCTAACTTCTTACAGGTTCTAAACCTCTGCCTGTACATTTCTGGGGTCAAACCATAACGGGTCATCAAAGCTTCTTTCATATGGGCGTACACCATCCTGCTCTCCTCAGGCAGGTCCAACAGGGTATCCCTACCATCACTCACAAAGCGCCCCCACAATCCCGCTCCCCAATCCTTCTCAGGGACCCGGTGGGACACCATTGCTATCTCATATGCGGCAAACCATTGCCCAATATCCTCACTCTTGTGAAAATCCTTAATGACATCCTTAGGAATATAAACTCTATTCTCAGGAGTTACTAAAGGTATGCTGCCACCAGAGGGGGAGACCGGGACACTCCTCGCCCTGATCTCTATCTCCCTCAACATTCTCTCATGCTCCATTCTCATTTTCTCACGTTCAATTGACAATCGATCCTTCTCAATGTCTAACTTCTTACTCTCAAGGTCCTTCTGACCTTCCAATTTAGCCATCTCCAAACTATGCCTCCTATTTCTCTCCCTGTCCTCCAGCTCTTCTGGGGTCAGGCTCCTTTGGGATACACTAGTACCTGGTTTGGAGGGTGTTCTATCTCCCCCCCCCCTACTGCATCATCCTGCTGCCCTCCAGCATTCTCTTCCACATCCCCAGCGGACTCTCTTGCCTCCCACCAGGCCTTCAGCGCCTTCTGGTACTCCTCCTTCCTAGAGAGACCTATCACGGTAACTGCAAATTGCTTACAAAATGACTTCAGCTGTCTGGCAGTATAGGTATCTAACCTTTCCTCCTCAAAGGTGAGATCCTCCGAAGCATTGGATGTTGGCCTTCCCATATTAACAGTACTCATGGCTGCGATCAACAATTCAATACTAGAACAACCAACCCAAAAAATTCGAAGAGAGAAAAAAAAAAACGTGCGTGGCTGCGCTTTGGTCTGTACTCACTAGTGGCGCCTACCAGTTATTGTACGTGGATCACAAATGCAAGTCCTGATCCTCACCGCTGACCGCCAATGTTAGAAATGGGGGTCTCTAGTTGGCAATGGCTGGCGCCAATGTCCAAATAGGGACCCTTCTTCCTAAGTCAGGGCAAGTGGGCTACCCCCTTTGATAACCCCTGCTCAACCCTGTGGTAACGTAGCACGAGCAGTTAGGCCTATCTCAGAGGCAGTGTGTGGAGCATTTATGACCATGCACAATAAGGCAGTAACAACACCACAAAAGGACACAACTCAAGTAGGTATAGAAAAATAGTATCTTTATCTAAGGTTTAGCACAAGACTCTCAAAAGCGTTTTAACCAGTCACAATGCACGTAAATCAGTAGGGACTTAAAAGGCAATAACGTATTCACCAGATCGTGGCACTGACTGAGTTCAAGGCCGGGGTCTACGCGACCCGTTGCGCACCAGATACCTGCCGTTGGACGGGGACACAGCACGCTGCTTCTTGAAGAAGCGGAGACGGTGACAGGCGGGAAACAGCCATTACTACGCGGTTTTTACCACGCGTAGCCATTTCATCGCATGCTTTACAACGCATGCGATGTTACAACGCGTGGTAAAAACCACGCATACCATTACATCGCATGCGCTTTTACAACGCATGCGGTGTAATGAGTAATGGCGGCTGTCCAAGTCGTTGTGAGGAAACTGAGGCTGTTTCACCGCCCCTCGAAGCAGGAAGGAGGAAGCAGGAACCGGGAGCAGAGACGGCGACGCTGGAGGGGAATCAGGAGGAAAGAGAGGTAAGGGGGTTTGCGCTTGGGGTGGGGGTTACTTTTGTATGGTTTAGGGTAGTGTCAAAGTAGTGTTGTAATGTTTGTGTTGTGTGGGGTTGTGTTTTACGTTTTAGGGTGTTTTTTTGTAGTGTAGTGTTTTAGGGTTGTGTCAGTGTTTTAGGGTTTTTTAGAGTAGTGTTGTAGTGTTTGTGTAGTGTAGTGTTTTAGGGTAGTGTCAGTGTTTTAGGGTTTAGTGTAGTGTTGTAGTGTTTGTGTAG
This sequence comes from Calotriton arnoldi, assembly GCA_963921515.1. Taxonomy (NCBI): domain Eukaryota; kingdom Metazoa; phylum Chordata; class Amphibia; order Caudata; family Salamandridae; genus Calotriton; species Calotriton arnoldi. The sequence goes on from CAWUFW010009885.1 coordinate 466,951, forward strand.
TGTAGTGTATTAGGGTAGTGTCAGTGTTTTAGGGTTTAGTGTAGTGTTGTAGTGTTTGTGTAGTGTAGTGTATTAGGGTAGTGTCAGTGTGTTAGGGTTTAGTGTAGTGTTGTAGTCTTTGTGTAGTGTTTTAGGGGAGTGTCAGTGTTTTAGGGTTTTTTAGAGTAGTGTTGTAGTGTTTGTGTAGTGTAGTGTTTTAGGGTAGTGTCAGTGTTTTAGGGTTTAGTGTAGTGTTGTAGTGTTTGTGTAGTGTAGTGTATTAGGGTAGTGTCAGTGTGTTAGGGTTTAGTGTAGTGTTGTAGTGTTTGTGTAGTGTTTTAGGGTAGTGTCAGCGTGTTAGGGTTAAGTGTAGTGTTGTAGTGTTTGTGTAGTGTTTTAGGGTAGTGTCACTGTTTTAGGGTTTAGTGTAGTGTTGTAGTGTTTGTGTAGTGTAGTGTTTTAGGGTAGTGTTGTAGTGTTTGTGTACTGTTTTAGGGTTTAGGGTAGTGTTGTATTGTTTGTGTAGTGTAGTGTTTTAGGGTTTAGGGTAGTGTTGTAGTGTTTGTGTAGTGTAGTGTTTTAGGGTTTAGGGTAGTGTTGTAGTGTTTGTGTAGTGTAGTGTTTTAGGGTTTAGGGTAGTGTTGTAGTGTTTGTTTAGTGCAGTGTATCAGGGTTTAGGGTAGTGTTGTAGTGTTTGTGTAGTGTTTTAGGGTTTAGGGTAGTGTTGTAGTGTTTGTGTAGTGTAGTGTTTTAGGGTTTAGGTTAGTGTTACTGGGGGTCGGGGGAGGGTTGTGTAGGGGTAGGGTAGTCACTTACCTTGCAAACTTTAACCACGAGTATAGCTTTACCACGCATGCCTTTGCGTTGTAATGGCATGCGTGGTAAAGGCATAGTCGTGGTAATAGCTTGCGATGTAATGGCATGTCGTTCTCATTGACATCGCGTAGTAATACCCGCGTTGTAATGGCATGCGTGGTATTAGTATGCGATGTAATGACATACAAGCGTGACAGGCGGACTCCCAGCGACCACAACTCTCAACTGCAGTGGTCCGCAACGTGCACTCGCAACGATTCGGGCACTCGGGGACAAGCGGGCTCTCAGCGGCAGCAGCACGTGGCTGCGGCGGCCCGGGCTGGTGGTGGCGATGACTCTTGTCGTGCAGCTCCGTGGTGGGCTCACAGCGGCAGCAGCTCTCTCTTAGCTGCGGCGGCCCACAGGACGACTCACGATGATGCAAAGTTGGCAAAGGTGCGGGCACTCAGCGGCAGCAGCTCTCTCTGAGCTGCGGCGGCCCACAGGACAAATCACGATGATGCAAAGTTGTCAAAGGTGCGAGCACTCAGCGGCAGCAGCTCTCTCTTAGCTGCGGCCGCCCACCGGACAGATCACGATGATGCAAAGTTGGCAAAGGTGCGGCACTCAGCGGCAGCAGCTCTCTCTTAGCTGCGGCGGCCCACAGGACAAATCACGATGATGCAAAGTTGGCAAAGGTGCGAGCACTAAGCAGCAGCTCTCTCTTAGCTGCGGCGGCCCACAGGATGAATCACGATGATGCACAACTGACACAAGTGCGGGCACTCAGCGGCGGCAGCTCTCTCTTAGCTGCGGCGGCCCAAAGGACAAATCACAATGAGTCAAAGTTGGCAAAGTTGCGGGCACTTAGCGGCAGCAGCTCTCTCTTAGCTGCGGCGGCCCAGAGGACAAATCACGATGATGCAAAGTTGGCAAAGGTGCGGCACTCAGCGGCAGCAGCTCTCTCTTAGCTGCGGCGGCCCACAGGACGAATCACGATGATGCACAACTGACACAAGTGCGGGCACTCAGCGGCAGCAGCTCTCTCTTAGCTGCGGCAGCCCACAGGACAAATCACGATGAGGCACAACTGACACAAGTGCGGGCACTCAGCGGCAGCAGCTCTCTCTTAGCTGCGGCGCCCCACAGGACAAAGGATGATCTCGACCAGGCTGGCACAACGGCGGGCACTCAGCGGCTACAGCTCTCTCTTAGCTGCGACGGCCCACACAGATTCAGCGAGGGTTCCGAAGGTTCAAATTAAGGCGGGCTCTCAGCGGCGGCAGCTCTCTCTTAGCTGCGGCAGCCCACACAGAGTTAACAAGGGTTACCAGTCCGCGTTCCTCACAGTAGAACTAGAGGTTCCGGATTACTCGACCTGCAAGTAGAATCCCTCGCACAGGAATTCAGACGGCTGACGGGGTGAAGTCTAATGTCCCTGAGACTTCAGCAGGAGGCTCTCTCAATTCAGGCCCTCGGGTAGTTTCTTCAGCAAGCTTGGTGAAAGTTTCAAAGTCCTTTCCTCTGTTCACTCGGACAGAGTTTCGTCTTGACATCCAGAAGGAACACACCTGAAAAAGGTTTCAGCGCAGTGTTTTATACCTAAAAAGTCTTTGTTCTCTAAAGTCACAAATCACTGAATCCAGCCAGAACCAGTTCGGTGGGGTCGGGGAGCACTTGGTTTACGAGGCGACATCCTGCCCTTTGAGAATCAGGGGGCCTGCTATCAGACGCCCAGTGGGAGGTGGAGCCATCATTCACCTTGCCAGGCACTGCCCTGCTCAGATCAAAGAGTCACCCCTCCCCATACTCTAAATGCCGATCTCTCTCCAGCCAGGTCTGACCCAACTGGCCCTTCTGCTCCAAAACCAGACGGCCAATACACACACTCGCAAAGCCTACAGGAAAGCTTAGGCAAGAAAATACCTTGTTTCTAGCAGAGGCATTTTCGAACACGGGCTATGCAAATGATCCTTACTAAAAGATGTATCTCAACGTCCTGAGCTTAAACATATCAAATTCGAATTTCCTATCAGGTTCCTGGGGGCAGGTAGGATTATGGAATGTAATACTCAGCCTGCCCATTCTGGCCTTTGAGAACGGATAGCCTCACAATAGAAAACAGTGAAATGGAGGGTAACTCGCTATTAGAACATGCTACACGACATACTTTAAAAGCTGCTTCAGTGGGTAGCGCAAATCAGCGCTGCAGGCCCACCAGCAGTATTTGGTCTACCAGCCCTGGGCACACACAGTGCACTTATACTAGGGACTGACAGGTAAACCAAACGAGCCAATTATGGTTATTCCAATTCATACAGTTATCTTTACACAGGGAGCATTCGCTCTGTGGCACTGATTGGTAATGGCACAGCGCCCAGAGCATCTAAATCCAGCCAACATAAAAGATAGGAAGCGAAAAGAGGAAGGGAGACCAGCGCCAATGATGCCAGGTCTAACAATGGCATTAATGTTGCTTCATATTATTACGATCTATTTTGTACTTACTTTCAGATCTCTAATGGCATAAACGTTTTATAGAGCAATGTGTGCTAAAGAAGCTTGGATGATGCCCTCAGTGATGTCATCAATAATGTAATTTGAGATGGCATCATTGATATCATAAATGATGTCATAGAACATGTCATGAGTGATGTAATATGTCAGGTCATAAGCAGTGCATGGCGGGGTGCAAGTTATAGATAGCCCTGCTAACTATAACTGGTGAATTTCTGTGTTTTTTTTTTAGTTCAAAACATTAATGTTGTCACTAACATATTCACCTAACTATAACGTCACTTTAACTTTTGTGCTTTTTCAGTAAATTTCTAAGGTTTGTAAAAAAAATAAAAACAGATCTTTTTATCACACCAAACCATAAAGTTTGTTTTTTTCAGAGAATTTCTAATTTCTTTTTAACTGTAGGAAGCTGGCTCTCTATATAGTGCACTAAAAGAAAGTACACTGCGCAAAGAGTCCAGTGGATATCAGATTGGTACACAGAGGCAAAAGTAATACTAACTCTCCATTGAGGTAGTATGGGGGAAGTTAGGCATATCAGAGGGTAGTGCTAAGCATTTGTTGTAATCACAGAGGCAACAAATGATGCACACACTCGAGAATAAATCTGAGACCAATTTATAAAAATAACATAGATTTTTATACAATTTTTCAGATCAAGAACTTCATTCTAAGATAAGCACTTTTTAAGATATGAATTTTCAAAGTTTGCAAAATAACACACTCTTATTAACAGAAAATTGTAAAATGCATATAAAATCATACAGTTGGATCTCGATGTTCACCTTCTGGATTTAGGTAAGTAGCAAGGCCAGGTCCAATGTTCCACCAGCAGATTGTCGGGAGTGTCCCGGATTCGGGTGGAAGCAGGTGCTACAGAGAAGGAGGCCAACAAAAAATACACTGCACAACGGGACTTAAAGGTAAGTCCGACGGGTCTCACTCGAGGGAGCAGGTCGCAAGGGCCTCAGGAGCACAGGTGGTTTGTCGGTACCCAGGCCGGCCGGCTGGGTGTAGAGCAGATAGGTCAGCTGGGCCGTGTGCGTCAAAATGTCTTCTCAGTCAGAGGCAGGCCGGTTGCAGGGACGATTCCCGGACAGCTGGGCCACTTATAAAGTGGGTCTCAGGGGTCTTGACGTCTCTAGTCGGATGCTTGCTTTCTGGGCAGTTGAAGTCCGGATTGGACTCTTCGTCTCGGTGTAGGTTGCAGGGGGTCTGGTACCCCGGGTAATGGTACAGCACGGCTCTGGTAGGTCTTGGTGTCTTCACTCTCGGTGGGGAGACAGATCTGACCCTCTGGAGCTGTACCTCTTCTTGCTGGTATGCCACATCGGAGTCGCCGGTGAGTGGCAAGTAGATAAACAGGTTTCTGAGGATTCACTGCCTGCAGGGGAGTAGTTCCTCTACCTCAAGGGAGTTCTCTGGTGATTGGTGAATGGCTGGAGGGGCTCTAGCATTCTTGGAGGTCTCACAGTTGCAGGACAAGACATCATATGATGGTTGAGTCCTGGTAGCAGCAGGCAGGGTTTTGTGCCAAAATTCTGCAGCAGGTCTTTGGTTCTCGGGTCAGCAGCTCTTCTTCGTCCGTGTCTTCTTTGTATCCGTCTAATCTAAATTCAGGGTCCAGGGATGCCACCTAAATACTAAATGTAGGGGTGTTTAGGAGAGTGACAGGTAGTAGCCAATGGGCAACTTAACTTTAGGATGTCTACACCCTCTAAGTGACCACTTCCTGGAGGAAGGGGCACTACCCTGGCACTGGTAGGTTAATTCCTGCCATCACAAGATGGAGGAATTGGAAAACTAGTTTCCCAATAACCTGTCCCACCTTAGGGTTGGCATCCTGCACTATCTGGAGATGTCTGGGTTGCATTTCAATGGTGGCATCGCCTTTGAAGCTTCCAGCCCTGGAATCCCATTCCGGCTTGGGTGAGGTGTGAAGCACCTCCGCCCAGACCAGCCTTTGTTCCTGGCCTCTGAGAACGCTGGCTCTTGCCCCATGAGGTCAGAAATGGGTCTGGTGGTGGCAGGCTGACTAAGACTAGTCAGAGACCACACCAGTATTTGATAGGTTTTCAGGGGACCATCTAAGGTGTTCCCTGTGTGCATTTACTATTAAATCCAGCACTGGCATCAGTGAGGATTTATTAAGACAAGATGTTTGGTACCAAACATCTTAGTGTACAGTGAAGCCATCATGAAGCTAGGAAACTCATAATGACAATTATCCAGCCCATGTACTCTCTATGGCTTCCCTGTTCACTTAGAGTATCGAAGAATGGACTTAGAGATTGTAGGGTCATATCTGCTCATGCAGATATGCCCACACATGGGATATAGTGCACCCTGCCTTAGGGCTGGAAGGCCTGCAGTAGGGGTGACTTACCTATGCCTCACGCAGTGTATGGGGGCATGGCACACAGGGCTGTGCGCCATGTCGACTCTTCTGTTTTCTCTGCACCAAGATACGTAGCCTGCAATAGCTGTTTGCAGGATCTTGGTGAGGGGGCCCTTGGGTGGCACAATTTGTGCTGCAGCTAGTGGACCCTCTTCAGTACCAATGCCCTAGGTATCAGGGGTAACATTTACTAGGGACTTATAGGGGTTGCTGAAGTTGTGTCAATCATTGTACAGTTTTAGGAAAGAGATCTGGCACTAGAAACCTGGTTAGCAGGGACCCAGTGCACTTTCATTCGAAATCACATTATGCACCAGGCACAAAGTGGGGGCCAACCATGTCAAGAGGCACTTTCCTACATTAACATAAAGTAATATTTTATTACCATACGTAAAGCCAATCCCCTCCTGTGCGCGGTTTTCAGCCTTGCGTAGCAGGGGGTTGGCCACAGACAATCAACCCCATTCTGTGCACAGCCTTCGGCCATGCACAACAGGTGGTTCGCTAATCTACCTGGAGGCAGCCAATCCCCCTGCAGGCAGCCAACCCCACGGTGAAAAACAGCCTTTGGTCGTGTTTGGGGTGAGGGTAGCCACAGGGCCTGGTTTGAAGGTAGGCCCTCCATCCAACTCCACGCAGGCAGCCAATCCCACGCTGAGCACAGCCTTTGGCTGTGTGCAGTGGAGGGTTGATCATATGGCATGACCTGTCAACAGGTCCTGTGGCCAAACCCCCTGCCGGCTGCCAACCCCACGCTGTGCACAGCCTTTGGGGTCGAAGTGTAGAGTTGGCATTCGAGCCATTGGCACCCCATCCCCCTGAGGCCAAGAGATAGATATATATATATATATATTATCTACTGGCGGTCGCCAGTAGATAGTTATAGTTAGGACCACGTTTCTATAGGAAAAGCGTTTTTTGATTTGCTTATAACTTTGGCGTCGTTTGACAAATTACGAAATTTTCCCAAAAGTTCCTCTTTTCAGGTCAGCTCCTATCCTGAAAGTTTGGGGGGATTCGTCAAGGGGGGGGGCTAAGAAAAAAGGGGGGTCCCAAAACGTGTTTTCTCCATGCAATTTCCATTGGAAACTTTAGACAAGGCTACAGGTCAAACTGCAGAACGGAATTACGCCAAATTTGGCAGAGAGAAAGGTGTTGGTCCAGAAAGCACGCTTTTGTTTAAATGGGGTAAATCCGTTCAGTAGTTTTTGAGAAATATCAAATTTTCCAGATATCGATATTTAAGAATTCTGACATCTGATTGGCTGAGGCTTTACGAGCACGAGCGCGCGGCTCATTGGCTGTGAACTGTTAAAACTAGGAAGTGTTGGCAGCCATTTTGTGATTGAGTTGAAAGGCGTAAGGGGAAAAATTAGAGAATAATTGTATAAGAGGGTATAGTAGGAACACTGTGGTGTTAGTTTAAGCAGTCTGTACGGTGCCGAGGCAGGGAGTTTGAATGTTGCGTAGGCCGTGGAAATCACGTCCGCAGAACAACGGTGCGCGGTATTGCGGCAAGGTTGCGTAGGCTCTGGAAATCCCGTCGGGAAAACAATGCACCGTATTGCGGCAAGCAGTGTGTAGGGTGCACACACAGGTAGTGTGAATGTTGCGTAGGCTGTGGAAATCACGTCCGCAAAACAACGATGCGCGGTATTGCGGCAATGTTCAGTAGGCTGTGGAAATCATATCGGGGAAAATAACAATGCGCCGTATTGCAGCCTTCCTTTACCTTCCTTTAATATAATGTGCAGTAATGTTTACTTATAATGCGGTGTTCACTTTTATCACGGACAATGAACAAAATTAACGTTTAATTGGCTGAGGTGTTCCAACAACGAGCTCAATGTTCATTAGCTGCGAACCATTAAAAGTAAAACTGTTGCCAGCCATTCCCACCCCCTGCGCGGAGTAGCAAGGACATCTTATTGGCTCACATGTTCCAAGCAGGACCTTCCAGAGGTTAATGTTGATTGGCTGCGAACCATTGAAAGTAGAAGTGTTGCCAGCCATTTCCTCCCTGTCCGCGGAGTAGCAGGGACATCTGATTGGTTGACGTGTTCCAAGCAGGACCTTCCCAAGCTTAATGTTGATTGGCTGTAAACCATTAAAAGTAGAAGTGTTGCCAGCCATTCCCTCCCCCTCCGCGGAGCATCAGGGACATCTGATTGGGTAATGTGTTCCAAGCAGGACCTTCCCAAGCTTAATGTTCATTGGCTGTGAAGCATTAAAAGTAGAAGTGTTGGCAGCGATTCCCTCCCCCTCTGCCGAACACCATGGACATTTTATTGGCTAAAGTGTTCCGAGTACAAGTTTGCTCATTATTGGCTGGGAACGTTTTACTGTTGTGAAGCGTTTTGTGATGCACTTCAATCGAGTACGGGAAAACAAAGAAGTAGCGGGGAGGGTAGAAACAGTATTAACTCTGTAAAGTGGTCACAAGGTGGTGAACAGGGATTGTGAAGGTAAAATTTTTTTTTATATATTTTAAGGGCCATTTATATAATTGGCGTGGGGTGTACAAATCACGGCGGGAAAATAACAGAGTGTGTTGCGGTCTTCTTTTTATTAAGTTTGCGGGTGGGATACTTCCCAGTAGCACTATTTACTTATAATGTGGTGTTTACTTTTCTGACGGGGAGGTGTGGTTGCGCAGCAAAAATTTCACTCTAGGTTTGAAACAGTTTTTATTAAGCAATTACAAATAAACTTTCTTCGAAAACTGAAGCTGTATATATCAAAGAGGTGACAAATAAAAACTCAATTCATAAAATATCCCTTAAGCGTGGCCACACCCTCCCTTTTTAGGTCTCGCCTACGCAGCGCGCATGCGCCGCATAGGAGGGCCTTTAGCCGTCGCTCTGCTCATTTTCAAGCACACACTCGTGCTTGTGGCGGCATCCACCTTGTGGGAGCGAGCAGCGGCGCGCCACAAGCACGAGTGCAGTGCTTGAAAATGAGCAGACTGCGCGCGCGCGCACGCACACACAACTCTTGGGCTCACCTCCTGTTCCCCCTCTCTCTCACGCGCGCTACGTAGATACGCTATATATATGTACATTCATCTTCTGTGGATGTCCTAAAATCGATCTGTTGGGAGGCCCTTCATGAAATGGTAGCTACAGGCTGAGGATGGCTGATTACAGAAGCTTGTGTAAGTCAGCACTGAGCCCGGGGGGATGGGGGGGGAGTTCAGCCCACTGAGCGCAGTGACGGAGGAGCACAAAGGCTCTGCGGCTTCTTATGCAATGGATTCCTCTCTGCTTTCAAGCAAAAATCCTTTCTTTTTGTGTATTGCGTCACGTGATAACCCGTATTTACATACCATTCCTTGACGTCACAACAACCGGTCCTTAGGAGAGGAATCCCGTTTGTAGGGTCGCCATGCTCAAATTACCCCTCCTCCCGGCTACCGTCTTTCGAGGAGAAATGCCATATCCATACGCTGTTGTCTCATAAATACACGCCAGCAGCGCCTTGTTATAGCTTCACCGTCTTAAATTCTGAAGTGACATTTGTCTCCGAGAAATATGCATTCCCATATATATGTCTGGATATTTTACACGATTTATGCGGCCTGCCAAGAACTTGTGCATTCTGTATGATGGGTGCTCAGATTGTGTCGAGGCCCACCGTCCTTCCCCAGTTTGGGGCGGGGGAGGGATTAAACATATCAAAGCTCTCCGCTCTGCTTCCTGTATGTGTATAGCTGATGTTGGTGTATACAAACATATATAACTAGCGTCATAGAAGCTGTGTGTAGTGTTGCAGGCCACACAACGACCCAGAACTCTCCTGTAATTTTCAGTATAGTTAAGCGTGTATGTGTGTGTTTTTACAACTCAAGTGTTCTCAAAAGTGCATTTATTCACTGAGAAAACTAAAGTCAACGGGGACTTTACACTGAGCGGGCGTACTTTGGGTCGTATTTTGTTACGCATTTTTGTGCTCTACAAGGGGGATTACATCATTGTAGATTTAATCACCGATGTTATACATTGCCTAGTATGATATTGTATTTACGACAGTATAGTCATGGGAGTATGTGTGGGAGTTGAGCGGGGTGGGCATAAGGTTAGGGTAGCAACTTCACTTGTACATTTCTTCTTTTGAAGGTTTTCATCTTTCACTACCATTGACCACCCCCTTTTCAACCACATACAATGTTGGGGATATATTGTGGGTGTACATGTAATTTATATCTTTTAAGATTGCGATGTGTCTAAGAAGATAGCACAACTTTTAATCTGGGTTTGTGGATCGATTTTCGTTGACTTTTGTGTTCCATGGAGTAAATTTGATTTTGAATCAAGTCATAATCTGTGACCTACATTTTTAGATGGTAAATGCAATACCTGGGCCTGCAAGGGGGTGGGCTTTGCCCACGCTGAGTTTGTTGATGTGTTGAGTGTGATTTTCACTAGCACTGGACAAAGTCTAATTTTGGCACGTTTCCTCTGTGTTGGTAGTATATGTGTCTAACTAGAGCCCACTGTGGTGAGGGCTTTGCCCAGGTTACATTTGCTGATGTCTTTTGAGTTTGGTGTTGGCGGGCACTGAAGTAGGCGGATGTTTGCATCCAAAATAAATTGTTGCCCGTATGTGAGTGTGAATGTCATGACTTTAAAGCTGCCAAGGTGCTCCGCGCGTGCAGCATGTTTGTGTTTGCTTTCCATGCAGTTTGCCATATCTAATGTTTGCAAACATTCCCATTGTATATAAGAATACACATGCACCTCTTTGGCCCCTGTACACGGTCATCACTTTCTGGACTTTAAGCTCAATTATGTGTTTTTTGAAAACTTCAAAACTGCTGGATGAAAACTCACAAAATTTGGTGAACGGTTGGTTTCAGAAGGCACTTTTTCTCAAGTTTGTTTCAGATTAGCTAGGGGGCCTAAGTTAATAAGGTTGAAAAAACTGGATTTTCTGTTGTTATGTGTCTATGATGGTGCGACGGGAGCCTCACCCATATATGTTGCGGGTTCTGACTGTAGGATTTTTTTTTTTTACCTACTCACGGGTATGGGGGTGGACAATCATGACCACAAGACACCTTCTCATTGACAAAACAAGACACAACCATTGACCATGCCATATACATAACTCTAGTAGCCATGTCTGCTAAGACTGAAATGACAGTGTGAAATCTGTCAGGTTGTGACCATGACAGGTCGCTACATTGGACATTTGAGCCCAAGCTTTGGCTGTATTTTGTCTTTAAATATGTGTATATTTTTTTGTGCACATATTAGATCCATGTATACATTTCTGTGTACATGTTTTCATATTTTTATCTGAATTTCCATGTTCATGTTTTTGTTTTTTTGAAAGGCACCGTTTATGAGAACACCAAAGGAAAACCCACCAGACTACAAAAATACTTGTAATCTGGCGGGCGGGCGGGTTGCGGTGAGCTTTGTCAATGCGGGAGCATGGCGGTTGCATGGCAGCCAGTTCCCGCACTGCCAAACTCATAATCAGGCCCCTAATCAAAATCAGGCGCACACCTTCAGACTCTCCCCTTCCTGCTAATCTCTTAGCTGTGGAAACTCCACAGACCGCACTTCACCCTCGGTTTTAAATTTGCTGGAATAGTGCATGTTGGTTTATTGTCCATAAATGACTGAGAGGACATTGTGATAAGGATTTTATAATGCTTCGGCCCATGGTTATGGGAATAGAAAATTGTTTGTGTAGTGCATGGATAAATCACATGATTGGATTTGGGAAGGATTGTTAAGATGTGTATGGCATTAAATAATGAGGCAAGCCACCAACCAGTCCCGTCTAAAATGTAAAAGACAGAAGCAGGAGCACGAGAAACTAAGCATATGTCCAGAATACATGCCGCTTTGTCTCTTCAGTCTAACCAGCTCTAAAATCCAACATGTTGGTAGCATGTTAAAGAAGTCAATATTAATTTATTTACATGTCTATTGATTTGTAGAGCATTAACACTTTGCATGTATCTGAGCGCTGTCAACCTTAGTTATATTGATTGATACACATACTCTGGTTTGAAGCATTTTTTAAAAGTCTAGCTACCCTAGTGAAAATATCAGTTGACTGGTTCTGAATGGTTTCTATTGGAACCGATTTTGCCAAATGTGTTTATGGACAGTAAATAAATACACGCTTTATTAACGCTTGCACCAAACAGCATGTAGCACTGCAGTGTTTATTTCACAGGTATCACATTTTAAACATCTTGCTGTTAACTCTTCAATGTACTCTGTACTGTTTTTTCCTCTTTGTCCTGCAACTTGCAACCTGCAACAAGCATTGGCATAGCCAATAGGTCTCGCCTTTGGGACCTTATAAGTGTTTAGCCATGCAACAGTTGATGTTGTTGCAGGAAGGATATTGTGCTGCATAACTAAATACTTATAAGGCCCCAAAGGCGAGACCTATTGGCTATGCCAATGCTTGTTTTTTCTGCTATAGTTTGTAAAAGTGTTGCCCCATATTCTTGATAATATAAGAGGGCATGAGTTACGTTTAGATAAAGTAGAAAAGAAGTGCTACAAGAAACACTCCCGCACTACATCATCTCAGGTCACAAGAACAATAACAAGTAAAAAACTGATAAAAACAAATGACTTTATATTACATAGAAATGTACGCTTCATCATTTTTTACTCTGGAAAGTTCAGTTGTAGTGCTTAGAGGTAGCTCACTGATCCGCTAACAGATCACGGACTCCTTTAAGAACATATAGGATAGTAGTTATATATACACTACTATTCCTATCAATTCTAAAGGGAGAACGAGAATAGGAACCACAACAGAGAAAAAGAGAAATACCAAAAAATCATTCAAAAATGTAGGGTTTATCAAAGGCATTCAGTAAGAAAGTGTCTATGCAAACAATCATTTTTTAAACTGCAATTTTGAAAAATATTCTCACTGTAAAAATATCTGATCAAGTAAGTTATAAAGGGCAGTAAGTTGTATTTCAGATGGTTTACTCCTGGCGGCGACAAATCTCCAATTCCTGTTGTGTGAAAATATGACACTCAACTACAATATAGAGAGTGACACTGATGCCACACAAAAAGGAAAAGGAAAATAAAGTCATGAACACAAAACAAGATCAATAACCAAATACTTTCCAGCGGTGAATATGTTCAGAGCTTCTTTTATCCGGGACTTCTAAATCTTTCAACTTTGCGCCGACGGGTCATAAACTCCTCTGAGATCATAATGACTGTGAATATTACAATCTACATACTCACACTATATGATCCCAAGGGGGAAACAGAGTAAGAACCAGAAGCTGCTGACGTTACATATAAATCTTTAGTCTTCGCGCCGACGGGTCATAAACTCCTCTGAGATCACAATGACTGTTAATATTTTAATATACATATTAACAGTATATGATCCCAAGGGGGAAACAGAGTAAAAACCAGAAGCTGCTGACGTTACATATAAATCTTTAGTCTTCGCGCCAACGGGTCATAAACTTCTCTGAGATCATAATGGGTGGTTATTATAATATACATAATCACTCTATATGATCCCAAAGAGGAAACAGAGTAAAAACCAGAAGCTGCTGACGTTAAATATAAATCTTTAGTCTTCGTGCCCACAGGTCACCAACAACTCTGAGGTCAAGTACAGTGTCAATACTATAATATACAAAGTCACAGTATATGATCTCAAAAGAGCCAGAAAAGGAACAATGTTTGCTGTATTCTGTCTGTTTCTGAAAACAAGCTGCTGACGTTACATATAAATGGCAAAAACAACCAATAACACTTTTTTCTAAATACAAATGTTTAAATATTGAGAAATAGCTACATATTATAAATATCTACTATGCCATAATCAAACAACTTACAACTCTGGAATATGTTTGGTTGCCGCAAAACAAGAATCCGACGCTAGGAAAGGGAACGTGCATCACAGAATGGACACGCGTAAATAACTCGCATAAACGAAACTAATTAAACAACGGGTGTGGTTTATATACTTTTTGGTTATTGAGTAGTCTATGGAAGGAAGATGCGGCTCCGCCCATTTAGATGTCATGTTTTACAGTTGACACGTGCTCACGTTTTCACTGTTTAACTTGTGCACGTGTTGGGAAAAGTTATAAAATGTGAAGCGGTAAAGGTTTCGATTTCGATCCTAACACGTATAAGGTCCTTAATATGTACATACGTTGGAGAGCTTAAAAACTGTTACCCGGCAAACCGTGTAATTTCCATTCGCATGACTACAAACATCTATTAATTGCCGTAATTCTAAATAGAAGATATAAAAAAAATTATCGTTCTGAATAGAAAAAAAAAATACATGTAATATTTCTCATCACTATGGTTTTAAATTTAAAAAATGCCAGCATTTGTAAAGCGTACAGCTTCCCCCGGAAACGTGTGCCGGCGCTCGGGGGCGTCAGGAACATTAAGCAAGGTGTTGCCCAGAGTGACATAGTGGTGGGCTAACGTGCCGCTGGAGCCGGGAATCGAACTGTGAACGCTGTTGTTCGAAGTCAGGTATCATAGCTGCCTCGTCACACATTTTCCACACTTAAATGTTAATTAGTGCTAATTAAGTTTTAAACATTGTTAAATTATAACTTATAACAGACTACTGTTACAGTTAGTTTTTCACTACAAAAAGTATGCACGTCTTTTTAAAATTTACTGAAAAACAATATAGGTTTCAGGGACATTGTAGTTACAAATTAGCATTTATAAAACCTTTCAAATTCACTAAAAAAACATAGGTTTTACACACGTTATAGTTAGCTGGACATTTTACTCGTACAAAACCATAGAAATTCCACCGTTATAGTTAGTTCAGCTAAGTATAACTCCCGCCCCCGCAATGCACTGCTCATGACGTCACATATTACATCATTCATGGCATGGTCAGTCACATCACTGATAACATCAATGATGACATCTCAAATCACATCACTGATGACATCACTGATGACATCACTGATGACATCATCCAGTGACTGTGTGTTTCTGTAAAGTTTAAATATGTTTTATATATATGGCAAGGTGTATTGAAGAATGAGTGGGGGTATAAGTGTCTGGATGGAGGATTTAGGAGGTGTGTGACTGATTGTATAAGTGACTGATTAAACGTGTCTTACTAAATGCATGGGTTAGTGACTAAACTGTGTGAATGTCTGTTTCAGTCTGTCTGTTGTTGTGTAAGCTGCTACATGGGTTGGTCAGTAGCTACATGAGTGTCTATATGGGTTATTGATTGTTTGATTGAGTATTTGTATGGGGGACTGAGTGTGTGTGTGGGTGGGTTGGAGGTGTGTGACTTCGTGCATAGATGTGTGAGTGGTTGATTCACTGGGTGTATGGGTTGAAGAGTGGATGTGGAAACAGCTGTATGGGTGGGTGAGTGTGTGTATGGGTGTGTTGGTGAGTGAATGGATGTCTCAGTGGTACATGTGTGAGTAACTACTTATGTAAAAGGCAGTATATGTGAGTGATGGTGTATATAAATAACTATATGTGAGAGTGAGTGATTGTGAGAGTGGCATGTATGGATGAGTCTGTACTTGTTTCAGTGATTTCATAAGAGAGTAAGTATGCGTTACTGTCTGTATGAATTAGTGAGGTGGTGTGTGTATAACTGTATAGGTGAGTAAATGGGAGTGTGATTGATTCTTTGCATGAGTGACTAGGTGTGTGAGTAACTCCATGGATGAGTGGCGGTGTGTGAGTGTCTGAATAGGTGTATGAGTGCATATGATAGTGTTGTATTGATGAGTGACTGCATGTATAAGTGATTGTATGGGTGAATGAGTGGATGTGTGTGCAGACCAAGGAATCAGTGAGTGAGTATGTAGTAACTGATATTGGTGTGTGGATGGTTTCGAAAATGTTAGTCTGTATTTTACAGTGGGTGTATTAAAGGTTATATTAGGGTGTGATGAGGTGCATCAGATTATCACGTGGATGAGGTCATCAGTGATGTGATTTGAGATGTCATCAGTGATGTTATCAGTGATGTGACTGACCATGCCATGAATGATGTAATATGTGACGTCATGAGCAGTGCATTGCGGGGGCGCGAGTTATACTTAGCTGAACTAACTAGAACGGTGGAATTTCTATGGTTTTGTACGAGTGAAATGTCCAGCTAACTATAACGTCCCTGAAACCTATGGTTTTTTCAGTGAATATATATATATATATATATATATACATATATGCTCCAAGGGTTGCCCAGCTGGCAGGGACGCACTCCGGAACCAGTAATGCCATACAGACTTCGCAGCCCATGAATTGCAGCCTGACTCATTTCAAACAATCCTCCTCAGAGGCCGTTCTCATGTGTTCATTGGCTCAGGCGCCACACCTTTATTTCAAATTTGCTGCCTTCTGATAGGCTCCCGCTCCACTGAGCAATTCAGCAGTCTCCCACAGATTTGTGATACTTGTAGTGTGGCGCTAATTTTCCCTGGATGGGTGCCAAGTTCACACGATCACTGATTCACAACCTGTATGGGTTCCATGCGCTTTGAAGTCTCTCATTCCGGCACTGCTTCCTTTGTTGCAGACTGGACACAATTTCTAGCCCACCGACCCGCTTACACTCTCGCGGTGGTGCGTCCCCCGCGGCAGGGCCTGCCGCGTGTAAATGAAAGCTCCAAGGGTTGCCCAGCTTGTAGGGACGCACTCCGGAACCAGTAATGCCATACAGACTTCGCAGCCCATGAATTGCAGCCTGACACATTTCAAACAATCTTCCTCAGAGGCCGTTCTCATGTGTTCAATGGCTCAGGCGCCACACCTTTATTTCAAATTTGCTGCCTTCTGATAGGCTCCCGCTTCAATGAGCAATTCAGCAGTCTCCCACAGAGTTGTGGTACTTGTAGTGTGGTGCTAATTTTCCCTGGATGGGTGCCAAGTTCACACGATCACTGATTCATACCCTGTATGGGTTCCATCCGCTTTGAAGTCTCTCATTCCGGCACTGCTTCCTTCGTTGCGGACTGGACACAATTTCCAGCCCACCGACCCGCTTACACTCTCGCGGTGGTGCGTCACCCGCAGCAGGGCCTCTCGCGTGTAAATGTAAGCTCCAAGGGTTGCCCAGCTGGCAGGGACGCACTCCAGAACCAGTAATGGCATACAGACTTCGCAGCCCATGAATTGCAGCCTGGCGCATTTCAAACAATCTTCCTCAGAGGCCGTTCTCATGTGTTCATTGGCTCAGGCGCCACACCTTTATTTAAAATGTGCTGCCTTCTGATAGGCTCCCGCTCCAATGAGCAATTCAGCAGTCTCCCACAGAATTGTGGTACTTGTAGTGTGGCTCTAATTTTCCCTGGATGGGTGCCAAGTTCACACGATCCCTGATTCATACCCTGTATGGGTTCCATGCGCTTTGAAGTCTCTCATTCCGGCACTGCTTCCTTCGTTGCAGACTGGACACAATTTCCAGCCCACCGACCTGCTTACAGTCTCGCAGTGGTGCTCCCCCAAGCCCCGGGGAACTAAAAATTGAAATTCGGGGGTCCGTTATGGACCCCCAAGTCCCGGGGACCACCACCTCCCTGGGACTTTAGAAATGTAGGAAGGGGGGCTGCGCGGCCCCCCTCCAGGAGCCCTTGATGGCCCTGGGGACCGCCACCCCCCAGGGCCGGCTCCTGCAATGTCCCGGGGTGCCCACCCCCGGGACATTGCTGTTTGCTATGACAGGGGGGGAGCACGGCTTCCGCCCTGTCATAGCAAACGCTGCTTTGCTCGATTGAAGCGAGAGCAGGAAACCTGCTCTCGCTTCAATGAAGCAAAGCAGGATTGCTTTTGGGCAAGGGGAGCTGCATGTCAGCAGCTCCCCTTGCTCAAAAGCAATGCCGGCTCCCGCAGGAGGCGGGGAGCCGGTGGGACTGTGGGGGCATTGGGGCTCCCCCCACGGTCTCCAACTGTGAGGCCGTGCCCCGGGGGATGGGGTCCCCGGGGCCAAAAGTGGTCCGGGAGGGGGGCCGTGCGGTCCCCCTCCCTTTAAAAACAAATATATATATATAGAATTGGGCATGCCCCGGGGATGGGGTCCCCGGGGCGAATTTTAATTAATGGAAGTGGACGGTTTTAATTTTGCCAAAGTTTGGAGTCGAGACCCTAGCGCGGCGCTCAGCGCGGCCCCTATTGTGAACGCGATGGGTGTGCGGCTCCCAGCGCGGCCCCTAGTGTGTACGCGATGGGTCCGCGGCTCCTAGCGCGGCTCCCTGGTGTGAACGCGATGGGTGCGCGGCCCCTAGTGTGAACGCGATGGGTGCACGGTTCCCAGCGCGGCCCCCTGGTGTGAACACGATGGGTGCACGGCTCCCAGTGCGGCCCCCTGGTGTGAACGCAATGGGTGCGTGGCTCCCAGCGTGGCCCCTAGTGTGAACGCGATGGGTGCGTGGCTCCCAGCGCAGCCCCCTGGCGTGAACGTGATGAGCGCACGGCTCCTTCAGTCGCGCACGGTGCGCGATTACAAGCAAAAATAATTAAGATTTTTTTATATAAACCTAGGTTATATGTTGGGTTATTGGGTGGCTCTAAAAAGAGCCCTTGTTTTCATTGGGAGATTGTTGTAGCTACATGTAGAGCTTCAGGTTGTTGAGAAACACTCTGTTGCCTTGATCAGTGAAGTGTACTCCATCACTTCTGTAGATGCCATCCATATGGAAACGTAGATTGTTGTTATAGATGGAGCCCATCCTATGGTCTCTGAGGTAAGCAGAAACAGCTTTATTGACATTTTTTCTAGCTTTCTTAATCTGAGGACAAAATCGATTGGACCACTTCCATTTCTGTCTTTGGCATATGTTAGAGTATACAAAGACAGTTTGGGGGAAAAGCAACATCAATTCTGCAAAGGTGTCCTTCATTAGCATTTCCAGACCTACCCCAGTCAATGTGCCTAGTTCATTGCCACCACAGTGCACAATCATGAGGTCGGGGGGTTGGAGGTGCAAAAAGGTTGTAACCAAAGGCATTAATTGATGCCACTTTAATCCTCTCTGTCCAATCCATTTAATGTCTACATTTTGCAAAGCTAGGACTTTGTCAATACCTCTGCGTTCAGCATACCTTTTGCACCAGAAAACATAGCTGTGCCCAACAATCCACACAGAAAGCATCTTGAAGGGATGTCTGTAAGTAATCAAAAGATGTCTGTAGCTGAGGTAGTCAGTTGGTAGAATGAGAGGTATGTAAAATGGTGGATATGATGCTGTTTTTAAGAAAGTAGAGAATTGATTGGCTGTTTAAGAACATTGTACATTCAAAAATAGGGTGCATTTTACTTTGTTTAAAAAGCATGTTTCTTATTGGTTAGTAAAAAATGTTTGAAAGGAACAGTAGAAAGGATGAGGTCATGTTTTGCAAAGCCAATCACACCTGCTGTTTGCATTTGCAACATTGTGTGGTGAACTTGAAAATATGGTGAACTTGTGACCTGTCAGTTAAGTTGAATGTTCCATGAACTGTTACTATGGAAACTGGCATTAAGCAGAATGGGTGAAGAAGTCAGTTGCTAAAGGTTATTATGTGTAACCAATGGAAATGTGTTTTACAATTTGAAAAACTCTGGGAAGCAATGTTATTTGTTGCTTATGTGTATATGTATGGAGAAAGAGAGGGAAACCTTGCCATTACTGGTTTTACCTTGCTGAGTTTGGTGCATTATATTGATTGTGTGTAAAAGAAAATCCTGTCAGAGTTTGTGAGATTTTTCCTTCAACACATTTATTTGCAAGGTGAGTTATAAATTTGTGAGGTTTATTTAAAAAAAATTGACATTATTCTAAAACTGTGTTGTTTGAAATATATTATTAAATGTAGAGATGTATATTGGAGTTTGTTTCATTGTACTTAAATGTTGTTTAAAAAAGAGTCTGTACATTAATATGTGTATTTTTTAAGATGATTACTGATGTTATTAATTAAGCTTGTTTTTTAAGTGTGTACAAAAGTATAGTTGAATGATGCTCCATATTTTTAGATAGTTGGTTGATGATGCAGTACAAATGTGTAGTTTGAAAGATGTTCATATAAGGTGTAGTTTATTAGGCTTCATTTTTTGTTGTCTCTACAAAGGTATAGTTGAATGATACTGCATAATTATAGATAGTTTGGTAAAGATGCAGCACAACTGTGCTGTTTGAAAGATGATCATATAAGGTGTCAATAATTAGGTTTCTTTTATTAGTTTGTACAAAGGTAAAGTTAAATGATGCCACATATTTTAAGATAGAATGGTGAAATAAGGTGCTGTTAATTAGGCTTCTTTTTGTAGTTTGAACAAAGGTATAGTTGAATGATGCCACATAATTTTAGATACAAAGGTGAAGATGTAGAATAAAAGTGTGGTTTTAAAAATGCTCATAAAAGGTGTTGTTAATTAGCCTTCTTTCTTAAGTCTGTTGAGAGGTATAGTTTAATGATGTCGCATATTTGTAGATAGAATGGTCAAGATGTAGCTCAAAAGTAAACCACCACATATTACCCTTGCAGGCATGTTGTACTTATCTACTTAACTAGATAATATGTAATGACTCATCTATGTGTTCATATTGTATTTATACAGTTGTATGTATGCTTAGTGAACTATTGAGAGGTGCCTGACCGATTACAGGAGTGCAAAGGTAGTGACTAGGTGATTTTAAAACTACATGAGTAATGATTGACTGATTCCATATTCTGCAATCACCCAGTTAGTATCCAAGCACTCATGAAATCACTCCGCCACTACCCAAACACTTATGAAATCACCCAGGCACTACCCATGCACTCTCCCAATCAGCCAAGCACTACCCATGTACTCATGCAATAAACCAAGCACTTATAAATTCGCCATGCAATCTCCTTGCAATACTCTAATCATCCAGTCACTACCCATGTACTCATGCAATGACCCAGGCACTAACTCATGCTCTGCTACAATCCCCTGTGCACTACCCAGTCCTCTAACCACCTACACACTACTCATTCATTCCTCCAATTACCCAGGTAGAACCCATGCAGTCCAACAATCACCCTGTCACTACCCATGCACTGCTGTAATCACCCAGCTAGCACCATGTTGTTATCCAATCACTCCGCCAATACCCAAGCACTTATAAATTTGCCATGCACTCTCCTTGCAGTACTCTAATCATCCAGTCAGTACCCATGTACTCATGCAATGACCCAGGCACTAACTCATGCTCTGCTACAATCCACTGACCACTACCCATGCAGTCCTCGAACCACCTACACACTACTCATTCATTCCTCCAATTACCCAGGTAGAACCCATGCAGTCCAACAATCACCCTGTCACTACCCATGCACTGCTGTAATCACCCAGCCAGCACCATGTTCTTATCCAATCTCTCCGCCAATACCCAAGCACTTATAAGTTCGCCATGCACTCTCCTTGCAGTACTCTAATCATGCAGTACACTAACACATGCAGTGCTACAATCACCTGTGCACTACCCATGCAGTTCTCTAACCACCTAGACACTGCTCATTCGCACCTTCATTTACTCAGGTAGTACCCATGCAGTCCAGCAATCACCCTGTCACTACCCATGCACTCCTTCAATCACCCAGCCAGCACCATGTACTTATCCAATCACTCCGCCAATACCCAAGCACTTATAAATTCGCCATGCACTCTCCTTGCGGTACTCTAATCATCCAGTCACTACCCATGTACTCATGCAATGACCCAGGCACTAACACATGCAGTGCTACAATCACCTGTGCACTACCAATGCAGTCCTCTAACCACCTAGACACTGCTCATTAGCACCTTCATTTACTCAGGCAGTACCCATGCAGTCGAGCAATCACCCTGTCACTACCCATGCACTCCTCCAATCACCCAGCCAGCACTATGTACTTATCCAATCACTCCGCCAAAACCCAAGCACTTATACATTCGCCATGCACTCTCCTTGCAGTACTCTAATCATCCAGTCAGTACCCATGTACTCATGCAATGACCCAGGCACTAACTCATGCTCTGCTACAATCCACTGACCACTACCCATGCAGTCCTCGAACCACCTACACACTACTCATTCATTCCTCCAATTACCCAGGTAGAACCCATGCAGTCCAACAATCACCCTGTCACTACCCATGCACTGCTGTAATCACCCAGCCAGCACCATGTTCTTATCCAATATCTCCGCCAATACCCAAGCACTTATAAATTTGCCATGCACTCTCCTTGCAGTACTCTAATCATGCAGTACACTAACACATGCAGTGCTACAATCACCTGTGCACTACCCATGCAGTTCTCTAACCACCTAGACACTGCTCATTCGCACCTTCATTTACTCAGGTAGTACCCATGCAGTCCAGCAATCACCCTGTCACTACCCATGCACTCCTTCAATCACCCAGCCAGCACCATGTACTTATCCAATCACTCCGCCAATACCCAAGCACTTATAAATTCGCCATGCACTCTCCTTGCAGTACTCTAATCATCCAGTCACTACCCATGTACTCATGCAATGACCCAGGCACTAACACATGCAGTGCTACAATCACCTGTGCACTACCAATGCAGTCCTCTAACCACCTAGACACTGCTCATTAGCACCTTCATTTACTCAGGCAGTACCCATGCAGTCGAGCAATCACCCTGTCACTACCCATGCACTCCTCCAATCACCCAGCCAGCACTATGTACTTATCCAATCACTCCGCCAAAACCCAAGCACTTATACATTCGCCATGCACTCTCCTTGCAGTACTCTAATCATCCAGTCACTACCCATGTACTCATGCAATGACCCAGGCACTAACACATGCAGTAGTACAATCACCTGTGCACTACCCATGCAGTCCTCTAACCACCTAGACACTATTCATTTACACCTTTAATTACCCATGTAGTACCCATGCAGTTCAGCAATCACCCTGTCACTCCCCATGCACTCCTCCAATCACCCAGCCAGAACTAGGTACTTATCCAATCACTGCGCCAATACCCAAGCAGTTATAAATTCACCATGTACTCTCCTTGCAGTACTCTAACCATCCAGTCAGTACCCATGTACTCATGCAATGACCCAGGCACTAACAAATGCACTGCTACAATCCCCTGTGTACTACCCATGCAGTCCTATAACCACCTACACACTACTCGTTTGCACCTTCTATTACCCAGGTAGTACCCATGCATTCCAGCAATCACCCTGTCACTACCCATGTACTGCTCCAGACACCCAGCCAGGACCATGTACTTATCCAATCACTGCGCCAATACCCAAGCAGTTATAAATTCACCATGCATTCTCCTTGCAGTACTCTAATCATCCAGTCAGTACCCATGTACTCATGCAATGACCCAGGCACTAACTCATGCTCAGCTACAATCCCCTGACCACTACCCATGCAGTCCTCTAACCACCTACACACTACTCATTCATTCCTCCAATTACCCAGGTAGAACCCATGCAGTCCAACAATCACCCTGTCACTACCCATGCACTGCTGTAATCACCCAGCCAGCATCATGGTGTTATCCAATCACTCCCCCACTACTCAAGCACTTATAAATTCGCCATGCACTCTCCTTGCAGTACTCTAATCATCCAGTCATTACCCATGTACTCATGCAATGACCCAGGCACTAAATCATGCTCTGCTACAATCCCCTGTCCACTACCCATGCAGTCCTCTAACCACCTACACACTACTCATTCATTCCTCCAATTACCCAGGTAGAACCCATGCAGTCCAACAATCACCCTGTCACTACCCATGCACTGCTGTATTCACCCAGCCAGCACCATGTTCTTATCCAATCACTCCGCCAATACCCAAGCACTTATAAATTCGCCATGCACTCTCCTTGCAGTACTCTAATCATCCAGTCACTACCCATGTACTCATGCAATGACCCAGGCACTAACACATGCAGTGCTACAATCATCTGTGCACTACTCATGCAGTCCTCTAACCACCTAGACACTGCTCATTAGCACCTTCATTTACTCAGGTAGTACCCATGCAGTCCAGCAATCACCCTGTCACTACCCATGCTCTGCTGTAATCATCCAGCCAGCACCATGTTCTTATCCAATGACTCCGCCAATACCCAATCACTTATAAATTTGCCATGCACTCTCCTTGCAGTACTCTAATCATCCAGTCACTACCCATGTAGTCATGCAATGACCCAGACACTAACACATGCACTGCTACAATTACCTGTGCACTTCCCATACAATCCTCTAACCGCCTAGACACTGCTCATTCACACCTTCAATTACCCAGGTAGTACCCATGCAGTCCAGCAATCACCCTGTTACTACCCATGCACTGCTCCAAACACCCAGCCAGGACCATGTACTTATCCAATCACTCCGCCAAAACCCAAGCACTTATAAATTCACCATGCACTCTCCTTGCAGTACTCTAATCATCCAGTCAGTACCCATGTACTCATGCAATGATCCAGGCACTAACACATGCACTGCTACAATCCCCTGTGCACTACCCATGCAGTCCTATAACCACATACACACTACTAGTTTGTACCTTGTATTACCCAGGTAGTACCCATGCAGTCCAGCAATCACCCTGTCACTCCCCATGCACTCCTCCAATCACCCAGCCAGTACTAGGTACTTATCCAATCACTGCGCCAATACCCAAGCAGTTATAAATTCACCATGCACTCTCCTTGCAGTACTCTAATCATCCAGTCAGTACCCATTTACTCATGAAATGACCCAGGCACTAACCATGCACTGCTACAATCACCTGTGCACTTCCCATACAATCCTCTTACCGCCTAGACACTGCTCATTCACTCCTTGAATTACCCATGTAGTTTCCATGCAGTCCAGCAATCCCCCTGTCACTACCCATTCACTCCTCCAATCACCCATCCAGCACCATGTACTTATCCAATCACTCTGCCAAAACCCAAGCACTTATAAATTCTCCATGCACTCTCCTTGAGTACTCTAATCATCCAGTCACTACCCATGTACTCATGCAATCACCCAGGCACTAACACATGCAGTGCTACAATCCCCTGTGTACTACCCATGCAGTCCTCTAACCACCTAAACACTACTCATTCACTCCTCCAATTACCCAGGTAGTACCCATGTAGTGCAGCAAACCCCATGTGATTTCAAAAGAAAGCATTTCATTGGTTTTTATGTTGAACATGTTTCTTTACTAGTAGAATAGTATATTTCTATATAGTTCTATTAATAATATTAAATTTATTTTACATTTTTTTCAGATATTCTTCATCATCATTAAGAAAAACTTACCATGACAAAAAAACAGAAAAGAGAAAACAAGAAAAGAAACAATACTATTTAAAGAAAAGACAACAGCAAGAATTAGATGAACTACAACATGTGGGAAAAAGAAAAAGTCTTGCGGTAAGAGAACAAAAGAATTTATTAAAAGACTTTCAAGGACTAGAAAGGGTTTTGACAATGTAGAAAATAGAAAGAATACCTCTACAACAAAGAAGAATGAAATGAAAAAGGACAAATTAATGGCAAATCACGTTCTGAAAAAACAATCTATGCTAAAAGAAGGATGAATCAATTTTGTGAAATAAGGAAACGTATGTTTCAAAGTAGAGTAGTACAAAATGTATTAAAAGATGGCAAGAAATATAAAAGATCAGCATTTTATAAAAAGAAAAAACAGATTGAAACTATTGTTAAAAAGGCTTTTGAATTAAAAAGAAAATTGTTCATTTTAGTTTTAAAGAGAATGCGATCATTAGATAAACCAATGCATTTTATGAAGGACAAAAGTAAAAAGAAGAGACTAATTAACAGAACTAACATTTGTGATATTTTTTGGGGTGAATGGAAGCACACTTCAAGTTCAGAGCCTTTTTTAATGAAGAGAGCTATTTTCAAAGCAATACATTAGTTCACGCAGTTGATACCAATGGTCGTGCTTATGAAGTGAAGAACGGTTGTGCAATTGAAAAAGAAAAGATGATTCCTAGAAATGTAGAAGAAGTGATAGCTGATGAAGTTCTAGGGAGACGTACTAAAGCCCCAGTGTATACTTGGGATTGTAGTAGTATTTGTAGTATACGACATTAGTCTATTGATATTTTACGAAATTTCTTATCTTACGAGCGTATAGTAAAAAAAGTGTTAAACAAAGGATTAAGATGCTGCAAGGACTAGATCCTTGCCAAGTAATAAAAAATACTGGTTTGCAAGGTCATTCTCTGGCTTGTCTTTCTAGAAAAGTGTGTAAAAGTGTTTTTCATCATTTGAGAATGTTATCAGTACATCACTCTCAAATGCGGAAGTTAGTAAGAAGATTGTACTATGTAAAAAGTCCTGCAATAATTTTAAGTGACTTAAACAGTGCTCTTTTGCATGGGTCAGTATCAAATGTAACAAACGTTTGTGATGAAATAGAGTTTCGTTACTTTGGTCCTGAACAAGAGTGTAGAGAAAGTGAGAGTTTGATAGGTGTAGGTGTTGAAGAAGACGTGGAAGATGGTAGTACTGAGAAGTTTGAAGAAGAAATTACGAAGTTTAAGGTAATTTGTTGTGAAAGACCAAACTTTGTTTGTATTTGTTGTCGACGAACTCACTATAGAAATCAAACTAGGAATGTTGATCTGTATTTAAAAAGTGAAAAAGAAAACAATGATAAGTGGAAGGAATTTGGAGCTTATTTGTTGGTAGAAGATTGCTTTGATTTGGTTAGTGATCAACGTATTTGTAAATATTGTTATACCAAATTAGAGGACAACAAAATGCCAGCTAGAGCTGTACATAATATCCTAGAGTTGGTAGGTATTCCTCCAGAACTGGTAGATTTAAATACTTATGAGTTCATTCTGATTCAATCTGTGCACCCGTTTCAGGCTATTGTTCGTATGGAGCCTAAAACAAGTAAGTTGCCTCCCACAGATTTACAAAGAGGATTAAAAGGAAGAGTTGTGCATTTACCTTTAGATTCAAAGAAAAATATTGAAACTATTGGTGTAGAGAAAGAGGAAACTGAACCTGATTTCGACAATGTATTCCATATATATTTCATCTTTTGTTTGAAAGTGACTTGTCTGGACTTTCATATGCAGTCAACCACATATTAAAAACAGGAGTTCATCTTCAACATGTTTCTGCAAAGGAATTCATGGACAAAGTACAACAGAGAGACGATCATTTAGAATCTCAATTGATTAATTTGATGGCGTGTCAACGTGGTACTAATGAGTATTGGTATCGTCGTCATGGAGAACTTAAATGTATGTTAAGGAACTTAGGAACCCCTACGTGGTTTGTTACGCTAAGCTGTGCTGAATACGCATGAGGCGATTTACTTGAATTTCTTCGAGAAGCAAATTCAAATATTAAAAACATTGAATTCAAGACACCTGGAGAATTGTGTTCCTTGGATCCTGTAAATGTGTGCAGATATTTTAATCATAGGTTTCAAGCTATGATGTCTTTTATCTGCAATAAAAACAACCCACCTCTTGGAGAAGTTATTGATTTCTTTTGGAGAAAGGAGTACCAAGCTAGAGGTGCTCCTCATATACATATGCTTTTATGGATCAAGGATGCACCTAAGTTTGGAACTGATTCGGATGAGACTGTTTTATCTTTTATTGAAGACTATGTTACATGTGCTATACCAAAAACAAGAGAAGAAAATACCTTAAGACAACAAGTTTTACGGTTTCAAACTCATCGGAGGAGGCATCGCCTGCATCTACCGATCCTCCCTCCTTGTCACGGAACTCGTGGCGGACACCACTGACTCCTGCGAATACCTCGCACTCTCCATTTGCAGCAACTCATTACATCTTTGCAACTTGCACATCTTTTACCACCCCCAGGTTCGAACGACTCTTTCACCGTTCACCTCTTGGAAATCATCACAACTAAGATTTCCTCCAATGCCAAAGAGATTTTCCTTGGTGATTTCAACCTGCACTGGAATGACCCTAAAGATCCCTACGTCAACGCCATCAAAGACCTCCTAACCGATCAAGCCCTGACTCAAGCCTGCTCTCTGCCAACTCACTCAAAAGGGGCCACCCTTGACTGGATCATTTCTAAGGAATCCTCAGTCAAGCTTATCTCCTTAGACCCATGTGACTGGTCTGACCACCACACCATCTCCTTCGTTGTACCTGGGACCCTCAAGACAAAGACACCGCAACCGGTGATTCCCAAACGCTGGGTCAGAGACACTAAGAACCTTGACCTTATGAAACTGGAGGCTCGCTGCAAATCTGACCTCCCCCCCCCCTCGCACATAACTACGGTCAGTGACCTCAACGCTCATTACTCGGCGTCTATATCAAACATTCTGGACGACCTTGCCCCACTAAAACTAAAAAGAACACAAATCAAAGACAGAAACCCTTGGTTCTCTGGTTCCCTCAACTTGGAGAGGAGATCCCTACGGCAATCTGAAAGAATCTGGAGACAGCACCCCTCTGCTACGCATCTAAAACTTCTCCGCCAGGCGAGAAACTCCTACAACAAACATATCCTCAATTCAAAAAGAATACTTCAGATCGGAATTGGGGAATGCCAAGAATAGACCCCGCAAGCTCTTTGAACTGGTCAAACACCAATCAAATAAACTGGCTAAAACACCGAAAGAATCTCCCAAGTCTCTAATATCGTCTGAAGAATTCTCCTCCTTCACTGATAAAATCACGGCATTAGGAATTGAACTCAATACCTCCACTCACTCTCAACCCCTTCCGGACCTGCCCCCCTTTCCCGCACTACCTCCACTGACCTCACCTAAAAACCAAGCACGCTGGACCGACTTCGAATACTATGACGAAGACTCCATCTCTAAAATCCTCTCTACCTTAAACCCAAACAACCACTTTAATGACCCGCTACCATCCAAATGCCTCGCGGCTGCCTCCCAATCCATTGTCCCTTGCTGGACTACAATAATCAACGCCTCTCTCCAACAGGGATCGATTCCGGACCCCTTGAAAGCCGGCCAAGTCCTTCCTATTTTAAAAAAACCATCGCTGGATCCAGCCTCCCCCGACAATTTCAGACCTATCTCCAATATCCCTCTGCTAGCCAAAGTATTAGAGAAGTGTGTACAACAGCAACTAAGTCAGCACATCAACAACTTCCACCTACTTGATGACTTCCAATCTGGATTCAGAAACCACTATGCTCCACATCGTGGACGACGCTCTCCAAGCCCTAGACCAAGGCAAAACCTGCCTTCTAATCCTCTTAGACCTATCCTCCGCCTTCGATACCGTGAACCATGCAAAACTACTCGAACGCCTTAAACTCAGGATGGGTTTTGGATGGCGTTGTCCTAGAATGGTTCAGGTCCTTCCTCCACAACCGATCTCAGAGATTCCTCATTAACGGCAACCTATCAGCTCCCACCCCGGTCACTGTTGGAGTCCCCCAAGGTTCAACCCTGTCCCCCACCCTCTTTAATCTTTACTTAGAGCCACTCACCGAAGTTCTTCGTACTGGCAACATCTCCTACCATATGTACGCGGACGACACCCAAATATACATCAATATTTCATCACTCGAGGAGATCCTCTCCCTGAACGAGACCCTGAAACTGACTGTCCAATGGCTAGCCGCTAACCAACTCAAACTCAACGCAAAGAAAACTGAATTTCTCCTAATCTCCCCTTCAAAAGCCAACCCGGAGATTCAGTTGTGGATCAAGGCCATCACAGCCTTAAACTGCCCGCCGACCATTGTGGACTCTGCCAAATCTCTGGGCATAATCCTCGACTGTAACCTGAACATGCGAGACCACATTAACTCGATGGCTAAATCAGCCAGATTCCACCTGAACTACCTGTGGAAGCTGAAACCTTTCATCGATGCTCCTGACCTAAAAATGGCAGTCCAAGCACTAGTCATCTCTAGACTGGAATATGGATGTTCCACCCTCACGGGATTACCCAAGATCTCCTTGGCACCTCTAAAAGCCTGCCTCAACGCGGCCGCCAGACTACTCACCGGCACCAGGAAATTCGACCACATCTCTCCACATATGAAAGCGCTGAACTGGCTCCCTCTAGAGGCCAGAATACAGCTGAAACTGGCATGCATCACACACAAGGCTCTACACGCAAACTCCCCTACTTACCTGGCACAGAAACTAGTGGTATCTGGAGGAAGCAGGAACTCCCGGTCCGCTAGAAACCTCTTGCTCCAACCTGCCCGTTTTCAGAAAAAAGAACCTACAATAGGGCTTTCTCCGGAGCAGCACCAAGAATTTGGAACTCTTTCCCCCCGCCATCAGAAGAATCCCTTCTCTAGCACGTTTCAAGAAGGAGGCCAAAACTTTCCTCATGGGTAAATTCCTCATCTAAGGCCGCCCTCAACCACCAAAATGTGCCCGACGAATCTAAGACTATTGCTTCTACCTCAGACCACCAAGTCACCCCGCCGAGAAAATGTGGGGCTCTTGTTTTTACTGATTCTAACCATAACTGTAACCATAAACTTGTATCCCCTTTTCCCCCATGTTCCCAGCACCCCCGCCCCTCGCCAGCCGTTTTGTATATTTTTGTATACTTCTGTACTTTAGACTTTTTGTTTGTTCACCCCTGTATACCGTGTAAAGCGCTCTGATACCCTCACAAGTCAAGTTCGCGCTCTATAAAACACTAAAAATAAAAATAAAAATAAAAAATAAAATCGATGTGGCAAATACTGTCGACGGAAATACAAGTCAAAGGAAAAGTTTTATACAAAATGTCGTTTTGGATTTCCATGTCCAGTAATATCCAAAGGAAGAGTCAACAGTTTCATGTCAGCAGTGAGGCATACTATCACTAGAAAATCTCCAAAAAATACTTACAATTTAAAAAGAAGTGAACAATCAAAGTATATTAATGATTATAATCCAGTGATTTTGTCGATGTGGAATGCAAATATGGATATCCAGTATGTCGCAGATAATTCCATTGCTGTTGCTCGGTATGTTACGTCATACATAACAAAATCTGAAAAGACAGAGTTCAAAGAAATGTGGGAAGAAATTTCCCAAGAGAAGACTCTTAGCAAGAAATTGTACAGCTTTAGTTTGAAGATGCTGTCCCATCGAGAGATTGGATCCTACGAATGTTCGGATCGGTTGACCTCTGCAAGTTTATATTCAAAGTCAAGAGGAATCATTTGGGTTAGTCTAGGTCTTGCTGCAACACGAAATCGAGTACTTAAATCTATACAAGAAATCGAATATTTAGCATTAAATGAACCGGAAAGCACAGATATTGTTAAAACAAACATGTTGGATACATACTATCCTAAAAGAAGTCCCTATCTTGAAAACATATGTCTCTATGAAGTACTGCAATATTACAGCTTTAAGAGAAATATTACAGAGAACATAAATGAAGAAAAATATGCAGTGATTGGTTCTGATGGATGTTTGGTGAAACATAGTAAAGGAGATCTCATTAATCACAGGAAACTGAGTTGTGATACTCCAGATAAAAGGGAATTTTACTATTTAGCACTTCTGCAACTGTTCAAGCCTTGGCGTACTGAAATGAAATTACTTGGTGATTTTATGTGCTATGAAGATTCTTTTAATGCATGTAAAGATAGCATTGAATGCACAGTTTTTCCAAATCTCCAAATGTTGAATGAAGAAATTGAACAAGAAGCTAGTATTGCAGCTGAGATTGCTAGAGACAGTTCTCAAGATAATCAAAGTTCTGCTCCACTGAGTCAAGATCCACTAGGACAACCAATTCTTGAAAATGAAGCTGCAGTCGCCATGAGTGAAGTGGAAACAGCAACGCATCAAGCTCAACACGATATTATGGACTTAGGAAACTTGGAAGAACAACTAAATATTGAACAGAAAGAAATATATCAGCAAGTTACACAACAGATCGACCATGGTTTACTTCATGAGAATAAAGAATGCAACTGCACATCTTTTAAACCTATTCAAATGTATATCAGTGGTCAAGCTGGTACAGGAAAAAGTTTCTTAATTAAAGTTTTGACCAGTTATTTACAGAAAACCACTGAATCACATTTATCTTGTGTTGTAACCGCTCCAACTGGGTTACCAGCACACAATATTAAAGGGATTACATTACATCGTTTACTAATGCTACCTGTTGAACATGAAAACAAGTTGGAATATCACAAGCTTTCTGGAGAAGCTTGTTTGGAAGTTTCAAGAGTACTAAAGAAAAAAACTTCTGATCATTGATGAGGTGAGCATGGTCTCAAACTTAATGCTTGCCTTTGTACATTTAAGAATGCAGCAAATTTTAAAAACAGAATATGATGTGTTATTTGGAGGAAAACATGTGATGATTTTCGGCGATCTACTGCAACTTACTCTTGTAAAAGGGCAACCAATTTTTAAAAACTTGTGCATGAAGACACCAGAAAATCTTTGGGAAGTATTGGAAATGTCAACATTTGGTCATATTTTGAATACAAAGAACTTATTAAAAATATGCGACAGGCAAGTGATTAAGATTATGGAAGCATTCTCCAAGATATAAGAATTGGTGTATTGACAGAACATGGTAAAGAAGCTTTTCAAAGTCGGCTACTTACAAACTTGTTTCCAAATGAAAATGTTGCTCCGGAAATAATATACAAAAAAATTGGAGAAAAGAAATCTATAATCTGCCTAATGCCAACACTGCGAGAGTGTTCTACATTCAATGAAGAACTTTTAAAGCTGGAAAAACAACAAATAATAAAAATGGAAGCCATTGATAAAATAGAGCACGAAGGAATTACTATTATTTTGATAGAAAAATTAAAAACAAAATTGGATTCTTTGGAAAAATCTATATCTAAGACTGCTGGTTTAGAAAAGAATTTATATGTATGTGAAAACTGTCGGGTAATTTTATGGCATAATTTGCATGTGGAAAAAGGTTTAGTAAATGGAGCAATGGGAAAAGTTGTTGATTTTGTTAATTATCAAAATAGAGATGGAATTGAATTTTTGAATTAAATTTGATCTGATTGAAGATGTAAAACCGATTGGACGTTGTTCTGTTCATTTTTTGCTTGTTAAAGACTTGTATATTCATAGAAAACAGTTTCCTCTTTCTTTAGCATATGCGGTAACCATTCATAAATCTCAAGGTTTAACGGTAGACAGTGCTTTGGTAAACATTGGTAGTACTGTTTAAAGAGGGAATGGCATATGTTGCATTGTCCCGAGTCAGAACTTTATCTGGATTGTATTTGATTGATTTTGATGAGAGAAAGATTAGTGCAGATGCAAATTGTGTAAGAGAGTATAATCGGTTAAGAAGACTATATGCTCCCAACTTAGGTGAATATCCTGCATATCAAAAGCGTGTAGTATGTCGAAAACGAACATACGAGAAACTCTGTAGTGAGGTTGGAAATAAGAAAAAAAATCAAGAGAATGTTGAGGTTACAAACAAAAAAGAAATGGACAGTGGTGAAGATATTGTAGGATATCAGTTAGAAAATAGTTCAGGTATCAACTGCTATGCTAATGTAGTTGTGAACGTCGTATTTTTCTAGAAAATCTCCAAAAACAAATTATGGAGAATCGAGAAAAAAAATGTGTTCTTTGTTGCATTCTATTTTTGAAAACTTGACAACTGATAAAACTAAAATCCAAAGTGTTTCTGGCATTCGGAATCTTCTGGATATATGTTCTGGTTTTTCACAATTTACACTTAAGTACAGCAAGATGCTCAAGAATTTCTTATGTTTATGCTTGCAGTATTGGAAGATGAAGGAATACAAATTGAAAATTTGTTTGGACTTCGTTTACAGATGGGATCATGAATGTGAAGATTGTACATTTACTTCTACCACTAAAATAGACACTGAAAGATTAATATATTTGACAATACCAGATTGTAAAACAGTGTCTTTTAACAAATTAGTAAAATCAGCTAATCAAAATATGGAATGTAGTCACTGCAAATCTGAAATGTTATCAACATTATTTATAGAAAGATTTGGACAATATGTAATTTTAATGATACAACGTTGTAGAGCACATGGAAGAAAATTAAAAACTAAAATTAAAATTTTTGTGGTAAGTCATCTGTCAATTTCAGGAAGAACTTTCAAAGCAGTGGCAATTATTTTCCATGATGGACCTTCTACAACATCTGGACACTATACTGTGTATTTAAAGTGCAATAAAGGATGGACACATTGTAATGATGCCCATTTGCTATTCAAATATCGGTTGCCTAATGAATTACCAAATTCATACCTAATATTTTTGATGCCAAAGTTCTAAGAACATCATTCGGCCTATTGGGACGATGTCAACATGAATTAATGAGATTATTTTGGATATTTTCAATACAAACGATTTCAAAAACATCATTCGGTCTATTGGGAAGATGTCAATATGAATTAAGAAGTTTATTTTGGATATTCTCAATGCAAATGATTTCGGAAACATCATTCTGCATATAGGGAAGATATCAAGAATTGCTGATTCAATTATTGTTTCTGTTCTTTGATATTGTATTTAGAAAATTGTTTTAGAAAGAAGCATTTCATATATTTGATCTTTGTATTATATGCAATGTTATTGAGGGTGTTTATTTTAGGAAAAGTAAACAGATAGTTGAGTTTGTTGTAAATATTTTGAACATAGATTTGTTTTTTTTTAACAATCTTATTGATTGTATTTTTTTGCCCGCTGTTACATGATGATCAACATTGAAATCACTGTGTATGGTGAAATTTAATAGAATCTGAAAACAGCAAAAAAGGCAA
This sequence comes from Calotriton arnoldi, assembly GCA_963921515.1. NCBI lineage: Eukaryota > Metazoa > Chordata > Amphibia > Caudata > Salamandridae > Calotriton > Calotriton arnoldi. The sequence goes on from CAWUFW010009885.1 coordinate 501,369, forward strand.
ACTAATATGTTATGTAATTGTAAAATTATGTTGTGTTCTTAAAACTATAATATTATATGTTATAACTGTATTTTTTCTTCTCTTTTACAGACCCAAATTCTAAAGTTTGAAACTTTTTTAAATTCAGATTATAAAAAAAGAACTCAAAAAATTGTTTCAATGACTTTCATATCTACTATAAAAAAGGTAAGATTACGTAACCCAAGCACTACCCATGCAGTACTACATTCACCTGTGCACTACTCATACAGTCCTCTAACCACCTAGACACTACTCATTCACACCTTCAATTACCCAGGTAGTACCCATGCAGGCCAGCATTCACCCTGTCACTCCCCATGCAGTCCTCCAATCATCCATCCAGTACCATGTACTAATCCAATCACTCCGCCAAAACTCAAGCACTTATAAATTCGCCATGCACTCTTTGCAGTACTCTAATCATCCAGTCAGTACCCATGTTCTCATGCAATGACCCAGGCACTAACCATGCAGAGCTACAATCACCTGTGCAGTACCCATGCAGTCCTCTAATCACCTAGACACTACTCATTCACTCCTTCAATTACCTAGGTACTACTCATACACTCCAGCAATCACCCTGTCACTACCCATGCACTCCTCCTATCACCCAGCCAATACCATATACTTATCCAATCACTCCGCCAATACCCAATCACTTATAAATTCACCATGCACTCTCCTTGCAGTACTCTAATCATCCAGTCAGTACCCATGTACTCATGCAATGACCCAGGCACTAACCTTGGAGTGCTACAATCACCTGTGCACTGCCCATACAATTCTCTAATCACCTAGACACTACTCATTCACACCTTCAGTTACCCAGGTAGTATCCATGCAGTCCAGCAATCACCCTGCCACTACCCATGCACTGCTCCAGTCACCCAGCCACTACCATGTACTTATCCAATCACTCTGCCAATACCCAAGCACTTATAAAATCACCATGCACTCTACTTGCAGTACTCTAATCATCCAGTCAGTACCCATGTACTCATGCAATGACACAGGCACTGACACATGCACTGCTACAATCACCTGTGCACTACACATGCAGTCCTCTAATCACTTAGACACTACTCATTCACTCCATCAATTACCCAGGAACTACCCATGCACTCCAGCAATCACCCTGTCACTACCCATACACTCATACAATCACCCAGGCACTACCCATGTACTCTTCCAATCACCCAAGCACTACCCATGTACTCATAGAATAACACAAGCATTACCCATGCAATTACTCATGCAGTACCCATACAATCCTCTAAACACTGAGTTAGTACCCAATCGCTCATGTAATCACTCTGCCACTACCCAACCACTTATAAAATCACCCAAGCACTACTCATGCACTCCTCCAATCACCCAAGCACTACCCATGCACTCATGGAATCACCCAGGCACTACTTATACACTACTCTAATCACCCATACACTACTCATGCACTCCTCCAATTACCCAGGCACTACCCATGTACTCTTCTAATCACCCAAGCACTACTCATGTACTCATGCAATAAACCAAGCATTACGCATGCACTTATGCAAACACACATGCAGTACCTTTGCAGTTCTCCAATCACCCACAGAGTGCCCTTGCTCTCATGCAATCGAGCAGGAAATTTTTCTTTTTTTAACCAATAGATGTGGTACCGTAAGAACCGGTTTTTTTAAAAACAATTTTAAAAAAAAAATGTATTTTTGAAACCTTTTTTCTTTTTTTGTGTGTTTTTGATTTTTTTTAAACAAAAGAAGATTGAAAACAGCAAACGAGCTGTTTATCAAAATGCAAAGAAAAGGACATTTTGGAGTACATTATAAAAAAAAAATTAACACGTGCTTTGATGGCACTCGTAATAACGTCCATGCACTGCTCCGCGATGCATAGTTTGGCATCACACTTTTTGCACACTATGGCCACTTCAAACAGTTCAGGAACAATATGGGGCCTTGGTGCAGGAGGAGCTTGTTGAGAAGAGGTAGAAGGGGCATTTAGGTCTTGCTGTGCCGCTTCATTCAATTGTCTTCTCCTCTCTTCTCTGGCCAAGTGAACGGGATGGAGAGTTTCTAGATGTTTCTTCATGATAGATGTCCCGCATGAATATTTTTTGTCTGAGCCCCGTGACAAAATCCGCTGACAAATGGTGCAAGTCACTTTGCGAGCATTCACCTTCTTCTCACCCTCTGGCACCGTAAAAAAGGCCCACACAACACTCTCCTTCCTTTTTTTAACTGGCTCCACGATCTCGTCCTCCTCCAGATCCAATGGATTGATGTCTCCATGAGCAGATGCCATAATGTTTTTAAAGAAATCAAAACACACAAAAACTGGAAAAAAGTAGTGAGCAACAAAGAACAGGTGTTGCCAGCAAGACAGCCAAATAAAAAGAGGAATATCACAAGGATGGATCCTCCCTCATACAGAATGAAAATGATTTAAACCAATCAGATTCTTTCTTTTCCTGCTGACACGACGTGTAGGGTGCGCGCACCCGTCGCTTACGCATCGGGCACCTGTAAAATATTGTATACATAATTATAAACTATAAATAAATGTTTATACAATATTTTACAAAGGATATTAGTGAAAGTGTTCATTCAAATCTGATATTTGAACTTTATATAGTGATATTTCACACTTTGGAAATACGCCGAAGTCGCGATCCCGGCGCGACCCCGGAAATACGTGCGGGGAGGTGTCGCTTACCGTACGTGCATACGTTGCGCAGTCGTGAAATTTCATATCGTTAAAAGTATACTGAAAAAATTAGTTTATAAATAGTTTTCTAAATTAAATTAGTCAAACACTATAGCCCAAAAATGTATTGATACTTTCTATAATGATATTTCATACTTTTCAAATTACGCCGAAGTGGCGACCCCGGCACGATGCCAGCGCGAAGTGAGGAATACGTGCATCGCGACCCCAGCATGACTTCTGAAATATGCAGTAGCGAGGTGCGCGCAGCCATCGTGTAGGATGCGTGTAGGGTGCCCGACTTCTGTGAAATAATAAAAAAAAAAAAAGAAAGAATGAATATAGTTTTCCAAACTATAAATTATTCTCAACTTTTGTTTAATATATATATATATATATATATATATATATATATATATATATATATATATATATATATCCCAATGCTCCAACAAATAAACACCAGCACTCACGGGGAGTTAAATCCTTCTCTGGATTTAATGGCACAAAATGAAAAACAAACGCGTTTCAGCGGTACGCCTTCGTCAGTGTTTGGCGGCCGCCGCACACGAACCTAGTAATTTATACATCATTACCGGGCGACAGGTCAGGCTCATGGGCGCCATTACTACACCAGGCATCAAAGCATAAGTTAAAACACAGTTTAAATTCATCCGTATACAGCCTACAAATCAAATTTCAATTGTATCTCAATCAAAGCAGTGTCACAACTAATATTGGTTAAAAGTTCAAAAACTCAGCCACCAGAGCAAACATCGAGCGTAATTCGAGTCATGTGAATCCAACCTATCAACAGATTAGCCCTTCATTGCAGTTGCCCCAAATACGATAGGGCAGTACTTAGATTAATTTAGAAGCCCTGTATGGGCCTTACATATTCATGATGAGTGGAACACATACCAATCCATATTCGTATTTAACATGTCGCTCTGCTCGTTAAATGAAGCCCTGGATGGGCCAACAAAGTTGGAATATAACTGATGTGACACTATCACAATCCATTTGTATACCAAATACATCATTACACCCTGACCCCACCTGCACATCCCTGTTCCTTTCACTACTATACATATTTACAAGTGTACCCCCAGTTCCTCCCCCATGTTTAATCCTGTTGGAGTCTTTGTGGCCATATCAATAATGTAACGTGACTCTAGTCTTCTGAGTCGCTTCTCTCTATCCCCTCCTCTAGGGTCACGAACCACATGATCCAAACAAAAGTATTTCACTAACTTCCGGTTGCTATTATGGTGTAACTGAAAATGTCTAGCAACCGGATAGTTATTGTCATTGTTCTGAATTGCTCTTTGGTGTTCCAGTATTCGAATCTTAGCTGCATGTATGGTACTGCCCACGTACCTAAGGCCACATGGACAGACCAGGCAATACACTACAAAGGCTGTATTGCAGTTCATACATTTTGAAATGCATACTGGGTCCCTACGGCCTGCAATCATATAAGATGTTACTTTATTGCAATTCGCACAAGCTTTGCATTTCCCGCAGGGATAGAAACCTGCTATACCTAGAACACCTCTCTGTATTGGTGGCAGATGACTTTTAACCAAATGATCTTTCAGAGAGCGTGTTTTCCTAAATGTCAGAGACGGGTGTGATGGAATATCACGACCAATGATTACATCTGATTTGAGTATACTCCAGTTGGACTGTATAATTTTTCTAACACTGTTCGCCGCACTGGAGTAATTAGTAATATATATATATATATTCACTGAAAAAACCATAGGTTTCAGAGACGTTATAGTTAGAAATTAGCATTTAAAAAGCCTATGAAATTCACTGAAAAAACCATAGGTTTCAGGGACGTTATAGTTAGTTGGACATTTCACTCGTACAAAACCAGTGAAATTCGGTTGTTACAGTTAGTGGAGCTAACTATAACTCACGCCCCCGCAATGCACTGGTGATGACGTCACATATTACATCACTCATGACATGGTCAGTGACATCACTGATGACATCTCAAATGACATCACTGATGACATCATCCAGTGAATGCAGTGAATGCAGAGTTTCTTCCAGCTCTGTTCCCTTCATCAGTGAAGTGTACTGCGTCACTCCTGTAGATGCCCTCCATATGGAAACGTAGATTGTTGTTATATATGAGCCCATTCTATGGTCTCTGAGGTAAGCAGAAACAGCTTTATTGACATTCTTTCTAGCTTTCTCAATCTGAGGACAAAATTGATTGGACCACTTCCATTTCTGTCTTTGGCATATGTTAGAGTATACAAAGGCAGTTTGGGGGAAAAGCAACATCAATTCTGCAAAGGTTTTCCTTCATTAGCATTTCCAGATCTACCCCAGTCAATGTGCCTAGGTCATTGCCACCACAGTGCACAACCATGAGGTCAGGGGGTTGGAGATGCAAAAAGGTTTTAACCACAGGCATCAATTGGTGCCACTTTAATCCTCTCTGTCCAATCCATTTAATGTCTACATTTTGCAAAGCTAGGTCTTTGTCAATACCTCTGCGTTCAGCATACCTTTTGCACCAGAAAACATAGCTGTGCCCAACAATCCACACTGAAAGCATCTTGAAGTGATGACTGTAGGTAATGAAAAGATGTCTGTAGCTGAGGTAGTCAGTTGGTAGATTGAGAAATATCTAAAATGGTGGACAAGATTCTGTTTTAAAGAAAGTAGAGATTTGATTGGCTGTTTAAGAACATTGTACATTCAAAAATAGGGTGCATTTTACTTTGTTTAAAAAGCAAGTTTCTTATTGGGTAGTAAAAAATGTTTGAAAGGTACAGCAGAAAGGATAAGGTCATATTTGGCAACGCCAACCACACCTGCTGTTCTCATTTGCAACATTGTATGGTGAACTTGTGACCTGTGAGTTAAGTTGAATGTTGCATGACCTGTTGCTATGGAAACTGACATTAAGTAGAAGGGGTGAAGAAGTCAGTTGATAATGGTTCTTATCTGTGACCAATGGAATTGTGTTTTACAATTTGAAAAACTCTGGGAAGCAATGTCATTTGTTGCTTTGTGTATTTGTATGGAAAAAGAGAGGGAACCCTTACCATTACTGGTTTTACCTTGCAGAGTCTGGTGATTTATATTGACTGTGTGTAAAAGAAAATCCTGTCTGAGTGTGTGAGATTTTTCATTCAACAGATTTATTTGCAAGGTGAGTTATATATTTTTGAGGTTTATTTAAAAAGATTTGACATTATTCTAAAACTGTGTTTGAAATATATTATTAAATGTAGAGATGTATATTGGAATTAGTTTTATTGTACATGAAGTTTGTTTAAAAACAATCTGTACAATAATATATATATTTTTAAGTCTGTTCAAAGGTATAGCTGAATGATGCCTCATATTTTTATAGTTGGTTGAAGATGCAGTACAAATGTGTATTTTGAAAGATGTTCATATAAGGTGTAGTTTATTAGGTATCATTTTTTCTTCTCTCTACAAAGGTATAGTTTAATGATACTGCATGATTATAGTTACTTAGGTAAAGATGCAGCACAACTGTGGTGTTTCAAAGATGATCATATAAGGTGTTATTAATTAGGTTTCTGTTATTAGTTTGTACAGAGGTAAAGTTAAATTATGGCATATAATTAAAGATGGAGTGGTGAAATAAGGTGCTGTTAATTAGGTTTCTTTTTGTAGTTTAAGCAAAGGTATAGTTGAATGATGCCACATAATTTTAGATACAAAGCTGAAGATATATGTGGTTTTAAAAATGATCATTAAATGTGTTGTTAATTGCTCTTCTTTCTTAAGTCTGTTGTAATAACCCAGGCACTAACACATGCACTGCTACAATCACCTGTGCAGTTTCCATACAGTTCAGTAAACTCCCTGTTACTACCTATGCAGTCCTCCAATCACCCATCCAGCACCATGTACTTATCCAATCAGTCCGCCAAAACCCAAGCACTTGTAAATTCACCATGCACTCTCCTTGCAGCACTCTGAGTATCCAGTCACTATCCATGTACTCATGCATTGACCCAGGCACTAACACATGCAGTGCTGCAATCACATGTGCACTATCCATGCAGTCCTCTAACCACCTACACACTACTGATTCACTCCTCCAATTACCCAGGTAGTACCCATGCAGTCCAGCAATTTCACTGTCACTCCCCATGCACTCCTCCAATCACCCAGCCAGTACCATGTACTAATCCAATCACTCCACCAATACCCAAGCACTTATAAATTCACCATGCACTCTCCTTGCGGTACTCTAATCATCCAGTCAGTACCCATGTACTCATGCAATTACCCAGGCACTAACTCATGCACTTCTACAATCCTTTGAGTGCTACCTATACATTTAGTAATCTCCCTATCACTACCTATGCACTCCTCCAATTACCCAGCCAGTCCCATGTCCTTATCCAATTACTGTGCCAAAACACAAGCACTTATAAATTCACCATACACTCTCCTTGCAGTACTCTAATCATCCAGTCACCACCCATGTACTCATGCAATGACCCAGACACTTACACATGCGGTGCTACAATCATATGTGCACTACCCATGCAGTCCTCTAACCACCTACACACTGCTCATTCACACCTTCATTTTCCCAGACACTAACTCATGCACTGCTACAATTCCTTGAACACTACCCATGCAGTGCAGCCATCGCCCTGTCACTACCCATGCACTCTTCCAATCACGTACATACTACACATGTACTCTTCCATGCACCCTGGCATTACTGATGCACTCCTTAAAACACTCAGACAGTATTGCTGCAGTCATGTAATCAATTATGCACCCACTACCCGTGCACTTACAATCTCCCAATGTTAGTCACATAATTATGTAATCAGTCAGATAGTACACTTGTACATCTACAGTCACCAAGGCACTAAACATACATTCATACAATCACACATGCAGTACCCATTCATTACTCCATATATTACACTTACCACAATTCATACAACACTTACAAATTTGTCTATTTTTAAACCAAAGAGGCGGTTCTAAAAAGAACCATTTTTATCTTCTTTTTTTCTTTTGTATTTTGTTTGTTTTTTCAACTGTTTTTTGAATTTTTTTGGTGTTTCTTTAAAAGAACGAAAAAATTAACACAACGAACAGTGAAAGGCTACAAAACAGTATGCAATTTTAAAGTCATTGCAAAAAAAAAATTTTTTTTTAAATTAACAATGATGGTTTTAAAGTGCAACCACTATAGCATTCAGTGATTGCTCACCATGGCACAAGATTGCTTTGCACTTGATGCACATCTGCTGCACTCTAGCAAATTGGGGTACAATATGCGGTGCTGATGACGCAGACGAAGCTGATGAAGTGCTTGGTTGGCCAATGTTGTCCACTCCAGATTGCTTTTCCAGGTCATGTCTGTGCTGCTCTCTTGCAAGATGGCATGGATGTATAGTCTGCAAGTGCTTCAACATTGAGGAGGTCCCACAGGAGTATTTCTTGTCAGAACCTCGTGACAAGACACTATTGCATAAGGTGCACGTAACCTTTCGAGCATTCACTTTTTTTTCTCCAGGTGGAAATGAGAAAAAAGCCCACACAATACTTTCATATCTTTGCTTTTTGGTTCTGGCAAGTCTTCTTCATCCTCAGGTGGAAGCTGCTCTGCTTGATTTAAAGAAGCCATTTTTTTGATAAAGAAATCACCAAAAAAGCCAAAGAAGAAGAGCAAAACAGAAGCCCTGTCACTCCTGAGATGCAGTTGAAAGAAGAAAAAGATAGGGTGGGGTCCTTCAAGTTCTAGAATCAAGACCTTCTAAACCAATCAAATACTTTCTTTTGAAGTCACATGGGGTTCGCGCACCCGGCGCGCAACCGCGCGCACCCGACGCGAATTCCGAAAAATATATTTGAAAATAATATATCTTTTTACCAAATACAAATAAATGATATTTACAGCTATATTAAGTAATCCCTTGGTATAATAAACTTATATATATATATAGTTTTAGAACTTAAAGATTTGCGATGGCTTCGCGCAGCCGGCGCGACCCCTCCCTGGAATTACGTACATGACGTTACGCGAGGTCTGAATTCGCGCTCCGGCGCTCACACGGGGCGTACCCAGCGCGATTCCCGAAAAATATATTTAACAATAATATATCATTATTCCAGTTACAGACATATGCTAGTTACAGTTATCTTAAATAATGTTTTCGTATAATATATATAATAAAGGTATATACATATACTTTTGAAACTTGAATATTTGCGGGGGATTCGCGCTGTCGGCGCGACCCCCGGAACTACATACGTGAAGTTACGCTGGCCTGAACCGCGCACCCGTCACTTACCCAAAGCGCATCCTACATGACAACCAATATGGCGGCTGTAATTCGCGCACCCACCAAGATAGGTACACGATCAATACGCGAATCCACTTTTATATTTTTTTTTTTAAAAAAACGATATTTTTTTTATTTTAAAAAAATTACATTATTTTTATAAGAATTAGAAAACTAAGAATTTTTTTTAGGGGGCATTGTAGTTAGAAATTAGCATTTAAAAAAACTTTGAAATTCAGTAAAAAAAACATAGGTTTCAGGGACGTTATAGTTAAAAATTAGCATTTAAAAAACCTTTGAAATTCACTGAAAAAACCATAGGTTTCAGGGACGTTATAGTTAGAAATTAGCATTTAAAAAACCTTTGAAATTCACTGAAAAAAACCATAGGTTTCAGGCACGTTATAGTTAGAAATTAGCATTTAAAAAACCTTAGAAATTCACTGAAAAAACCGTAGGTTTCAGGGACGTTATAGTTAGTTGGACATTTCACTCGTACAAAACCAGAGAAATTCGGCCGTTATAGTTAGTTCAGCTAACTATAACTCGCGCCCCCGCAATGCACTGCTGATGACGTCACATATTACATCATTCATGACATGGTCAGTGACATCACTGATGACATCGCTCCAGAACTGCACTGAAGAACAAGTTACTTACCTTCGGTAACGCATGATCCGGTAGAGAAAATATCTAGCTGCAGATTTCTTACCTTTGAATTTCTAAGGTGTCAGACTGGTCCAGAAACTTTTTGCGTGAGCAGTACCCTTGCGCTCCATTGGGTGGTTCCACGAGATGTCGCCGGTATCGTTGGCGTCAGTTGTGAAGTCGCGATCACCTTTACAAGCGACACCCAGGCACGTGGCATCTGTTCCTTTTCACTTTTTCCACACCAGAAGCGCAGAGTCATGAAGTGAACTGACTATTGTGTTTCAAAACTAGGGCCCTGTAAAGGGGGAGCAACCCGAACCCTATTAAGGAGCCCTCAGAGCGGGGAGGCATGGGTGGGTCTGTAAGGATTCTGCAGCTAGATATTGTCTCTACCAATGTGTTATCGAAGGAAAGTAACTTGTTCATCTGATAGACTTCTAGCTGCATATTCCTTACCTTTAAATAGATACAAAAGCCATACTTCTTGGCAGTGGGCTGCGGACAGATTAACTAAACTTGAAATTCCTGCAGTACCAAACGGGCGAAATGAACATCCCTGTGGACCTGTCTGTTCTGGAAGTAGTGTTTCGCAAACGTGTGCAGTGAAGCCCATGTTGCAGCCTGGCAGATGTCCAGGACTGGCACCCCACGAGCCAATGCCGTGGCCGCAGCCTTCACCCTCGTAGAATGGTCTCGTAAGCCTTTTGGAGGCTGCTTCCTAGCCAGGGTGTAGCGGGTCTTAATGCAGATAACAACCCTGTGCAAAATTGTTCACTTCTGCACTGCCTGACATTTTTTAGCTCCCACGTAACCCACAAAGAGTTGGTCGTCCACCCGGAACTCTTTTGTGCTGTCAAGGTAGAACAACAATGCTCTTTTTAGGTCCAGACAATGGAGACACTCCTCTTCCTTAGAGGAATGCGGAGGAGCAAGAATGGTCAGCCAAGTGACCGATAGATCCAGATGGTATGGGTTCACCACTTTTGGAAGGAATTAAGCACGGGTGCAAAGCACCACCTTATCCAAGAATGTCATATGGTAGGGAGGCTTGGATGACAAAGTCTGCAATTCACTCACCCCCTGGGCAGATGTTATCGCCTCTAGAAAGGCTGTCTTGATGGTAAGCAGCGGGAGGGGACAAATGTGTACAGGGTCAAAGGGAGCACACAAGATATGTGAGAACCAGATTGAGATACCACTGTGGCATGATAAAGGGCGTAGGTGAAAACATATGTACAAGCCCTTTTAAAAACCTATTTACTATAGAGGATTTGAACAAGAAGGGTTGGCCCGGCAGCTGCAAGAAAGCAGACAGAGCAGAAAGATAACCCTTAAGAGTACCCAAAGCAGAGTCCTACTTGGCAAGGGTGGGAATAAAAAGAATATTAGATAGAGAAGCAGAAAGAGGGTCCTTTCTGTACAATAATTTACAAACTTTTTCCAATGGCAGTCGTATACCGTCTTAGTGGAGGGCTGCCGGGCCTCCAAGATTACATTACAAACTTCAGGAGGAAAGGCAAAAGCTATCAAGTGTCTCCGCTCAATCTCCACGCAAGGAGGTGGAAAGTTCACAGGTTCAGGTGGAGGACCCTCCCCTTCTGCTGCGACAGAAGATCCCCCCAAAGAAGCAGCCTGATCGGAGGATCAATGCCCATTCGAAGAAGCTCTGGATACCAGACTCTCCATGCCCAGTCCAGAGCCACAAGAATGACTTGGGCCCGGTTGTTCTTGATCTTCTTGAGAACCCTGGGTAGAAGTGATATGGGCTGAACGGCATACAGGAGGCCTAACCTCCACTTGCGCCGAAAAGCGTAGCTGAGTGATAGCCGCCTTGTAAACTCCTGCACGCAAATTTGCTGACATTGCGCAACAAGGCTCTCCCCACAGTTGAAAGAACTTGCGCCACCTCCAACTGGAGACTCGTTTCGTGATCCGCTGTTATCGACGGCTGAGTTTGTCCAACTTGGAGTTCAGAGAACTTGCCAGGTCTTGAACCACCAGGGTCATGATGTTTTAGCCATGTACAGAGGCGTAGAGCTGCTTGACAAAGGGTCCATCCAGGACCCCACCCCGCCCTGCTTGTTGCAGTGCCAAATGGTGGTCATGTTGTCCGTGAACACCTGCACCAACTTCCCCTTGACAGAGGGAAGAAATGCTTTCAATGCTAGCCGGATCGCCCAAAGCTCCAACAAGTTGATGTGGAGCCCCGACTATGCCGGAGACCAGTGTCCCCTTATCTCCACCTCTCCCAGATGGCCACACCATCCCAGGAGTGCTGCATCTGTCACTACTGTGTGCTCTGGTTGGGGAAGGGAGAGGGGTCTGCCTCTGACCCAATGGCGGTTTGTCAACCACTGCTGCAGGTCTTTTGCAGTTCCCTCCGAGATCTGAACCATGTCGGTGAGACTTCCATGATGCTGTGCCCACTGGAACTTCAGGTTCCATTGCAGAGCCTGCTTACACCATCCAGCATGATTCACTAACAGGATGCAGGAGGCCATGAGTCCGGCAGCCTCAGAGTCATTCTCATCGAAATCCAGGATATAGGCTGAAACATTGGTATCATAACCTGAATATCCTGGACTCGCTGTTCGGGAAGATAAGCCGAAAACTGCAGTGTGTCTAGAACAGCTCCGATAAAAGGGAGCATCTGAAAAAGAGTCAGGTGTGACTTCGGCACGTTTATAGAGAACTACAGAGAATGTAGGAGGTCCTCCATAGTCTGGAGGTGGGAAACGACAGTCTGGGACGATGATGCCTCTAACATCCAGTCATCGAGGTAGGGGAAGACTGATATCCCAAACCTGCACAGATGAGCTGCAACCACCGCCCTCACCTTGGTGAACTCCCGAGGGGCGCTGGTAAGGCCAAAGGGGAGCACAGTGAACTGAAAGTGTTTGTGACCTACCTTGAACTGCAGGTAACGCCTAAGGGCCGGCAGGATGGGGATGGTAAAATACGCATCCTGCAAGTCCAATGCTACCAGCCAGTCTTCCTGGTCTAGGACAGACAAGACCTGACCCAATGTGAGCATCTTGAATTTCTCCTTTTTGAAGAAGAGATTGACAGACCGGAGGTCCAGGATAGGACGCAGACCTTTGTTCTTTTTCGGTATTGGAACTTAGCAGGAGTAAAAACCACTGGCTACTTCTGAAATCGGAAACTTCTATATAGCTTCCTTAGCCAAGAGAGCTGAATCTTCCTTTGGAGTAATAGTTGATGATCCTCCGCCAGCCATTCTTGAGTTGGTGGTAAAGGAGGAGGAAAATAAAGAAAGGGGAGAGAATAGCCTTCCTGAATGATCTGCAAGACCCATTTGTCCAATGTTTTGGACCTCCAGCGGAGGAGATGATGTTAAATTCTCCCTCCAACTGGAGTGGCATGGTCTTGCAGAACCAAGCTAGGAATGCCTGAAGGCTGCCGGGGGCTGGGTGGCAGACGACTTCTGGTTACCATTCACATGAGGTCAGAATGTACCGCATCCACGTCCTCTCACAACTTGGGGAGTCTCTGCAGGACAGTGGCTGGGGTATGGCTGATGCCGGGTATGCCTTTTGCCCCTTCCATTGCCACGAAAGGGGCAAAAGTCAGACTGGCCACGAGGTGTAGCTGAGAGTCCCAGGGACCCGGCCGTAGCTCGAGATTCCTTGAAGTGCCCCAATGCCGAGTCTACCTTCTCTCCTAAGAGACGAGTCCCGTCACAGGGCATGTCCATGAAGTTAGCCAGGACATCACTCGAGAAGCCAGATGTTCTCAACCAGGCGTGGCGCCGCAAGGCCACTGTCGACAAAACCGCTAAACCCAGCAAGTCAGTCGTATCTAAGCCACACCTAATGGTGAACTTTGCTGCATCTCTCCCATCCTTCACCTCTCTTCATGGGAGAGCATGGCCTGGGCCTCCTCCGGGACCTGTGGCAGCACTTTCGCAACCATTTCCCATAAGGAGTGTGAGAAACGGCCCACTAAGCATGGGGTGTTTGCCGACCGTAATGCAAGGCTGGTGGAATTAAACCTCTTCCCAGGTGCATCCAACCTCTAGGGTTCCCTATTCGGGGGAGCGGAAGTGAACGTGCCATGGGACTTTGAAGCCTAAACCACTAAACATTCAGGGGTAGGGTGTTCGCTGAGGAAACTTAGATCACCCGGTAAGGGGCACTGGAGGTGTTCTATAGCCCTGTTCACAGGAGCCCCTGTGCTAGGCTTGGACCAAGTGCCTAGAAGGACATCTGTAAGAGCCTCATTAAAGGGTGAAAGGGGTTCAGAAGAGGAAGCCCCAGGCTGAAGCATTTTGGTCAAGAGATTAGTCTTGACCTGCAGCAAGGGTTGATCCAGGTCAAGGACCTCCGCTACCCTCCTCACCACCATGGCATAAGATGCCCCCTCCTCCGTAGCCACACTAGGTGGAGAGAGCATACCAGTATTTGGAGAGGTGTCCAGATCACTGGCTTCCTCAAGATCCTCATACCAGTCCAACTCCTCAACAGGAGTGTCCAACTGGTTTTCTTAAGGGTCCAGAGACCCCTCCCATTCTTCTCCTAAGCCTGAAACCTCTTCAAAATGAACAGGCAATGACGTAGAACCTCTGGGCTTCGTCGGCGCCTGAGTCAACATCGATCCGACAAGTCATTGGGTATCAGAATGGGGCTGGCGCCGCTGGTGGGTGCCAGAGGCGCTGAAGGCATCGACTTAGGGGCCGACACCGGGGAAGGTCACGATGGCACGACCGGCACCGACCCCGATCTGCTATCGGATCCATAAGACCCAACCGGCGCTGAGGCTGGAGCCGTCGGCGTGGAGCCCGCTGGAGCCTCTTCCTACCCCCCTGGGCACGAAGGTGCACTAGAGGGGTCAGGCCCACTCAATTATGTCGCGCATGGCCTCATAGAAATCTTTCACCTGAGCGAGGGTTGCTCCTGCTCCCAGAACCAGTGGGAGGCGCGGAGTTGGAACCGGCAGACAACAGACAAGGTGAAGTCAAAGTCCGTTTGGACTTTATTATTATTCCTCTTCCCTGAGTGGCCCGAGGACCTCAAGTGCAACGAAGAGGACTTGAGGCTCCTGGAGTGGTCTTGCAACCTTCTATTCCTCAATCGGGACTGGGAACTCCGAGGAGTCACGCTGGATGTTGACTGCCGGGCAGCAAGGAGCTTCATGGATCGCTCCTGCAAGGTCTTCGGATCCATGGCCCGAAGTCCGAGTATGACAGCTGGTCATGCTTGAAACACCACAAACAGATGAGATGGGGGTCGGGTACCGACATGGCATGGTGACAGGCACCACACGGCTTAAAACCTTTCCCATATATAGGTCATCCCTTGACATATAAGAAAAAATCTCTCATCTAAATGTAAAAAAAAAACTGTCAAAAAGAGACAGAGGGGTAGCTCTTCTCCACATCAGAGCTAACTAGCGTGGAAAGAAAAGAACTGACGCTGCATGCCTGGGTGGCACCTATATAGGTGACTGCCTTGACACAACAAATGCCTGGCGACATCACATGGAGCCGGACAGAGCTACCCGACAGCGCACAGGGGTACTGCTTGCACAAAACGTTTCCGAAATCCACAGGTGCCCTGCCTTCCTGGCCTTGGCTCCAGACTAACTACAGGGGGTATGCAGCCCTTTGTTTGGAGACTGGACAGAGCCTATTCAAGTGTAAGTAGGTCTAGGCCCAGCTCCTCCCTTTGATCCTACCAGTGATGACCCATCCAGTCACACCTAAGCTTCTCATTGTGTGTGGCTGTCTAGGAGAAATACACAGTGCCCAACTGTCACCCACATTCAGTCATGTGACCCAAAGCCAGGCTGCAGGCACCAAAAGGCAAGCAAATGTTAACTTTCTAAAATTAAAAGAACAACTGATGGACGGTATGCTGAACAATGTCAAACATTCACCCCCAGTACAGTGATCTGGGCCTAAATCCTTGGTTTTTTGCTCACCACGCCACCCCAGTTTGGACCCAGCCGTATGCAAATCAGTCTTGACCCTGCTCCTCATGGAATCAGTCTTGATCCTGCTCCTCATGGAAACAGTCCTCATGGAAACAGCCCGAACAGCCAGGCCAGGTCCATCCTGGACTGGAAACAAGCATCCTGGGACCGCTATAGGGGATCACCTGGCTGATGAGGGGTGATACTCCGAAACTGGTCCCAGGATGCTTGTTTCCGCAACTAAAAGCAGATGCGAGTAAGCTTGAAGATACAAAAGCAAAGAGATAGCCAAGAACAAGATAAAGCGAAGTTAGTAAGCGCTGCCAAGCAGAGATCAAACAGGTGTTTCAAATGTAATAGATTGTTCACTCACCAGTACCTAAATCGAGAGAGTTGTATGACCTCAGTGCCAGGCGCCGCAACCCCAAAAGAAGCACCAGGGGTTGTGCTTAAGGAGCTGTCCATATACCAAGCACCGAGCCACCGAACCTGCCGGTTGGTGGCTCAGAACAACTCCACAGATCTCCACCAAACAAAAAGGCCTCCAATGGAGACCGCAAAGGAGGTCAAGGTTCCATTGGTGGTCAAAGATGACCCCGAGGCCAGCACAGCACAGGGCCTCCGAGATAGCAGTGCTGAAAAAAGTTCAGGTGAACAACTGACAACATCAGTAAAGACTCCTCCCTCAGATTCAGCCAATCTCATGAATGGTTACAATGCTGCTGCTTTCCTAAAACCGCCCTCCTCATTTGATCCTGCCAAAAAACGAAATACTGGCCGTCGATGGACTACGTAGTTAGAGGCATTTCAAGATTCCATTGATACAATCAATCAGGTGGGTTGTAGAGCGCGACTACTCACCCGTAACGGTATCAAGGCTCTTTAGGGGGGGAACTCCTAGTCCGTCGAAGGCGCTGTGGTTCAGTCGAAGAACCAGTTCTTGAGGTCATTCGAAGAAAGTGGTGACAAAAATGATAAAGTACCTCAAAAATCTTGCTGGCGATGGTGTAAAAAACGTCATAAAGAAAATACCACGAGTTGATGAAATTACGTATGATCAAATCAGAGTCGCTCTAAATCTCATTCAATCCAATGCTGAATATAGACCATGAAAGATATATGTTTAGTCAAAATGACAGAATGTGGGTTAAACCATCAAGGAATTTGTGGAGAGACTGGATAAGCAACACTGTAAATTCAATTAGTTTAATGATGAAGCTATATGTCTCAGAGCCATTGATGGATGTCTATCAGATTAATTTTGCAGACAAATGTTAAAAGAGAATCTTAGCTTGGAGAAAGTTCTTGCGGCTGCTAGAGCTGAGGAGTGAGCTGATCGACAAGCTGTTGACATTGAGGACGGAGATGTCAGAGTGAATCCGTCATGCGCATGAAAAGTAAGCCAAGCTAAAGGCAGAGAGACATCGAGCAGTGTCTCCCAAGAAAAAGAAGTATTGCTTCAGGTGTGGACAGTCATTTCAACATGAAGAAAAGTATCCTGCTACAGGGCAGATTTGCAACGGCTGTGGTAAAGCAAACCATTTGTGACGGTGTACAGATCTAAAGAAAAAGCAAGAGCATCATAGCGCGAAAACAAAATGGCCGCCCGCACTTTTGACAAGTCACATTCAGCGCATGCCCATCAGACCAACCGGCAACACCAACTGACAAATCGACACCAAACGGGGTCGATCATCATCTAAATCACCGCCAAAGAGTTCTTCAGCGTCAATTTCAAGTGAAAGTGGTGATGATAGCTGTGCGATATCAATGTTTATGTCCGAGAAGCATGCCCATGTAGGACTGGTCGCATGTGAAGAAAAACACTAGATAAAGAGAGATTGAGATGAAAAAACCCAAAAGACATTCAAACGTTGCTCGAAGATCACATTAAAAATAAATGGATGTTAGATACCTTTCATCATTGATAGTGGTGCTTCGATAAACATAAAGTCTGAGGGGAAATATCATGAGCTGCTTCCGTTGCCACATCTTCCGCCATCGAAGACTAAAGTCTACACTGGGGCTGCATTGACGCCACTAAAAAGTCAAGGTTCAGTTGTGGCTGAAATATAGCACAAGAAAACAAGGGTACCAGCACTCATTCATGTACTCCAAGGTACCGCTTCAAGGGCCTACCTGCTTAGTTTTAACACTGCTGCTGAAATGGGACTGATCTCAATAAACTACAACATGAAGGCGCATCATGAAATAGTAGGTCAGTTTCCTTAATTATTTCATGGGTTAGGCAAACTTAAGTTTATGAAAGTACAGTTACATATAAATGAAGATGTTCGTCCCATTGCTCAAAGACGTAGAAGAATTGCTTTTCACTTGCAACAAGCTGTTGAAAGAGAACTTGATTCCTTACTCAAACGTGACATCATTGAGCGATCAACCGGGCCAACACATTGGGTCTCTCCCATATTGGTTGTGCCTAAGAGGGACAGTGCAGGAGCTGTGCGCATGTGTGTTGACATGCTTCAAGCTAATAAGGCAATTGAGAGAGGGAGGCATCCTGGTCCGTACATTGCTGACATGATAACCCAATTAAATAGTGCAAAGGTCTTCTCTCGTCTCGACTTAAAAAAGATATCACCAGTTGGAACTGGAAGAAGATTGTCGATGCATTAACACCTTCTACACACATTGGTCTATTTCATTACAAGTGACTGACCTTTGGTGTGTCATCTGCTGCCAAGCTTTTTCAAGACGTCATTCAACGTACCATACAGCCTGTTGTAAATGCTTTTAATTATAGCGATGGCATTTTAGTTTTCAGAGCTACTCAGAAGGAGCATGGCAAGGCTCTCATGCATGTCTGTCGATTGCTAATCGATGCTGGCTTGACTCTAAATGTTGATAAGTGTGAATTTCATAAAACAAAGTTGAAATTCTTTGGCCATATCTTTTCTGATGGGGCATGACACCCAATCCAGCTAAAGTGCAAGTTGTGTCTACTGCCAGTGCCCCACAGGATATTTCCATGTTGCGTTCGTTTCTTGGCATGGCCAGTTACTTTTCTCGATACTTTGCCACAATCAATTCTCCGTTGAGAGAACTAAAGGAATAAAATGTGGTGTTTCATTGATCACCTGAGCAGAGTTTTCAGAGAATCAAACAAGCCATTGAGAATGCCACTGAAATAGCCTACTTTGATCCCAAGCTTTATACAGAGGTTGTAGTAGATGCTAGCCCTGTCGGGTTAGGTGCCATATTTGCATAACACAATGGACAACCAAATGCACAAAGACGTACTGTAGCTTATGCCAGCAAAAGTTTAAACATGCTTGTTCCCAACCTGAGTAAGAGAGCTTGTCAGTAGCATGGGCTTGTGAATACTTTCACGTGTTTTTGTATGGAAAGTCTTTCACAGTAGTAACTGATCATCAGGCTTTGTTTACAATATTCAGAAATCCAAAAGCCAAGATGCCTCATCGTACTGAACGATGAGGTTTGAGATTACAAGATTACATCTATACGTTTGTACATCGTCCAGGGAAAGATCAAAATCCTGCTGTCTATTTCTCAAGAGTACCGTTCCAATGCCCTGATAACCCATCTAAGACAGTTGAGGCCTACATAAACTTCATTGTAAAATCGAGCACACCAGCTGCCATGTCACTGGAACAAATTGTCACTGCCATGAGCCATGATAGTGACATGCTAAAATTGAAAGACATCCTGCAACCAGCACTCTCGACACAGAATAGTTGAAATTTAAGAACGTCGGAGATAAACGGTCTGTAACTCAAGAAAGTCTCATTTGGTGAGGTTCTCTAATCGTTGTTCCAGAGAGCCTAAGACAACAGATAATTGAGGTGGCCCATGAGGGACATTGAGGAATCGTTGCCACCAAACGCGCTCTCGGAGATAGAGTCTGTTCTCCTCATCTGGACAAAAGGGTTGAAAGCGCCCCAGCGCCTTGAGACCCTCGCGGGTAAGTAGTGCGCTCTACAAATTCTGTGATTGATTGAAAGAGAGTTGAAGGCCTGTCATTTATTTATGCAATTGTCTCTCTCAACGCACTTTAAACATGTCAGAACTGCCAAACCATGCTTGGGAAAGAATGGCTGTTTATTTCTTTGGTCCTCTTAATTAATGGACATCACTTAATGGTAGTTATTGATTAATGCTCTCGTTTTCCCTTGGTAGAAGATCTTTCATCCATCACACATGAAAAAGTTATTGAAAGATTAGATGGTATTTCTGCAACATGGTGTGTCCCTGTGATCTTGAAATCTGACCACGGCCCACCTTTCAATAGTCGAGAGTTCAGAGACTTTCTTAACCATCTCAATGTGAAGCATCAGAAAATCACTTCTCTGTGGCCTCAGGCCAATGGCGAACATTTCATGAGTACTCTCAAGAAATCTGTTTAGCGTACTGCACTGGAGAGACTCAACTTTAAATCATTCTAAATATTACCCTTTAAGCGCACCGATCCACACCTCACTCCACTACAGGGGAAAGCCCTGCAACCCTGATGTTCAGGAGAGCTATGACGACCATTTGCCTCAATGGAACACCAGAAGATCAAAAACTGAGGAAGATATTCATAGCACCGATGATGGTCGTAAGCAAAAGGTGAAGATATATGCTGACAAGAGACGCCAGGTGAAAGATATCACTTTCAGTAAAGGAGATCCAGTATTTTCTTAAGACTTGAGAAAGCAATAATCTGATAGTCCCTTTGCTGAACCTTTTACTATTGTGACCTCTAAAGGACAAGTAGTGACTGCCCTGCATCCTAGGAAGTCCCTTATGTGAGATTCTTCGCAATTAAGATGTGTAGCTCATCACTCGCCAAACATTGGTGTCAATGAAGACACTGGGTCCAGACAGATCGTTCTATGACTGCTGTTGTTTCCACTCACTAACGCAGATCACTGACACTTAGACTGCTGCCTATCGGTTTCCAATGACCCGATCAGGCCATGTGACAGGAGCCCCATGACAACTCATTGAAGAGGTTGAAATGTATTTGTTTTTATTTAACAAAGGGGAGGATGTAGCATCTTATAAGTTAGTAGTGATGGAACCCTTTTGGCTCCGGATACACTTTGTAGATTGATTACATGAGCGTTCAAATGTTGGGAAGGTAAGACAGGTTTAGAATGTTGAGTTCACATTTACACGCTGATGAATTAAGACATGTAAAACTACCCTCCGTGTGTGGAGCAGTCTTTTGTGAGTGGCCAGGCTGGGGAGAAAGCTACTACACCTTGGACTTCATCTACTGGGCCAAATACCCCAGAAAATGGGAGGGGGCTGCGTGGACCCCCTCCACTAGACCTAATAGGCTCCAGGGACCCCATCCCCAAAGCCAAATAGAATAAAAAAGGTGAGGGCGGGCTGCAAGGCCCCCTTCTCTGAGCCTTATTAGGCCCGGGGTCCCCATCCCCGGGCTGAGTAATTAATAAAGGGGGAGGAGCACACTGCCCCCTCCCTGAGACTAATTTGGCTCCAGGTACACACCCCCTGGGGCTGTTCCTTATTTTAAAGGGGAGAAACGCCATGCAGCCGCCCTCTCTGAGCCAATTTTGGCCCCAGGAACCCCATCCCCTGGGGCCTTTATGAATTATAGGTGGGTTCCCAAGAGGCCCACCCAGGACACCCACCAAGGACCATGTTGGAGACAGCGGGGGAGCCCCAGCTGGCTCCCCGCATGGTGTGGAAGTCAGCATTGCTCTGGCCCAGAGGGAGCAGCTATTTATTCTGCTCCCTCCAGGTGGGAGCAATATGTGTTCTGTTTCCCTGCCTGCATCAATGCAGGCAGGGAGACAGAACACAAGTTGGCTCCCAGCTGGTGGGAGCATTTTCAAATCTCCCGTCGGCTGGGAGTAGACTTAGGGCCTGATTTAGATATCGGCGGATGGGCTACTCCATCACAACGGTGACGGATATCCCGTCCGCTGAAATATAAATCCCATTGGATAGAATGGGATTTCTATTTCGGTGGACGGGATATCCGTCACTGTTGTAACGGAGTAACCTGTCCGCCGATATCTAAATCAGGCCCTTAGTGTTTGCTCCAGTTTAGCGGCAGATTTAAAAATGCTTCTGCTAGATGGGAGCAAATAGATGTTTTCCTTCCCGCAGTACAGCGGGTGGGGAAACTGTGTCCCAGGGATGGGCTACCCGGGACACAGTAAGTGTGCCAACCCTGGGGATGTGGCCCCCAGGGCCATTTTTTTTTGTTGCAGATTTATATAGCATGAACTTGACCCGAAGGTATTGGAGCGCTTTACATGAGCACCAGTTACATTACACAAGGACACATTCATTTTTTGGTAGGCACGGGGAAATTAAGTGATTTGCCCAGAATCATAGGAAGCTGAGCCAACGCCGAGGCTCGGACCTGGTTCCCCAGCTTCAAAGTCGGCAGCTCTAGCCGTAAGGCCACAACCTCTCCCATTAAAGGCTCAAGGAGGGGGCCACTTCGCCCGCTCCCTTTTGATTAAAGTGACAGTCAGGGGTGGGGCTCCATGGCCTTTTTAAGGTTCGGGAAGGAGGTTCACACAAACCAACTTCCCTTTTATTGACATTTCAGCCCTGGGAGATGAGGTACCTGGGGCCTAATTAGACTTCGGGAGGGGGGCTGTGTGGCCCCTCCATTTTTTTTTTACATTGGCCCCAGGGGATAGGATTCCCAGGGGCTTCTTAGGCACAGGAGGGGGGCCATGCAATATATACCCAGCCCCGGGGTATGGGGTCCTGGGGCCCAAAATGGGCTTGGGTGGGGGCCCTACCCACACACATATATATATATATATATATATATATATATATCCTCTGTGTGTAGCCCAAGGTAGGACGCCGGTGCTACTTGCTGGGGGGCAGTGCGTATTCCTCTGGCAGGGCCACGCCGGTAACAATGCATACAGGTGTTTGCCGAGGCAAAGACGGGACCGCACTCACTCAGGATTCCAGTTCAGGAAATTTTATTGATGCAAAGAGGCTATTGCCATGCCCAACGGGTTTCGGTCCAGTTACTCGGACCTTGATCACAGGATAATTTTACAACAATAGTGGGCGTCATTTATTTTCAGTAGAAACAATTACTTCCGGTTTATTTTAAATGGTGCATTGTGGTCTATGTAGTTCGGCGTGTTCATAAAGTGCACAGTGCCTTAAGTGATCGATGCTAAATAAAGTGGAAAGAGGTGCCCAATTGTGCTTAGTTTAAAAAGTTAAATAGAGGCATTTTTAAACAACATTTTGTGTTTTTTTCATGATTTCTTTTAAACCTTTCATTCAATGAAACTTGACATTTTATTACAAACGAACGCAGTGTTAGGATTCAACCATTTAATACTCTCCCTAGTGAGTCTTATTATAAGCATGACTTGTCTTGTCAATAGAGCGCAGAGTTAGGATTCAAGCATTTAATACTCTCCCTAGTGAGTCTTGTTGTAGACATCACTTGTCTTGTCAATAGTCAATCGTTCTCCTTGGTGAGCTTTGTTCGAAACGGGATCGTCAAGGCGTTTCGTTTTCCATATGTGCGATCATTCCTTGGTGATTCAGTTCTTTTCTTATGCTGGTCTTCTCCTTTCCGGTGTTTTTTTAACCCCTATGCGTCAGATTTCCAGTATTTATTTATTGCTCTCTAGTGAGCTCATGTTCCTTTTGCATTTGTTCTTCTGGAGTGATTCCACACCTTCTTGGTCATGGATTTGAGTTCCCTGATGGCTCTCCAGGAATTTAAAGGTGTACAAAGAGCTCTTCATCCTGGTTGAGAACCCTTGGGCTGAGTGTTCTGAATGTTAATATGTGTTTTGACTCTTTTTGCCGAAGGAATTTTTCACAATTGCCTCCCCTTTCAGATGCGGGTATCTGTTCTATGGCATAAAATCTCAGATCTTCCCATCTGCTGTTGTGAGCTCTTTCCATGTGTTTTGCAATTGCGTTTGCGCAGTCATTGTTCTTTGTCGCCCTGATATGCTCAAGGATTCTCTTTTTGACCTCGCAAGTTGTGCTGCCAATATATTTCAGGCTGCAGGGGCATTCCACAATGTAGATTACAAATTTGCTTTTGCAGGTGATGTGTTGTTTGATTTTTCACTTAGTTCCATTATTTATCGCAATTTCTTTTTGGTGTATCGCAATGCGACATGCCTTGCATTGTTTACATGGCCAAAAGCCGTCCACTTGTGTCCATGTTCGTGACTGTGTTGCTTTGCAATGCCTGTGTATTTGTTTATCCCCTATGTTCCTCGCTCTCCTGTAAGTAATATTGGGAAAGGGAACTGAGTCCTAGAGTCCTGTAATGGCTGTCTGCACCATTTTTAGGTCGAGCCCACACAGCGCCTGCGCAGTTAGGCGATCTGTTGTATATACTTCGTAGGTTCTGACTCCTCCCATGCTTTGCATTGGCTTTTGTGTCTGTCATTTAAAAATAGTAGCCTGCAAATGGCTAATGGTGGGTGCATGTCCCACCTATTTTGAGAAGTTCACTCCCATGAAGTATTGCAGTGGGTACGAACAGCGATGCGCCTGCAGTCCCTACGTGTAGTCTGGTTCCTTATTACTGCCTTTCAGTTGAACAGACTCGCTGGGAATTTGCACACGTTAGAATAATGTTCACTCCAATGGAGCGTGCACTTTACTCTACTGATGCTGGGCTCAAAATGCTATTAAGTTTGTACGTGCTATCTCATTTACTGATAGGGCCATGCACTTTGCGCTGCAGTATCGAGACCCAGGTCTGCAACTTACTGATTTGTTAATCTGCATATCAAGATGTTTGTAAGTGTTTTGAACCATTTGTTATTTATCTTTGATGAATTCGGTATTAAGTTACATAGATAGCAAAGTGAATGGACTGCAACTGACACTATTAATGCAGTTAACTGTGAAATGATATTAATTATGCAAATTACAAATGTATTGGCACTATGCAAACACTCCGGTCCTTTCCTCTCATTATCCCCGACTTCCATCATGACTCATACCACTCTAAGATGGCGCCTGCCCCCATTTCATGCATTTGCACATATATTTCCTTGACAACATTCGGATCAAATTGTACTTATTTTATAAACTTCCGGCTTCCCATTGGCGTCCACATTACACGCGCTCGGGCACGGCAGAAATACTAATTCCCAATAACACGTTGCTGCACACTGCACCGCAAGTACGTACTCCTCTGAAGGCCAATATGGACCATATCTCTTTTTCCATGTTCTTATCCTGATAGAGGATTTCCTTGGTGCGGTTGACCTTCCCTTTCCTTTTCACTCCCGTTGCAGACCTTTCCACAGCACAGGGCCGCAACATCTGACCCGTCTAAATGTGGTTCGAGAGATGTAGTAAGTACGGCTTGACTCTTCTCACACTTTTTCACTGATGCTAAGTGTGCTCATAGTATAACTATGTTACCCGATTCCTTTTAGGACACACACGTTCCATTGCTCACAGTACAATTAAGACCAGACTAGAGACATGACGGTAATCCTCCAAATTGATTTAATGAGGCATGCCTATGGTGTTCCCGGGGTTGACTTTAACTCTAGGCTGCACGAGCGCAGATGGTACCATGTACTGATACTCCATCCTGCATGGAATATTTAGCACACACTCTGATTCATGTTCGTCTTCATATTGTAACTAGCTCTCTCAGTTATTCATGTGCAGGGCCAGCCTGCTCTTTAAGGCAATCAGGAAGTGCCGGATAAGTTGATCTGACAGGTCAGAATCTTGGCCATTATTTTGGCTGTTTATGAGCTGGTTTTATGGTCTCCTATGCCGGATTTTACTGTAGATTTATTTCCCTGATATTAAAAAACATTGCCTGCACTAATCTCAAGTCTGTTCAGTCTTCTGTATCTTATAAATACATATACAGCGTGTCTTTACAAGTTCAAAACAATTTGCAAACAGTGGCCACTTGTTAGGTCCTGCCTAGGTAGCGTTGCGCTGTCTCTGCGAGACAATTTGTTTACTGAATATGGGCATTAAGTTCTGCCCATTTTCAAGGACTCTCCCCTATTACGTGTTGTTACTCAGACAATTTGTGGCACTATTTGTTTCTTTAAATTGGAGCCCTTGAGACCAGTACTGGTGGTTTACAGAGCTCTGTTGTAAACAGGGCTGTAAATCTTGCTCTTATCTTGCCCCATTTGTTGTGCATTAAAAGACTGGGGTCTGTTTTATTTGATCGAGCCAGGGCAGCGCATGCGCTGTTATGCAAGGCATGCTGTATTGAGTATGGACTTGAAACCTCGCCCACTCTCCGCCCATATTTGTCATTGGCTTGTGCCATTGTCCTTCGTATATGCTGACTTCTGATTCGTTAATAGGTTTGTTAGTCCCTCCTTGGTACCACCTTGTCTTCATCTGTAACCTCCCATGAGGAGTGGCCCTTTTACTTCGGTTGTTACACAGTACCTCTTATTTAGTCTGTAAACACTATTTTCTTTAATGTGTTTCTCCAACTGCAGGCACTACATGCTTTCCTGCAACATTCAGCGCGCCATGTGCGCTTTCACAGGGCGCTTTTACAAAAAAAACATTTGTTTGTCAAATTGACAATCACATGCTTTTTTTGGTGAAAGCGCCCCATACAGTGCTTTCACTTTAATAGCTGCCGTGGACCTTTCTTTAGACGTGGCTCGTCTCAATCAGCAACGTAACACAGGCCCCCGCAGCCCCCGCAGTGCGGGGGGCCCCCGAGCTGCAGGGGGCCCCCTCAGCACAATACTCCGGCCCAAAAGCTCCGGATTAAATCCGGAGTGGGGGCCCCTCCGTGTACGTGGCAGGGGGGCCCCCCTCAATTTTCGTTACGCCACTGGTCTGAATAAAGGAGCGTGGCCTCTATTAACATGAAAACGCAGCATGGGGCACTTGTAAACAAGCATTTCAATGCAATGGGTCTCTCATTTTAGAAACTCTGACCTATTGGTATTGTAAATGACACTGCCTTTTATCATTGCAGGTTTTTTAAACATATAAATAAAAGGCATTGTCATATACAATGCCAATAGCTCAAAATCTCACAATTGCGAGACCTATTGCATTGCAAATGCTTGTCTCCCTTGTAATTGATGCCATGATGCTTCCTCCCAGGCCAGTGTTTAAAATATATGGCTCTTCACTCGCTCTCTCTCATGAAGTCTCTTTCGCCCTCCCTCCCTCCAACCCGCCACATCCCAATCCAGCAAGATGGCCCTCACATCTGAACGCTCCATTTCTGTAAACAGAGAATCAATTACAATGCTTAATGTTACTGCTAAAACTGTTTATGCACATTTTCACAGTTTTGGTATTTCTCCTTCTGCAGTTGAAGTACAATTCTTTAATGTAGTTCAGAATTTGATATTTCCTTTCAAGTCAATTGTTTCACTAATGCCACTCCACGCAACGTCACTCCATGCCGCTGCACTCCACACACTGCATGCCGCACGCCACTCCACACAATGCCACTCCATGCAACGCCACTCTGCCATGCCACTCCACCAAACTCCACTCAACTGCACTCCACTCTATGCAATCCCACTCCACTCGACAACTGTACTCCACGCAACTGCATTTTACGCCGCACCACTGTAATCTACGCAATGCCATTCCACGCTACACCTGTCACGCTTTCAATTCGTAAAAAAGTTCAGTAATGTCAACAATTAATGGATGTGCATCCAGGCTCCAGAGGTGGTTATTAGCACTTTCCAATTCTTTTATTGTTTAGTTGATTTGCCCTTGTTCTTCTTTCCTTACAAATTTAGTTGGCTTCAGGTTTTTTCTGTGGTCTCTCATGCACTGCGTGGCCCACATTGAGCATGTATCCACCATGGTTGTAAAAAGGCTAAGCACCCTACAATACTATGGCAGGGAAAGAGAACTATTTACACCCGCTTCGGTACTCTTCGTGTGGTAAACTCTGGGTTTTTATGGTAGAATATTTGGGATATTCTGTATGCATCTTCCTTTCTCTGTTTCACTTATCCGTTTCTTTCTGAATGATGTACCTGTTGCTGGTTTTGCTTGTTCATAATCCCCGCTCTCTCATGTGCTTATTCCATCTCGATCTGTAGTTTCTTTTCAGTAATGTTGGGTTTCTTTACGAGAGCAATATTACCTGGGCATTTGGTGAGGTACTTTCCTCTAGAATGTTCTTTTTTTTGTTTTCGTCCTCATATTACCTCAGATAGATAAGCATCCTCCTGATCGCTACTGACCCAATTGCTTATATCTTGGGGGTCTTATCTCAGCTGATGTCACTGCGGGAAACCAACCCGCGCTTTACATCATGAGCCGACCAAGAGGTATAATTATTGGACTTCATGATCATTCTGTTCATAGTCTAATAAATTTCGGAATAACCTGTGCTCAGGCTTTTTCCTATACCGGTTAATCTTTTGGTCAAGATCTCTGAAAAATCTCACTGAATTCCACCACTCTCTCCATGTAGGAGGGGTAGCATGACCAGCTTTTGTAGATCTCCCTTCTTGCCAGAAGGATTAAGTAAAATATTAACTCGTGGTGAGGCTTCAGGGAGCCCTCCTATCCAAGTCTTGGCTGCATGATACCAAACAGAATTAAAGAGGGTCTTACCTTCACTTTGCCACCCAAAATGTCCGTCATTGTCTTACCCACTCTATCCCAAAAGTTTTCCAGAGCTGGACAGCTGGCGAACATGTGGATATCGTCCGCTTCCTGATCTCCGCACCTTTTACATTTGGCCTCGCCTCCACCTCTTTTTTTTAGACAGCTTCAGCTGTGACCAATAGATTCTGTGTAGAGTGAAGAAATGTCTTCTCCTTAATGCAGTGGACTTAATCACAGAATAAAGCATGTCTAAAGATACTTGCCATACATTTTCCAGCTCTTCATCTGGCAAACAACCTTCCCAAACCAGATAAGGGGATCTCATGCTTTTTGTTGCTGCGACCAGGTATCTGTACCAGAGAGCCACCTCCTTCTTTCTAGATCTTGGGTCTTGAAGGTCTTTCTCCATTGATTTATCAGATGAGACTAACCACTGCTGGTTTCTACACCACGCCAATATTTGATAGAATTTGAACCTCAATAATGTGTCATTCGTCAGGTTTCTCCAAACATCCGAGCAGAGGCATCTATCCCCTTCCACTATCTCCCCCCAACGTGTTATTCCACAGGTTTGCAAGGGTTTTTGCAGACTATCCAAAAGATGCTCTGGAGTTCCCGGAGAGTCCCAAACTGGGGCCCATTTGCCTTAGTAGGAGATACCCAAAAGAGGGCAACATTTGTGCCATACTTTTGCTGCGGCCTTCAATCCTTCAGCAGAAGTTTCTTTAAAAATGTGGGGGCCCCAAATTTGTACATGAAGCCCTCAGCCGCAGTATCAACCCACATAGTTTTATACATACCGCCCACAGGTTTGCAGTCAGGTCTTAGTAAAAGCATCCTACTTTTTTTCAGCTGGTATGCCCAACAATACAGTTGGAAGTCCGGTAGCCCCAGACCACCATGAACAAGCTTCCTTCTTAGCTTCTTCCAGGAAAGTCTAATCCCCTTTCCTGCCCAAATAAATGATGAGATTCTTCCCTGTATCTTCACAAGAAACTTCTTGTCAAACTCAGCAGGATGTTATCGAACAGGTAAGAAAGTTTGGCCAAGACAGACATCTTAACCAAGTTAATCCGCCCGTACAAGGTAAGCAGAAGATTCTGCTATTTCTTTAAGGTCTTGTCAACCTCTTTAAAGACTTTCACTAAATACACTTTCGGGAGTTCTTCTAACTCTTGCAGTATTGTTACACCTAGATATCTTATTTCCTTTGATAACCTAACATCATGGACATCTTGGTTCCAAGCCATAACTTCTGTCTTGCTGCTATTGATCTCGTATCCAGACATCTTCCCGAATGCATGCACCTCTGCCAATAATTCCGGGAGAGCCCGATTGATGTCTGAGGTGAACAGAATCAGATCATCAGCATATAGAGCCAGCTTCCTAGAGAAGCAGCCCACAGTGAAGGGGGTTATTTCCTTATTCTGCCTTAGGCTTAGTGCCAGGAGCTCAATATATACATGAAAAAGGATAGGTGATAGGGAGCACCCTTGACTGGTCCCCCTTCCTATCTGTACAGGGGCCGTGAGGCAGCCATTCACTAATATTTCCCCCGAGGTGCCCTATAGATTTTCCTATGGACCGCCCTGAATGTCTCGCTGAAACTGAACGCTTTTAGAGTCCTAATCAGTTATTTCCAGTTCACCCGGTCAAAGGCCTTAGCTGCATCAAGGGTTATCGATAGGGGCGCTTCCTGTGTTGAAGCAAGGATTTCCATGGGTAGCAGTTCGAATTGGCCAATAGGTAGTAGGGGGTGAGTTTTCAGGGGGGGTGCACATGTGATGGGGAGCATAGGGGGAAAAAATAAACAAAAAGTCCTCACTCAGATTAGGAGGGGTCAAGAGATGCTGGGAGATCTTCGATAGAGGATAATTGGGGGGAAAGTGAGATCACAGGGGGGTGAATTTTTAGATATTATGAACTGGAAAGTGAATGGCTTAAGGGTCAAAAGAAGGCAGCGCCTGGTTCTTCAGTATCTGAAAGTCCAACTAAGATTCTTTTGCTTCAAGAAACTCACTTATCACGGTCAGAAGGTCAAGCACTGTTTACAAGGCAAATATGGGTAGATAAGGTTGTAGTTACAGATCAGCAACACTGTACTAAAGGTGTTGCTATAATAATTAAGGTAAATTCAGGGGTGGAGCTGCGGAGATTCCAGCCATATGAAGGTGGGCGCTGGATAATAGCGGAAGTTAAAACTGGCAGGACCTTGTACACCCTAGCTAGCTATTATGGCCCGAATGAGGATATTACTACACCTTTGGACAACCTGTGCTCTTGTTTGTTAGACTTTGAAGCTCCACTCATCATGGGTGGGGATTTTAATGTTCTTTTAAATAACAACCTGGATAGATCCTTACCCCGTATTCAAATTAGTTCACCCAGAGTAAAAGATTATCTCCTAACTATGTTAGATAACCTGAATTTATGCGATGTGTGGCGCAGGGTTAAAGGTAATTCTAGAAACTACTCCTTTTATAGCAAAAAGAACGGTCATTATTCCAGGATTGATTATTTCTTCGAAGAAGAGTATGAAGTGGAAAAACTTAAAGAAGTTGATTACCTATCTATCCATTTATCTGACCATGCTGCAATATGTTTAAAAATTAAACTCCCCTCGAACCGGACTCTTAGAAGGTGAACTTTAAATAGAAGGTTACTTCTGCAGACAGATACCATGAGTAAGATAGAAGGGGATGCAGCTGATTTCTTTAAATGAAATTTAGCTTCAGCCCCCACATATGTGGTATGGGACGCTTTTAAAGCTTGGCTAAGGGGGTCCCTGAGGAGTGCCTCGGTGGCATTGGTAAGAGCAGATAAGAGGCAGATTTCTCTGCTCGAAGATCAGTTAGCGGTAGCAGAAGCTAACCTGAAGTCGGCATTTCCAGGGGGTGATAAAAGAAAGCTTAGTTGGAAAAGTTGAGGACCTACAACTTAAGTTTAGACTGATGATGGAGGAGAAATTGCAGCAGAAATGGGAAGTGAGTAAGTTGCACGAGTATGACCAAAGAGAGAAATGTGGGAAACTACTGGCAATGAAGACCAGGATGGACAGGTCGTGTAATTATATTAGGAAAATCAAGCTGGAAGATGGGGATAGGGTTGTGGAGGATAAGGAAGGGATAGAGTCAGCTTTTACCAAATTCTTCCAGGACTTATATCGTGATGATCTCGTGGTGTATGAGGCTGTGTTAGATCACTGGCTCTCAGAAAAACAATTACCAAAACTGAGTACTGAAGACCAACTATATTTGAATCAGGAAATAACAGGGAATGAAATTCTGACTACCATTAAAAAACTGAAATAAAGGGAAAGCAGACGGGCCAGATGCGATTCCGAACGAAATCTATACATTGCTGGCTGAAGTGATAATTCCTGTCTGGCTAGAGCTATTCAGTGAAGCCCTGAGGGGCAACTCACCATTACCGGAGTCTTGGAATGAGGGTGTCATCTCCCTTATCTTAAAACCAGGCAAAGACTCTACACAGTGCCAGTCATATCGCCCAATATCCTTACTGAACTGCGACTACAAAATCTTTACAGGAATACTAACAGCCCATTTAGGAAAAATTGCTGGGTCTTTAATTAATGAGGAGCAGAATGGTTTTCTTCCAGGAAAGCAGATGAAGGAGCTCACACATACCCTGATATTCTCGATTGACCTCTAGAATGTTCTCATACCATACTTGGCTTTTCTCCTCCTTTGCGAGAACCTTGATTTTTCCCTTAGATAGTAGGACATTTTCCTCACTGCATGTCACTACCTTTGCACACCTTAAGCAGGGTTGATTTACCTTGCTGTTGTGCGGTGGTTCTTTTTTCGAGTCTGGACAGTCTACTCCCGCTAATTTTGTTTATATTTAAAAAGTTGATGATGTTCTTCTGTCATGTATTTTGTGTACAAAGCCATTTGGCAGGATGCTAGCATAATGGATTTACTTGGCAGGGATATGAGCAAGTATGGGTGGCATAACAGTGGCTCTTTATTCCTGTTTTATAGGAATCAGGACTAAATATATTTTCACACTGTACAAATCAATAACTTATTTAGCTCTTTACAAAATTGTGGTGAAACCTTTGTAAGCTTGTTCTGTTTCTTGTGGCCTCTTTTCCTTTGCTCTGTTTAGGGCTTCACTAGTTTGAGGCAACTCCGCAGGCTATGCCAGTATTCCAGTGGACTACCTTTCACTTTTTGGGCATGGCTTTGATTTGGAGGCTTTGGGATAGAATGTCTTCTGTTCAAGTTCTGACAAGACAGCGTACACATAAGCATTGCTCCTCTTGGGTTTAGGACCTCAGTGAGCTTTCCTTCCTTTTATGAGTTATGATTTGGAAATGTTTCTGTGCTCTGTGTTCGGTGCTTCGTTCCCTTCGCTTTTTGTCCAGCCTTTGTTTTCTACACCAACAGCCCCATCACTATCACTGTTCTAGGTGTCATTTCACTACTTTCTCAAGACAGCAAAGGAGTTATTGAGGTGCGACTTGCATGTACAGCAACGTGCCACTGATTCAGCCTGCCAGCATCTTCTATTTCCTTACAGGTGGTAAGGAAGGCAACAAGAATAAATCTGCTTTCTATAAAATATTTATTCTCAACTAGGTGAAGTGGGGGGTACTCAATATAACGATTAAGAAGATGTTCTATGTATCATGTTTTCATTCTCACTGATCCAACTATTTTCTACTTTCCTCAAATTCTCTCTGGAGCAGAATACACTAGAAGTGCTAGTTTTCCACTCTGCGGGCGCATAGGAAAAGTTTGTTATATATACCAAGAGATTATGACAAATTTAGCATGCCTTCCCTCAATGCAGGCAAATGCAAGCTTACTGGATGTTTCTTCAAACACAGGCGAACTCCCATAAAGGGTATTTATTGCAGGATTGCTAGAGAAAAATCTGACTTGACGTGGTGGTTGTTGTTTCTCATGCCCTTCCACCTATTGTAAAAACACATTATTTGCCTACACACCAGCCATTCTTCGTTTTTGAGTCCCAAGTGCTTTCAGCATTCATTATTTAAATGACTTTGCACTGAACTGACATTTGCACATTATAAAATGCGTTTGGTAACGTACTATGACAGAAGTAGAAAATAGGAGCTTTGCAAGCTAAGCTGCAAAAACAATTTCACACTCTGTGCCTTACAGGTTTTCTTCAACTGTAGCCAAAAACAAAAGTAAACTACTACCATGGATTCGTTTCTTCTAATTGTTTCTCCTTGTGTCTCTCTTTTGTCCTCAATCTTTTCTTTTTTGGACCGTATCACTCCCGGTCTCAGAGCACGTGCGACACACTGCAGAGTCACTCCGACAGCCTCGGATTCACACCGAACATGCTGCCTCGTCAGCCTACTCTAGGGAACTTTGAGGAGTTTGCCTGCTGATAATGAAATGCTGAAGATGGTCGGACACATCTAAGGTGCTCCTAGGGAGATTGGTGGACTTGATACATATAATGAAGTAGACTTTGGGTTATCGAGCAGAAACGTAAAAAACCCCAATATTGAACATATATATATATATATATATATATATATATATATATATATATATATATATATATATATATATATGATGATACTTTCTAACACATCAACACTTATGTGACAAAGGAGGACAGAAGCTCTTCTTGGAAGACTGAATTGGAATATTTCATCCAAAACTAATCTCTCCAGAAGAAAATCAAGTTTTCTGAATTAGGTTGGGGTAAAAACAAAAATGGAATTTACCATGGCATCATGACCAGAAGGCTTTTGGGACCAGAAGCTGTGATCTTGTGTACAGTGGTCTGTAAACCGTTCTTCCATTATGTGATAAAAGTTCAAAAACTAAGGTTTCTCGGGGACATTAAACCAGCCAGGTTTTCTTCGCTCTAGATGAGATTAAAAGCAAGGAATCTTCTGGTAAGAGGCGTGACCGTTCAGAAAGGCAATGATATATACGAAATTCACTGTGGCAGACTGAGTGAAAGAGCGAGGTATTAATGATGGATGATATTGCAGATGGACATAACTGGGGTGGGCTGTGTTAGACATCAGTATTGCAGGTGTAAAAACTGGCGATTCTGGGAATAAGCTGGCCAGACTGTGTGATGGACCGGTTGTCTTTCCGTTTTCTCCTACTAAACATTTACAAGGTTTTCCTATTTCAGAAGGAAAATGTGACAATTCTGGGAATGCTTTGTTTGTTATCCTCTACAGTCATTGTCATACTCAGCGGAAATTACAGGAAATTAGATTCAGATTGTTATATCGGCAGAGACTCCTGTTTCCCCAGACAATTTTTAAAATTAACCTCTGTCCTGTTCCATCTCCCTTATAAATTGTTTGATATATTTGATGCATTTCCCTCATATACTTCTCCAGGCTAATTCTGGTGTTTATATAAACACAATAATGAGTTCTCAAATTTGTAAGATCCTGTGCTACATCAGCTGTGTTAAAGCTGCAATCATATGAAGGACTAAAAATCAGTAATCTGGGCAGTTCCTCTCCAGTGACATATAAGAAAGCAATCGAATCTCTGACAGCATTCATTCCTACGGATTGCCTAGAAATATTTGAATGTATTTTAATGCTGTATCATTGGAGGAGCAGAATCCTTAAGGAGATGTTCACTTGAGGTTAATTTAGTCACATGGTGATGGAAATGTCTGCTTATTTAAGACAGTCTTATTAGACTCTCTATAATTTCTTCAAGACTTTCACAGGCTAAATTTAAAAAAAAAATCCCATTTTGCCATATACAATACTTGCACATATACATGAAAAATGCGTTTAATTTTGTGGAGAGTGGTAAAGTATGCTTATTGCATACAAATATATAGTTTCCATTTTTCTTGTCTGTGTCACGAATTATGGCTACCTACCACCTTTTACAGGATACTGACAAAGGTTCTTCCCTTTCCAGAGATGTATTCATGGCACTGCACCAAGTCAAAACACTGGATTCCTGGAAAAGATGATTAGTGACACATTCAGCAGAGATTGATACTAGTATGTTCCAACTAGGGATGGTCAGACAATCTAGCTTCTTCTCATTCTCATGAATACTCGTCAAGGCAGAGATGCAAATGCAGATTTAATTCAATGTGGGTAAATTCTTTATCATCATCTTCGTACCTCACCCCCAGCTCCTACTGTTGTTCACTGTCATGAAGTCTTGATATATCAGTTAAGTCAAATTAGGTTCGGATTAATCGCAGCACACAATCCGAAATATAAAGGAGAAATAATAGCCAATCACAAATTAAATTGACTTCCTAGCGTTTTACCACCCATTTGAGATCTGTGAGATTTTTCCTAGTCCTGTTTTGAGACATTAGATTAAAATGATGATGTGAATATTTAAAGTTAGGGAGACAGGCATTAAAACAAGGTGTGAACTTATTGAGAAAATATTGTTTACTGCTTGTTTGGCCTTCAGAAAGGTTTAAAGGGGTTTGTTGTCTGTTAGCATCCCTTTGCTCGCCACAAAATGAGTTTTTTCTTGTTCGGAAAAGTGTATCTCCATTTTTTAAGCATTCCCTTACATGAATAATAATAATAGATTTTATAGAACGAATGATACCATTTGTTGCAATTTCTAAACACTAAGCAGAAAAGGCTACTATTATCTAATTTAGTGGTAATCCATTTGCTGATCTCAAAAGAATAAAAATCTGAGGAGTCTTGTAGTGATTCGACCTCAAGACCAGCAGGTCACATACACAACAGCAAAGAGTGCTGAACTCACTGGGCCATCCTGCAATACGAGGAAAAATTTCTATTAGATTCTAACTGTACCGTTAATCCATATTATCCAAGAACAATATTATGGTCACTTGTGTGGTCATTTGCTGGCAAATCCATTAACACAGTTTGCTTTCCTTTTCTTTCTTGATCTTTAGAAGACCAGTCACAAATTGCTTGGTCCAAAAGGCACAAAAGGATTATGAGTGTCCTTGTTTCAGCTGGTTTTTAACTAAAAGACGTCACTGTGAAGTATGTTGATGTGAGAACCAGGGAGGTTAAGGACCCTTAACTTTGCCACTTTGTACCAGTCAGTTGGCATTCGACAACTAAGGGGGTTCTTCAGTTGATGCTTTTTTTTAAACAGTGTCTCCAAATAATGCTTGTGCCTGAAATTCTTTTCAAACTCTGATCAGGGCTGCTTTTGGGCCAGAGTAATACTGGCCGGTCAACTAAAGCACAGACATCAGATTGCCCTTTCAAGCAATACATGTGTGTCCATAGGCAGAGAGGGGGGTGGTAGAATGTCACTTCGCAGAGGATGGCAACATTTTTTGCCCAGAATATGATTAGGTTGCCCTGAGTTTGTTGGTGATCCAATATCAATGTTCCTTAGCTCTTCATGAAATTAATCAACTTCACCTATCAGTTGGCATGACCTTTGGAGGCCAGGGCTGTGGCTGTAGACGGGATACACCAGGAAAGATTTCATTTGGAGGAAACCTAAGTAAGTGAGATAAAGCAGGTACACAGGAATGAAGCAAGATAATGATCTGAGAAGGAAAATAGCCTAACCACAATGTGATTCATTGAAATACTTGTTTATTTATGAATGGCTAACAAAAAATGTAATCTTGGTAAACATATGAAAGGAGAAATACAAATGAATATGTAATCCAGTTGCGGAAATGAATTTGTTATTTGACTAGCAAAAGAATCAAGAATAGTTTGCCAATTCATTTTATTCATTTCATCAATTGACACAAAGAATTAGAGGTCATGTCTAATGACAATTGGGAAGATAATTGGAAAGATACTGTCTTCATTAAATTGAAGAAGGAAACATGACTGATATAAGATCATTTTAGAAAGTCCCCTTTAATGAAAGGCAAGTATTCAGTGTCTTAATGACACTCTACTAGCTGGATGGATATATATATATATATATTCACTGAAAAAACCATAGGTTTTAGGGACAGTTATAGTTAGTTGGACATTGCACTCGTACAAAACCCGTGAAATTCCCCCGTTATAGTTAGTCCAGCTAACTATAACTCGCGCCCCGCAATGCACTGCTGATGACGTCACATATTACATCACTCATGACATGGTCAGTGACATCACTGATGACATCTCAAATGACATCACTGATGACATCATCCAGTGACTGTGTGTTTCTGTAAAGTTTAAATATGTTTAATATATATAGGGAAAGGCGTATTGAAGAATGAGTGGGTGTATAAGTGTCTGAATGGATGATTTAGTAGGTGAGTGACTGACTCTATAAGTGAGTGATTTAACGTATCTTACTGAATGCATGGGTTAGTGACTTAACTGGGTGAATGTCTGTATCCGTCTGTCTGTTGCTGTGTAAGTGGCTGCATGTGTTTGTGAATAGCTACATGAGTGTCTATATGAGTTATTGAATGCTTGTCTGAGTATCTGTATGGGTGCCTGAGTGTTTGTGTGGGAGGGGTGTGTGTGACTCTATACATAGATGTGTGAGTGGGTGATTCACTGGGTGCATGATTTCAAGAGTGCATCTGTGATGGACTGCTTGGGTGGGTGAGTGTGTGTATGGGTGTGTTAGTGAGTGAATGTATATCTCAGTGGTACATGTGCAAGTAACTACATATGTGAAAGGCAGTATATATGTGTGTTGGAGTATATAAATAGCTATAAGCGAGAGTGAGTGATTGTGATAGTGGCTGTATGGATGAGTGTGTGCTTGTATCAGTGATTGTATAAGAGCGTAAGAATGTGCTAGTATTTGTATGAGTAAGTGAGCTGGTGTGTGTATAACTGTATAGGTGAGTAAATGGTAGTGTGTTTAATTATTTGCATGACTGACTAGGTGTGTGAGTACCTCTATGGATGAGTGGCGGTGTTTGAGTGTCTATATAGGAGTATGAGTGCATATGATAGTCCTGTACTGAGTGACCGTAAGTATGAGTGACTGTACGGGTGAGTGAGTGGATGTGTGCGTAGACCTAAGAATCAGTGAGTGGGTATGTAGTTATTGGTGTTGGAGTGTCTATGGTTTTGCGAATGGCAGTCTGTAATTTAGAGTGGGTGTATCAAAGGTTATATTAGGGTGTGAGGAGGTGCATCAGATTATCACGTGGATGATGTCATCAGTGATGTCATTTGAGATGTCATCAGTGATGTCATCAGTGATGTCACTGACCATGTCATGAGTGATGTAATATGTGACGTCATCAGCAGTGCATTGCGGGGGCGCGAGTTATAGTTACCTGGACTAACTATAACGGGGGAATTTCACGGGTTTTGTACGAGTGCAATGTCCAACTAACTATAACTGTCCCTAAAACCTATGGTTTTTTCAGTGAATTTCAAAGGTTTTTTAAATGCTAATTTCTAACTATAACGTGTCTGAAACCTATGGTTTTTTCAGTGAATTTCAAAGGTTTTTTAAATGCTAATTTCTAACTATAACGTGCCTGAAACCTATGGTTTTTTCAGTGAATTTCAAAGGTTTTTAAATGCTAATTTCTAACTATAACGTGCCTGAAACCTATGGTTTTTTCAGTGAATTTCAAAGGTTTTTTAAATGCTAGTTTCTAACTATGCCAACAGAGGTAAGACATGTGAAGAAAGAAGAAAAAACGCACAGAAATAAGCAAAAGATGTGCAGAAAGAACCAACAGAGGAGCAGAAAGAGGCCTTGTTGCAAAATCATCCTGTGCCCA
The DNA here is from genome assembly GCA_963921515.1 of Calotriton arnoldi. Taxonomy (NCBI): domain Eukaryota; kingdom Metazoa; phylum Chordata; class Amphibia; order Caudata; family Salamandridae; genus Calotriton; species Calotriton arnoldi. The sequence continues at coordinate 540,209 of CAWUFW010009885.1, forward strand.
CAACGTTTTCAGACGGGTACTGGTGGTAACTGACTCTGACTAACCAGAGCCAGTGCGCGTTTGCACAGTGGTGAAGGGAGGGGGGGCCTGAGGTGACATGTGTGCAAACGCGCCCCATGGCGCGTTTTAAGTTGCGGGATTAAGTCCCCTTGAATCCTGAGGTCCCTGGGGCCCAACTAGCCCCCAGGTACCTACAGTTAGGACCACAGAGCTGAGTTGCAGAGAGGCGTTCCGAGGCCACGCACCTTTTTCACCTCTCTGCAACGCAACTCTGTTGTGCTTACTGAAGGTACCTGGTGGGCTAGTTGGCCCCAGGATTCAAAGGGAATTAACTCCCCAACTTAAAACGCATCACAGGGCGTGTTTGCGCACATGTCACCTGAGGCCCCGCCCCTCCCTTCACCACTGTGCAAACGCGCCCCGTGGCGCGTTTTAAGTTGGGGGATTAGGTCACCTTGAATCCTGAGAGTCCCTGGGGCCCAACCAGCCCACCAGGTACTTCCAGTAAGCACCACAGGCCTGCGTTGCAACGCCTGTAACAAATTGTGCAGTTGTGTTTAGGTAGTGAAGAGGGTCGTGCTGGGGGTAGTGTTTTAGGGTTTAGGGTAGTGCAGTGGTGTTTGTGTAGTGTAGGGGGTCATGCTGGGGTTAGATTTAGGGTTTAGGGTAGTGCAGTGGTGTTTGTGTAGTGTAGGGGGTCATGCTGGGGGTAGATTTAGGGTTTAGGGTAGTGCAGTGGTGTTTGTGTAGTGTAGGGGGTCATGCTGGGGGTAGATTTAGGGTTTAGGGTAGTGCAGTGGTGTTTGGGTAGTGTAGGGAGTCGTCCTGGGGGAGTGTTTTAGGGTAGTACAGTGGTGTTTGGGTAGTGTAGGGGGTCGTGCTGGGGTTAGTGTTTTAGGGTTTAGGGTAGTGCAGTGGTGTTTGGGTAGTGTAGGGGGTCATGCTGGGGGAGTGTTTTAGGGTTTAGGGCAGTGCAGTGGTGTTCGGGTAGTGTAGGGGGTCGTGCTGGGGGAGTGTTTTAGGGTTTAGGGCAGTGCAGTCGTGTTCGGGTAGTGTAGGGGGTCGTGCTGCGGGGAGTATTTTTGGGTTTAGGGTAGTGCAGTGGTGTTCGGGTAGTGTAGGGGGTCATGCTGGGGGTAGTGTTCTAGGGTTTAGGGCAGTGCAGTGGTGTTCGGGCAGTGTAGGGGGTCGTGCTGGGGGTGGTGTTTTAGGGTTTAGGGTAGTGCAGTGGTGTTCGGGCAGTGTAGGGGGTCGTGCTGGGGGTGGTGTTTCAGGGTTTAGGGCAGTGCAGTGGTGTTCTGGCAGTGTAGGGGGTCGTGCAGGGGGTGGTGTTTCAGGGTTTAGGGCAGTGCAGTGGTGTTCGGGCAGTGTAGGGGGTCATGCAGGGGTGGTGTTTTAGGGTTTAGGGCAGTGGTGTTCGGGCAGTGTAGGGGGTCATGCTGGGGGTGGTGTTTCAGGGTTTGGGGCAGTGCAGTGGTGTTCGAGCAGTAAAGGGGGTCATGCTGGGGGTGGTGTTTCAGGGTTTAGGGCAGTGCAGTGGTGTTCGGGCAGTGTAGGGGGTGGTGCAGGGGGTGGTGTTTCAGAGTTTAGGGCAGTGCAGTGGTGTTCGGGCAGTGTAGGGGGTCGTGCAGGGGGTGGTGTTTCAGGGTTTAGGGCAGTGCAGTGGTGTTCGGGCAGTGTAGGGGGCGGTGCAGGGGGTGGTGTTTCAGGGTTTAGGGCAGTACAGTGGTGTTCGGGCATTGTAGGGGGTGGTGCTGGGGCTGGTGTTTCAGGGTTTAGGGCAGTGCAGTGGTGTTCGGGCAGTGTAGGGGGTGGTGCTGGGGCTGGTGTTTCAGGGTTTAGGGCAGTGCAGTGGTTTTCGGGCAGTGTAGGGGGTCGTGCTGGGGCTGGTGTTTCAGGGTTTAGGGCAGTGCAGTGGTGTTCGGGCAGTGTAGGGGGTCTTGCTGGGGCTTGTGTTTCAGAGTCTAGGGCAATGCAGTGGTGTTCGGGCAGTGTAGGGGGTCTTGCTGGGGCTGGTGTTTCAGGGTTTAGGGCAGTGCAGTGGTGTTCGGGCAGTGTAGGGGGTCGTGCTGGGGCTGGTGTTTCAAGGTTTAGGGCAGTGCAGTGGTGTTCGGGCAGTGTAGGGGGTCGTGCTGGGGCTGGTGTTTCAGGGTTTAGGGCAGAGCAATGGTGCTCAGGCAGTGTAGGGGGTTGTACTGGGGGTGATGTTTCAGGGTTTAGGGCAGTGCAGTGGTGTTCGGGCAGTGTAGGGGGTCGTGAAGGGGGTGGTGTTTCAGGGTTTAGGGCAGTGCAGTGGTGTTCGGGCAGTGTAGGGGGTCGTGCTGGGGGTAGTGTTTTAGGGTTTAGGGTAGTGCAGTGGTGCTTGTGTAGTGTAGGGGGTCGTGCTGGGGGTAGTGTTTTAGGGTTTAGGGTAGTGCAGTGGTGTTTGTGTAGTGTAGGGGGTCATGTTTTAGGGTAGTGCAGTGGTGTTTGGGTAGTGTAGGGGGTCATGCTGGGGGTAGTGTTTTAGGATTTAGGTTAGTGCAGTGGTGTTTGGGTAGTGTAGAGGGTCGTGCTGGGGGTAGTGTTTTAGGGTAGTGCAGTGGTGTTTGTGTAGTGTAGGGGGTCGTGCTGGGGGTAGTGTTTTAGGGTTCAGGGTAGTGCAGTGGTGCTTGTGTAGTGTAGGGGGTCGTGCTGGGGGTAGTGTTTTAGGGTTTAGGGTAGTGCAGTGGTGTTTGTGTAGTGTAGGGGGTCATGTTTTAGGGTAGTGCAGTGGTGTTTGGGTAGTGTAGGGGGTCATGCTGGGGGTAGTGTTTTAGGATTTAGGTTAGTGCAGTGGTGTTTGGGTAGTGTAGGGGGTCGTGCTGGGGGTAGTGTTTTAGGGTTTAGGGTAGTGCAGTGGTGTTTGTGTAGTGTAGGGGGTCGTGCTGGGGGTAGTGTTTTAGGGTTTAGGGTAGTGCAGTGGTGCTTGTGTAGTGTAGGGGGTCGTGCTGGGGGTAGTGTTTTAGGGTTTAGGGTAGTGCAGTGGTGTTTGTGTAGTGTAGGGGGTCATGTTTTAGGGTAGTGCAGTGGTGTTTGGGTAGTGTAGGGGTCGTGCTGGTGGTAGTGTTTTAGGATTTAGGTTAGTGCAGTGGTGTTTGTGTAGTGTAGGGGGTCGTGCTGGGGGTAGTGTTTTAGGGTTTAGGGTAGTGCAGTGGTGCTTGTGTAGTGTAGGGGGTCGTGCTGGGGGTAGTGTTTTAGGGTTTAGGGTAGTGCAGTGGTGTTTGTGTAGTGTAGGGGGTCATGTTTTAGGGTAGTGCAGTGGTGTTTGGGTAGTGTAGGGGGTCGTGCTGGTGGTAGTGTTTTAGGATTTAGGTTAGTGCAGTGGTGTTTGGGTAGTGTAGGGGGTCGTGCTGGGGGTAGTGTTTTAGGGTTTAGGATAGTGCAGTGGTGCTTGTGTAGTGTAGGGGGTCGTGCTGGGGGTAGTGTTTTAGGGTTTAAGGTAGTGCAGTGGTGTTTTTGTAGTGTAGGGGGGTCATGTTTTAAGATGCAATGCTCCAATACCTGACCAGTCTGCACTACATAAAACTGCAAAAAACTAAAAATAAAAAGTGTTTTGCACACTTTTGTCATTGGGCTATATGTGGGCTACATCTGGGTAATATTTGTGCTACATTTGGGCTCTTTTTTCACTGGTGGCCATCTTGGAAGACTTCTTTGTTATGAAGTTTCCTAATTTCTTCATTTACTGCAGTCTCCTCAGTAGGAAATGCTTTCAGTTTTTTACTTTGATTCCATCAAGAAGGCATTCAGATGTGTCTCACATCTGCCATAAATTCAGAATGTTAGCACTCTAGTTGCTCATTAGATCACTGGAGTAAAGCTACTGCTCACCAGGGAGTTAACTGGTAGTCTGCTGCTGGTATTGAAAGTGATTGTTTCAGTCTGCATGTCAGAATTTTCTAATGAAATAGAAGAGGATTTGAGATCTCACTTAAAACATGCCCTAATTTTTCTTTCTACAGCACTAACCATAATTTCTATTTAAAAAAGAACCCCTCATTTTGTTCCTTTTTAAATTAAATGTTTTAAGTGTTACCGGTTTATTCCAATCAAGATGGCTTCAGGTGTGCCATACTTTTGTCATAAGTAAGGCTGTTAGCGCTCTAGTTGTTCTTTAGAACACTCTGGGAAGCTGCAGTAGAACACAAAGGCATCAACTGGCAGGCTGCTCCTGTTGAAATATAACAGGAAGATATTTGAGATCACACTTGAAACATGTCCTAATTTTTCTTTCTACAGCACTAACCATAATTTCTATGACAAAATGAACCCCATCATTTTGTTCCTTTTTAAATTAAATGTTTTAAGTGTTACCAGTTTATTCCAATCAAGATGGCTTCAGGTGTGCCATACTTTTGTCATAAGTAAGGCTGTTAGCACTCTAGTTGTTCTTTAGAACACTCTGGGAAGCTGCAGTAGAACACAAAGGAATCAACTGACAGTCTCTGCCCTTGTTGGATGTACATGTTTTACTGAGAATGTCAGACTTCATTCTCACATGAGTGAGAAAGATAATGTGAATTTACAGAAAATATGCTCTCATTTTAGCTTCTGGAGCACCTTCCAAACCTCCATGGGACAAGCATGAGAAAATAGTGTTCTCTCAAACATGATTCATGATATCCCAGCAGAAGGTTTTTCACATGGTAAAATCACCTTGGAATACACCACAATTCCTAAAATTAGTATGGTACCGTCAACAAATAAATTCTAATGTAACTAAAGCCTGTTATCACCCTTTATAGTTCTCCTTTTGGTGACCCTCAAAATCTTCTATTCACTACAATGCATTTCAATGAGGTACTATCATTTATATTGGTCCCAAGATGGCTGCCAGAAATTCCAGGATGAAGTGCTGACAGCCAATCAGATCTCACGATGACATGTGTGGTTAGGCTCCGCCCAGATATATATGTGACTTTACTTTTGATTTTCTCAGGAACTACTGAACGGATTTACACCATTTAAGCAAAAGGCACGACACTGAACCAAGGGCTACCTCTTTGCCAAATTTGGTGTAATTCCGTTCAGCAGTTCGGGCTGTAGCTGCGACTAAAGGTTCCTATGGAAAAATGAATGGGGAAAACACGTTTTGGGACCCCCCTTTTTTCTCGGCCCCCGCTTGACGTATCACCCCGAGACTTTCAGGATAGAAGCGGACCGGAGCGCCCCAACAAGTTGGAAACTTTCGCGAAGATTCGTTAACCGGCGCCAATGTTATTTCAAATAGAATGTCGCGGATTTCCTATGGATAATAGGTTTTAACTATAACTATCTACTGGCGACCGCCAGTAGATAATATATATATATATATTTCATAGAAAAGTTTGTCCACAAGTGAAGGGGCACACTATGACAGGCGGATCCTGCCTTTCACAGAAGAATCCTTTATTCGGCAAAACCGGCATACACAACTGAATATTTCCTTGTGCCTTTCCCAATGCGTTTCGGAGCTCCTGCTCCTTGCTCACGGCCGGAATATTTCATAGAAAAGTTTGTTCACAAATGAAGGTGCACACAATGACAGGCGGATCCTGCCTTTCACAGAAGAATCCTTTATTCGGCAAAACCGGCATACACAACAGAATATTTCCTTGTGCCTTTCACAACGCGTTTCGGAGCTCCTGCTCCTTGCTCACGGGTCAGCGTGCAAATGGGCAGATGCGAACAGAAAGAGTCCCTAATTGGCTGTTATATCGCCCTCTCATGGGCTTCCTTCATCATCGGGCTTATGGGACTTGTAGTTCTGTCGCTGCGATATGACCCGTAGTGGGTTCTGCCTCAAGCATCATTATGTCAAAAACTCTCCATAGAGCCTTCAGACTGTGGATTTCAGATATACTGGAATCGGTTAAACAGGATGGCAGGTTTGCATGGATTTGTAACTGGCCACGCACTGAAGGCTCTATGGAGAGTTTTTGACATAATGTATATATATATACTGAACACTGTTGTAGTTTGAGATTAACAAGTTCCAGCAAAAAAGCATCAACTGAACACGACCATAGGGAGACAACAAGAGGCCTAAAGCGTTTACTCAACATTGCAAATGCCATAGATAACATAGCCCAGCCTGTAACAGCTGCCTAACTCAGAAAAAGATGGAGTTAATCAAGGACAGTCAGAAAGAATCTATTTAACACATTCATCACTGGTGATTAACAAGGACAGGACTTCAGTATTGATTCAACGTGAACAATGGATATCAAGAAGAAGAGACTTAACACATACAGCTACTCAACACTATCATACTGGAGATCAGCAAGAGCACACTATCAACAAACTCAGCACTGTCAGACCTAGATATAACCCAGCACAGACAGTTTGCAGGTAGTGCATATCCCTGGGTAGAGAGCACTAGTATGGAGCAATAACAGCTATTTAACTTCATGGCTAAATCTATAGAAGCAAGGAGAGGTCTTTAACACTAGGCAACATCATAATGGCTATAGGTAATAAGAACATTATTTTACCATCTTCAAATTACTAGAAGAACTGCAGATGCGAAGGCTATGACATGCCTTTAGCACCTCCCCATCGCTAGACCAAGCACTCTTTTTCTTTTGTTTTGTAACTAAGCCCCAAAGAAACAAACTGGGAGGATGGTGAAGCTAAATGTTTAAGGTGTGATGTGAAGAAATACATGGCTGAAGCTGAACTCGGACAAGACGGAGGTCCTCATCCTTGGTTCCAACCCTTCAGCCTGGGACGACTCCTGGTGGCCAACATCACTGGGAACAGCCCCGCCACCCACCGACCACGTACGCAACCTAGGGGCCATCCTCGACCCCACCCTCTCCATGACTAAGCAGGTCAACGCCGTTTCCTCATCCTGCTTCAACATCCTCCGAATGCTCCGCAGGATCTTCAAGTGGATCCCCACCGAAACAAGAAAAACAGTCACCCAGGCCCTCGTCACCAGCAGGCTGGACTACGGAAACGCCCTCTACGCAGGAACGACGGCTAAGCTCCTGAGACGGCTGCAACGCATCCAGAACGCCTCTGCACGTCTTATCCTCGACATCCCCTGACGCAGCCACATCACACCCCACCTGAGAGACCTGCACTGGCTCCCTGTCAACAAGAGGATAACCTTCAAGCTCCTCACCCACGCACACAAAGCACTCCACAACTCCGGACCAGCCTACCTCAACAGACGACTCAGCTTCTACACCCCCACCCGCCAGCTCCGCTCGACCAGCCTCGCCCTCGCCACAGTCCCCCGCATCCGGAAAACGACCGCCGGCGGCAGATCCTTCTCCCACCTCGCCGCCAAGACCTGGAACACCCTCCCCACCAACCTCCGACAGACCCAAGACCTACTGGCCTTCAGAAGACTCCTCAAGACCTGGCTCTTCGATCAGTAGCAGCACCACCCCCCTCTTCCCCCAGTGCCTTGAGACCCTCGCGGGTATGTAGTGCGCTTTATAAGTGACATGATTGATTGATTGATGGCTCTCAACAATCACTGCACGTTGAAAACCTGGGTGGTCAGAGGTAGTATTCACAAGCATGTATTAAGTTTCTAGTGGATAATATTTGCTTGATAGAATATACTGTCTATGCGTTCCATATTATAATCTGTGCACCTTTCTCTACACAGAGTCATTCCACTTGTTTAATACAACGAATATAGACTACTAATCAGGGGCAACACAACAACGGTAACACAATCCAGCAAAATAAGTTCTGCCTGCTACAAGCCACAGACCCCAAAGTTAGGATGGAAAAATAAAATTGAGTGTTCATTAGAGAGAATTTGTGTTTGTGTTTGTATCCACAGACACCCTACTCAAGTAAAAGAACTTGCATAGTCTGTATGCAGAATTATCAGAAACCAAAAGGAATTATATATTTTGATGAATATTCAACACCGGATAATTCAAAGGCCTATTTGGAATAATTTAACAATTGTCTATACTTGTCTAAAACTGTTTAAACTTGGAGTGTGAAGGCTTATGTGACAGTTAACCAAAAGCTGTGTAATCCCAATTTTTCCCATTAGAAGGAGTAAATCAAGCCTCCAGAGGCATGGAAGTGGAAGCCAAAGATATAAAAAGGAAGCCAGAGTAAAAGCATCCAAGAGCGCAGAGTAGTCACCTACGTATAGCAATGCTCTGGCCTACACTACTGTTTTAAGAAGACTAATGTGGATAAGTTGGCATATAGTGTCCACTCCATGACGACATCTCTAACAGGAAATAGCTGCTCTAAGCTGCCTTTCAACTAATTCTTACAGGATTGAATTTACCAATTGAAAAGCAGTATTGTAGGGAAGTCACACCTCGTACACATACTATTGGAGTCTTCCAGTGTTCTGTTTCACACGGTGAAGACAACCTGGTAGAGAGCGCTTCATTTGCAGCAGCTCCATGTTCATAGCAAGGACGAGGCCATATTTTAGTGAGTGAATGTTCACCGTATGTGTTCCCTACTACCCCCGCATGTGCTCCTGGAACTCTGTGTCCCTTCAACCCAAGAAACCTGTGCCGCGAATACACCTAGATAATGGGATGTTTTTGGCACAAATGTATACCCATCTTGTAAATGTATCAACCTTTTACTACAAATATAGATAATATCATGAATATGGTCAACGTATATGGCTGCTACACTTATTACTAGTAACTGAATCGGCTTAATGCATACCTCCATTAAATACCAAACGCATTACTTTCCAAACGACTCTGTGTAATGTGTATTTTTGATCATGCGTTTCACTCTTCGTTATTTAATATTATATAAGCACTTGTGCTGTGAGTGGTTAGGAACACTGATAATGCATACATATAACCCCTTACACTTCACATTTGATCACCATCCTCCCACCTACATACGCATGGAAATCAGCACCATCTGGGTTGTACTTTTTGCACTGTGGCACTATTCCTTACACTGCACTGTGACACTATTCCTTACACTGTGATGCTGACTCCAAGCCGCCTTCTGCTTTGTAAATATTTCCTATTCTAGTCCTTTATTGGCCAGCTCCAAATCATGTTCACGTTAACCAGGACACTCCAAATCATGGCCAAGTTTAATCATTTGCAACATATAAAACGGCAGCCGGCACATATATTACTGTGCAGACTTTATGAGAATGCACCTCATAGTTCTACATATGATGAAACATGTCATAACTCTCTAGTGATTTGTTATTAACCCACTTATCAGATAATAGAAGTATTTAGTAGTGAATGGGATCAACATGAAAAGGCAAATAAAGCTTGCTACAATGTATAAGGAAACAATGTTAAAGTTGAAGTTCAATAATTATATGTAAGAAATTCAGCACTTGCTATTAAACTGGCCTCTTGCATCAACATCAATAAAACTGACGCCTCAACATGGATCAACACTACATAGGTAACAAACATAAGGGCCAGACTCGGGGCCAAAAGCAGTCCTGGCAAGAATGCTCAAACTAGCCCCGCTCCCTTCGTCTCCTCGTGCTATCGCTTTCTTTCCATTCATCTTCTCTCTCCTCTCTCTTTTCTCTCTGTCTGATTGCTTTATCTCTACTTTCCCCTTACATCACTCTCATTAACTCTTTCTGGAAGCCTCCCTGTGCCTGCTACAGGAGCGGCGGCCCAAGGGCTCCAGCACACCAGGGCAGTGCACGGTGGAATAAAAGGCCTGTCCAACCCCGAGGAGCATTAGCATGGTCATTGCTACTTTTTGAGGGAAAGGGACGAGTTTGTGTGTGGTTATGTGGACAGGTGCGTTGCGGTATGTGAGAATACCACAATGGTTGGGCGTGTCTGAAAGCATGGATTGACGTTTTCTGTTTGGATGGTCTGATTATTATGGCATTAGACAATTTGTGTTGCCTGCCTCTTGGTTTGTCACTTTCCCATGACTGTTTTTATCGAATATTCATGTGATTTAAGCAAACATATTATTGCATATTCAGCTAGAATATACACATTTTAGACAGTATCATAGCCCATGAACTGGGGACTTAGAAGTAATTCCACGTCTCACATAATCCGCCATTTATCAGATTTGTAAGTGAAAGAAACTTTTGGGGTGTACAGGGCTACCAAAGTGACATTTTGCCTCTTCCCTAGCATTCACGTTTGTATTAACAAAATCCATAGCTGCCCTGCCTTCTGTGAGGAAATAAGGGCGGTCATGAAGAATGCTTTTTAGTTTGCAGGTTGAAGCCTGGCATTTTAACCATATTTATCCAACAATGCATACTTCAGTTTGGTTAACATTTTCTTTGCCTTCTACATTGCAATGGTAAAGTTAGGTAAGGGGCTCACTTTTTCAATTCTGAAACTGAGGGCCTCAATTACAAGAGGCCTGCGCCACTGGAACGTCACTTCTTTTGACGCACCGATGGCGCAGGCCCGTCAATCATAAGATGCAAAGCCAGCCTGTGTGGCTTTGCATGGCCTCATAGATATGGAGTAAGGCAAGGCAGCGCAAAGCACTGCCTTGCCTTACTCTACGACAAGGAGGCGTTCCATGGGTGTTGTGGTGGGTTTTCCCACGCAACACCCATATGTTTTGATACTTTCCTGGATTTACAAGGATCTGTAAACCTGGGAACGCGGCAAAACTGTTCAACTCACATGGGGAGGTGTAACAGGGAGAAATACCATTCTCGTTTTTTCCTCTTTCTATGTGTGCTGCAACGCCTCCATCTATTGTTTTTGTGCAGGAAGATTTCCCTTCCTGCACAAAAACAATTGTTCCAACAACGCGGACACCCTTGCACCAATTTGTGCGCCGGCGCATGCAGAAAGGCCAGGAATGCACCATATTACATTAGCGGCGCATTCCTGCCCTTTCCTTTTGACGCAGGGCAGTTCAGCAAGAAGCCTTGCAGTGCTACCTGGCGCCAAAAAGCTGTAAATGAGGCCCTGAATATCTTCTGCTTCTTAGACAGTGCTCAAATTATAACCCCTGCCTCAGTAAATAGGAAACCTATTGATGATCAGCCATGTGTCAGCACATGGAACGGACAGGGATCAAGAGAGCTGTGTGCCCTTCCAAAAAATAACATTTTTTGAGAGCTACAAATTGGGCAGTGTTTTACAAAACAAATGTTTCTCAGACAATTCCATGGGCCTGATGAACAAGTTACTTACCTTCGGTAACGCTTTTTTTCTGGTGGACACAGTATCTGCCTGTGGATTTCTCACCTTTTGAATTCTCCCCTGCGCCAGCATTCCGCGGAATCTTTTTTCCTAGCTCTCCCACGTCGACAAGGACGTCACAGTAGCACGGCTCCGCTCGCGACTCCATCTGACGTCATCGGAGCCACAAATAGACCTCGTCGGCGCGCTGATGTCAGTTCCACTCATTTTTTCCGTGCCTCCGAGGCGAACGGGTGAACCGACCACATAATTGGAGTATACACAGTATACAATATAAACACAAATGCACACAGTATAAAGAAAAATAGGAAAAGCTAAAGAAACAATGCATTTCCTATAAACCAATAGCAAGGCAATCAAAAGACACAGGAAAACAACCATGTCAAATAACCAATAAAACCTTTGGTATACGAAGGTGGACAACGGGGAGGAGGGTGGGACAGTGAGGAATCCATAGGCAGATACTGTATCCACCAGAAAAAGCGTTACCGAAGGTAAGTAACTTGTTCTTCTGATGGATACATCTGCCTGTGGATTCCTCACCTTTTGAATTGAATCCCACAGCAGTCCCACTCCCGGAGGAGGGTGTCCACCTGCCTACACCAAAAAATCCTGAAGCACAGAGCGTGCAAAATGGCCATCCCTCCTAACCTCCGAATCCAAGCAGAATGCTTCGCAAAGGTGTGGAGGGAGGCCCAAGTTGCTTCCTTACAAATGTCAACAACAGGAACACCTCTAGCCAAAGCAGAAGAAGAAGACTTGGCTCTGGTGGAATGAGCTCTAATACCTTCAGGCGGTTCCTTCTTGGCCAAGGCGTAGCAGATCTTGATGCACAAGATGATCCACCTGGAGAGAGTCCGCTTGTGCACAGCCTTGCCCTTCATTCGTCCAACATTGCCCACGAAGAGCTGATCGTCCAGTCTCAGATCCCTGGTTCTGTCCAGATAGAAACTGACAGCTCTCTTAGGATCCAGGCGATGAAGTCTCTCCTCCTCCTTGGAAGGGTGAGGGGGAGGATAGAAGGTAGGTAAGGTAATGGATTGCCCTAGATGGAAAGGAGTAACCACCTTAGGCAGGAAAGCAGCCCTGGTCCTGAGAACCATCTTATCTGCATGAGTGGTCAAAAACGGAGGTTTAAAACTAAGAGCCTGAAGCTCACTTACCCTCCTGGCTGAGGTAATGACGATCAGAAAGACCGTCTTAAAAGAAAGAAGCCTCAACGGGCAACTATGAAGAGGCTCAAAAGGAGAACCCATTAGAAATGTAAGAACAAGATTTAAATCCCACTGAGGCATAATGAAGGGAGTGGGAGGAAACCTATTAGTAAGGCCCTTAATGAACCTCATAACGGGGGACTTAAGGGTATGAGGGGAAACGTATAAAGGAGCTGCGAACTCCAATCCAGCTGAAACCCTTCCCCCAACGCTCCCTGCATCGGAAACTGGAGACTGCAGACCGACGGGCAGTGCGCTTTCTTGCAAGTGGCAAAGAGGTCCAACCGAGGAAATCCCCACATCTTGAAGACAAGATGGACCACCTCTGGATGAAGCCGCCAATCGTGATCGGCCGAGTAATGCCGACTGAGACTGTCCGCACGCACATTCAGCACACCGGCCAGATGATTTGCCATCACACAAATCTGATGGCCCTGAACCCAGGACCAGAGTCGCAGAGCCTCTCTGCAGAGGCGATACGACCCTACACCTCCCTGTTTGTTGATGTACCACATCACAGTAGTGTTGTCCGTCAGAACTTGAGCTGACTGAACGCGAAGGGACGGAAAGAAGGCCTTTAGTGCCAAACGTATCACCCGCAATTCCAGAAGGTTGATGTGAAGCAATCTTTCCTTTGGAGACCAAAGACCTTTGACCTCCAGATCCCCCAGATGAGCACCCCACCCTAGAGTTAAGGCATCCGTGATCACTGTGGCCACCGGTGGAGGAAGCTGAAAGGGCTTTCCTTGAGACAAGTTGCCCTGCACACTCCACCAAGACAGATCCGCTGCAGTTTCTCTGGAGATCCTGACTGACTCCCTGAGATCTCCGTCGTGCTGATAACACTGCCTGCGGAGACGCCACTGGAGCGCCCTCATGTGCCAGCGTGCATGGTTGACCAACAGAATGCAGGAAGCGAACAGACCGAGCAGGCGTAGGACCTTCAGGACTGGAACAACCGCTCCATCGTGTAACAAGGGAATCATTTCCTGAATGTCGAGAATCCTCTGCGGAGGCGAAAAGGCTCGACACACTGTAGTATCCAGTACTGCCCCTATGAACAGGTTGTGCTGTGAGGGCACCAGGTGAGACTTGGGTACATTTATCGAGAAACCCAAAACGTACCGCAGCCGCACTGTTACCTGCAGATAATGAAGCACCATCTCTGGCGACTTTGCTTTGAGCAGCCAGTCGTCCAGGTAAGGGAAAACGGGAATCCACGACTTTCTGAGATGTGCTGCCACCACCGCCATCACCTTTGTAAAGACCCGAGGTGCGGAAGTAAGATCAAACGGAAGGACAGCAAACTGGTAATGCTGGGACCCTACCGTGAAACGAAGATACTTCCGGTGCGACTTCAGGATGGGAATGTGAAAATACGCATCCTGCAAATCGATCGACACCATCCAGTCTTCTTGCTGCAGTGCCAGAAGAACCTGAGCTAGGGTCAACATCTTGAATTTCTCCTGCCTGAGGTAAAAATTAATTACCCTGAGGTCAAGAATAGGCCTTAGCCTGCCATCCTTCTTGGGGATCTGAAAATACCGGGAGTAGCATCCCTGACCCCTTTCCTGCTCCAAGACCACCTCTATCGCTCCTTTCTGCAATAACACAAGAACCTCCTGCTGCAGAAGCAGCAAATGGTCCTCTGAGCACCAGCCCTGGCGAGGAGGGTAATGAGGAGGAAATTCCCGGAAGGGAAGGGCGTACCCATTTCCACAAGATTCAAAACCCAAAGGTCTGATGTTATAGATTTCCAATCTTGTAGAAAATGGGACACCCGACCCCCTACAGGACCAGCATGCTCCAAGATGGGGAATCTAGGGCTGCTTTCCAGAGACACCAGTGGTAGGGGCAGAAGAGGAAGAGGAGGAGGAGGAGGAGAGTTGACGGGCTGCACCCCGCAAACAACCTCTGTTCTTCCCTCTGTAAGATTTGTACTGGAGGTTCTGCTGCTGCTGTTGCTGAAGTTGTTGGCGGCCTCGAAAGGAAGACATCCTGCCAAAACCACGATACCTCTTAAAATCAAATCCTCTAGATTGGGACTGGAGACCCAAAGATTTAGCCGTGGCTCTACTGTCCTTAAACCTCTGCAGCGCAGAATCAGCCTTTTCCCCAAAAAGCTTGGAACCATCAAATGGAAGATCGAGAAGAGTATTATGTACATCAGGAGAGAACCCTGAAGACCTAAGCCAGGCATGCCTCCTTGTAGCAATAGAAGAGCCCATCACTCTTGCCACTGAATCAGCAGTGTCCAAACCCGACTGTATAACATGGCGAGCAGCCGCCTGGGTATCTGCCATGATCTCCAAAAAGGAGCTCCGATCATTCTCCGGCAACTCTGGAACCAACTGTTTTGCTGAGTCCATCAAGGCATGAATATACCTCCCCAACAAGCAGGTTGCATTGGTGGATTTCAAAGCCATACTTGAAGAGGAGAAAACCTTTTTGGCCGATTGTTCTAATTTTTTTGAATCCCTGTCACCAGGAGTCTGAGGGAAAGATCCCGCCGATTGTTTTGAACAAGAAGCCTGCGCCACTAAACTTTCAGGAGAAGGATGAGCTGAAAGAAAAGCAGGATCATTTGGAGCAGGCCCGTATCTTCTTGCAATAGACCTTGAAACCGCAGGTGCAGAAAGGGGCTTCCTCCACACCTCCAAAATAGGCTCAGTCAAAGCCTCATTAAACGGCAAAAGAGGCTCAACCACAGAGGAAGGAGAGTGTAATACCTCTGTCAGAATATTCGGTCTGAAATCAGCAGTGGGTAGCTGAAGATCTAAAAGTTCAGCAGCCTTTCTAATAACTGCATGATACGGTGCAACATCTTGCAAGGGTAAAGCCTCAGGTGATGAAAGTTCCCATTCTAGGGAAGTATCTAAACCACTCACCTCCTGAAGGCCTTCAAACTCATCCTCTTCAATCTCACCTTCTTCAGTCTCATCCTGCTGATATTCCTCTTCCTCTAACAGTCTCTGAGCCTCTCTCCTAGATCTCATCTTTGGAATAGGAATCGGCGTTGACGGCGCCACACGCGGCGCCGATGAAACTGGAGCCGGCGTCGAAGGCAGAGCTTCCGACGTGGGCAACGGCGCCACTCGAAGTCGAGAAGAAGAACGACCACCAGAAGGAGCCGGCGACTGAGAACGGCGTCGAGAACCTCGGAGTCGGAAACTGCCAGGACGGCGCCGTCGGCATAAAGGGCACGAAAGGTGCCTGGGCATATTGCTGAGGAATGCCCAAATTAAAAGCAAGCGGACCCACAGGGCCCGAAGGCGCACCGGTAGGGTAGGCTGCCCTGGCAAACATGCCATACATCGCATTGAGGAAATGCGATGGATCCAACCCACGCCCAGGAAAGGGTGGATAAGGAGCCGTATCTTGATCCACACGAGGCCGAGAAGGCGCCGGTGACGTCGGACTCAAGAGAGGAGAGGCCGCAGGTACAGGTTCATGAGAATCCCTCGGCGCCGGTGAAGAACTCGGCACAGGAGTACCCTTCGCCATCGGTGAATGCGCCGGAGAACCTCTCGGCGTCGGAGAACGAGCCGGAGTCGCTGAAGGAGAAGGAGAAATGACATCTCTAGAGCGATGCCTCTGAGCCGGAGAGGGCGATCTCGAAGCCCTACCTTTCGACGAACGACATCGAGAACCATGCCTTCTCTTTTTCTTGTGCTTCTTCGACTTCGAAGCATGCGAAGTCGATGACTTAGACTTCGATCTTTTTCAACCTCTTTTCTCCTTCCTTGCCTTCGCCATGAACAACTTAGCTTCACGCTCCTTCAAAGCTTTGGGGTTCATCTTACGACAGCTGGTACAACCATCGACGTTGTGGTCCGAGGAGAGGCACCACAGTCTTCGTGGGGGTCTGTGATTGACATATGGCTCCCGCATTCTCTACATGGTTTGAAACCTGACTTCTTCGATGCCATCGCACTGCCACTCCAAGGGAAATAGCAGAAGCAAAGTAACCTAAGAAATAAATGGAGAGTCCCACAAAACCGTTACGCTTCGACGGCGCGGAAAAAAGGGAACGGACGTCAGCACGCCGGCGAGGTCTATTTGTGGCTCCGATGACATCAGACGGAGTCGTGAGCGGAGCCGTGCTACTGTGACATCCTCGTCGACGTGAGAGAGCTAGGAAAAAAGATTCAGCGGAATGCTGGCGCAGGGTAGAATTCAAAAGGTGAGGAATCCACATGCAGATGTATCCATCAGAATCAGTTTTCTCTGGAACCCCAAAAATGCAAGCATTAATTTGTCTGCTTGTCGCCTCCTGGTTCTTCATTATCTAGAGTGTCACTTCTAGATCAACTGCGAGAGTAACCTCTGAGGTGTTTGCTCTCTTCTCTATTGTGCCAAGTCTTTGCTCAATCTGCTGACAATATATTCCACTCTCTGCAGCTGTAGATCACTATTAAACACTGACCGTATCCACTTTTGCTACAATCTTCACTCAAATCCTCTTTACTTCACTCAGAATAGCAATTATACTAAGAAAGGCAGGCTCCTCCATTGCAACCTCCCAGGGCACTAGGGTACCAGCATGGAGGCATTTGAAAGCCTCATTGGGTGTCTCCAGAAGATGCAGCATTTTCTTTTATTTCTTGTCCAGTTTACACATTCTGAAATAAAGAAGTACTTCTTAAATCAGGATGAGTAGAGTAATCCAAGGGGCCTCCAGAAAATGAGTTCAGCATAAACACAATCTTGCAGCAACTCAGTGTCCCAAGGATCGGCATTTAAAAGTAGCTTGAAACATAATTAGTTTGTCACTAAAGATCAGGATGTCAATTCTTGAAAATACAGATTTTGCCATCAAATACAAGTTTTCTACATTAGATAAATTAACTTTGTTCCCCCAAACAAAAGCTAGCCATTTTGATGAAAAATATAAACAATCGTCCCAAAATACCAGTTTCTGTTCATCAGGAACTCTTATATGTCATATATAAATTAATGCCTCATATCAGCAAATTCTGCTTCAAATGGTGATGCAGTGCTGCTGCATGACAGGACTGCCCACCGCTTGCTACAAACCCCCACCATTATAACAGCAAAGGTCACAATTTTATCAATATTGCCACACTAAGCCAACTATGGACAACATTATTCTAGCACCAACATTGGCAGGGTTGGGCTCCTTTATGCCAATCGAAGCCCACATGAAACTGAGGATGGCCAGCATTTTGCAAGGATGGCCAACACATATGATACAAGAATGATTGCATGGTAATATAGATTACACTGTAGTTAAATAGAACAGAGAATGATGCCAGCACTTGGTAATCGTGGTTACAATAACAGCATCCGATAGGACATTTGCTACATCAAACATGTGGCGAAGAAGATGTATATTGAACCTCCATAAAAAGGCCATGATTAGTGACATCAGGTATGTATTAACCTTATACCGTGAAACTGTGGGTAGTATTCTCTGTTCTGTTGCGGAGTCCAAGTCTACCCAAAAATTCAGGTTTGCTGCTTTGTATTTGGGTACTTGGTGAAGGAGATTGAGTCTGAGGATCTAGGCAGCGATTGCTGGGCTTGAGACCCGTGCAGTAGCAAGAGTCAAATAGGAGAGTATGAGCAGTAGCTGCTGATGATGGTGAGGCAGCCTAACCCTTCCCTGGTTATAATCAGAAATCATGGAGTTGGAGGGGTCTTGGGAGTACAGGGTCAGTGATGGAATGGGCAGGAAGGCTATCAAACACAAACTGATGAGGAAAATCAAGAGACAAAATGTTTGCAGCAGGCTGCAATCAGATATTCAAAATATATATAGCACAGTAGTTTTAAAAAGGTAGCGAATTTCCAAATAATGCTATGTGCAAATGACTCAGCTGCTCCAGGGGTTTGGATATTCCTTTCAAGATGAATGTTGTTGGGATAGGAATGCGTCCTGCCTGATAGTATAGATGTACATCCCTGCCTGAATGACTCAAGTTGAAGGGTATCCGGTATCCTGACATTTTGGCCCCAGAACACCCAGTAATCCTGCGTGTATGTTGAGGCCTAGGTCTTGTAAATGACCCAGAGATGGGCTCTGAAATCTGGAGGGAGGCACCATGTCCTGAGTCATATACTTTAAGCGGTGGTGACAGAGTACCCTTTTTCTGACTGATAATACGAAACATACCTTTTTTTCTGTGTGTGGTTCCTGAACAGGTGCCCCCGCGCCTAGGTGTGGGGCGCCCTTACTCACTTTGGGCTGGAGCCCTGCCTGGCACAGGAGCTGCAGGTATGAGGGATTGGCCAGTGACGTCATCTGGAGGCGCAGTGAGAACCTGGGGGCCATTTAAGGCTGCGCACCAGTGTCTTCGGCAACGAAAAAGCTCAAAATGAAAGTGGAGCCGTGAGGCTACCACCTCGGCAGCCATCCAAACCTCATCACTGTCAGAAGGCTACCGCCTCGGCAGGCATCCAAACCTCATCACTGTCAGAAGGCTACCGCCTCGGCAGGCATCCAAACCTCATCACTGTCTGAAGGCTACAGCCTCGGCAGGCATCCAAAACTCATCACTGTCAGAAGGCATCTTGACAGACAAAGACAAGACTCTGCGATAAAACTTGCTGATATTTCTGCAAACCCACTTGCCCGCTACCTGCGGCCTATCACAGCACTGACCTAGTGAACCAACTTCAACTGTGACAGTGTCACACATCAATAAGAAAATCGAAACAGCGCCTAAAAAACTCAAAATGAATGTGGAGTAATGAGGCTACTGCCTCGGTATCCAAAAACTCATCACTGTCAGAAGGTATCTGACTGACGAAGACAAGACTCTCTTTTCGGCCTCTTTGTCCCCTCGGATCCTGCCTGGAAGCTGTGACAACATCAACGTGTTGTCAACTGCTTCGTGGACTTCTGACCAGCGCAAGAATTAGTCAGGTGGGGTGTGGCGGCGATCGGGCTTTCAGGGGGAGGGAGGGGGCCGTAGCATAGCCGTTACGCATATAAAGCATTATCAGATAAATTTGCTAAACTAGTTCCAGGGGTGGATGAGCCTGCTGGTGGCGGCGCGATGGCTTGGGAGGTAAGCCCAGGAGTGGGGGCATGCGGTTGGTGGCACTAATACATGGGGGTAAGGTAAGCCTGGGAGCTGGTGAAGCTCCTGGGTGGCCCTTAGCATGTGGTGTGATCTGCATGGCGTGATGTCCTCTGGGAGTAGGGGAGGTCTTTGCATTGGACGCGCCCTCAACGCCGGCCGCTTAGGGGGCGTACGATTGGCGGGAGCGCGTAGTGAGAAGGCAGAGTGCCCGGGGGCAGGTAAGTCCTCTGGGCGCCCAGAATCGGAAGAGGTTTGACCTTCCGGAACACTGGTTATATGCTCTTATCGTTGTGCCATTTTATGCTTTAAGGGTTCTGTAATGACCCCTCTCTCCTCGTCAGGTCATCCGTGGTGGAAGGTCGGGGCAAGTCCAACATACCGCCCGAGGTTGGTGGGGCTGCACAGCGTTTGTGCCCCGCCCTCGGTAGCATGGGAAGGGGGTATAGCATCCAGGGGGCGGACAGGAGGTCGGCTGGCGCCAAGGGCCCATCCGCAGCGAAAAGGTAATCATAGAAAGCGGCTTGCCACGGAATAAGGCGGCAGACGGAATGCCGCAGTGCATAGCGTCACGTCACGCGGTCGGGTAAGTAGGTATTGCCTGCACTCCCCCCCGCGTAGGGTTAAAAGCAGCGGGGGGCACGCACAACCAGGAGCAGTAAGTGAGTTGCATGCAAGGAATCTCCCACAAGCATGGATGTACTTAGGTGTGTTATATAGCGCGAACGTGACCCAGTGGTAAAATGCAATGAAGTGCAGTTCAGGGTAGGGGAGGCTCAGGGTTAGTAGCAGAGAGGCTCTATTCCAAGCCTTCAGTGATTGTAACCACAGCAACACTTCATTTGGCAGTCAGGAGGTCAGGGACAGACATACCAGGAATAAGTGACTTTACCAATGCGGTGGTTAACATGTGGTTTCCTCTGTTTCAGCTAGCACCCGCAGGGCCAGGTACCTATCCCACGATATTGTAGATAGTAGGTAGTGGCAACATGGTGCCAAAGCGGGCACTCTCATCCACCGGTAATTCAGTGATGCAGGACGATTTCCGCATCGCCAGTGAGCTGTGAAAAGCAGCAATGTGTCACGGCATGGACGTGGCACTTCAGAAGTTGGCAGGTGGGCAAGAGAAAGAGCAACAGCAAGACGTGCCGATGCCTGAGCGGCAGAGAAAGGTCCCGGTGCGCTGTAGGGATGGGCAGCAGGACACGTCCAGTGTGCAGGCAAAAACAGTATCGGCAGTTTTGTGTGAGTCAACTGCACAAGACATTGCCTCCCGCAACTCGGACCAAGCAACTTGGGGTCTGGTACTGAACACAAGTGTGGGCAACGGTGGGGCAGAGTATAGTGGTGATTGCCCCGATGGCAGCAAGTGTGGGTTCGCCACAGGGTGGGGTAGTGCCGTCAGTGACGAAACTGGTGGGGAGCACCTCTGCCCCGCAGGCCCCCACAGTGGTGGGGGGTGCCGGTGGCCTCCACGGTAGACACAGTCCCACATTTAGGGGGTGGGGGTCCATCGCAAACAGCAGGACCAGCAGTGGCAACAGGGGCGCAGGTGGGGGGGGCCGGCAGCCCAAGTTTGGGCTCAGACTGGGTTGGTACCAGTGACCTTGGGGGCAGGTACAGTGCAGTATCCAACCTCGGTGACCCCCTTGATCTTTGGGTCCCCTTCTTTGGTTCTGGCCCCTCCTTTAGCAATTGCAAGGCACGCGCCTACAGAGACAAGAGAAAAGATTAATAAAGGGAAAATTGTTAACGTCTTTGACTTAATCAATGCGGGGTGGTTCCAAACAGGGCCAGGTCAGGGAAGGATATGGAGTAGAAGCCAAAAATTGTCTGGGTGGATTGGTCCCTCAGGATCTGGGTGACAGAATTCTCCATCTATGCAGCAAATGTGACTGAGAAAAACCTAGCATTAGCCACACAATTACTTGGTTACATGTCCCTGATACATGGGGCGGCATCTGAGTTCCAAGGTTCTGCTTGGCTGCAATACGACGTCAAGTTTAGGCAGATGAAAGCGGTTAGGCCAAAGATAGCGTGGGACCAGAGGGAGATCAATATTTGGCACCCCGAGTTCAATATGTCTCTGTTATCGGCAAAATTGGTTCAGTCCTTTCAGTTTAACAAAAGCGCTGGGAACAAAAAAACTGACCTGCTGGCAGTACAACAAGAAGGAATGCACCAAGGGGGCAGCATGAAGGTTTAAGCACATCTGTTCCTTCTGCGGGATTCAAGGGCACCCGTAGATCAAGTGCTTCAAAGAGCATGCGAAGCAGAGAGAGCAAACAACTCCAAAAGGACCGCAGTCCAACTAATCCTAGCAAACTCCCATCACCCATTTGCCTCCACGTACTCACTCATCTCCTCAGCAAGTGTAAAAATGGTAAGGCTGCACACAGGCTGTACTACGTGTTTATGGATTCGTTCCGCGTACCTTCCCACGCCTCTCCTACCTCAGTTCCTCCCAAGAATCAATTGTCAGTGCTGCAACACCATGAGTTGATGCAAGAGAAGATTATGAAGGTGGCGAGTGCCGGGAGGGTTGCGGGACCGTTCAGCTCTCCTTCTGGCATGTCCCTGGTTTGTTCACCCCTGGGTCTGGTTCCAAAGAAGGAGCCAGGCAAATTCCACTTGATACGCAACCTCTCCTATCATGCAGGATCATCTGTGAATGATGGGTTAGGCCAAATGCTATGCACAGTACGGTATACCACCTTTGATGAGGCCAATGCAAAACTGTAGAGGCTAGGCAGGGGGGCCCTTATGGCCAAATCGGACATAGAAGTGGCTTCCCATCTTATGCCTGTGCATCCGGATGATACTCACTTACTGGGTTTCACTTTTGAGGGCCAGTATTTTCTCAACTGGTCATGCCCATGGGATACTCCATAGCATGCTCTGTGTTTGAGACATTCAGTAGATTCCCGGAGTGAGGGACTTGGTGTCATTTGATGATGTGGTGCATTACTTGGACGATTTTTTGTTAATGGGCCCCCTGGGTGACCTGGGATGCGGGATGGTCCTGCACGCTTCCGGCGACTGGCACAGGCTTTGATGGTCCTCATAGCTGAGGACAAGACTGAAGGTCCCAAGACATGCTTGTCTTTTCTGGGCATTGAAATAGACTCTGTGGCAGGGAAGTGTAGGTTGCCTCAGGAGAAGGTGATGGCATTTAAAGACTCAGCGTCTGTTTAGGAGCCAGGAAGGTCACATTGCACCAGTTGCAGGTTTCAGTAGGGCAATTGAGCTTCACCTTGATGGTTATACCCATGGGAAGGGTCTTTTCAAAGAGCATTGCCAGGGCAGTGGCCTACAGGCAAAGCACCACCACACTAGATTGTCGATGGAAGTCAGAGAGGTTTTGGAAACATAGGTTTTTTTTAGATAATTTTAATGGCACAGACCAGCAAGGAGGTAGCCCTCTATACAGATGTGGCAGGCAGTGTTGGGTTTGGGGCGGTGTTTGGCTCCAGGTAGTGCATGCAGCATTTGCCAGGTGACTGGATTGTGTCTGGGATCACACGCAAAGTTACCTTTCTCAAATGTTTCCCCTTCATTGTTGCCTTACATATCTTGTCATGTCCTTTAGGTTAGTTCCATCATGTACATACCGATTACATATATTGTGTCCCATCCACACGACATAACGGTCTTACACAGGTGACCTTTACCTAGTAGCTTACTTCTGTCCCTTCAACATCAGGCTCTTGGGGCCCATGTGCACAGTTGTCCACAGCGTATTCCTATGTTGATGATGGTGTTCCTAGAGCCTCCACGGGACGCTACAGCTCCTGTTGGACGGATGTGGAAGCATCAGTCTCAGGCACACAGGCATCTGCTTCATCCCCGACAGCTGCCGTGGGAAACAGCGATGACCACCTCTGCTCACTTGATATCATACTAGAGGTACTGGAGGGACTGCCTCCTGCGGATGCCATGTACAGTGATGTTGAGTCTTCAGTGCAGGATTCTTAAACAATCTGGCATTTCCTGTGCTGGGAACCATTTGGGCAATTTTTAAACATGTACCAAATTGAAGGTCAAACAGACTTGTTTGTCTTCTCTGCTCTACATGAACATAGTGGCTTTCACGGTGCTCAGAAAAACAATGACATTTTATTCAAAATATAGAGGACCTTTTTATGAACGCTTTTGGGGAATACCTTTCATATAGACCTTGCTTTTATGGACGCTTTTTAAGACTTTTTAAGTGCTTTGTAGTATGCTTTTAATATAAAGGATTTTTTTAATATTATGTCTTTTTTAGCATTTACTATCATTACCTAGCTGACCTTGTTGACCTTTTATGAGGAATGGGTGTCATGTCCTTTAGGTTAGTCCCATCATGTACATACCGATTACATACATTGTGTCCCATCCACACAACATAACGGTCTTACACAGGTGACCTTTTACCTAGTAGCTTACTTCTGTCCCTTCGACATCAGGCTCTTGGTACCATATCTTAATCCCTGTACCTGACGTACATAAACATGTCCCCAGGCACAGTACTTTTATTCTGTACAAGGGTCATCACTTTTATTCATCCATGGCTAACAGCCAGCTGTGCATGATCATGTTTATTTAGAAAAGGATTAACAGAGGATTAGCGAATGTTTTCAAAACACATTGATTCTGGAAAAACCCTGGAGTGACCACTTTAGTATAAAAGACCCTCACTCCCACTTACAGAAACAGAGGAGAATTCCTTCCAGGCTGGACCGAGACTCTGCAGGCTGATCCTTCGACAGGCAGAGACCTGACATTCCTTGCGGGGTGCCATCCTCGACGCAGAGACGGGACCTTCGTTCAGAACCATCAGGTATGGGGTTAGTACTTCCCCGGGGAATTCTTGGCTCCATTAGGTTCCATTAGGACATATCCTAGCACTTACACATACATGCTTCACCTACACATCTAGGCTAGGCACAGTTAGGTAGGCTACGCATCGTAGGAGTACGCCAATGCTATTGTTTTATCTAATATGTTTTTATTTATCTTATTAGCACTATGGCAGAAATGTATCTACTTTTTACGATATTGGTACTAGCGATTATATTTGTCTGCTCCTGTCTTTTGATTGTCGCAGCTAACATGTTTCATACTAGACTGACGCTTGACCAATAAATAATTATTGAAACCGTTCCAATCGTCCTTCTAAGTAATCTGAGAAAAGCAAGCACGAGTGACTGAGCGAAAGATACCGTAATCAACGATACCTGAGGAATCAGGGTTGTCATGTTCAGTGGTTGCCAGAAACTACATACACCACTGTAGAATGCAGGGGGTGGTAGTGGCACTGTAGAGCTAGCTGGTCTAACAGCTGACTCATCCTGTGGGGGTGTCCAGAGTCTGTCTGCACACCAAGCCCTCAGTTTAGGTCATCCAAAACCCGCAGGTCCTTGGGGGTCCTAGGAACTACACGACAATCTGGGGTGTCTCATTAGCCAATAACAGGATTATTTTTGGGTCAGACAGTATGTCAGCAGTCATGGCAATCAATAATCAAAGCGCAAAATGCCCGGGGGTGCTACGGTTGCTTAAGACACTGATTCGCTTATGTCTCACTATACAGAGGGACGGGGGGGAAATCATTGCCACTAGTTCAGAGGCAGTTGTCTGCAATCGCCTTTTTTGCAGGGTTAAAGGGGGTCAGGGATCCTACCAAGGACTTTAGGGTGCGGAAGGCCATGCGAGGATGGGAACGCATAGTCCCGGTCGTGGAAGAAGGCAGGCGACTTATCAACATAGAGAGGTTAGAGAGAATATTGGGGGTGCTGCAGCAGGTTTGCCTGTCCCAGTACGAAGTGTAGTTATACAGCCTCGCATACTCGCTGGCCTTTTTTGGTGCCTTTCGCATTTCAGAATTGGTAGCTTCCTCAAAGAAAGGACAAGGAGGGGGCGTTTAGAGGTGGCAGACGTGCTCCTGGAGGCAGGTGCTCCCCACCGGAGGGTTAGGAGGTCAAAAACAGACCCGCTATAGAAAGGCACGTGGGTGAAACTACACACTGCCTGGACACCTCCTATTGCTCAGTGGCTTTGGTGAGGGATTTCCTCATAGGGCGCACAGTTGGGGGATCAACAAGGCTGTTAGTACACATAGATGAGACACCAATGATTCAATATCAATTCACCTGGGTGTGTAGGCGCTCGTTGACCCTCTTGGGCGTTGACTCAGTTTAGCTCTCATTCTTTTCGCATCAGTGCTGCCACCACAGTGGCAGGGATGGGTCTTCCAGCAGAGGCAATCAAAAAGGGTGGGGCGATGGTGTTCAGCATGTTTTGAGCGTTATGTGCGACCAAATCTGGTCTAGATAAAAGATTGGTGACGAAGAGTCCGCTAGCTATGGTTATAACAGCAATTCTCTCTCTAATTTACAGTTGATGAGCGCAGACCAGTGCACGTACGTTGGTGCGGGCATTCCTTAATTCGCAGAGCAGCACAACAATTTTTTTCGGTTCCAGCCTTGAGATGGCCAAACGGGATGCGGTGTTTATGCACCACTGGGTGGGTATTGGGAAGGCTTAAATTGCAGGACCTTTTTGGGCATCTTAGGCAGGCATTGGAAAGAGATGAAGTGCCCTCGCCAGTCATTTTGGTCATTCATGCAGGGAATTATATGATCCCGCTGGGTAGGCAAGGAGTGAGAGAAGCCTTGTTAGCAGCCATGTCTAGGATAAGAAATGACTTACCTACAACTTCAATACTGTGGTCAGAGGTGATTCCTCTGGCAGTCTGAGCCGGGGGGTGGGGTTCACCAGTTAGAGCCATAAATGAGTCTGTAAAGAAGCTGAACCATTCGGGTCAAAGGATCTTGTCAGGTTCCACCATGGGCACAATTCGGCACAATTTGCTCCAGCTAAAGAAAGGGGAGCTGTTTCACCAGGATGATGTGCATCTCTCGATCAGGGGGAAGGAACTGTTCATCAGACTATACTAGGGGCAATCACGGAGCTCAGTCAGCTGCAGTGGGGGGGGGGGGGCGAGTGCGCCAGTGAGCTACCCATCCTGGAGCGACTCCCTGACAGACAACAATAAAGGGGATGCACAAAAATGGAGATTCAGCGACTGGACTGACCCCAGAAGAGGGTAGGATTTGTCTGTACACAGGGCAGGCGGGGGTGGACAGACGTGCCGGTGGTCCTAGACTCTCCTACCCTAATCCTCGACGTATGGACTTAATAGAACCTTGGTGAGGCTGCCTGTGTTCAGGTACCCTGGTGGGCCGGTGCGCTATGCGGTGCCCTGGATTTCAAGTAATGCAATCATCTTCCTGGCAAGGCCTCATTGAAGGGTGCAGCATGGTTCTACATGGGTGTCCTGGAGGGAACCAGGAGAGGGCTGTTGCGCGTTGGGACCTTCTGCACAATGTGCGCAGCGGATGTTACACAAGAGGGGCTGGATGGGCCGAGAAGGTCAAGGTCATGTTAATGATCAAGTTAATGATGTGCCGATCTTCCTTATTGCCCTTTACTCGTTGATGCCGCTGAAATGTGTTTTGTAAATATATATGCAAGTATAAGAATACTTATTTATCGTCTTGGTTTAAATAACCTGGTGTGATGTGAATAAAAGGCTATGCCTTGGACAAACATAACTTAAATCTAATCTTTCTTGAGCATGGCAGCACAGCGAGGAGGGGAGAAGTTATGGAAGGAGTGAGTGGCGCATTGTGCACGTTCTATAGAAGTCCACCTGAATAAAGTTCTGCTTTAATGTAATGGCCATACCAAGTGCAGATATCTGTGTGTGTGTGTGTGACATGCGTATGCTATATGTATGGTGACTGGTGTTGGACTCCCTGGGTATTGTGAGTGTATGGTTGCAGAGACAAGTAGTATCCATTTTGGATGCCCATGGTAAAACATAAAACAAGATATAGGTTATGATATGATTTCCAAACAGTGATAGAGTATAAATCATATTCCAGATTTGAGATGAGTACTGTCAGTCAAAGAAGTGCTGGAGGATAGAACGCTGCTTTGGGAATGCAGCAGTGACCTTTGTTAGGCAGGTGCTGATAATCACCCCTTGCTGTGCACTGCAATTTGGATAATAGTGGGTGGGGTAGGAGAGAAGGGGGCTGTCTTTTGTTTTGTAAAAATAATCGTGCAGGACCTTACCCTTTGTCTCTCCTCAGAGACCTACTCCAGAAGGCTGATGACAGCCAGGTGCAGTGAAAGCCATTGTCTTCAACAAAGATTATGTATGCTCTGCAGAAAGAGTAGGTCTTTTTGAAGAGAAAGGCTTCAAACTGGTCCCAAAACAGCAACAGTGGGAACAAAATCCCTCTCTGGAAAGTGACTATACCAGAGGGGCCCAAATAATGCCACTTGGTTCCACACCAGTTTCTTCATGACGAAGGGAGGGAGTATTCCACAGAGTACTGCAATAACTGCTGAGATCAAGGTTCATGTCCTTAATAGCCAGCCTCCCAGAACTGAAGGAACATCATCTTAAGAGTGCACCATCTTGCTGAAAGGGCTATGTATCTGCTAGGTGCCTGGGAGTTAGCTGTCTGCTGAGAGAAGGGAAGAAGTGCCTGACCCTTCAGAGGTATGATTACTAATGAGTCGAAGCTCAGCCAGTGTGCCCAGAGTGTGTGGAAACTCAAAAGAGTAGAAGGAATCAAAGAATGCAACCAATGCCATCCTTAATCTAGGAGTGGATGTCCTGACCTCCTTGTAGGTTTCATGATCATGCTTCAAATGCCTGCACAGCCCACAGCCTGAGAACGTGATCACCAGTGTGACGAAGATGTTGAAACCTGCTGGAAGAAAAGGAACAACTTGTGCTTCCTGTATCAGGCACCATAGTTTGGAGGAGGGGGGGGGAGTTTGCAACTGACAGCCATGGGTGGGGGGGTGGGGTGGATGGGGGGCTCCTTCTTTAGACAGATGTACTACAGAGCCTGTGCTGTTTGTTTTCTGGAGCCATCGCATTTCTTGACGGACACGGGCCAAAGGAAGCAGGGTTGCCCACCATACTTTTGCTGTGAACGGCTGTTACCTGCAGATCTTGGGCCTCATTTACAACATTTTAACGCAGGGCAGCGCTGCATGTCACTTTGCTGCACTGCTAAGCGTCAAAAGAAAAGAGCAGGAATGCGCAGTTCCTGTGATACGGCACATTCCTGTCCTCCTACACTGCGCTGGCGCACAAATGGCTGCCTAGCACCAAAGCAGGCACCCTTGCACCATGGCACATGGGTGCCTGCATTGAAATCAGGTTGTTTTCATGCAGGACAGGACACCTTCCTTCCCCAAAACAACCGTTAAGCCACAGGGTTTTGACGTACTCCCAAATTTACGCTATGTTGTAAATCTGGGAATGTGTCAAAAACCATGGGCGTTGATTGGGAACACCCACCGCAATGCCCGTGACACACCTCCCCGAGGCAATGTGAGGCAACCCAGCAACTTGTGCTGCATTGCCTTACACCATATCTACGAGGCCATGAAAAGTCACTCAGGGTGGCCTCGTAGATATGGCTAAGCCCTGCGCGCCTCCGTAACGTAAAAAAAAGTGATATTCCAGAGGCGCACAAGGCTTGTAAATAAGCCCCCTTATGCTCAAGTTCTGAGTGCTGATACTTCAGTTAAACCAACCAAGACAACTCAAACATTGACTGTGCCAATACCACTAAACTAAGTGGTTATTTTTTTTCCTTATGCATTGAACCCTGAACAAACTTGTTAGTACTAGGACATGACTCAGTTGAACTGTGTGTTGTAGAACCTGGTAAGGTGCTTGCACATGCTATCGAGAACTTGCACCTCTGCTATAATCTTGCCTACTCCTATTCTTTGTGACTAAAATCCTATAGCACCCTAATAAGAACCCTGTGCCTGACTGACCTTAGTTTCTCTTTGTAGGAAATCGGGGTATTTGTTGTGTGCACAAGTAATAGGTCCACAATTTCCCCTCACTGGGAACCAAGCACCCTATTGTAGTGCTTGACTCTCTCAGGGTGGCAAAGCAGAACAGTCCAAGGCCTACTCAGGGGAGGTGGTGTGGGCTAGTAATCCAATTCACTGTCACGCAATAATAACACTCAATAAATGATTGTCCAGTCAGTGCTTTTTCTTTAGAAAAAGGAAAAGTACATTTATTACACAGGCACTACTAAATACTATGCAGTAATTTACAAATATGTACATTGGCAGATGGAACATACCATAGATGAGATTGCATAATCACCTTTGACCCCCAAAAGGGGTCACACAAGCATATAAAGTACGTCTATTTACTTGGCCAAAGGCTCAAGATCAGCAAACCACATGTTTAGACATCATTTTGTATATAAATGCAATCATCAATAATAATAATCATGTGTAAATGCACTTACTACTGTTAATAAAGCATATTCACTGTGGTCAATAATCTCAATAAAGCATTTAAAATGAGCAAAACATGTGTCTGTGTACTTTTTGTAGACTTTTAAACTATGAAAATTCAAGAATAAAAATAGCCCCTAGAGAGCATTGACATTTTGATTACATTGTCTTGCAACCATAGACTTAGCCCCTATAGGGCACAGAAAAACATGTACTCTTCTCCAACCTCTGTAGGCCGCAGTAAATGCATCCATACACTTAGCCCCTGGAGTGCGCTGCAATACCATCTATAGAGCAGAAGCTCCTATCTTGGGTGTGCTTTAAAACATTAGAAAATTCTGGAGGGGTCCTGGATTCTGTGTCCACGTAAACCTAGGGTCATTGCTTTAAAAAAACAAGCATTGGCATAGCCAATAGGTCTCGCCTTTGGGACCTTATAAGTATTTAGTTATGCAGCACAATATCCTTGGTGCAACAACATCAACTGTTGCATGGCTAAACACTTAGAAGGTCCCAAAGGCGAGACCTATTGGCTATGCCAATGCTTGTTTTACTTACGTTTGCACATAAAGAGACATTAAACAATCTATTTTCCTCCGTACAGCTATTAAAAACCAGGAAAAATAGGAAACATGGCCTTTGATTAGCTGCCCATGATGTTACTAAGTATGCCGGCCTCCCGAGTGGGCAGATTGTCAGCATGGAGAGTTAAACTAAACAGAGATGCCCTCCCATAAGTCCTGGTTCTGCGGCCATTCCTGCCACATGCACTTGGCTTTCAAGTTCGACCAAGAGCTGGGGCCCCTTTCATCCGAGCATGAGAAATGTTCTGTGCGTTTGTAAACAAGCCTTCCATTATGAGCTATTTGCTTGACACGAACAAAAACCGTCTGGATCCACAGTGTTGCACAGAATTAACTTTTCTAACGTAATTAGATTCCTGCACAGGAGCATACGAGGATGGATGGATGGAAGTGCTCTGTGAGCCAGAGATCTACTGAGGCTAGCCTCCAACTCCTATGCTAAGCTGTGTGGTAAAATCGGGGACTCGTGCCAAAACAGGAGCATCACCACCACACTCCAATTTACAAAACAAATATAATGAACAATAAGAACACTGTGGCATAGTTGTTCCCCTTTGTCAGCAAACTATTATTTTAGTGGTTTGGAGACCATGTTTCTTTTTTCCCCAACTTTATTCCTGAAGTGTATCGGGGGTATAGAGCACACGCAGAAAAGACACCAGTATTCGCTGTATACAGTTTACGATACTTAAAAAGCAAGATAATAGTAGGCATCAACAGCCAGCCTCGTACATTGTGGTTCAGTTAGGCCATGGTTCTAAAACGTTAACTATGCACAGGCCATTAACAGAAGAGCAGATAAAGTAACCCAAAATTAGAGAGTGCACTAGAGGCGAAGCAAAACTAGCCAATCCATGTCTGCAATCTAATGACGAGGCCCCGGGTCTGGTAGAGCCTGGTCCTCCTTTCAACCTGCACCTCACCGACAGGTGGCACTGCGGAGCACCGGGTGCATGAGGCTAGAAACACTACAGACCTCGCCTCCTGGGGGGGATCCCACAGTGTTATCACCCCCTTTGAGTGTACCATTCCAGACGATTCGAAACAAGTCTGTGATGAGAGCTCAATCTTCCCTCCTCTGTTCCCCGGTGAAAAGATATTCTGTTGTATCTGAGGATTATGCTAATATTTCTTTCTGTGGCAACAACAGGAGGGAACGATGCTGCTTATGCCAGCCTGTCTGATTTAAGACACAAAAGGACAAAGTCGGTTTGGAAACGAAAATCTTGAGCGATGCGATGTAGCGCCTCCTGTGACAGCTCGCCTAGCACTAATGCATCACACGTTATTTCTGCGGGGGGGAGGTGCCTTTTATGAGCTGTCAGTGGGAATGAACGGCCCAACCTTAAGGTTTATATAAACTGTCATCCTTAATCAAAAGGCAGCGGGGAGAGTGTCAGCTCGCATAACGCACAAACCGGCAGAAAAATTAGACTGTTCTCTTCTGTTAGCGCAGACTTGAGCCGGGAGTAACGCTGCTCCTGGCGGTGCCCTAACACAGCCCTGGCAGAGAGCTGGCCTTCTGACTGAGTACAGGGGGCACTCTAAGAGAGCCTGAGAGACAGAGGGCTACAGGGAGAGAGCGGCTGGAGAGAGGTGGAGGAATGGCGAGGGTGAAGACGGAGATAGAAAGAGGAGTGAGAAACGGAAAGATAAGAGTGGGGAGAGCAGGAAACTGAGGGAAGAGTGAGGAGCGGGGTCAGACAGCTAAAGTACAAGCGTGCACGCCTCACGCTAAAAGTAAAAAACCACAAGTGGCTGCAAAAGTGAAAGCGTTTCCCTTGCAGGAGCGAGCAGCGCCAGGAGCGATAATTGCTAACACATGGCGCCAAAGCTCGCTCCCGCAAGGGAATCGCCAAACGTGTTGCCATTGAAAGCAATGCAACGTGTGCACGTTTTTGCCTGCAAAGCTGTGTCGATTACAAAAGGTCTTTTTCCTATGCAGCGCTGCGTAGGCGAGACCTAACAAGCATTTGCAATGCAATAGGTCTCGCATTTGCGAGAGTTTGAGCTATTGGCATTGTAAATGACAAATCTTTTATCTATGTGTTGGTTTTGAAAACAGATAAATAAAAGGTATTGTCATTTACAATGCCAATAGCTTAAAATTTCGCAAATGTGAGACCTATTGCATTGCAAATGCCTGCTCTAGCTCCCCCAGGCTCAGAATAATGGAAATGCCTGCATTTAGTGCCACAGTACACAACAATCTTCCACCCTCTCCCTGTTTTAAACCAGCCTAGTAACGTTTTTGCAACTTCTTGCAGTGTTTATTTTATAAGGCATCTGACACCCACGTAACAAATAAAGAACGAAAATAGGCACCTAGCCTCCAAATCAAAACAATTTAATTAACAGCAGGAGGATACACTACTGGTGTGCCTGCAATAAAAGTAAGCCTGGGGTATTTCACTCCTCAGTTATTAACAGGTACCTGCACTTCGGTATTTGTGTTTTAAGCACAAGAAAGGGAGGTATTATTTTGACAAATGAACAGAAAGGGTTTAAAAACAATGCCCACGTACTTGTTAGGTCGAGCCTAGAGCAGCACATGCGCTGCTATAGGAAATCGACCTCTTGTAATCACTTCAGCTTCAGGAGAAGCTCGTGCATGTAGTGCTCACACGCCATTGGCCTCTGGCTTTAGCACGCAATTGGCCAAAGGCGTGTGGATGTCCCAGCTTTTAGGAAAATGTTCACTCCCAGAGCGTTTTGCTCTCGGGAGCCAGCATGACATCTGTTTTGTGTCACCTTTCACTTTCGCGGCCGTGGCTTTCTTTGTGGTCCCATTTATTACTTCCTGCTTTGGCTTTCTCTGGGCTGAGCTCTCGCGCTTCCCGGAGCCTTGTTTACTCTTTCCTCGCACTGTTTTTAAGCTTGATTTGTAAGTGGACCAATAAGCAGAAATTATCTTCGCTATCCCTCTCCCTTCTCCACACCCTTGCTCGTCTTTTTAAGCAGAAATTAAACCTATGCTGCTGTTTAGTGTTCGTGCGTTCTGAAGAGCTTCATCCTCTCCGCATGTCAGAACGTTTTTGTTAAATCAAATCATGGCGAGTTTAAGGCGTTGCGTCTTTCCCTTGACACAAGTTTTGCTTGTTTACTGACAAAGCCTTTTATTGCTTTTGCCTGCTGCAGTTCTTGTTTACAAAAAAGGGATGTGTGGTTTTACATGTCCGTTTTAATTCGACGAATAGGTTGAAAGGTACTACCTTCCTCCGAGCCTGTGGTTCTGTGATGAGCCTGACGTTAAAGCCCCGTCTTGAAACCCCTGATGGTTTTTTACTTAGCACAACAGTGTTGGTGTACATTACAGCAGCAGGGGACGGGTCTTTATCAACAACTCAAAGGCCACCAGCAGCACAGCGACCACCCCGAGCTGCAGCAGACTTGCAATGAAGGAAAACATTCAGTGGAATTCAAATGGGGAGGGGGGTTACTCCTGTCATCCCTGCATTACCAATGGACAGTCCAGCAGCCCACATATTTTTGAATGTTTCATATAGTGCGCACTCGATTTGGAGGTATTGGAGCACTTTACCATAGTACCAGTTTCATACATTTTTAGGAACGCAAGAATGTATCAGGCGTCTAAAACACATAGTTTGTGACAAGTTTGTACTTTACTACAATCAGATTCCTATGCGTGGCTCGCAGTGACAATAATTCTTGCTGAAGGATAAGAGATGTATATTTTCATTGGTGGAAGCTGCACAGCTGTTCCTTGATTGCACCGGTAGGGTGCGGATGCTGAAGGGTTAACCTGGTTTTCCGTGTTGTTGTATTGCATTCTTCTGATACAAAGTGGGTCTTGGAAGCTCAGCTGCTGGAGATGGGGGGGGAGGGTGTGAAATAGTGTACGGTAATACCATGTACAGGAAGCAGAATAAAAACCCAGCTACAGGCCAACATTTCCCAATTTATGTTGGAAGTATCGCAGCAAGTTTTATCGTTTGCTATTGCTACTGACTTTAATGAAATGTTATTTTTTGTAGTTGAGTACATGAATGAATGAAATTGTACTTGTATAGCGCATGGCTACCCTGAGGCCTCCCAGCGCTGTTTGATAGAAAAGTAGAGGAAAACAGAAGCCGTGATGTTAAGGGACTGTCTTAAAGAGGTAGGTTTTTAAGAGCTTCCGGAAGGCCAAGAGGTTGTTGTCCTTACATAAGGTGGGAGGAAGAGTGTTCCAGATCTTTGCAGCATTAAACGAAAAGGAGCGTCCACCCCATCATCTAATCAAGTATAAAAATAAGCATTTTATTTCCGCTTGAAACACGGTAAACTGGTGAGCTTGCTCAACTGTACATGTTGCACCCGAATGGGTGGTCGTAAACTAGAAATGCCTTCTGCTTTACTGTCCTTATCGGAGAGAGACACCAGAGTTCGAGACCTAGACTTTGATCTGTTAAGACTCAGAGCTTGACACTCTCCAGTCATACACAATAGGGCCTTGATTTCCAGCGCTCTAGCCGTGGCCCTAGGTTTCTCTAGGTCCGACATGGGATGTGCCTTACAAGGGCTGCGCAGGCGTTGGATGTGGTAGTGGCTTGACCGAGGGCGCAGGGTGCAGAATTCAATACATAAATATAATTTGTACAGAATTTTAAGCCAAGAATTACCTTGTATGACTATATAAACATACATGACAGTGGCTATAAGCCCTCGTATGCAAGGAAAGGGTCCGGGCGTTCTAAAAAAACAAAATAAGTTGTTCCAAGTCCTTTCATCATTTGTCTGTCTTGGGTATTCTCCTATGTTGAGGTGAATATGCCTTCTATTGGTAAAACATAATTAATATATAGTATACGGGATGGATTTGCCATTGAGGCCTCTAGGGCGTCTTCAACGATAAGTACAACACTGAATGCATTGCCGAGAATACTGCAATTTATGTTAATACTGAAGTGGGTATTGAGGTTATTTCCCCTGAAAGTGAATTTGCTGTCGGTGTGGAACTCTTTTTCCCAGCTGATATAACAGATTTGATAAATATGCAGTTTATATGAGAACCCGGGCTGTTCCTAATCAGGGAAGGATATAAAAACAAGCATTGGCATAGCCAATAGGTCTCACCTATGGGACGTTATAAGTATTTAGTTTTGCAGTACAATATCCTTGATGCAACAACATCAACTGTTGCATGGCTAAACACTTATAAGGTCCCAAAGGCGAGACCTATTGGCTATGCCAATGCTTGTTTTTTAAAGCTGACCTTTTCCAGGGTTGCAGCTTCACACGATCATTGGAGAAGGTGCGAACATGAGCAGCTCCTTCACCTCACATCAGAGCAGCGCCTGAGCGGGATGGAACCTCACAAGAGGGGAAAACAGATACAAAGAAAACAAGCCCGGCCCGTGCAGAGATGAGTGGTATCCATGGAAACCAGTTACCTCTCCCCCACCCTGGGCTGTGGCTCACACTGCCTGGGGAAGACAGTAGAGAAGTCTCTTTGGCTGTACAGCTAAGAGCAAGCTGAAGTGCCAGAGCGATTCTGTCAGAGGGGAGCTTCATAAAGTGTGACTTTACATTTTAGTGCGGTAATGCGGGGATGTTACCGACACTAATATGAGCTACCGTGATGCATGGCACTTGGCATGCGCTGGGCAGCATATGGATTGCCTTACATCAAACACGATTTAGTAGAGGGTGGGGCATTTGCTTACCATGACAGGAAATCAACAGATCACCGGAAGCCTCGCACACACAAAGAGGTGTTGTGGTGCATAAATTGGCAAAGTCTTGCTGAGTGGATGAGGGGGCGGGGTAGCTCAAACTTCACATGGCCCCTGTTAACCCTTTCGCTGCTAGGCCTTTTCTCTCCCTATGCTAAGCCTTTTTTTGGCTATTTGGGGTAGTTCGCGCTTAGGCCCCTGCAACTTTTTGACCACATAAGGTATCCATGCCAAATGTGCGTTCTTTTCTTCCAACATCATGGGGATTTTAAAGGTACCCAAGGTTTGTGGATTCCCCTGGAGGAGACCCAGAAATTAGCCAAAATACAGCTACATTTTGTTTTTTGGGGGAAAAATGGGGAAAAAGTGCTGCAGAAGAAAGCGTCTGTTTTTTCCCTGCAAATGGTAGCAACAAAGGGTTTGTGGTTTTGAAATCATCATCTTCCCAGCTTTCAGGAACAAGCAGACTTTTGACAGAAAAGCGAAATGTTTTACACAGTTTTGGCATTTTACTGGGACATAGCCTATTTTTGCTACTTTTTGTGCTTTCAACCTCCTTCCAGTTAGTGGTAGAAATGGGTGTGAAAGGAATAATGGATCCCGGGTAGCTATACATTTCTGAAAAGTAGACAACATTCTGAATTCAGCAAGGGGGTCATTTGTGTAGATCCTTAGGAAACTAACAGTTGAAAATAAGAAAAATTGAAAATGAGTTGAAAAAAACAGCCATCTGTGTCAACGTTTTCACCTGTAACTTCTTCTAAATATGACAGATTTTTTGAAGCAATATACCGTTACATCCGCTGGGCCCTTCTGGTTGTGGGGATATATAGGACTTGTAGGTTCACCAAGAACCCGAGGAACCCAGAGCCAATAACTGAGCAGCGTCTTGCAATGGTTTTTCAGTGTGTACCGGGTATATTGCAATTCATTTGGTAATATAAAGAGTGAAAAATAGGTATCAACCTATGTATTTCCAAAATGGGAACAAAATATAGAGTTTAGAAACAATAGCTATTTGCACATCTCTGAAATTGTGGGTACCCATACTAGCATGTGAATTATAGGAAATTTTTCAAAGTGACTTCTTTTTTACACATCGTCTTACATTTGGAAGGCAAAAATGCATAGAAAGTCCGTAGGTAATAACAGTTGCTCCACAATTGTGTTCCCCTAAGTCTCCCGATAAAAATGGTACCTCACTTGTGTGGGTAGGCCAAGTGCCCGTGACAGGAAATGGCCCAAAACGCAACATGGACGCACCACATATTTACAGTGAAAACTGACCCTTTTTTTGGAAAGAGCCTAGCTGTGGATTTTGAACCCTAGCTCAGCCGGCACCTAGGGAAACCTAGCAAACCTGTACATTTTTTAAAACTAGACACCCAGAGGAATCCAGGATCGGGTGACTTGAGTGGCTCACACCAGGTTCTGTTACCCAAAATCCCTTGGAAACCTCAAACTTTGTAAAATAAAAACACATTTTCCTCATATTTCTGTGATGGAAAGTTCTGGAATCTGTGTGGATCCACAAAATTCGACCCACCCCGCATTCCCCAAAGTCTTCTGATAAAAATGGTACCTCACTTGTGTGGCTAGGCCTAGTGCCCGCGACAGGAAACTGCCCAAACCACAATCTGGACACACTACATTTTTACAGTGAAAACTGACACTTTTTTGGGAAAGTGCCTAGCTGTAGATTTTGAACTCTAGCTCTTCCGGCACCTAGGGAAATCTAGCAAGCCTATACATTTTTAAAAACTAGACACCCAGTGGAATACAGGAGGGGGTAACGTGTGTGGCTCTCACCAGGTTCTGCTACCCAGAATCCCTTGCAAATCTCAAACTTTGTAAAAAAAAAAAAAAAACACATTTCTGTGATGGAAAGTTCTGGAATTTGTGTGGATCCACAAAATTCCACCCACCCCAAAT
The DNA here is from genome assembly GCA_963921515.1 of Calotriton arnoldi. Taxonomy (NCBI): domain Eukaryota; kingdom Metazoa; phylum Chordata; class Amphibia; order Caudata; family Salamandridae; genus Calotriton; species Calotriton arnoldi. The sequence continues at coordinate 578,127 of CAWUFW010009885.1, forward strand.
TCCCGAAAGTCTTCCGATAAAAATGGTACCTCACTGGTGTGGGTAGGTCTAGTGCCCGCGACATGAAACGGCCCAAAACGCAACGTGGACACACCACATTTAAAAAATGTTTTTTTATAACTTTCTTTTTCATTTTGCATACGTACATTATTCCCAGTAGCTATTACAATAATTTCAACAGTCACCAGAAGAAGCGAGCAATAGGTGGACAAAAATAGTACAGTTTACATGAAAATCTGCAACTGTAAGCAGAGGAGGGCGACGACCTTGCACATTAGATCATATACATCACGTTTTAATAAACAGGGAGAGCGTTCCATCAGCAATACAACCATTTGGCACAGCGTCAGCGTACTATATGGTCCAATCTGGCAGCAATACATTGCCATTCGTCCCTACCGGACCAATCAAAAGAAAACAAAAAAGCAAGGATAAACGTGATCATCCAATCCCCGTACTATCGTGCCCTCACCCCGCCTCTTCCGTCGTGGCTTGGCGAGTAAGGTATGCCTGGTATGGACCCCAGATGTCTTTGGGTCTGCAACGTATAGGTATGAGAGCGTTGAAATTATCCGATTGTGTATTCCAATAGGACAGATCAGCATACCATTCTGTGATTGTGGGTATCAGGCCCTTCATCCAACGCAATGCTATCCTCCGTTTTGCCATCAATAAGCCCAATGCTAGTAACTTACGTTTTCCCTTGAGCAAGTCTTTGACATATCCCAAAAGGGCCACTAAGGGGGTCGCAGTAATCATCACTCCTGCCATCTCCTGTAGGGCAGCAAACACCGCAATCCAGAAATTCTGGATTCCAGGGCAGTCCGACGCAAGATGTGTAAAATTTGCCCCAGTTGCCCCGCATCTTTCACATTTGTCATCTTCCCTCAGCCCATATCTATATAAACAAGCAGGGGTGTGGTGCACTCTTTGCAAAAATTTAAAATGTATTATACGATGCCTGCCGTTTTGTGAAATGGATTTCGTGCCTGCACAGCAATATACCCATTGCTCCTCTGTGATATCCATATCTAGTTCAGTGCGCCCTTCTTGTAATGCCTTCATATTTAGGGAGCTAATACCCGATTTTGAGAGTGTATACAGTATTGAAATTACGTGCTGTGGGGTCTGGGCTTGCAGTAAATACGTTAAGGGAGTGTATTCCCGTGGTTCCAGCATTTCATCCCTAAGAGTCGCTCGCAACGCCTGCCTAGCGTGATGATAATGGAATCTTGCAAGTATGGGAGCCTCTAACAATTGTGATTGCAGCAGGTCCCACTGCTTGACCACCCCCTCACAGAAGTAATCACCCATAGTTCTAATATCCAGTGCATGCATAGCGATGACAAATGACTTCTCCTGCCGCATTGGCAACCATTCGCACAGCTCTAGTGGTAATTTCGGGGAATAGAGTAGGGTAATTCCCTGCAAACCAGCAGCCCTCCAGAGCAGGCTTCTCGTGCTCCCAGCCGGATCTATCATATGATATTGCCTCCTAGGCTTACTGAAGAGGAACTGCGGCAGTGACGAGGGGGGCACTGCGTCACTTTCAATGTGCAAGTATGGAATATCCGGAGTACCATGTAGCCAATAATATGCATGCATCTGTTGCGCAGTGCAATAGTACAACTCAAAATCCGGGGCGTAGAGACTCCCTGCAGAGTGAGGTTTAGTAAGTGTCTCCCATGGAACGCAAGGTTGTTTCCCGACCCAAGTGAGCCTGATCAAAAGAGACCTCAATGTGCCAAAGAATGATTTTGGTAATAATATGGGTATATTGACAAACAGAAAAAGAAAGCGTGGGAGCACTATCATCTTCATGAGCGAGATACACCCCAGCAGTGACAACGGCGAACGGATCCATTTCTCAATGGACTCCAAAAGCTTCTGCATAGCCCTGCTGTAGTTCCCGCGGACCACCACCTCAGGATCAGTATGTATCTGCATGCCCAGGTAGCGTGTGGGATCCGTTGTCCATGTGATGGGGTTATCTATCTGGGTTGGAACGGTATTGGAGATAAGGGGGAATGCAAGCAATTTACTCCAGTTGATACGCAAACCAGAATGACGTCCGAAACGCTCCACTTCCTCTAGAATTGGTGTTAGATTTTGCGCTGGGTTATGGACATACAATAGCGTGTCGTCTGCGTATGCAGTGATTATCAAATTATAACGCAGGAAGCTTATTCCACGATGCCCATGATATTTGCGCAGTGCGCACGCCAGCCGTTCCGCAGTCAACGCGTACAAGGGGGAAAGTGGGCACCCCTGTCTTGTACCTTTCATTACAGGAATTAGTTCTGATAGCAATCCATTCATGCATATGCGTGCAGTAGGTTTCGTATACAAGACATCCACTAATTTAATGAACAATTCTCCCACCCGCCTCAACACTGCTCTCAAAAAACCCCACTCAACCGAATCAAAAGCCTTTTCGGCTTCCAGGAAAATTGCCGCGGCACGCTCCTCCGGGTCAATACAGGCGATCGCACCAAAAAGCGTACACAAGTTACTTGCTAGTGAGCGGGTGGGTACAAACCCAGACTGCTCCAGGGCCACCACTATCGGGAGTAAGGGAGCTAGCCGATTCGCCAGAATTTTGGCAAATATCTTGTTGTCTGTATTAAGCAGAGATAGTGGTCTGTAGGATGAGCATTGCTGTGGGGGCTTATCCTTCTTTAACAGAGTAATCAAGGTGGCCTCACGCATACTGGGAGGCATGATTCCATCTGTCGCCATTTCCTAAAATAGGCTGACCAGATGCGGAACGAGCTGATCCTGAAAAGCCTTGTAGAATGCTACTGTTAACCCATCTGACCCAGGGGCTTTATGATTGGACATGATTTTCAAAGCTGCGGTTATCTCACTAGGGCGCAGGGGCGCCATCAATTGCTCCCTATGGGAGTTTGACAGCCACTTCATTGCTATGTATGCTAAATAGTCTTCATCAGAATCTTCTGTGTTTGATGGGCGTGAGGTATTGAGCTCTGTGTAATAATTGTGAAATCTGTCTGCTATCTGCGCCGTTTAGTACTGCACTGTTATCATCACATAGCTCCAGCACTTCGTTCATCCCTCCCGCCGGCCGGGTCAGTGCAGCCAACGTGGCACTGGGTCTCTCCCCCTCCCCATACACCCTAGCGATAGCTAATTTCACCAGATGCACAACTTCACTTTGGGCCTCCTCATTGTATTTGTCAATCCTAGCCCTTATCCGAGCGAGCGCTCCGGGGGAAGGATCTATAATAGCTAGACGCTCTAGCTCGGCCAATTCGATCTCTAGTTTTTGTAATCTTCCTCTAATAGAGCGAAGCACCCCCGCGTGTTTTGTTATGACCACGCCCCAGATGTAGACTTTGAATGTTTCCCATATAGTAGCCATTTTAGGGACACTGCCAAGATTAGTGGAAAAATAATGATCTATTTCCTTTGATACTTTATCCTTAAATACAGTGTTCAACAAGGAATACTGGGGAAAGCGCCATGTCTGAACCCTGGGCTTTAGGTCGTCGATTTTTAGCTTCAGTTTGACTGGGGAGTGATCTGAATATGTACGCGGCAGGTGCTCGATGGATTTAGGCCCAGATCTCTGTACTGGGGTGAATGTATGACATTGTTCTGCATTCTGTCCATCAGTTGTTCTTTTTGCGTTTGTCACCCGAGTGGGACGGGTATGCCCAGACGTGGGTCCCGTGCTCTCCACGCCACTGGAGTCAAGCTATTGTGGCTGATGAGGGGTGAAACCCCGAAACTGGTCCTAGGATGCTTGTTTCCAGTCCAGGGAGGACCTGGCCTGGCAGTTCGGGCTGGACTCTTCCCATTGGGTGCAGGGTCAAGACTGATTTGCAAATGGCTGGGTCCAAACTGGAATGGCATGGTGAGCAAAAAAACGATGGATTTAGGCCCAGATCTCTGTACTGGGGTGAATGTATGACATTGTTCTGCATTCTGTCCATCAATTGTTCTTTTAGCGTGGACCCACCAACGTTTTCCTAACCAGAATCCCCTGCAACCCTCAATGTGTGGGAAAGTAGTGGGATCACCGGGCTGACACAAATTTTCCTACCACCCAGTGTTTCCCAGGTCTCCCGATAAAAACGGTACCTCACTCGCATGGGTGGGCCAAGTACCCGCGGCAGGCAAGGGCCCAAAACGTATTGTGGAGACATCAAAATTACCTATCACAAAACGACCTGGTTTTGCAAGGGGGGCCACCTGGATTATTGGTCCCGGGCTTGGCGGCCATCTAGGGAAACCTACCAAACCCACACATTTCTGAAAACTAGACACCCACGGAAGTCCAGGGAGGTATGGCTTGCGTGGACCCACCAACGTTTTCCTACCCAGAATCCTCAACAAACCTCAAATTTAGCTGAAAAAAAAATCACATTTTCTCACATTTATGTGTGGGAAAGTTGTGGGATCACCGGGCTGACACAAATTTCCTACCACCCGGCGTTTCCCCAGGTCTCCTGATAAAAATGGTACTTCACTCGTGTGGGTGTGCCATGTACCTGCAACGTGCGCGCTGATCTTCATTTCAGGGAAACCAATTACACAGCCTCGGGAGCTGTAGACACTCTTCCCCAGCTCCCGAGGCTGGTGAGGGGGAAAAGAAATCCCTCTGGTGCCCGCACCAGATGGATTTCAGGTGCCTGTGCGAGGACGGCCAGGAGCTGTCCTGCGCACATGAGCATCGTGGCGCAGGACGGCTCCCGGCCGCCCTGAGCATGCAAGGGGTTAATTAACCCCGTTTCAAGCCCACTAGCAGAGTCTACGAGACCAGACTGAAGCAGGACAATGCAAACCAACAATTTATTTATCTTGAGTTTTATATAGCGCTGGCTAGACCCGTAGGTATCAGAGTGCTTTACATAAGGAACAGGGAGTTGCAAGTTACACATTTTACATAGGTTACACAATGAGAATGACAGCGGTACAATAAATTACACAAAAAAAATTACACATTAAGAACAGGGGGTAGGGAAAGGAGTGTACTCGAGGATGGCAAAACGGAGACGCTGGGTGAGGCAACGAAAAGCAGTGGGATAGCAGTAAAAGCGGCAGATAGTAGGAGACCAGAACAATCTAAGGGGCAGGGGAAGGAAGAGGGGGGATAGAGAGAAAGGGAAAGGAAGGCAGATAAGGACAGGAAAGTGAGACAAAACGAGAGAGGGAGAGGAAGGCAGATAAGGACAGGAAAGTGAGAGTGTAACAAAGCGAGAGAGGGAAACAGAGATAGTAACGAGTTTGACAACGAGGAGTAGGTCAGAGGCACAAGGGGGACCATAGAAAGGTCGCCCGGCTGGGACAGAGGAAGAGCTCAGAGATCGCTAAGATGGCGGATCAGGAAAAAGGGAGTAAAAGAAGCAAGTCATAAAATGGCGGGGAGCACAAGGGTCCAAGTCCGAAAGTCAGAGTGAGAAATAAAATTTCCCAAAAACAACAGGAGCAAATCCATCAGAGGGCTACCAGAGGGAGAAACGAGCCAGCGAGTCAGGAGGGAGGAAGGCAGTCAGCCCCAAAGTCACAGCAACCGTCCATGAGCAAAGGCTCGGGGCAGCGGGGGCAGCAGTGTCCAATCCGGAGACCAGGGGTCAGGGAAGGAAGACCACGGGCGCCAAGGAAGCTGTCCGCAGAACGGGAGGCAGCAAAGTCTAGAAACAAAGTCCAAGGAAGCAGGAGGGGGCGTCTCTCCGGCACGGTAGCAGAAAGAAGAGCTCAAGAATAGCCACGGAGAGCGGTGTAAACTTCAAACCACCGCTATGACTCAAATCGGCCCCGATGTCTAGCGAGGACGCGAAGCCAGAAGAATCGGAGGGGGCGCCTCTCCGATACGGTTTAGGAACGAAGGGCTCAGAGGAGCCACGGAGAGTGGCGCCGGCACACTCTCACCTCCGCCATGTCCCCAAATCGGTCCAGATGTCCTACGAAGGGGCAAAGCAGGCGGGCTGGCTGTAGGGAAGGGCAGTGGCAATCGGACCCAAAGACAGGATGTGGAGTCTCCGCCCGGCTCTTCAGCAGCCCTCCGGGGAGACCAGCGAGGCATCGGCTACGAAGCGACGGGGTCTGTGCAGCGCTGCAAACCAGGAAATGAAGAGTGAAAGGCTGGGGAAGACAAAGACGAGCAGCGGAGTTAGGAGGGGAGCAATGCCCGATGCCCGGCTGGGTAGGTGTCGGCCGTGGCGAGATACCTGGGCCAGACTCCCCTATAGCTGAACAGCGCGGCTCCACCGGACAGCGGCCATGCTGGCTTTGGAACTCCGCGGGAGAAAGCCTCAGGCGCCAACTCCGACGAGAATTTGTTATCTTTTTGCAAATCATCCCAGGCAGCAGCACCTTTCATGGAACGCTCGGGCTATCTCGGTGCGGGACCTGGGCGGAGTACAGGCTGAGGGTGACTAAAATAGGTGAGTTTTAAGTGACTTCCTAAAAAGAAAATGGTTTTCGCAGAGACGAAGCTGCATGGGCAGACAATTCCAAAGATGAGGAGCAAGGAACGAGAAAGATCTGCAACCAGCCCTGGCCTTCTTAAACCTAGGGACTTTAAGAAAAGCCTTGTCACTAGATCTAAGGAGTCTCGCTGGGGTGTAAGGCAGAACCCTGGCTGCTAGAAAAGTGAGCCCTTGGCCATGAAAGGTACAGTGGGTTAGGCAGCATAATTTGAAAATGATTCTTTTTTCACTGGAAGCCAGTGTAAAGTTGAGCAGAAGAGGGGCTGAAGATGAACGCGAAGGGAGGTTGAAGACAAGGCATGCCGCAGTATTTTGGACCACCTGGAGTTTGGATAATAGATTCTCGTTGATGGCTGCCAAAAGTGAGTTGCCATAATCGAGGCGGCTTATTACCAGAGCTTGAATCAGAGTTTTCCTTGAGGAGAGAGGTAATAGGGGAAAGACTCTTCTCAGCAGACACAGCATGTAGAAACAGGACGCTGTGGTAGCAGCAATGTGTTCCTTCATAGAAAGAGATTGATCTATGTGAACACCAAGATTTTTTACTACCAATTTAGGTGAAGGGCTGGGGCCCAGTTCAGCTGGCCACCAATCCGGGGTCTAGACAAGTTGAGCTTGTCCTAATAGCATGATTTCGGTTTTTGTAGGGTTAAGTTGCAGCCGGATATCCAATACCCAGGTGGCCTTTATCCCGGAGGAGAACAGGGCTTTGGATTGGACAAGAGAGAAAGGTATCTGCGTATCATCGGCATATGAGATAATCTCAAATCCGAAGCCTCTGGCTATCTTAGCAAGGGGAGCCAGGTAAATATTAAAGAGCGTGGGGCTCGGACAGGAGCCCTGAGGGACTCCATAGGTCAATGGCATTGTTCTAGACCTATAGGGGCCAAGGATGATAGTTTGGGATCTTTGCGATAGGAAATCTGCTAACAATTTGAGGGCCATTCCTTGAATCCCTAGGTCGTGGAGTCTGTCGAGAAGTCAGGTATGATACACCGTATCAAATGCCGCTGACAAATCTATTAAAACCAATATTGTAGAAACATTAGCGTCAAGTGAACATTTAATATGGTCAGTGACTGCAAGCAAGGCTGTCCCAGTACTATGAAGAGGTCTAAACCCAGACTGAGAGTCATCCAATAGTCTCTAAGTCTCCAAATAGGTAGTTAATTGATAGTTAAAATGCTTTTCCAGTAGCTTGGCCAACGAAGGGAGAAGGGAAATAGGGCGATAGTTAGCCAAATCAGTGGGAACAGAATTGCTTTTTTTTTGGAATGGGCCTGATCAGGGCCGCCTTCCAATCTAAAGGCACTTTCCCAGATGTAATTGATAGGTTGATTAAGGAAGAGATTTGCAGTGCTAGTTCAGAAGCTAGGGTCGACAGAACTGTGGGGGGACAGATGTCCGAAGGAGAGCCAGACTTCACAGAGTTTAAAAGGTTAGAGGTAATTGCAGTGGTAATTGCCGTAAAATTACAAAGACTAATGGGAGAGTCTGGGCAAGGAGAAGGGGCTATAGGTTTCACTGGGACGGTAGGAGGGAGGTTTAAGTAGATCTCCTTAATTTTGCCCTCAAAATGATCAGTCAAAGCGTCACAGAGAGATTGGGAGGGGCATGGGTCTGAAAAACAGGCAGCAGGGCTAATGTAGGAATTTCAAATTTTAAAAAGAGTTTTAGATGAGTTCCCAGCTGCATCGATGGTTATAGCAATATAAGTTTTGCGTGCTGTCTTGATATTACGATGATAGACTGTTATGGCCAATTTATAGGTTATTTTGTCAACAGATAGGTTAGTCGAACGCCATCTTCTTTCCAGTTTTTTACAGGAGGCTTTCTCGGTCCTTAAAACGGGAGTATACCAAGGGGCGTGATGTCTATGGGAAAAAAAAATTCCATCACTATATGGGGCAATTTTGTCAAAAATGGTGTTCAGTGACAGGTTAAAATTTGAAAGTGCTAAGTCTACATCCTTGGTGTCAGGAGGCAAAGGAACCACCTGTGCCTTGGCCCAAGACAACGGGGTGGCTTTTTGCCATTACCTAGATAGTTACGAAGGACCATGACACAAGCCAATGAAAATATGGGCGGAGAGTGGGCGGGGCTTCAAGTACATACTCCAATACAGCATGGTGAGCAGCGCATGCGCTGCCCAGGCTCAACCTAAAAAAACTTTTAAGGGGGTTGCTGCTACTCTCCTGCAGCACCCAGTGCTTCCTTTATTTCGTTGATGGTGACCTCTGTACGTTTTGGGGCCGGCACACTGAAAAAGCCATGCAGGGCCCTAAGGGGCGCTCCAGCTGGAGCAGTGAATATTTTAACAGCGGCTCTCCCGCTGAGATAGGCAGCGCTTTCTTTTTGTATTGTATTTTTGTTGGGAGGTGCGCAGTCCCACCCAGGCACCCCATCCCTCCGCTCGTTGTGGGAAGTCGAGGAAGCCCACCCTTCGCTGCCCCGACAACTCCCTTGCAGCCCATACTTCCGAATGAGGCCGTGGGAGCCAGCAGCTTCTATCCACCTGCCCGCTACTGCGGGCTGGCAGGTGCAGTCTTTTGTGGTGGCTGCCCCGTATCCCCCAGACAAGGGCACGGGTGGTGGGGGCGATGCCACTGCCATTGTAGAGGCACAATGGGCGCTTCCCCTCCTCCTTGGTTTCAAGGGCCGGGAATGAGATCCCACTTGCAATATAAAAAATGCATTGGATTTGGTCCCTGGGCCAGTAGAGAGTACGGGGAAGGGGCCAACTGCCCACCTCCTTTCTGAGAAAAATGTAATAATTAAATCATGCACTGACCTCCCCCCCCATGGCCCGTCATCCCGGGGCCCTGGCCCACCCTGGTGGTATTTTTTTTAAGAGTGGCAGAGACCCATGGACTTAGTCAGAAAAAAGATCAAAGATCACCAAAGTTTAAAATGCCATAATTCAGGCCCTGTTGGGCCGATTTTGACAATCTTGGTCTTCTTTCACTCCAGGGGTTGAGCTCCAGTCACCAGGGACAGTTACAGCAGACCTGCTCACCTCCAAAGTGGTGTAGTCTACAAAGAGGTGGTTCTACTGGCTCCCTGTGCCAGCCTTCTTCCTGGTCTCTGTCTCTGGGCGCAAAAGTCCAAGGCTTTCCCCCAACTGGTCCTCAAGGGGTGTAAGGGGGCCAGCCTCACAGGCTCTTAGGGAGACCCACTGGTGCTGGAGTTAACTGGGTAGAGTCCTTAGTCCTTTGTGGGCATAAGGGGGTTCTTCCTTCCAATTGTCCATGGCAGCCCTATGGTCCAGCAAAGAAATCACCAAGTAAGAGAAAGTCTCCCCCTTGTGCAAGAGTTTTTAAAGGGGAGAGGAAGGTTCCAGAAGTCAGGCACCTCTGGCCAATTCTAGGGTGCATAAGGTAGTGGTAGATGCACACCAAAAGCATCAACTGCAGTTAAGCAATTTTAGTTGAAATTCTGCGTGTGACCAGGGTATCACTGACTCATCCACCAGCGTAATGGAAATAGACTGAGAAAGCTTTATCCCACCAGGTAACGTCCCCTGGTTGCACAGCCAAACCCCCGGAGGAGATTCATCCAATGTTGTTCAACAGATGGACAGTAGGTTGAGGTTGAATAATGTTTATTCTACATATTAATTGAAATCAATTGTGAATTCTTTCAAAGAATAGTGTCATCATAGACCTAGATGAGTCAAGTTGTTCAAACCCAATGCATTTCGGGTGAACCCTTCGTCAGGGGAAGTTAGATCTGAAAAATAATAAAACGGAGAGCCACAGATGTAACAGTTGCTCACAAGTACATCTAAGGGTTAGTGGTGGAGTGCAAAGTAAAGCAATACTGTGCACTTAATCCAGGCAGGAAAAAAAATTATGTGCTTAATCCAGGCAGAAGGAAAGATACGAGGAGTTTAAACTGATGTAAAGTGAACAATCGTGAATGCTGGAACCACGGTGCACAGTGAACAAACCAAGGTGTCATGCAAAAGAAGAAACGGAATTCACTCTGAGAATTAAGAAGGATATCTCAAGTAACAAAAACAGATCGAGGCTTGTGACAAGCCAAGTTCATCTGATGTGGAAGACTAAAGTGAGATTAATTCCCTAAATCGGACCAAACCAACGTGCGCAGCATTTTAAGACTACCGTACGTGGCATGTAAAAACTTAACCGGCATTAGAATGCGAGTCGCATATGAGCGGGTTGTAAATAGTTTAGAGGCATTCAAGTCAAGCACGCTGAAAGAAATAGTAAATGTGAAGAGTCTTACCGCCATGACGACGGGGATGATAGTTCCCGTATTGTGAATTGTGACTGATGCATATACGGCGTGAGTGTGAGAAGAAATAAACGATATCCCGGAAGTGAACCTTACACGAACGATTTCAATTATTATGTAGAATAAACATTATTTGACCTCAATTCGAATTCGACCTAATCTGTTGAACAACATTGGATGAATCTCCTCCGGGAGTTTGGCTGTGCAACCAGGGGACGTTACCCGGTGGGATAACGCTTTCCCAATCCTAGGGTGCCACATCACCTCTCCACTCCATCCCAACAGCATGCTGGGACTGTTCAAATGTCATCATCCAGAAGTCACTAGTCACATCTCCTGTTAGACCTGGCATCTTTTGGCGTGTTTCCCCTGTCTTTTTGCTTTCTGGCCTCATGTTTTCAATGCCAAGAAGAGCTGGAGAAGCTGTGAGGAGGAACTACCACTTTGCTGTGTGATTTGCTGTGTTGGCCTGCAGTGGCTGCTTCTGTCTTGGGCAGAGAAAGGGCTGGACTGAACTTTCTGGAACTTCTTTGTTTGAGTTTCCAAGGGCTTGAGGTATAGCTTGCCCCCGGTTCAAGAAATCTCAGGAACAGCAGAGACTTCAAGTCCATCTGCTACTGGCACTGGGAACTGTGTTTTGTGCTGCAACAGAAGAAAAAGCAACCCAACGCCATCAACGACGCTGCTGCTGGCTCTGTGTCCTAAAGGCACCACAGAGGGCACCGCCGCACTTTGCACCGCAACCCTGGTCTCACCGACGCCGCCACCGAGCCGCTGCTTGCACCATGACCTTTGGGCACCACACTTCGCACCGCCTCGCTTCACACCACCGCCCTGGTATCCCCGACACCGCCGCTCCATGCCGACATTGATGCAGCTGCTTGCACCGTGGTTTGAGGGCACCGCTTGTAAGTTAGAGGACGCACCGCTCCATCCCACACTGCAGCCTTGGCCTACCTACACTGGTGCCATCGACTCTGGTACGTCAGCCAACGACAGCTCTTTAGCAATTATGACACCGCTGCTGGCACCGTGACCTGCCAGCATCGCGACGAGCATCGCACCGCAGCCCTGGTATCACCGACGCCGCTGGACGACCGTCACCAAGCCACTGCCTGCACCTCGACCCGAGAGCACCACACACCGCACTTCGCACTGCAGCTCCGACGCCCGCTGGTGCTCCCGAATTCAGCCGCACGGAGGTCGATCTGCAACACGTGTGACTTCAAGGGCAAGATGACTCCTGTACTGACCTCCAGAACTGACGCCTGCCCACGCCGGCTCTTTGGAGCTCACCGCCACCCTATATTTCTAAAGGTACTGTTTTGCGGGTCTTCCTGACACCGTAGCTTGCCCGCGATGCCGCGGTCAGCCCGAACTGTTTGGATTAGTTGTTCACGACGCTATGATAGCCCCGGACGGAGCTATTGACTTGAAGTAACTGTATTTTAAGCCTATTTTTGCTTATTTATATTTATAAGAATTGTATGGTGTTTTTTTTTTGCATTTTTGGTCTTGTTTGAACAGATAAAATATTGGATATTTTTCTAAAAACTGGTGTGGTGTCCTTTTGTAATGCTTTCACTGAATTACTGTTGGTTATGTGCAAATGCTTTACACACTGCCTCTGAGATAAGCCTGACTGCTCGTGCCAAGCTACCAAGGGGGTGAGCAGGGGTTATTTTAGAAGTGTATCCCCCTTATCCTGACTAGGAAGAAGAGTCCCTACTTGGACATGGTAACAACCTGCCAACTATAGACCCCCATTTCTAACATCTCCTCTGGGCTTCAACTCCGCCTTTCACTGACAACAGTGTCAGGGCCTTCCTCACTAAAGTTTCAAAGTGGAACCCATCCTGTGTTGACTCCAGACGTCTGGGCTCATCCCTTTGTTCGGTGGGCTTTGGCAGGCCCATCCCTGGTACAGTGTGACAACTGATTGATTGTTGCAGATCCTTCAGCCCTACCCACGTCCTCCTCAGGAGCTGGGTGAAGCACTATTAATCGCTCCCTATGTGTGGGGAGGCCTTTGTTCCTGCTGCTGGAGAGAAATGTAATTAACCTGGCACAGCAGGGTGGCAAAAGGCATGGGCTCTGATCCTGAGCGGAGCCAGAGAAATATGACCATTCTGAATGACCCATAATTTGTACAGATATCTTTTTGGAACTTGCAGTTTTGATTTTCTCACACAGGTTACACCCTATTACGATACACCACTAGTCTCTGTGGCCAAAGGGAAGTGGACATCCACTCTAAGGCAGCTTTCTACCTATGTGTATAATAAAGTGTCACCACAGACTGAACAGTAAATCATGACGACTTTTCCTACTAGTGTACACTAACATTATACAGCCTACCTAGGCCTAGTATTTAATCCTGCAGAGCCCCCTCTGTGCCAGGCTACCTGTGTGCATTTACCAGGCTGCGTACAACAGTAGTCTCCCATGCGCAGCCCTCACACATGTGTGCTTAGGTGTTCACGTGTAACCATCCAAGTGCCCCTTACCCTTGCTGCGTCGCAGCAGCCTTATCTTAAAAGGCGGACACTGGCGGTAAACACATGCACTCCATTTGCCATGTACCTTAGGTGAGACACATGTAGTGAAACTTACTCACAGTAAAAAGTCCAAAACCAGGTGATTCAAAAAGCAAAAAAATCTGGGCATTCCTTAATGGGTGGAACACAACTGCAACACTTTAGTAACATATTTTGGTGTGTAATAAAAAAAATGTAAATAAAAGAATTGGGCTTGACACCCTTTATTGTCTGTCGCAGACCTGTTTAAGTTCTGAATCTCTACTCCCACACTACCCCCCAGCCCCTAAGAGCCAAGGGGGGAAATGGTGTGCTTTATCAGTTTTCAAAGCCAAGCCCAGGGTCCTGTCTCCTTTGGCTAGAGTCTACAAACTGCCCTGGCACAAGATTGGGATCTGACTTGTGGTCACTGAGCTTCTTAATATTGCTTCTAATGCAGGCCCAGGCAGCAGCTAATCATGACTGTAAAGTATTCAGAAGCCTAGACAGAAGCTGAAAAGCTAGGTTTTGTAAACATAGGAAAACACATCCACGTCAAAGGATCTTCGAATAGTGACCAACAGTTACAAGCATATATTAAAAGGAAATGTGTACAATGATGAAACTTGGGGTACCCACCACTGACAGCCATTTGCTTAGACTAGCACGTAAGAAGTAACAGATCAACTTTGCTCGGAAAAAAAGGAGGAAGGCTAGGAAACTGCAACTGTTCACAGGCCTACCATCACCAAAGTGGATAGAGATTAAATGATCGATCATATCAAAGGCAGTGAAAAGATTGAGCAAGGTAGGACCTGCACAGTGTCCACCATCCATACCCATCTTTAGATCATCATGTATAATTACCATAGCAGTGGTCATCCCTTATGACCATCCCCATACCAGGGCAGAAACCCATCTTGAGTAAATGGACATCTTAAGCCTCAAGGTGGGGAAACATAGATATAAAGGGGTCATTGCCACTGGTCACCGCTCACTAGGCCAGGAGCACAAAGTGGGTGACTAAAGTGGGCTTCTCAGGTCCAGTTTCTGACCACGAGAGCTATAAGAGACTTGCTGAGCATTGGAACTGGCTAGAGGTCAGTGTCTCCTCCACCAGAAGCTAGGTATTAAAGGGGGCTTAGAGAGACACTTGCTGGAGGCTCACCCAACACCCTCTCTTCTCCAAACAAATCTCTGCCTCCAAAGGTGGATGGCAGGGAAAATTTTTACTGGGCAATCCAGCACCAGCTATTCTATGCTATAAAAGCATTTCCCATGGTGTTCCATTAGGCGAAGTGGTGACATTTTAGGCCTATAGTATTTTTGTCACAAGACTACAGGAAGGTCCCTAGAAGGGTCAGGAGGGAGCATCATGAGTGGTTCAAGTTCCTTTTATGACCCCTCACTGGCGTACAGTCTACTTTTTAAGTACAAGGTCCTGGCATGTCTGGAGCAGGATTAGGATGGTGGAACCAGGTGGTGTGGCACTGATAGGCCCCACTTTGTACATAGCAGGTACAAAGACCAACCATATCTGCTCAGGAAAGGTATGGCCTAAGGGAATGTGCGTTTGTTTGTAATTTGCTTTCAATTAATTTGTTCCTTGATATTGGTTGAAATGTTTTGATAAACGTATTATGAAGTAGGAAACCGAGAGGAGTAATGTTTGGGTTGATGCAGGGTGGACACCTGCACGGCATGGTACTGATTGAGGCTGGGATGTTAGCCCTGGTAATGGTAGCCTCCCCAAACCTACATTCTCTCAATTCTTACACATTCCACCCATTTCAACCCATTTTATTTTCTTACATACACATAGAATAAGCAGGGATTGCTCCCAGATCAAGCATTAACCTGATCAACATGATCTGAAAGTCTCAACCCTGCACTGAGTTTAGGTTTGGGGACAACCCTTGCTAAACAAAGAATGTCTCCCAGAGAACCTGCACAAGGTAATGCCATTTGGCCTTTAGAGGGAGAAAACATGTGCTTACATAGAGAAGTGGCCAATAATTATGTTATTGGCTTTGTTTCTGCGTTCCTAAGCAGCACCAATAGAACTTAGAACTTTCTTTGCAGTAAGATATTCTGTCAAATCCAAAATTACCATGTTACCCATAAAGAGATTTCTACAGAATTCCTGTCTACTCATCCAACTTATCCCAGGCTTAGAGAATGAGGTCGACCTTTGTATGGGTAGTTCTATAAGAATGCCAATGTTCCTAACTTCATAGCATTCAGGCCCAATTTAATGCTGCAGAGTCTTTGGTAGGGTCATCTAAGTAATCTGGTGGTAGGTTATCAGGAGATCCACCAACCACCAAGCACTATAGATTACAGTGGGATGGTCAGAGTGTTAGGAATGGCCTCAAGAACCAGTCCTGTTTTCAGCTGGTTGGGAATGAATGGATGGCCATCAGCTCCATGGCATACCTGAGTACCTTTACTTCTCTGGCTGGTAACACTACCTAAGACAATTCTAGCACCTCTGGATGCAGATGCTTTAACTTAAATATTTACCCTTCTAGGGCAGTACTGCAGTTGGAAGTTCTGTGTGTCCAAAGTGGCAAACCATTGGTGATCCATGGCATCCATTTTGACTGTCCTTGTTACATCTGTCAACTGGCTGTTGTCTGTCCTTATGGGAAACTTAGGACTATGCAAGTATTCATGGAACATCCTAGTGACAGCCCAGGATTTATGTGAGATTTTCAAAATAGCTTCAATACAGGAAATGAGCACAGAGAACATATTTTCAGGAAAGGCCCATGACAGTTTCCCATATGCCAGATAAAGGGACAAGAGCACAGGATGAACATGATTTTCCAAAGACCAAACAATTTGGTCAAGTATATGAACCAAGATTGCAATGCAGAGCTGCTCATTCCATGACCTGTTATTTTCTTGCTGTTAGAAATTGCCTTATTGGTTGACTGGGGTATAAGCCCTGGCCAAGCAATAACCAGAATTCTAGTCAGGGTAAGAGGCAGGCAGGCAAACCCTAAATTAACCTGAGCTCACTCTCTGGTAGCTTGGCACAGAGCAGTCAGGCTTAACTTTAGAGGCAGTGTATAAAGTATTTCTGCAAAGCTTCAAACAGTAATACAGTGAAAACACACAAAATGATTCCATGCCAGATTCAAAATTAGAGCTTAATTTAATAAATAAAACAAGACCAAAATGACCAAAATACAATAAGTAGAACTTGAGATATTGAATTTCAAAGTTTTTAAGTAAAATAGCGCCAAGAAGCAAAAAGCACTATTCGGGCCAGGACAAAGTCAAAAGTTCAGGCTGGCTGTGATGGAGTGGAGGCCAGTTGCAGTGACCCAGTTAGGCCTGCTGAACCAAAGTATCTTAAATCCTGGTTGCGGGCGTCATCATAGAGGTTGCTGTCGACCAGGGATGCGAGGAGCTTGCGTGGAAAAAGTGACCACAGTGGTGGTTCTGAAGGCGGTGCGTCGGTCCCAAGATGCGGGATGCAGCGGCTATGCAAGTATTTTGCAACGGATTCAATCCACCCAACAGCAGCGATGCATCGGTTCTGCTCGAATATGTGCCTCTCAGCTGAGGAGATGCGTCGGTTCTGCTCGGGGATGCATCGCTCAGCAGAGGATGTGTTGGTTTCACTGGAGAAACACCTTAGGCCCACTTTCAAGTGTTCAGGACTAGTGTGGCACCGTTTGGCAGGGTAGACTCACAGATGGCAGAGTCTAGGAGCAGAAGCAGGTGGGTTGGAAGTCTTTTATATCTCTGAGACTTCATATCAGGAGGCTAGCCAGCTATCCCTTGGAGTCACTCTGGGTTCAAGTGATGCTTGTCCAGTACCCCCACCCAGGCAAGAGGGAAGCAGGCAGTAAGTCAGCATAGCAAGGCAGGAGTTCAGCAAAACAGCAGACTGGCAGTTCTTTCAGCCGCACAGCAGTCCTTCTTCCTGACGGAGGGCCTGATTTAGATCTTTGCAGACAGGTTGCTCCATCACAACGGTGACGGATATCCCATCCACTGAAATATAAATCCCATTATATCCTTTGGGATTTATATTTTGGCAAAAGGGATATCCATCACCGTTGTGACTTAGTAACCCGTCCGCCAAGATCTAAATCAGGCCCAGAATCTTTGCAGGTCGAGAAGTGTATTGAAGTTGTGGTGTCAGAGGCCCAGTATGGATACCCAGTTGGGCCCTTGAAGTGGGGGAGACTTCAAAGACAGGTATTTGAAGTCCACAGAGGACCTGCCCTTCCTACTCTGGCCCCAGACTCATTACAGGGGGGTATGCAGCCCTTTGTGTGTGGACAGGACACAGCCTATTCAGATGTAAGCGAGGCTGGATCCAGCTCCTCCCTCCCATCCTCCCAGGATGGCCCATCAACTCACACCCAAGCTCCCACTATGTGTGGCTGTTTCAGGGGGAATACACAAAGCCCAGCTGTTTTCCACCCCAGACATGTGATCAGAGACAGGCAGCAGGCACCAAATAGCTAAAGCAGGAAAATGCCTACTTTCTAAAAGTGACATTTTTAGAATTGTAATTTAAAATCCGACTTCACCATATGTTAGGATTTTAAATTGGGATTCCAGAGACACCAGACTTAGAAGTTGTATCTCTTTCCAATTAGAAATTACACTTATAAAATGTAATAAGGTAATCCCAATGTTATCCTATGGGAAAGATAGGCCTTGCAGTAGTGAAAAATTACTTTGAGAGTTTTTCACTACCAGGGCATGTAAAACGTAAAAGTACATGCCCTGCTTTTTAAATACATGGCACCCTACCCTCTGGGTTGTCCAGGTCCTACCTTAGGGGTGACTTATATGTATAAAAAGTAAAGGTTTGGGCCTGGCAAAAGGTTAATTTTGCCAGGTTGACATGGCAGTGTAAACTGCACACACAAGCTCTGCAACGGCAGGCCTGAGACATTGATAAAGGGCTGCTTAAGTGGGTGGCACAATCAATGCTGCAGGCCCACTAAATGCAGTTAATTTGCAGGTCCTGGGTACAGGGATTACCACTTTACTAGGGACTTATAAGTAAATTAAATATACCATTCGGGAATAAACCAATATTACCATGTTTAGGGGGGAGAGCACAAGGACTTTAGCACTGGTTAGCAGTAGCAAAGTGCACTTAGTCCTAATACCAGCAAAAATGAGGTCAGAAAAGGGGAGGAGACAGGCAAAAAGTTGAGGAGAAGACCAACTAAGAATGACAGGTCTAACACCAGCTATAACATATTATATTGTGTAAACCGTGAAACTGGACCTTGCCTCCCCTGGGGTAACATTCAGGCCTAGATTCACTAAGATTTCATGTCTGCATTGTGCCACTTTTCTGAGCGCCACTTTTGTGGCGCACCCCCTGCAGAATCCATGTTAGGATTTACCAAGCAAACAAATCAAAATATGTGTGGCTTTGCATGGGATTTTATCCCAAAAGTAACGCAAGGCAGCGCATAGCGTTGCCTTGCATCAGGGAGGCATTACATATTTGTACCATCTACCCAAGTGTTTTAATGCAAACTCTTCGTTAATAAAGTCAGTAAACATGGGTTTGAGCCAAAATGGGTGTGTCTACCTGAGGCAGGCGTAATGAGGAGAAATATCTTTATTTCTCCTCGATATCACACATACAAAAAGGAATACGTTCTGAGAATAATTCTTGTGCAGGAAGAAACCCATCCTGCACAAAAACTATTCTGCCCACAAAGCAGGTTCCCTTGTATCCAAATGTAGGGTGACTGTGTTGGCACTAGGCAGCGAGAAGTGTGCACGAGCTCCAGATAGCAGAACTGTGTCATATTTTAGTAGATATGGCACTTTTCTGCTCTCTCCCTTTGGTGCAACTCAATGCAACAACTTCCCTTGCTGTGTTGTGTTGCGTCAAAGTTTAGCAATCTGGCCCTCAATGCGAAGTGAGTCCCTGACAGTTTTTTTACTATACATATATCTCTAGCAGTATACTCGTTCCTGGATATCGCCCTTACAAATCACCAGCCCATCCAACAAGGGCAACACAGGAAGACAGCACGCAAGAAGGTATGGAAATTCCAGTCGCAATCTTTATTCATTTTTTGACATTTTTTCTTTCCAAAGTGTATGTGCACCAGAGAAACAAGCAGATATATTTCTAGCAATTAACCTGTTTCTAAGTGATTCCAGACAAATTAAAAAAATGGAACATAAAATATAGTCAAAAAGTGATTGCCCAAGAGCACTTCATTTTTTGATTGAGTAGGCTGGGATTAAAAATTCCATCTCTTGAATCCACAGTTTTCATCTTACTCACTACGCCACAAATAGGGTAGGGCAGTGCTTATAGAAAGGCAAAGGGACTGCCCTTACTAAGACATTCCATTGAATTGGGAGGCCTACACAGATTTTTAAAAGTATGTACTACAAACATACTGTGGTGAAGTGACAAAAGTCAGATTAGATGCCAGGTCAGTGCAGACCCATTACACTGAGGCTACAACGCTGAAGTACATTTACACCACAGACACTTCATGAGTTGCAACATTTGAGAGCAACTGCATTGAAAGTATATTTACAACTTTTAAGGGTACATGGGTATTGGTACATGGATGTGTGTACAAGGTTGAGGGAATAGAGTACAATTTAAGTGTACAAAGTGCAGGTTTGTGGGTACAGGGTACTGAGTAGGAATAGGATTGCAACGTTAACTGTACAGGATTAAGGGCAGAAGAATAAGGGTGCAAGGCCAAGGGTAGGGGATACAGGGTTAAGCCTACAGGATACAGGGTTAAACTAATACTGCAGGATTAAGGGTAGAGGGGTTAATTGTACGAGGCTAAGGCTACAGGGCTCAGGGTTAAGAATGCAGGAGCTTATTTACGAGCCCCTGCGTCACTATTGCGCCACCGTTGCGTCACTTTTTGTGACTCAGTGGCAGCGTAAAATAGGCCCCACTTTGCGCCCTATTTACAAAGTGACGCATCTAGGCAGATGCATCACTTTGAAACCCCTGAGCTACATTATACCTGCGTCAGATAATGTATGCAGGGTGGGCGTTCCCTTGCATCAAAGCCTCGTAGAAGTGGCGCATTGAAATCTATAAGATTTCAGTGCGCCACTTCTAGGACGCCATTGCGTGGAAACCTTACGCCTGCCTCATGGCAGGCATAAGACTGATGCAAGCCCCATGTGAAAGGACATTGCTGGAGTTGCATCATTCTTCCGACACAACTCCAGCAATACGTCAGTTTTGCGCCTACATATACGTCAGAAATACTTACGTATCTGTAACTCCTTGTGACATGGTGCGGCGTACATTAAATCCGGTGCATCCATCATGTCGCAAGGAGGGCGCAGTGAAAACTGTTGCATCTCTGTTTTCACGCAGCGATGCAACAGTTTTCATAAATGAGGCCCAGTAATTCTAGGTCCTGTGTCGAATTGTGCGCTTCCTCCCGAGGCCCATACTCCCAGCGCGCTCCTCACCAAACGGAGCAGCAGCATTGCACTGGCAACGAGGGTTTGCAAACTCGGCACATGGCCCACAGCAATCAGCAAGGCGCTCGGGCACGTGTGGGGGCTGTGTGGTCCGTAACTGGTGCATTCCTGATTGCTCTGGGCCCTGCGCCTGGTGCGATGCCGCTCCACCCACCAAGCCCTGCTGCGGCGGTCAAAGGAAGTAGAGATAGAGAGTTGGGGACACGCAAGTCTTTGCGCTCCCAATATGACAAGGCTTGCTTATACTTTACATGGTAGATGGCCCCACAGGCTACCATGGCAGCCCTGCATATTCTGAAGGTGGGTCCAAATAATGCCTGCACCCCATGGGATAAGTAAAGGGGAGGTGAGCAACCAGGTCTGTCACACCACCAACAGGGAACCGGCAGCTGCAAGTAACCTGAGTGACCAAGGGAGAGGCCTACTAGTGAGACACTCCACGTACGCCCAGCTCGGACACCCTAAGTTGTTCCAGGCAACTACCATAACCTGGCAAAGGGCCCTCCAGTGGTCAGGAGGTCCAGCATTCCTCTAGGCACCATTACTGTGGCCAGCATACCGGCAATTGAGCCCTTTGTTGTAGAGGGGGCTCTCTCTGCACAAGCATCCAGGTGGAGAGATTGGGTAATAATAACAATAATAATGCGTCTTGGAAAGTACATGGCTACTTCTTACGCAGTTTCCCAGCGCTAGGATACTGACTTCAGAGAAAAAGTGCTACCCTTACGGCTGGATAGGTAGCCAGTTACAAGGAGTCAGGTTTTCAGTATTTTCCTAAAATAAATTTCAGAAGGAGCTAGCCAGAGTTCAGCAGGGAGGGAGTTCCCGACTTTTGGTACAAGATGACTGAAAGCGCTACCTCCATTTCTGGCGTTTCTAAATTTTGGCCTGTTTTGTGGTGGCCACTCTTAAGCTTCTACTCGGGACATAAGGAGTAATCATTGTCTGCAGGTAGGCGGGGCCTAGAAAGGAGAGAGCCCTGTAGCAATATCAGAGAGCCTTGAAGGTAATTCTTTGCTTCACCGGCAACCAGTGTAGTTTCCTCAATGCGGTACTGATAGAGGCACGCCTAGGCAGTGTGAGCAGTGCCCGAACTGCTGCTTTCTGGACCCGTTGAAGCCTGTTCAAATGAGACTGAGATACGCCGAGGTAGAAAACATTATAATACTCCAGCCTGGATATAACCAGTGCCAAAACAACAGTTTGTTGGATGGATTCAGAAAGGAGATGGAGGAGTTTATTGATGAAAAACAAATAGGGGACCTCACGCTATAAATAAAGGTTCCTAGGGCTCGGAAAATATCTACATTGTACAAAAAACCCTGGCAACCTCACTCTTTTAACGACTCATACACAATATTTGATGGCTCAGAAAAAATAGATATTTTTTTAGATACAAATCTTTATTGGCAATCATCAGAAAAATTCATAAAAATACTCTCATATGGGATAGCAATGGGCCAGATGTACGACCCTCTTTTGCATGCGCAAACGGGTTTGCGACCCGTTTGCGCATGCAAAATCTAATAGGGCCATGTACAATCCCTATTTAGCGAGTCACAATTTTTTTGCGACTCGCTAAATAGGAATTGCGAGTCGCTATTAGGAAGGGGCGTTCCAAGGGCGTCCCTTCCTAATAGCGAGTCAGAGGCCTATGTAAGAATGTTTTGCAACCGCATTTGCGGTAGCAAAACACTCGCAATTTACCGCCCTCTTCAAGAGTGTTGGGAAGCACTCGCAAATGGGAAGGAGACCCCGTCGCCTTTGCGAATGCAGGGGAAAATATTTTTTAGGGGCAGGCAGTGGTCCCAGGGACCACTACCTGCCCTTAAAAAAAAGAAACTAAAACGTTTCATTTCTCTTTTTTTTAAATGACTCTTGCTTTCCTTTAAGGAAAACGGGCTGCATTAAAAAAAAAAAACTGCTTTATTTAAAAGCAGTCCCAGACAAGGAGGTCTGCTGAGCCCAGCAGGCCACCATACCTGGGAGGGCCAGCCATTCCTAATGGGGTCGCAAATTGCGAGTGTCTCATTAATATGCATGAGGCATGCAATTTGCGACCCCATTAGGAATCGCTAACAGTGTCTCAGACACTGTTGTACATGGCATTTAGCGACTCGCAAATTGCGACTCGCAATTGAGTGCAATTTGCGAGTCGCTAAATTACATGGTCGTACATCTGGCCCAATGTCTCCTAAATCAATACTCCACATCACTATAGAAATGAAAATAAATATTCAACATACAACGTTCATACCAATCATACCATCATTCATGTAGTTGAGTACAACTACACATCCTCATCCTACAAATAAAATCTTGTGATACCTAACAAAATAAACACAAGGAGATGATGGACGAAGCGCTGAAACTTTTCAGACACTCACCCCCAGTCACAGATCTGGGTTGAATCCATCATCATTCTTTAGCTCACTTTGCCACCCCAGTTCAGACACAGCTATATGCAAATCAGTCTTGACCCTGTGCCTCATGGGAACAGTCCAGCCTGAACTGCCAAGCCATGTCTTTCCTGGACCGGAAACAAGCATCCTGGGACCGGTTTCGGGGTAACACCCCTCATCAGTCAGGCTAGCTTGAATCCAGTGCCTAACAAAATACCAATAAAGATAAATGTTGTGGGTACCAACAGCAGTGATTGTACATCTGCATTCAATTTTTGATAACACAATTGTTAGTAACACAGTTTATCTTTTCTGTGTCTATGGTATACAATATATCAAATTTCAGTCATAGCTCATGGATATTCCATCCAAGTGGTTTGTGTTCTTAATTTTTCATTTTTGTCTGTCTACACGCGTTTCTGCAGCATAGTGCCTTATTCAGGCAAGCCACTTCCAAATAATTTTCCTGTAGGTATCCTGCAATCATATTATACATTCTACTGAGCCTAATACCAATGAAAAATATAAACATAATTTCAAAATCACAAAACAAGGTCAGAATCTCAACCAGCTGTATACCTTCACCATGTGACATACAGTTCTAATTGTGTGATGGCCCTCAGATTATGATGGCCGTACTTAATATCTCACTTAGTGGTAGTTGGAAGTTCACCATAGGCAACACTTGAAAGTGTATGATCCATACTTACCAAGAAGTGCTGGACAACACGCATGGATCTTAGTGTGCTTGCAGTCCATGCAAATGCTCAGTGAGATGCATGCTAACCATACAGATTATAAAATATGGAGTGTGAATTTACCTATCCCATTATTAAGGACCCTCAAAACCAGTAGGTTTGTACATATTAAAAAGTATGCCTCCAGTTTCGACACAACCCCAAAAGCACTGAAAAACAAAGGGTCATATATAAAAAGAATAGTCCCAGACTGCAATGGCGAATCCTTACTCAGCCATATGCCAGGGGAGGGTTTGAAATACCGGATTTCGAATTATACTACACATGTGCACAAGCGCATTATGCGTTTTACTGGTTTCACCCCCCACGCTACATGCCGCAGATAGCGGCGGAACACTGGATGGCGGATCCGCTACCCTTGGAAGGCCTGCTCTATACCCATCCACGCAGCAGGGATTTAGAACCCACGACGATAACCTGCACAGTGGATGCCTGGCATCGTATCCGGATGCTCCTTCAGGGGGTACTATTGTACTCCCCGAAACTACCGCTCGCTTATCACCCGCGTATGCCATTGTTACAAGAAAATCAATCAATCAATCAATCACGGCATTTATAGAGCGCGCTACTCACCCGGGAGGGTCTCAAGGCGCTGGGGGAGGGGGTAAGTTACTGCTCGAACAGCCAGGTCTTGAGCTGCTTCCTGAAGGCGAGATGGTCCTGGGTTCGCCGAAGGTGAGTGGGGAGGGAGTTCCAGGTCTTGGCCGCCAGGTAGGAGAAGGATCTTCCTCCGGCGGTGGTTCTGCGGATGCGTGGTACGGTGGCGAGGGCGTGGCTGGTTGATCGTAGCTGGCGTGTGGGCGTGTAGAAGGACATGCGGTCGTTGAGGTACTTTGGGCCCAGGTCGTGGAGGGCCTTGTGTGCGTGGGTGAGGAGTCTGAACGTGATTCTCTTGCTGACGGGGAGCCAGTGCAGGTCTTTCAGGTGTACGGTGATGTGGCTGTGTCGGGGATGTCCAGGATGAGTCGTGCGGAGGCGTTCTGGATGCGCTGGAGTCTCTTTTGAAGTTTGGCTGTGGTTCCGGCGTAGAGGGTGTTCCCATAGTCCAGTCGGCTGGTGACGAGTGCCTGGGTGACGGTCTTCCTGGTTTCAGTGGGGATCCATCTGAAGATCTTGCGGAGCATGCGCAGGGTGTTGAAGCATGAAGATGAGACGGCGTTGACTTGTCTGGTCATCGACAGGGAGGAGTCCAGGATGAAGCCCAGGTTGCGTGCGTGGTCCGTTGGCTTGGGCGCGGTGCCCAGGGCCGGGGGCCACCAGGAGTCGTCCCAGGCGGAGGGTGATGAGCCCAGGATGAGGACTTCCGTCTTGTCTGAGTTCAGTTTAAGGCGGCTGTTCCTCATCCAGTCGGCGACGTCTCTCATCCCGTCGTGCAGGTTGGCTCTGGCGGTGGTGGGGTCGTTGGTGAGGGAGAGGATCAGCTGGGTGTCGTCGGCGTAGGAGATGATGTTGAGGTTGTGTCGGCGTGCGATGGCTGCGAGGGGCTCATGTAGACGTTGAAGAGGGTCGGGCTGAGTGAGGATCCTTGTGGAACGCCGCAGATGACTTCGGTGGCTTCGGATCTGAACGGGGAGAGGCGGACTCTCTGGGTTCTTCCGGCGAGGAACGAGATGATCCATTCCAGTGCTTTCTCTCGGATTCCGATGTTGCTGAGGCGCTTCACTAGGGTGCGGTGGCAGACGGTGTCGAACGCCGCGGAGAGGTCCAGGAGGATGAGGGCAGCTGTTTCCCGTTGTCGGTTAGGGTTCTGATGTCGTCGGTGGCTGCGATAAGGGCGGTCTCGGTGCTGTGGTTGGCCCGAAACCCGGACTGCGAGGGGTCGAGGGATCCATTCGTCTCGAGGTTTCATAAACTATGCGAGCGAGTGAGGTTACGCACGTGGGGAGATCTGTACTCGAACGGGATGTTCCGTTCCTCAGATAATATGTTTCAAGGGCTGCAACCCTCAGCTCTAGATTTGTTTCTGTATGTTAGGTTGCGACAGGGCCTACGCTCCGTTACTCCCGGAATTCCCGCAGGAGCCTCCAACTTGTGCCCCCTGCATATGCTGCTATGTGCTAAGGCGCCGAGACGCCTGGTCTCGCTGTTATACTCCACGGTGCGGGGCACATAGAAGAGATACCCAACACTGCCCGCACTAACTGGGTTAGTGAGCTAGGGGAAGACATAACGGACGACCAATGGCAATACTGCTGCCTTCAAACGAAGCAAGCCTCCGCTAGCGCCAGACTACGCATAACACACTATAAATTCTTACAACGCCTGTATTATACTCCTGCTAAACTAGCTCGATTCAAACTGCGACCAACAGACAACTGCGATAGATGTGGGAGCCCAGGGGCTGACTTCTTACATTTAGCCTGGGGTTGCCCCAAAGTGTGTGATTACTGGGCACAGGTTTTTACAGCCCTGCGGCAGATGGTCCATTTGCCATTAGAAGGCAAGCCCTTGATTGCACTTCTGGGATATACGACGCAAGTCCCTAAGGCTCATCGAAAATTCATAGACACAGCACTACTGTTGGCTAAGCGGAGAGTGGCTTGCAGGTGGGGTAGAGGGCGAGCGCCGAAGTTTAAGGAATGGCTAGATGACTTGATCTATTGCCAGGACCAAATGAGGATTTATGCCGAGCAGCTGCCCAGGGCATCCAGACCGAGAGACATCTGGAGCCCACTGCAGTCATACCTGCTTGCCCAAGCGGCAGGGGCCCAGCCGAGGGAGCCTGAGGTGTCGTAACACAAAAGGGACTCACATTGTTGACCTACACCGTCTATCATGATCCAGCTATGGGCAGGTAACCTTAAAGGGAGGGAGGTTACGGCGAGGGCTTATGTTGTTAATAACTATGCTACTTATTACTACCTGATTGACTGCGCATTACGAGGGCACTGAAGATTCGGCTTCCAAGTACAAGGCCAGGGAGGTTTCATTATGTGAGAAACGTTCTTGGGAGACCGGGAGGGCTCGAGATTGTAGGGACACGAGGGGAAAGTTATACATCAATGTGCAGAAGGGATGTGGGTCGGTGTAATGAGATGTATGTACTATATTAGTCACTGTTAGACTGTTGCTGTATATATTACATGTTCCTACTGTTATTGTGCCATTGTGCCCAATGGTTGACATTACGGGAAGGATTACTCTTCCGATTGTATTGGCCTGAGTGTGTTACATAATGGAAAACTCAATAAAAAAGTTAATTAAAAAAAAATTAAAAAAATATATATAAAAAGAATAGTCACATAAATGGAGAGAATATGAAAAGGGGGTGCACCTGTAGGTGCCTGTTAAGGTAAAATTCACTAACCTAAGACACAAAGGGGTGTACTGTGTCTCGAAGGGGAGTATAAGGGCGACGATATAGAAAATATATTAAAGTCACATAGGCTAAAAGGCATAAAGAACAGAGGTGAAAAACAAAGGTGATGAGTATTGGATTGTGCGATAAAATAACAATCCATTACTCTCCTGTGAGTGGAAACTACTCTGGGATAAAAATCACAGGCGACAAACTACGTACACAACTGTTCTAGTCTGTCGAGAGGCAAAGGGGATGAATATTTAGGTTTCTTGGTGATAATCAGCGTAGCATGGATAGAAAATTCTTGCATACAAGTGCCACACTTCTAATAAAGGTAGCTTAAATAAAGCTGTGCTAGCCTGATTCTCTCAAAGCCTTCAAAATATTAATGACCGAGGCCCTGGCATGAATTGTTAGTGTGGAGAGGTAATGCTATAACTATGCGAGTACTCTCCTACATATGCTCAGGATCCGCCTCCACACGTATTGGTACCATGATAAACTGCTTGCACATGTACCGTATATATGGACTCTATGGGGGAATCAGGAAAATCGCTAACTGATATTCTGACCATGGGCTGATCTAAGGAACTGTGAAAAGCCTGCCCCTTCCACATGGAGGCGGCACTACAAAGGGTAGTGAAAACAGTGTCTGTTAATGCAGTCATGCCGTGGATGAGCCCAGAGAAATCGAAGACCTCTACACTGCCTCATGCATGTGCTTACTGTGAGGAGCCGGTCTATCACCCAGCTGACTGCCCTGTGAAAGGAAAACAATGTGCTGGAAGTGGAAAGGTCAGCCACTTCATGAGAGTCTGACGATCATCAGGCATAGGCTGGACAGCACACATGACAGTTAATGAAATACCTGAAGCCCAGGAGGAAAACAGTGACATGGATGACGATGAGGTTGTGGAACACATGGTGCAGTCTGTCTTTACCGTCGGGACAGCATCAAAAACACAATGCCAACTACCACGGTGTCAGATGCAGGTGGGGATGCACCCACTGACGACCATCGTAGACACTGGCGCGTCCATTGACATCATTATCCCCCATCTGTTCCTGGAAGACGCTGTCTTCAAAAAGGAGTGGTCCCTAGTAGCATGGAAATGCACTAGGGACTGGCTCATTCTTTTCATCAAATTGCTAAAAGAATCGCTGACACCTTACTGGTCAGGATCCAGATAGCAGAAGGAGCACTGAAAACCACAATCCAGCTCACTGCATTTAAGACCAAATTATCAGAAGTCAACAATGAGATCGTTGAGAATAAGGAGTACCTAATGAAGCAGAAGATTTCAAAACTCCAAAAGGACATACAAAAATTCGACAAAGAAAAAGTATATCCTTACCTGAGAGCAGACTTCACCCCTGACAGGTGGCAATTCATCAGATGAAGGTTCTAACACAGTCAGGCGAGGCTCCTCAACGAGCAGTGACTCAAGCACTGGCAGCTGGGGTAGCAGAAACTCCGGATGAAATACGCGTCCACAATATTCTAACTTTTCCATGCCACCCTACCAGGGACCTCCCTTTTGGCAGTTCCCCATGTACCCACACGGACACCCACAATTCTTCCCACCTGGTAACAACCCCCCTTTTTAGGTCTCGCCTGAGCCAGCGCGCATGCGCTGCTCTGGCGAGACTTTTAGTAAGCGGGTTTTGGAAGTGCAAACAGTGGCTTTTGCTGCGGACTAGCCTGCGTTCACGCGAGCGTGCACGCGCGATCAGGCGACATATGGCTTCCCTCGCCATCTGGACGCTCGCGTGAACGCAAGCTGGTCGCCAGCAAAAGCCACTGTTTGCACTTCCAAAACCCGCGATTATTTTTCTCTCTCTTACATACACACACCCGTTTCCTCCCCATTCTCTTTTTCTCCCTACTTATGTCTTTATTTTTTTCTCTCACTAGCTGTCTCTTAATTATTGGTTTGCTCCCATTGTGTTTGAGAAATATATGTAGTGCATTCAGGTGTGCCTCCGCTTGACGTAATGGGTGGTTTGCTATGTGGGTACCTGTATGTGTGGAGGTCTGCATATATAGGTGTGTCTGTAATTGCCTCTGTGAGCACGTGTGAGTGGCTGCGCGCCAAACAGGTCTGGCTTTAATGTGCTAATGCATGCTGAGAGATTCCTGCACAAATGCGGCATCCTTGCACTAGCATGCCTAACCCAGACCTATTGGCTTTGCCAGTGCTTGTTTCAGCGTTCTTTACACTCATTTTTGCAGCTGGCTCAGTAGAGTAGAACTGCCGAGGCCACAGCTCTGCGATAGTCATCAGCAGTCAAATACAGCTTCAGCTCCTGCGTGCGAGAGAAGGATCAAACCTCACTGTCTCCCAGAAGCATGAACATTATTACAGGCAGTAACACAAAACGTCCTATTGATCTGGAACGATTTAGTGCTCACAAGGTGGTTTAAGGGTTCAATTGAATGAATATATATTTTGGCTACCTCGACTTTCATTTATTTTGTCCTTTCTCACCGCTAGAATTTGGCAAGGCCCAGTTAACATAACCCACGGTAAATAAAGACCACTTAGCATTTACTTTCTGAGCCACAGAGGGCCATCCCCATAAAGCCTTCAACATGTCTTGAGAAAGCACCCAGATGTCAACCAGCTGAAATAATACAGAGCAAGTATATTGTTGCAGCTAATAAAAACGTCCCTCCCCACCTTGACAGTATATACTGTAAGTGGCTGCAAGACCCAGAAATGTTAGAGTTCCTAATCAGTGCCTTCAGTAAACTTGTACATCAAAGGATGGCTCCGTGTTGAGTGTTTCCTGAGCTGGCACTGACAATCGGACGTGGGAACAAGGTTCAGGATGCCGATGTGAAACCTTCACCCCGATAAGAAAGAATCCAATACCGCGTCTACCTAAACTTCAGTTTTATGTAAGTGATAACAGGAGGACCTGGAAGTACAAAGGCTTTCGGATGAAAGCAATCAACAAACCAACAAGCTTAGAGTTAACCCTTTCAAGTGCCTCATTTGCAGCCTGTACCATTCCACATTCTTATAATTACCGGTTTCACACCAAAGACCAAATATGCTCTGGAAATGCTGGAGCGGGAATCTAAACTATAAGGAAACACCAGTCAGTGCTTTTTAGTTTAACAGTGTCGTCTTAACGATTTTAGAGCAAAGGGGCCCGGTGCAAGAAATATTTTGCCCCCCCCCCTTCTCCCCGTCTGGATCAACTTTGAATTTTATTATCCATTTTTCGCTAGGTCAGGCCCTATGTTGGCTAACAATATTGATATACACGTTAAAGGTTAAGATCAAAAATACACAAAGGTGAGCTACAGAGAAAGTTGACTTTCCCCTGGGAAGGTGGGGGCCCTGGGCAATTACCCACGTTGCCCATGACTTGAAACATCTCTGGACACAAATGATATGCAAGTCACTCTGCCCCCCCCCCCACCCCACTAGTATAGTAGTAGTAATTGTTTTATTTCGGGCACAGCCCATAAAACACATCAAATCCATACAACAAAGATACATTTTAAATATTTAAAAAGTTGAGCAATATAAGGTATAAGTACCTTACATAACAAGCATTGGCATAGCCAATAGGTCTCGCTTTTGGGACATTATAAGTGTTTAGCCATGCAACGGTTGATGTTGTTGCACCAAGGATATTGTTCTGCATAACTAAATACTTATAAGGTCCCAAAAGCGAGACCTATTGGCTATGCCAATGCTTGTTTAGACAGTGGCTCAGGCAGAGGAAGAGGGCGAAGAAGGGGCAACCAAAAGAGAGTACAATGGCAGGAACAACCGACAAATTCAGTGAAAACACGGAGCCAAACGAAGAAAAGAAATTAGTGGTCAATCTCTCACCCAGGACACTCACTGATCCAGAACAACGGGTCTTACAAAAAGGTTTGGGCTACGTCCCTACCCCTAAAATCAACAGATTTCGCGAGACCTGCGAGATCAAAGGTTTTTTCCATAAGGTATGCCTTAGAGCGTTCTTTCATGAGAAACCTACACCCCCGACGATGACTCTGGACTACACAACTAGTCCACCTTCACACCCAGCAACAGTATGGTACCCCACGAAGTACTAACTTTTGAACAAGCAGTACTGAAGGATGTAGCTGAAGGTACCACACCTGACTCCTTCAACAATCTGTCCACAATTGAATTGATGGCCATCAAGTCCCTGGCTGATGACCAGAGCATTATTATCAAGCAAGCAGACAAGGGTGGGGCTATAGCGATCATGACTAACCAAAAATACCTCTAGACTGACCTATATTTCTTTTGATGCGACCATGATGGGTTCAAAACATGCCACAAACCCAGCATCAATGTGCAACAGACCAAGTAGTTTCAGAGATAATTTTATTATTTATTATATTAAATCTCTAGCATATATTCTTGGAGTACAAAAAGTTTTTTTTGTTATTTTTCTCTTTCTTTTTGTGTGCCCTTAATGTAAAAATACATACATATATACAAATACCATTGTCTGTACATGCATTTGCTTCAGAATTAATTCTGAAGCAAATGCATGTACAGACAATGATATTTGTATATATGTATGTATTTGTATATATGTATGTATTTTTACATTAAGGGCACACAAAAAAGAAAGAGAAAAATAACGAAAAAAACTTTTTGTACTCAAAGAATATATGCTAGAGATTTAATATAATAAATAATAAAATTATCTCTGAAACTACTTGGTCTGTTGCACATTGATGCTGGGTTTGTGGCATGTTTTGAACCCATCATGGTCGCATCAAAAGAAATATAGGTCAGTCTAGAGGTATTTTTGGTTAGTCAGTTTTGTTCCCCCCTCCTCTTGGACCTGAAAGTAACTAGGGGGTGCCTTCTCTCTTGAGGCGATAGCGATCATGTCCACCACTGACTACGACATTGAATGTTACAGACAACTTGACAACCGGAAGTACTACACTCCCATTGATGTTAATCCCACCACTCGCCTCTCCACTATCATCTCAACTATGGTACACACTGGGGAGTTAGAAGGGTGGATTAGCAAGAAGGAAGCAGATTTCCTTATTACCAAGGACCCCAAGGTGCCCTATTTCTACACATTACCTAAAATCCACAAGGGCACCACCCCTGTCCCGGGCAGACCTATCGTCTCAGGGATCGGGTCACTTCTCGAACCTCTTTCAAGGTTCTGCGATCATTTTCTACAACCACTTGTCAGAAAGACACCTTCCTTTCTTCTAGACACCACTGATGTCCTTCGACTCATTGAGGATGTCCAACATCCAGAGGAAATAAATTTGTTGGTTACCCTGGATGTTAAGGCCCTTTATACGAACATCCCTCAACGTGCCACCCTGGACGTTATAGAAGATGCCCTGGGTAACATTGACTGGGAGTCACCCACACCAGTGACCTTCATTCTGGAGTGCGCCACATTGGCCCTCACAGAGAATTTCTTCGAATACAACAAGCAGCTTTACCATCAGACCCAGGGTACTTCCAAGGGTAGCACCTTCGCTTCCAGTGTGGCATGCCTGTACATGGCGGCGTTTGAAGAGAGAGTGATTTTCAACGCCTCTAATCCTTTCCACAACAACTTGATACTATGGAAACGATTCATTGATGATATCTTGATCCTCTGGAAGGGGGATAGATCCACATGTGATTAATTCTGTCAATGGGTCAATACACTAAACCCTTACCTTAAGTTCACCAGTACAATCTCAGAGAGCGAAATTCCCTTCCTTGATCTTAGCATTAGACTCCAAAATTGGCAACTCAGTACCACATTGTACAGGAAACCGACTGACAGCAACAGTCTCCTACTGTTTAGTAGTCACCACCCAAGGGCCCTCAAAGAAAATTTACCCTTCTGACAATTTCTCCGAATTAGGAGGAACTGCAGTTCCTTAGATGATTTCAAATCAGAGGCAGCTATCCTCGCTGACAAAGTCCACAAAAGAGGATATCCCAGACGTAATGTTGCACACACTATGAAAAGGGCCAGTAACAACAACCGGGACGCCTTACTAGAGATACAACACAGAGAACCAGGTGACGCTCTCACTTGTGTCACCACATACACCCCAGATTCCAGCAGGATAAGAAAAATCATCAGGAAACATTGGGGCATCCTGAACACAGGGACCCTTAAATTGCCCACCCCCAGGTTTGCCTTCAAACGTACCAACAACCTTAAAGATCTATTGGTACATACTAAACCTAAGGCTCTCAACATTAACCCACAAAGACCCCTTTGGAACCTACCTCCGGTAACGGGTCATTACCCGTGTGGGTCTTGCGTGGTCTGTCCCCTTACAGAACCTACCAAGGAGATAGTGCTCTCCGATACTTTAAAATGGCAGTTGAGAAAGCACACCAATTGCAACACTGCTAACATATGATCACTTGCCCTTGCAGCCTCCGCTACACTGGCATGACCACCAGAACTGTCAAGACACGTATTACTGAGCACAGTATTTATTTATTTTTTATTTGCAAAGTTTTATATAGCGCTGGCTAGACCCGTAGGTATCAGAGCGCTTTACATGAGGATCAGCAAGTTAAAGATTACATAATTACTTCAGTTACAGATTCCAAGAATAGACATCAGAGAAAGATAGAGGGAAGGAAACATAAGAGGGAGGCGAGGAAAAAACAATGTCATATGTCCGGCTGGGTAGGTGACGGCCGAGGGGGTGAACCCTAGCCAGACTCCTCTATAGCTGCATAGGACAGCTCCTCTGGGCATCGGCCAAGGTTGTTCAGACTCCGCGGTGAGAACAGACAGTAGAAAAACATGAGATTACACAATAACATAGGTTATTTTCGAGTTACATAACAAGACAGAAACGTCTTATGTGGAATGGAAGGTAGAGGGGGAAAGGTAAACAGGGGAAAAGGAATGCGGATAGTGTCAGGCAGACCAGAGGGGGGAGGGGACTTCAGGGGAAACAGGCAGTCAAAGTGAAAGATAGACAAGACCGTGAAGCACCGTTAAAAACAATGTCCGATGTCCAGCTGGGTAGGTGACGGCCGAAGGGGTGAACCATGGCCAGACTCCTCTATAGCTGCATAGGACAGCTCCACCGGGTAACAGCCAATGGTACTTGGGTTCAGCGGTAATTACAAACAGATTCGGTTTTTCGCCCATGGTATAACAAGGATAACAGATTTGCATGGTTACGTTAGTTAACAGTTGCATAATCAAACATAGGAGATCAAGACCCCAGTAGAGGAAGGAGGGACTAAGGGAGGGGAGAAGAAAAACAGGGGTCAGGGAAGCAGATCAGTTCTGGTAGACCGGCAATGGAGGAAAAGTCTCTCATGGGGGCCCAAAAGTTAGAGCAAGCGGGACCAGAACCCAGGTGGGGCCACATAGATACTCGGTCCATTGCCAATAACAAACACCATGCAGGGTCATCTCGGCACCTAATTTGAGATTGTTTGTCAGCCCCCAATTGTCAGCTCCCACAGTCTCACCGGCAGCCGATTAAGTCCAAGGTGAGGGGGTCATCCAGCGGCACAGGTTTGGTGTTTCCGGGCCACTCCTAACCAGCACAGAACAGTTGTGTGCAGCCACACTCAGGAGCTGCCCTAACAGTCCCCCGTGCAGTGTCAGTGCCACCTCAAAAGGACCTTTTCGCATGGAGTTCCAGCCTGTAAGGCAAGCGTGCACCCCCCCCCCCCAGGCAGCGCTGCCGAGAGGAAAATGTCCAGTGCCTGCTTTCAGCGCCGGCCGCACCCGGGGGGGGGAGGGTGGGAGAATTACCTCACCTCCGAAAGCAG
Source organism: Calotriton arnoldi (assembly GCA_963921515.1). NCBI lineage: Eukaryota > Metazoa > Chordata > Amphibia > Caudata > Salamandridae > Calotriton > Calotriton arnoldi. The sequence continues at coordinate 613,055 of CAWUFW010009885.1, forward strand.
AATGCCACCGAATGATGCCTCCGAGTCCCCCGCAACCACCTGCCAGGAACAGCGGTCCCGCAACAAGCCCAGGCACCTTCGTTCAGCTCCCCGGGCGCCATCTTAGCATATTTACTGGCAGGGACATCTGGCAAACAAGGGCGCCATCTTAAGGTCAGGTTACAGTCGAACAAATCTTTCATTAAAAATTAAACATGAGGTAGCAACATTAGGTGCCACAGAACCAATACGAGAATGTGTACACATTTTGAACAGCATCATCATCCACCAGACAGTCTCCACTGGGTCATTCTGGAAACACACCCCAAAAAGAACAAAAGAGCTCTGTTCAGGATTGAACAGAGGTGGGTATATTGTCTGGCCACAGATAAAGAGGGTCTTAACGAGGATATCCCTTGGAGTACACTCAATAACTGTTAGTCTTCTAGCAACATTCTAGGCAGTACTCATGACTAGTGATTACTATCACCTGCCTTGCCTTAGGTACACTCTCCTTTTGACCAGTATACTGCATGACACCTTGCTAACAAGTAAGGGGCCCCCCCTGACTAATAGCCGAAGTATTCAACATTCCCCCCATTACACCATAACCACTGAACCTATCTACAGGGTAGTGCCCGATGTAGATTCAGGGTGCCAGTACACTGTGTGACACCATTACATCTTGAATTTGGTCTTCCTTTGTTTATCATCTCACTCCCGGCAATAGCCGTATTTCAACCATTTCATTGTACCTGTAGGACAGGGTTGTATCCCGACCATGGCCAACTTTAGACAAACCCTGCACTTTGGACTCACAATGAGCATTAACGTTGGTCTTCGGGCCACTGCTGTTATAGCAGATGATTGGCTTTGTTGTCCCTCTGTTAAGGAACACCCGCCGCACCTGTGGTGTATTGTAATACCTTACAGCACTCAATCCGCTCTCCTTGCAGGTTCATTGACTCTTGTAGCTACCCTTTCTGTCATGGCTGCCGCATTTTTTCCCATCTGTGTCCACAATGGGTGTTGCCTTCCCTGACGTGACCGGAGTACGTGACCTGGCACGCCCCTCAACTAAGATGGCGGCTAGGCAGAACACGACCCAACCAGTTCGCGCTCTAGAGCATTTGCCCTGTGCCTCTGTGTCACCACGCCCCCCCACTTCCGGCAGCCGTAGGCTTAACTGCACCTCACGGGTTTGGCAGTTACCTCCCGGCAGTGTTTGGGGTAGGTCCACCGACGGCTTGCGGTGAACGCACGCACGTACCAACTTTGGGGGCTTGCATATGTTCTCTTGATGTCCACATCTCGCCTGGGGTGTGTGTGCCTGGTGTAACACGAAACAACGGCTACTCAAGGGACAACTGTTTTGGGATGTATAGGGCTGTGCCATGGGCAATCGACGTTGTGGCTACCCTGACTCCACCGCATGGAGATCACGATTGCCTCACTTAGGCTGCCCTTGCCTCTGTGCTGTAACGGAGAGCCCGCAATTTGCCTGTTGTGTCCCGTGGGGCGCCCATAACATGCCAATAGGGACCCCTCCGTGATCCCCACGTTGGACTCGCAATGCAACCTGACAACCATACCACCGGGCTGGTGTTTGTGATTGATTACGCCTTAATTTTAATCGCTTACTCATTTGACCCCCACTTCTTTTAGGAGACTACATTTCTGAGTGTCTTTTCATGCCGGGAGTCAATGATATGAGCCAGCTACCCGAGTAGGGTGAGTCGGCATTCTTTCCAGCTACCGCAGGAGTACGGGCTCCCCAAACCCGTTTTTAACTCTTCTTGCACTCATGTTCTATCGCCGTTTTACTGCACTAGCGGTTTCGACACTTTATGTGCACAGTATATGTTGAAGATTTTCTAGTGGACTAATATGACGAAGCTGATTATCGTCCACCTCTGCATAATCATTATGTTTTGTTTTCCTAGGTTGGCTGATCCGATTTACAGGTACCACACGTAGGGTGCTGTTTGTGGTTTATCTGTTTTACCCTCACAGACAACCACAAGTAGTGTAGATCACACTGTTCGATTTGGTCCTGAAGAATTGCCGTCTACCTTGACACGAGGGCAACAAACATGTTGACCACCAGATAATGTGCAATATCCTGTAACAAAGAGACAGGGGTGCGCTACATTCTTTTTAATCAGGATAGGAGCCAGGTTCATTAAAATTGTTTTGAGTGGACTTCTATTTCCTGTTTTAATCCACACATAGTCTAGTGACCCACTTCACACACATCTACACACCTTTTTTTTTAGGCCCCTCACACCCACTGCACCAATACGGCATGGAATAAAAGATCTCCGCCAAAGAGCCCCTCATAGGGTGCCCGTCAGGTATTGCTGTGCCGACCTGACGAGGAGCACGCCCTATGATGAAGCATGACACCTAGCTGGCTGAGTGTGTGAGGGCACTTATTCAGAAAGGAGGAATTCCCCTTTTCCTCCCTACGTTCAGTGTACATTGTTTGACACTTAGCCAACCTATTATCCCTTCACCTGGTAAGAATTGCATACTCATCTTGTTGGGTCATGTCAGTGGACACCTTCAAGACCATGCAGCCAGCTCAGGCCCTCAAAAAGGCGTCAATCAGGGGCATGGTTTGGGAGCCGGCCAAGATGGCAGCTCACTAGCGGAGCTCCGAGCTTAGTTTACCGCAATACACCGCTATTCGTACAATTCTCCGTCCCTGAAGACATTTAAGTACAGGCACTCTGCAAGTAGACTTATAAGATGGTAACAGGATCGGAAATATTGAAGAAAAGACGAAACAATAGAAATACGAGAGAGAGGCCGAGATGTGCCACGGCAGCGTCACTGGCGAAATTAGAAACGAAAACAGAGGTGGAGACTACGGTGCTGCATCTCTGGAAGACAGCAATAAGTGGAGTGAGAGGCATCTGCAGCACTTGCCCTCCTCCCACCTCTTCTCCACATAAGACACACGGTGGGGGCGAGGCGCTCCATTAAAAGACTTGGAGGAGGCTGGTTGGAACCGGCAGCGACGGAGGCCCAACGAGAAGAGGGAGCCTGACCTCAGGGAGGCAGAGAGACTCCAACCGGAGTACAAGAGAGACTGGTGTGGCAACAGGAAGAAAGGAGCAGTCCGGGGGTGGTGAAAGCACGGTAAGCAGAGGCAACGCAGGGCCGCGAGATCAAAGTGGCAACGCCCGAACGTATGGCAGAGCGGCAGTGCGGTAAGCCGAGTGGGAGGCATCGGCTGCAATTTACCCTCTCCCACCCTCTCTCTTCACACAATACCTAGTGGAAATCAGAGGTGGCCGGCAGAAGCAGACAGAGATGGAGGACTACCCAACTGACCTCCGGGAAGTGGTGAAACTCAACCCGGAGTGAGAGAGGTCGGCTTTCAAAACTTGAAGGCGGGGAGCCGTCAAGGAAGAGTGAGGGCACAGTGAGTGGAGGCAATAGCAGGGCCTTGAGAGGAGACACCGACCCTTGACATACGTTGCTAAGTGGAGCCACAGGAATAAAGCGGCAGCACTTGGCCATACTGGCAGAGGGGCCATAGAAGGAAATAGGGCCTCAAGACGAGTGACCAGAGGTAAGCTACTCAAAAGCCTTTGAGGCCTAAGAGGAGGTAAACGTAAAGGAGAAATATAACCACCTCAAAACCAGGCTTGCTTGATAAGACATCAGGGCTCTGAGAGTGGCAAGTGGGGAAGTCTTAATACGGGCCCAAGACAACGTAGTCCACAAAAGGGGAGACTGCTACGCATTGGAGATAAGAAGTTGGCCTAGATTAGAAAACCTAATGTCCCGCAGAGAACATTAATCAAAGATCCACGTGGCTCCCGAAATCGCAGAAGGAGAGAAAAGTAGAGTCCCCCAACCACAGTGATACTGCTACAACCCATAGGTGAGAAGAGACAGTTATCTCCTACCTGCAGTAAGGGCTGGTGCAATCGCCCAAACCATTAAGATAAGGCCAAAATCGAGGACTGTGGCAGAGGGGATCTTTCTTGACAAAAAGGTCGGGAACTGTAGTGACTCGGCGGGCTGCCATAAGAATCCACCACCTCTGGGAAACATCGTACTCGGATGAGACCTCAGGGACAATTTGGGGCGCAGGACAACAAAATGGATAAATATGCGGCCCTTAGACAATGGGGGCCCTAGCACACCAGACGGAGGAACCCGCATAACCCTTGTCGTGTAGTTCCTAGGAGTCCCCCAGGACCTGCGCTTTTTGGATGACCTTAACATGAGGGCTTGGTGTCCCAACCGCTTCTGGACACCCCCACAGAATATGTCAGCCGTTAGACCAGCTAGCTCTACAGTGCCACTGCCCCCCCCCCCCTGTAGTCTACAGTGGTGTAGGTAGTTTCTGGCAACCACTGAACATGACAACCCTGATTCCTCAGGGATCGTGGAAAACAGTACAGTACTTTTCGCTCAGACACTCGTGAATGCTTTCTTTCAGAAAATACACAGGATGGCGATTAGGATGTTTCAATTAGAATTTATTGGTCCAGCGACAGCATTGTGTAAAACATTTGTGCTGCGACAATTAGGAGACAGAAGCATATGAAAGAGATTGCTAGTACCAATATAGTGAATAGTAGATACATTTCTACCATAGTGCTAACAAGATGACCAGAAACAGTTCAAATAAAAACAGTGGCACTTGCATATTCCTAAAATGCACGCCCTAAGAAATTTGCCTAAAAGTTCCTAGCCTAACCTGGATGTGTAGGTGTATATAACTTTAGCTATGTGTATCTGTAGCCAAGAAACCCCTAGGGATGAACTAGCCCCCTCACCTGATGGTTTGGAATGAAGGTCCCCATCTCTGCGTCGAGGATGACAACCCGCAAGGGATGTCAGACGGCTGTGTGTCGAAGATTCAAGATGTAGGAACCCCATCTCAGCTTGGAAGGAATTCTCCTTTAATTTGTAGGGGGAGTGAGGGTCTTTTATACTAAAGTGGTCAATCCAGGGTTTTTTCTAGAAGCAATATGTTTTTAAAACAACCATGAATGTTTTGAAAACAATCATAAATGTTTTGAAAACAATCATAAATGTTTTGAAAACAATCATAAATGTTTTGAAAACAATCACCGATGCTTTTCTAAACAAGTGTGATCATGCACAGCTGGCTGTTGGCCAAGGATGAAAAAAGTGGTGACCCTTATACAGAATAAATCTGCCGTGCCTGGGGACATGTTTGCCGTGCCAGGTGTCGAAGAGACAGGAGCAAGCTATTAGGTAAAAGGTCACCTGTTTAGCATCGTTAAAGTCGTGTGGATGGGATGATGTATGTAAAATGGGGTATACATCGATGAAACTATCCTAAAAGACATGACACCCACTCCTCATCAAAAAGTCAACAAGGTCAGCTAGGTAATGATAAAGCTAACATTATTAGAAGGCATCAAAAATCATTTATAATAAAACATAATAAGAAGCATTTTTAAAAGCCTAAAAAAAAAAAAAGTCCATAAAAGAAAGTAAAGAAGCGTTCAAAAGGTCCTCTATACTCGTATGTATTGTTATTATTGCACTGAGCACCTTGAAAGCCTGAAGCTCAGTTAGAGCCGAGCAGAGAGAAAAAATAAAACAAAGTCACACTCGACCTTCAATTTGGTAAATGTTTAAAAAGTTGCCAAACGATTCCCAGCACAGGAGAGGCCAGATTATTTTAAGAATCCTGTGCTGAAGACTCAACATCGCTGAACATCATATCCGCAGATGGCAGTCCCTCAAGTACTTCCAGTATCCAATCCAATCTTTCTTTATTTCGGTCCGTAGACCATAAAAGAACATTCACAGATATATACAATATGTAAAAACAGATTAAAAAGCTAAAACCCGGATAAAACAAGATTGGGGTGTACATAACAGTTAAGAATCAATCAGTATTAAATCCATTTCTGGTTCCTAAAAAGACCTTTCGCGCCCACCACATAGAGCTTAAAAAACGGGATACAGCATAGACAATTGGCAATTGAGTGTTGTAATTTAGGAGCCTAAATGCTTCTTCACAGTGTTGTGTACCTAGGTTCCTGCACAATTGAACCAGCTACCTGTGTCTGATTTTTTGATATCCAGGACAGAAAAAAAATACATGAAGTTTGGTCTCCTCTCCCCTATTGCAGGCTGGGCAACACAAGGCAGAGCTGTAGGGCCATTTATTAGTAAATGCACGCAGAGGGAGAGAGCCATGCCTGAATTGTACGTACAGTTTCCTAGTTAGAGCCGGTTGTATTTCATCTAAGCATGGCTCTAGATTGTACATATCCTTTATCACCCAAAAATTAGCTGTAAGGGAACCAGTGGCAGAATTTTCATAGAGTTGGGCGAGTCCCCCCCCCCTACAGCTGCTAACTAGTTGATTGAGCGAAATTACTGCACAAGCCGACTCCAGGTTATTACCTAGATTATCTCTGCCTATGATACGGAGACCTTCCTTGATGTGTACGAACCAAGCTAGTTTACCTATACAGGGAAAACCCATTAGGTCTTGGAGCTCAGACCTATATTCGGCCAGGTCAGGGGTCACCGATAAGTACCGCCAAAATAGTAGGGGTCTACAACCAATTTCCTCTGCAATGGGTCTCACCCCTAGATCCAATCGCAGTGGAACTAATGGGGAGCTCACCGGTAGACCGAACAGCTGTTCTCGGTTTTGATGATGGTCTTGGGGAGACGATGTCCCCAGAGTTCGGCCCCGTACAGGGCAGCACTCCTTAATTGGGTTTTATAAATCTCTATGACCGGGCCTATAGGCTTATGAAAAGAGTTTCTGTAAAGCTTGGCCAGCCTGCCAGCAGTCTGGGCCAACTTGAGGCGTGACTTATCCGTCCCCAGTCCATTTTTTCTGTGAGGGTAACACCTAAGTAGTCAAAAACAGATACCCACTCCAGTTGGATACCATTCATATGCGGGTTGGGGTGGGTTGAGCTAGCTGGTTGAAGACCATGTATTTTGTCTTTTGTATATTGATCTCCAGCCCCCTAAGTCTACAAAACTCGCAGAATCCGTCAACGATTCTCTGAATGCTCATTGGAGATTTAGAAAGCAGGAGCGTGTCATCTGCGAACATCATTGCTGGAATTAGTTTGTGTGCTAACTTGGGGGCATCCATGTCCTTCAGTCCACTCAGCGCACCTACCAGTCCGTTGATGTAAATACAGAACAGGGTGGGGGCGAGCACACAGCCCTGTCTAACTCCCCTGTTGATTGGAATAGGTGGAGTGAGTTCCCCATGCCTCCCATAACTAATTTGGGCATAATTGCCATCATGCAGTCTTCTCAACATGTTCAAGAGATAGTGGGGGATTCCAAGATCACTCAATACCACCCAGAGTGCATCCCTAGGGACCAGATCAAAGGCACTTTTGAGATCCACAAAGACCCGATAAAGACTACCACCTTCCAAGTACACTGATTTCCAGTAAAGGAGTTGGAGCCCAAATATTTGGTTGATAGTGGATGTTTTTTCCCTAAAGCCAGCTTGTAAGGGGCTCCTAACCTTGTGTTCCTCCAGCCAGGTCTGCAGGCGATCAAGTAGGATCCTGGCAAAACTTTTTGCGATACATCGATGAAACTGATCGGCCTGTAGTTAATGGGTAGTAAGGGAGACCCCTTTTTGTATAGTGGAAGAATCTCGGCTCCAGCCCAGGTTGCGGGGAGTGCCATCCCTTGTAAAATTTACAAAAAATGAAACCCGGCCACCAATTTACAAGGCTGCTGTTTATTTCAGCAGACTAAGGTGCAACGCATTTAGTCACTGTACCTTACTTCATCACTTGGAATTATTTTAAACATTTTATGTAACCATTTTACTTTTCGATGGAGCATTCAAAAGATACATTCTTCATTTTACAGATAAAAATAAAACAAACATGTGAGCGATATTGTGAAAATGCAACAAATAATGTAGAAAATTGTGTACATAACATTACAAATCTTGTGTACAATTACACCAGTCGATATTTGTTATACATAAGCTCTCTCTAACTAAAGTCCTTGTACTTTACTGCTAATTAGAGATGAGCTGTCTATGGAGAAAAGGAGTTTAGGGGTCTATCCAGGGGTATATTTGCACTAACAACCCTCTCGAGAGACCTATTTAATTACAATCCCTCATAGGTGAAAAAGGAAAATGCAGACGCGTTTCCAATCCCCATGTGACTTTGGGGATTATCGTCAGGGCTGAACCACGGTGTAATCTGAAAGTTAAAAAAAAGGGGAAATTCTTTAGGATCATTAACGGCCTTCTCTTCTACAATATTTTTTCTTGTACATGGAAATTAATGTACCTGTACTTTAGAAGAGGTTATCCAATCGATTTGACTGGCCTTTTCTTCAAAGAAGCCTTGTGTTTTCGAGTACCTATGGAATAGGGATTACAGATATAAGTCCTCAAATTCTGCACTCTCTAATAGTGGTTGGATTATATCTCATATGTTTAAATTGCTTACTTGGGCGGTTGAATGTTCGCAAAGCGTTTATCCAGGCGGGATGCAGCGTTATCAGATTAAAACGTTTGGACCTCCTGTGCTTTTATTTGAAGGCCATCACTCAGTGCCTGTAAAACACATTTACAATGGTTGCTGGTATTGAACCCAAGCGCCTACATGGGTGTTTAAGGACAAACAGTCTTTTGTATTATGCTTACTTGAAAAAATGTTGTTTTCACCCTTGTATTTCTGAAATGAATTCTCGTGTGTCTATGAGTTTCAGCGCCCAGCGCCCATTTTCATGCTTTCATTATCTGCAACAATAGATGAAATGATGTTTGCATCGTTATAATGTTATAATTGAGACTCGACACTAGATGCTATTTATGTTTCATGCGGAGCTCGCGCTAGATCAATGAACGCGTGTTGCTATTGTCAGTTATCGTTTTGTTCATAGCAACGACTCTTGTAACATTGTAACACTGCAGTCTGTTTTGGCAGCCGATCGCGTGCACGTTTTGCTCGCGCTGATATTGTAATACTCGCTCCTGTAAAACAGTACGTTTGGGTTTGTTTCAACGGTGACAAACATTAAATTGAAAAGCAGGATATATTGGCACTCACTTGTAAAATGGCATTGAAAAGCACCCACAAATAGGGACCCCAGACGTTGGGCTCGGCACGGAAAAGATCCCCTGGTATCGTATCCAGACCTGGGGCTTTGCCAGGAGCTATTCTGTTTACAGCTCTGATAACTTCTGCCAAGGTTAGCTCCGGGGTCTCTAGATTGGAGTTCTATAGTGGCTGGGTTGCTAGGGTCTGACTACTGGCCTCAGCCTCCAGTGGAGCATAGAGGGCTGGAAATACTCTTTTCAACTATCAGTCGCTATATTTGACTCCAAAGCCGCCTTTTCGTTGCTGCTACCTGTGGTTATGATGTTCTAAAAGGCTTTCATGTCTTTGGCGGCTAGAGCCAATTTCAGAATTGCCCATTGGTCCATTTCCCAAGATTTTTTTGTGAGTGCAATTGTGGCTTTATAAAAGGCCCTTGCTGTTTTTGTTTGGGTGCTACTCTTGGATTTTATAGCCTCTTTCAAGGCCTTCTTTGCCTCCCGACAGCTACCGTTGAACCAGGACCGCTTCACCTTTGTCTCTCCCCCTGGGTGTCCACTGGCCAGAATATATCCACCAGCTTGACGGTCAAGGTCTCATGGATCTTAGCAACATCTACTGTGGATACAACGGTATCAAGTGTCAATACGAGCTTTACCAGTTACACAAAAATGGGTATGATGAATTCAAATAAAAGGGCCATTTTTTTGGGCGATTGTTTGATCCACGCCCACCTTACTTTATGCCTACCATTGGTGAGTGTTAATCTATTGTTGTGGCTAAGTCAGGGTTTCCCCCGCTAATTGGTAACAACAGCTCAAGAGTTAAAGCGTTATGATCGTTGTCGTGTCATGGCAGGACAGCGAAGTCAACAACCCTGCCCCACATCCTGGTTTCTACCAGGATGTAGTCTATGATGGAAGAGTGACCAACCCTGTTGAATGTGTACTTCCCAGGAGAGTCGGAACTGGTTCGGCCATTGCAGGCTCTTGGAGAGTGTTTTAAAGTAAATGATTTAATCTGGAGAGTCAGCGGTGTCCAAGCCCTTATTGGAGAGATGTTAGACTCTGGGATGGCCCAGAGCTCATCCTCCTCAGTGGGTGGTGTGCCGTTAAGATCTTTTATTGGCTCGAATCGGCAGTTAAAATCGCCCCCCAAAACTTTTTGGGGAAAACTAGAGATTAGGCCATCTAGTTGGTCTAGAGTCAGGGATTCTTGGGCGATCCTCACAGGCCTGGAATAGACGTTTACTAGAACTAGTTTGAGGTTTGATGAAAAGGTTAGCATAATACACAGGATATCAACTGAGGGGTACTCCACCGGGGTGACCGTGCAACCTAGATGGGAACCTACCCAGGTACATAACCCTCCAGAGGGTCTACCCCGTACCCGTGTTATGGCAGGCATTTTAAAGGATGCAAACCCCACACGCAAAGTCTCCTCCGCTGCCCAAGTTTCCTGGAACATGCATATGTCAAATGAATCCCCCAAATCAGGACAGCTCAGTTTACTCTTGAGGCCTTCTACATTCCAAGATAGAACCCTAAGTTTGTTTGTTACATTTTGATTGACTGAACTGCCGCCCTGGATTTCAAGCGCCAGTGAATGTTCTGACTCAAACAGCACACTGTGACACTTGCTCATTATACCAGCGGAAGCTACAGGTTTTGCCCTATTGGCTGTAGCGCCAGGGGTTTCTGATGCACCTGGCGTGTGAATTTGGGCATGTGGGTTTGTGGAGCTAGAGGAGGCATTTTCCGATGGCAATGTGTTAAGCTTGAGGCTTGATGTTACTAGTGAACCTAGGAACAGTGTAGAGGAATCAGTAGAACTAAAATGCACATTCACAATGTTAACATTGGGACACTGTCTGATGGGCCTAGACTCTTCAGATTTAACATCCATGGCCGTATCCATTAAGACCTCTCTCGTTTGTGCCGTCTTTAATTCCCTCCCTGCCACATGCAGAACAGCCGGGTTGGATCGCAAGCTTGGCCACAAGCCCCTCCCCCTTAGGGTCCCTGGACAGGTAATTTGCGGGTCGGGATTAGGTTTTGGTACAGGTCAATCGACTTCTTCCAGGACCCCACATCTATTTGCCACAGGCAGGTTAAATGTTTGAGGTCCCGAGTATTGGTACCCCTGTCCCAGTAGTGACTGATTCTGATACCAGTCATCCTGTAATCGTCTGTTACCTGTCCTGGTTTGGATCATCGATCTTGGAATGTAGAAGTGGGTGAGCGGGAGTGCCCTAATTACGGAACCTGGATCCTGGGTATGATGGTGCAGTTGCAGGAGGTGTTGTACAATTTGTGGATTTTTTAAATTAATTATGACGCAATCCCCATGTTGATCTTTGGGACTATTTCCCACCCAGCTGACCCTACAAGTCATAAGGATTTCGTTAGCATGTGAGTAGGCATACTGGCGATAACTAACAAGCCAGTGCAGACACTTATTTTTAAGCTCAAACGGGGTTTCCCTCTGACCCTCTTTAGCTTCAGGGACTCCTGCAAGTACAACAGCATATGGGGTTGAAGCTAGGGGAAGGTTTATTGTTGGCAGATCGGCCCCTACCCCCCGGATCTGGGGCCCAGCTTTGGCCATGCTGTTGACCAAAGTACCCATAGTTGGTAGTGCCCGATCCCCTTGCTTGGGTCCAGGATCCGGGCTGTTATTTACCAGAGCCAGGGTAGCCGGGGCCTCCTCACAAGATGCTTTGGGCCTTTCCATAGCCTCTGCGATGCCAGCAGTTGTGTGGTCAGCAGGGTCAGTTCCGCTCACTCTGGCTGGTGCAGGTTTTACAAGGGTTTTTCCGTCACTATTGACACACAGGTTGGCCAGTTTATCAAGTCAAGCTAACACTGGGGTGAGCTCATCTCACAATATTTCTGATCTGCCCTCGTAAAGCCTCCATCAAGGAGGCCACCCATGGCGGGAGTGACGTGTCCACTTGCAAGCTTTGACCATTGTCCGAGACCTGGTTAGTCGTGGCTCCCGTATTAACAGGTGTTCCGTCGTTGGATTTTTTCCGCTTTACCCCCGCCCTTGTGCACTGTTTGGTTTTTATTGTTCTTGACTATACCCTTGTTCTCACCCCCCCTCCGTATAGCTACTTTGGGTGTGGCTCCCATTTCGATGTCAGGTGCTTGCAGGGACAGCATCGGGGTTCTTTCCAGATCACTATTAGTTGTAGGCGTGGCCGGGTATGTAGAAGTGCACCGGAGGTCAGGGGTCAGTGACAGCCGTCGTTCCATTAGTCCTATCTCCGTGGCCACTACCCCTATGGCCCTCTGAAGCATCCTATTGATGGAAGTCTGCGGCAGGGGTGGGGTTATTAGCTGGGGCGGCGCTTGATGGGTTACATTGGTGGTACGCTTCCCCATTATTTGAGGTTTTCTGTGCAAGTAGCATAAATACCCCGGTTCTCGCATTTACCACCACGACCACGCAGAGGTAAAGTGCGCTGTATTGTGAGAGGGGACTCCAGAAGAGGGCAAAGGTACTACTACACCTTACCGGGTAGTTAAAAGCTGTCCAAGAAACAAAAATGGCACTTACAGGTCGTCTTGACGTCCTCTTGGGAATTGTTGTAGGGCCGACCCAAAAGGCTCTGGGTTGTTGTTTGATAGAATATGGGGGCCGTGTTAATGACCCTATACAGAGGCAGAGTACGACCCAGATAGCAAGACCAAGGGGGGGGCCAACCCAGTCTCTTCCGGTCTATGACGGGCTAAGACAGGCCCATCTTGGCCCGGTCTTCGCCCGGGCATGCCCCGCGCGTGTCCCGTGCTGGGGGATGCCTTTCGCGGTTTTTATGGTGCTCGGCACTGTCAGGAATGCAGAGCGCGGGCGGCTTTCGGAATACAACGATGGCCGACTCGCGCCCTGCACATGTGCGGGAGTCGGCAGCAGTGCATTTAATCAAGCCGCTCCCAGGCAGGAACGCTTCGCGTTCTAGCTTCGGGACAAAGATTCTGCTTCTGTGTTCACTTACCTAAGCTTCCGGGTCACGTAGCTCTCCCATCGGGTTTCACTTCATCGCAGTGTCCTCGCTGGGTCTTTGTCATCGGATTTCCTCGTTCCTGGAACTTCTCGTCTCCGGAAGAATGTCTCCTCATCGTGGTGATACCAAAGGGGATGATGGACGGAGCGCTTGAGCTAATCAAACACTCACCCCCAGTCAACTGATCTGGGTTTAATCCATCATCATTCTTTAGCTCACTTCACCACCCCAGTTCAGACATGGCCATATGCAAATCAGTCTGACCCTGTGCCTCATGGGAACAGTCCAGCCCGAACTGCCAAGCCATGTCTTCCCTGGACCGGAAACAAGCATCCTGGGACCGGTTTCTGGCTATTCAGCCGTCATCAGCCAGGCTAGCTTGAATCCAGTGGCAAAGTGAGCAAGGGTCCCACGTCTGGGCATACCCTGCCAACTTAGGGGCGAACAAAGCGATACCAAAGGGGATGATGGACGGAGCGCTTGAGCTAATCAAACACTCACCCCCAGTCAACTGATCTGGGTTTAATCCATCATCATTCTTTAGCTCACTCCACCACCCCAGTTCAGACATGGCCATATGCAAATCAGTCTGACCCTGTGCCTCATGGGAACAGTCCAGCCCGAACTGCCAAGCCATGTCTTCCCTGGACCGGAAACAAGCATCCTGGGACCGGTTTCTGGCTATTCAGCCGTCATCAGCCAGGCTAGCTTGAATCCAGTGGCAAAGTGAGCAAGGGACCCACGTCTGGCCATACCCTGCCAACTTAGGGCGAACAAAGCGATACCAAAGGGGATGATGGACGGAGCGCTTGAGGTTCACTTATCTAAGCTTCCGGGTCACGTAGCTCTCCCATCGGGTTTCACTTCATCGCAGCGTCCTCGCTGGGTCTTTGTCATCGGATTTCCTCGTTCCTGGAACTTCTCGTCTCCGGAAGAATGTCTCCTCATCGTGGTAGGCTTAATTCTCCCATGTGAAGATTTGAAGTATGTTCTCCATTGCGGCAGGCTACAGGTCCCTGTCGATCTATTGAAAAATATAAGAAATAATGCAAAAGAAAAGCTAAAGACTGGCAACAGTGATTTTTACATTGCATTCAGTTCTTCACTATGTATTTTATGCAACTGAAGATACTTATCTGATTGGGCTCCAAGTTGATGAAGGTTTGATTTTTCTTTACTCCTCGTTCATTTTTGATTCCTGAAGATAAGGAAAGGATGAGTTACCTGCAGTCAAGGGGATTTAAGTTATGTTTATAACTAAGACACATATGGAGCAGTTCCCATAAAACATTTGGTGGGCTCCATTACTACATTTTCCTAATATCAGACATGCAAACAAATAAGACTGTTTATAATATATGTATTCTTACATTTATTTCCTCTATCCAGGTTTTTCTATACTCCAGACTCATCTATGCTATAGACTTACCCCAGTTATTAAAAAAACACAGAAGAAGGGAAATAATCGGGTATATATACACTAGACTAGAGAGCAGAAAAATTCATGGGTGTACACTGAGTTTATACTTACCTATTTTTCTTGTTATTTTTACAGTGACGTCATCTCAGATTAGGGTGCCACGTGGAACCTTTGTGTGTTTTCCCTTGTTTTCTTCCCTTCTTCACGGGTTATTGTTTGCACTTTGACCAAGTTGGGTGCAATAGATGACTAGGTGAAGTTGAGGACTCTTCATTATTTGCATCACGTTCCTGAGGAAACCTAAGTAACATGACAGGCACCTCCTGGATGCATTGCAGCCCCTCCTCCTGGGCCCACGACAGAGTCAGCACAAGCAGCGGTAACCCCCGCTGCGGGACGCCTCTCACGGTTTTTATGGCGCTCGGCGCCTCCTGGATGCGTTGCAGCCCTATCTCCTGGGCCCACGACAGAGTCAGCACAAGCAGCAGTAACCCCCACAGCGGGACGTCTCTTGTGGTTTTTATGGCGCTCGGCGCCTCCTGGATGCGTTGCAGCCCCTCCTCCTGGGCCCACGACAGAATCAGCACAAGCAGCGGTAGCCTCCGCTGCGGGACGCCTCTCGCGGTTTTTATGGTGCTCTGCGCCTCCTGGATGCATTGCAGTCCCTCCTCCTGGGCCCACGACAGAGTCAGCACAACCAGCGGTACTTCCAGTATCATATCCAATGAAAAAAGATGGTCATCTCTGGTTCCCACGGCAACCGCTGGG
This sequence comes from Calotriton arnoldi, assembly GCA_963921515.1. Taxonomy (NCBI): domain Eukaryota; kingdom Metazoa; phylum Chordata; class Amphibia; order Caudata; family Salamandridae; genus Calotriton; species Calotriton arnoldi. Next base: position 628,281 of record CAWUFW010009885.1, read on the forward strand.
GAAGAATTAGATGCCTGATACCGATGCCTGAACATCTGGAGCAGAGCGATATCCCTTCCATCAGGAGCGGAAGCATCCCTTGGAGGCTATAGAAATGCCGTCATCAACATGGGAATACGCTATGGACAACTGCACGTGTAGGTCTGCAAAGGCACCAGTAGCGCTTCTATGTCCTGTGGGGCAACCAATGGAAGTGTCAGACACAGGTCCAACATGCAGCCAAATCCGCAGAAGAGGCAACAGAACACAGGCAGGACACAGTCTAGCCAGACCGGTCTGAAAGACAGGAACCAATGCTCACTCAGCTCTCGCAGCCAAGGTGTAGTTAGGTAGGACACCATGCGCTCACAACAACGTCGTTCCAGCAGTGTTCTCTCCATTTCTTGAGGGATTGCGACGTCCATTGCGAAGCAAGAGAATTAAAATCAGGATGCCCACTACCAAAAGCAGGACCAAAGGAAGCCCTCCAAAAACGCTACCAAGCACGGAGTGTATGAAAGCTGTAATTACTCCGAAGATGGTCTGAAAGGTGGTTAGAAAACCTGATCCATGTCGCTTAAATAAGTGTATGATCACACTTGTATCAGACATGTTAAAGATAGGATGAACCATTTCTCCGAAATGGATCGGGAAGTTCACACAGACCAGGGCCTGTATCTCTGCTGAAGACCTTGCAACCTGGAGTTCAAAAGTCTCTCAGGCTGAAGTTAAGGCCACATTTTGTTGAAACAACATGGCTTTCAGTCTGCTCAGTGAATCAAACCTTATACTCGAAGCATTCAATGAAGGCCACAGTGGTGCCTCCCTAACTGTGCGAGCCGGGGTAAACAATACTTGCTCACAGCAAACAACCCTGAAGTTTACTGTGACTAGATATGCGATGCCTGGTGCCATTCCACAACAGCCCTGATCATTCAGTACTAAATAACTTCCATTCAAAAGTAATTAAAAAACCAGATGAATCACAGCAGCTGGGGAGCCTTTCAAGTAGCATGATAAGTTCGCTTCCGAAACATTACATGTTCCATAAAGCGACACTTCTTTGCACACCAAAGACCCACTTAAAGCCTTCCCGCAGTCAGTACCACTTAAGAAAACCTCTGTGTCCTTACTTCTGCACTTATATCTATACGGTAACTGTCAGGTTTCCAGCATGAACCCTTCACCCAATGCTTCATACCGGACTGCTTTGATGTATCTAAGGCAGTATTGGAACTGAAATATCATGATTGGCAGTGTGATATAGCCATGAATTAACCATTCAGTAGTCGGTGACTCAGTTACTGTTAATTGGTAACTTCTCTAATTTTTCAATGAGCAGCATAGTGTATGTTACATTTCTGCGTGCCATAGTCAACTGTCTGTCGGTCAGATTGTGAGCCGAGAACAGGTTTGCGCTGTTAATGTATCGCCATGGCACGTGGCCTGAACGCCGTGATTGGAGCGTCCAGCTTAAAAGCATAAAGGAGCGCAATTGAGATTGCCCATGCTGTAGAATAGAAAAATCTTGTTCCATTATGTCAATTGCCGAGGACACAATGTTGCTCAGTTAATAAATACGCGAAGATAGTGTGGTCATACCATTGTCTACCACAGCCAGGGCCTTTTCTAGGTTAATCCTATCAATTTCACGTAATCTCTCAGCAGCATCCTGTTGGTAGACTTTCCATAGTTCATTGTAGATGGCATACAAGAAGTGTTTCTTACGCGGTTTCTTGGGACCTAACAAGAAATCCCTAAGATCCATGTTGTCAGCTAGAAGGGACAAGTGTTGTTTCACCTGCTGTAGTGTTGAGGGTTTTAGCCATTCTAGGCACAACTTCCCAACACTATAAAAAGTCACTACCCCTGGGTCGTCTGTGTGTACATAGCGTGGGTCCGGCCTCTGGGTACTAAACCCTCTGGTGGTACCCTTGAATCTTGATTGACACCTGTTTGTGTCGATAGGCCAAAACAACCATCCCTTCCGATTGGGAGCTGAAGAATTGTATGCACCATTCTGTATCATTGCACCCAGCATTTCCTCACTTATCAGTGTGTCATTCGATATACCTGCAATAGGTAGATGCGTGGTGTTTTCAGGTCTTTAACTTTTGCAAATCCATAGCAGGTAGTTTGATGCACTGTTCTGTTCAGGAATATTATCTGTAACGGTATGAGGCAAGCTCTAAATAAAGCCTCTGTTCCCTGAACCTGCCAATCTTTCGTACCCCTGATGGATTTTGTGTCTATCATGTCCCTCCAATAGTTGAAACCTTGTATAGACAGTTGGGAGATAAAAGGTGCTGAATATATGAGCTTTGTGTTAGTCAGCATCATTTTCTTCGCAGTTGCATTCGTCAGTACTAACTTATAGTAGTATGACATTGGGTCTGATGCATTGAACCCTGAAAAGTATGCAAATTTCTGTGTGAATGTAGCAGAACTACAGTTCGGTGGTGTTAGGCAATGTTCCCATTGATGGTGAGTGTTTACAGTGCATGGAACACTAGTTCTGTGCAAAAAAGTGAAGACCATAGTGCTGGTAACAAAACATACTATCGTAGTCAGGTGTATCTTCATACAATTACCTGTAAGAAAATGCAGCAGATTGTTCTAGATCTGAAAGCATAGTGTTCACAGTATCAATGTCCCAATCATCAGAGAGTGTACTCGGGGTAATGAAATCATTCATTTAAAATTTGAATACATGTGGAATTTTCAAATTTTCAGGAGGACCAAATGCATCATATGAAACTCTATCCCAAACTATACCATCCGGTATTGGAACTGCTGAAATGTTCACTAGGGACAAGTCTTTTTGTTCACGGTGTGATAACGTATATGGTTTCAAAGACCAAGTTAACAGGTTGGACTGCAGAGCGTTGTGGGAGGTAATGTCCATTCAGTAGTAGGAAAAAGACCATTACTATACCAATCCAAATTAACAGGAGCAGGATCCCTAATGCAAACCAAAGATGCAACCAAGGGGACACAAGGTAAGTCTTTTTCAGCCAGAGATAGAATTGTCGAAATTGTTCTTTCTTAGAAATGGGTGGCGTTTGCTCAGGTTCACTTGGATCTGAAGAAAAGTCATAGAAGTTGATGAAGTAGCCAGACGTGGTTCGATCTATCTTTGGGAGCTCAGCAGTGTTTGTAGAACTGGCAGTTGCTTCTTGTGAAGGCACGTTGATGTAAAGGTCATTGTTGGGCCGAATTGCAATTTGCGTTTCAGTAGTATTTTGGTGTTGTTCTGTTTCAACAGGTGTAATTCGTACTCCGTTATTGGCTACTCCGGCATCTTGTGCAGAGGAATCTTGGAACATTATCAGTCTTTCCATTTGAACTTCCTGTATAGTAGCGAGAGGCGATCTGTGGCTACTCAGGATTCCACGCGGCCTGCTGTTGAGAATCAGCCACATAGTGTGGTTTGATCAGATCAATGGAGACGAATCGTTTTTCTTTTCGGCCGGCAAGAGGTGGAAGAAGTACTGTTCTTGTTCCTTGAACCGCCAGGACAGGTACAGGTGTTCTGTAGGATGGCCCAAGCTCCTTCTTGTCCACGATCTTTTCTCTGACCAGGTCCCCAACCTTTGGGACACAGATGGGTCTTGCCAGAACCGTTTTCACTTCCCCAGTGGCGGTGCGTTTTACTTGGACGTTGCTTTGTAATGCCCGGAATTCATTGAGTTCCTGTAAAACAGCCAAACTATCATTCAATTCAAATGGTTTTACATCTACCACATCTGGCACAATTGAGAACAGGTACCCACATTCTTGTCCCAAACAGGATCTCATAGGGGGTACGTCCTCCCAAGGATTTTCTTGGCACATTATTCAGTGCCCTCTGGACCCCGTATAGGTGATTGACCCAACTACCGCCCGCACCTAATACCCTTGCTGTTAAGGATTGCTTTAGGTCCCGCTATTTCATCTCCACCACCGAACTTCACTCGGGAAGGTAGGGGGAGGAGTACCGCAAGGCCACGCCCATACTTTCCATGGCTTCCTTGTAAGCCAGAGAGCTAAACGCATGGCCACGGTCGGAATGTAACGTGCCAATTGCGTATGTCCCGATAAAGACTCGCAAATCCTTTATAACAGTTCAAGCGTTAGCTAAGTGCTGAGGCCAAACTCATAGAAAACTAGAGCATGCATCCACTGCCACCAATATGTACTTGTAAGCCCCGTCTGAATTTAAGGAGCCGCAGTGATCCAAATAGACACATGCGAGTGGTCTGTCTGAAACGAGTAGTGGTGTTTGTGGTGGCCGTGCTACGGTGGAACCTTTCATCTGCTGACAGATGTCACACTTTAAGACATAAGCCTTTGTTTGTTTAGACAAACTTGCTCACCAGAATCGCCGCTTCAGTAACGAAACTGTAGCAGTGACTCCTGCATGTGCAGAGCCCAGACCCTCGTGTGCAGCTAGAATTAAACCTAATCTGCGATACGTGTTTGATATAACTCTATCCCCCACTCCTGGAATTTGAGCATACGGTGTGTTTTGTGCATCTAATTTATAGGAATATTTGAGTGGAAAGCCCTTAAGAACAGCAGAGCCGTTCTTTGAGGTGTTGACAGCTATCAGTATGTCTTCGTCTATCCTCGTGCTAGAACCAGTGATTGCAGCAATGGCAGCAGTTCGCACTGTTGCCTTGGCGGCTACATTAGCCAGTGAATTCCCTTCAACGTGTATGCCAACACACTGGTGACTCAATGTGTGAATAACTTGAGCCTGTGGCAGGCATGCTTTCAGCTTTGCCACTTGTTCCCATAACAATTTATGTTTAATTGTGCAACCCTTGGAATCTCTAAACCCATTCTGGCCCCAGTAATGAAGATATTCATTATAAGACTGCACACAGTAAAACGAATTGCACACTATCAGTCTGGGGAATTCACGATCAGTGTACTGAAGTGCCAATATCCAGGCTTTCAGCTCTGCCAATTGCGCTGTACAATCTCCTAGAGATTGCGTAGTCGTATTGCTGGGTTGGAGCTTGCCGTCCCGCATACGTCCCTTCACTATAGCACATGCAGCGCTATATTGCGGTTTACTTCCTATGACAGGCTGAGCAGATCCATCAGTGTAAATGATGTATTCATATTTTTCTAGAGGGAAGATTTCTTTCGGGAGAGGGTATTCTTGTTCGTACTGCATGAACGTTTTTTTTTTTTAGTGTAGACTCATATCTGTAATCTACATCTGTTGCAGTGAGAGAATTAGCACATTGTATCCATCGCGGATGTAGTGCTTTCGCATTTGGAATGCTTGCTTTGGTTTCGTACCGGGGTTGCAATGATAATGCGTTTCCCCTGTGCTAATGCTTTCTCTCACAACAGCAGTCTGTACCGCTGTCAGTATTTTCTCTGTTGCCGCAAATCGCATTTCAGCATTTGTGTACAAATGTGATTTGTATGCAATTGGAACTGTCTCACCTTCATTGAACGTGAGGTAAGTATATCCTGATAAACCCGGGACGACCCAGATCACCAAGTTAGTGGTATTTACACGTGTGTGCAAATGTTTAGATGCTATCATGTCAGCCTGAACTGAACGGAGAGTATCTGTGTGTTGTGTCCACTGATGTGGTGTGAAATCAGGTTTGATTAAGTCGTAGAAAGGTTTTACTCTTTCTGCATAATCTAGAATGTATGTTCTTCCAAAATTTAGAAATCCTAAAATGGATTGCAAAACCTTTGAGAGTCTTAGGAGGTTGGAGCAGCGCGCACTTTTCTAAAACGTTGGCTGCCAGGCTCTTGCCTTCACTTGACAGTTCATATCCCAAAAATAGGACATTGAGATGAGCAATTTTTGATTTATTGAAATTAAAATATGTAGCCCAAATTGGCGAATCCCACAATTATGTTGTTCACCCTGCTCAAGTGTTCAAGTAATTCATTGTCCGTCAGATAGATGTCATCTACATAGGACACAGCCTCCTCATCACATGTTTGTAATAATTCTGACACTCTTGCCGAGAATAGCCCTGAATAGCCCAGGGCTGTTCTTATACCCTTGAGGCAAACGACAAAAGTTTCACTGAGTGCCAAGCGCAGAAAATGCTGTCAAATATTTGCTTTCTGGAGCTATATTTTGGCAGAAGAATCCATTCAAGTTATCTAATGTCGTTTTGTATTTTTTCCGCACGCTATTCATTAATGCGGCACTATGTGCATTTTGAACTGCAAATGTTCGTGTGCATGTGTTCAAATGTCGGTAATCTAAAACTAGACGTTTTGTGTTGTCAGGTTTCATTACTGGACACAAAGGATTATTCGTCGGGGAGGTGCAAGTCTCAATCACACCTTGATATTCAAGTTGGTCTAAGATTTCTTTGGCCGTCTTTTTGCATCGTTTTGTATAGGGTACTGTCTCTGTCGATTTGGGGCCAGATGTACGATGGTTTTTGCATGCGCAAACGGGTTTGCAAGCCCGTTTGCGCATGCAAAAACCAATAGGGGTATGTACCATTCCAAAATAGCGAGACGCAATTTATTTGCGACTCGCTATTTTGGAATTGCAAGTCGCTATTAGGAAGGGGCGTTCCCTTCCTAATAGCGAGCGCAACCCCATGTACAAATGTTTTGCGACCGCAATTGCGGTCGCAAAACACTCGCAAATTACCACCCTCTTCAAGAGGGTGGTAATGGGGTCGCAAAAGGGAAGGGGTCCCCAGGGGACTCCTTCCCCTTTGCAAATGCAGGAGAAAATATTTTTTAAGGGCAGGCAGTGGTCCCTGGGCCACTGCCTGCCCTTAAAAAATGAAACGAAAATGTTTTTTTTTTTTTTTTAAATACATCCCGTTGCATTTTTAAAAAAAAGTTGCTTTATTAAAAAAAGCAGTCCCAGACATGGTGGTCTGCTGAGCCCAGCAGGCCACAATACCTGGGAGGGCCTGTCATTTCCAAAGGGCTCACTAATTGCGAGAGGCTCATTAATATTAATAAGCCTCGCAATTTGCGACCCCATTGGGAATCGCAAAACAGTGTAAACACACTGTTGTACATGGCAAATTGCACCTCGCAAATTGCGACTCGCAAATGAGTCGCAATTTTGCTAGTCGTACATCTGGCCCTTGGAGTAGATTTTAATGGGATTTCGTGGTGGGTAGACTCAACGTCCCACCCTACATGGTTGCGGTACAATGCCGGAGCTAGCGCCCACTCCTGCGCGTATAAATGTTTTAAAGATTCTGGAACTAGGTCCGAGAAAGCAGGCAAAATGTTGCTTTCACCTTTTGGGCACTCCATCACAAATTCAGGCGACCAATCTCTTTCTGCTAGTAGTATGTCATATCCATATGTTAAGTTCTCCCAAAAGAGACCTTTAACCTTTCTTGAGATGTCCCCCTCTATTTGGAGCGTAATTTCATACAATCTATGCGGGACACTAACTCTGGTATCAGGTGTTTCCACTGTGATGTGCTCATACAATACTGCTGTCGCCAGAAAATCCTTCAGGTTCTGGTGAGCTATTGTTACTTCTGCTGCGCTGTCTAGCATCGTCAGAACCCATTCCCCGTTCAGAAGCCGAGTCTTCAGTAACCTGGGCATTTCTAATTTTTAAGCCATCTACTTTCTTCTTTTTCAATTGAGGTTTTGCTTTAGGTTGCGCTTCCTGTTTGATAATATAATCTGAAGTGCGATGTGTTTCCCTTTTTGTCTTTGGTCGATCTTCCTTTTGTTCTGATCGCACATCCCTCTCAGAGTTTTTTGATGAACCCTGGAAGAAACGTGTATCAGTGTCCTGATACCTGTCAGGTTTCCTAATGTTATCACGATTCCTAAGGTTGTACCTCTTTTCGGAGAACTCCCGTTGGGGAGACCCACCCCTTGATCTTGAATTATTTTCGGAATTATTATTTTTAGAATTTTTGTTTTCCCATTTCTTTTTAGAAGAAGTGGGTGCTTGCTTCGAGTTGTCCTTGTCAGGACCAACCGTCATTTGCGGCTTCCCTGCTTTTGTTCCCAAATTATCTCTACCTAATTCAGCATAGCTCGCTCCTTCTATGCTGAGCGGACTGAATCTCACCAAAGATGTATGTGGGAGAGCGCCTTTAAACCAGCTTTTATACTGCTGGTAAGTTAACGGAACTTCAATGTCTTCGTATGTAATGTATTCTTCCGGTGGTTCAACTACGATGTATGTGTGGAAGAATTTAGTCACCAGATCTGCAGGTGGGAACTGAACCCAAGAATAGAATACCTCTGATCCGAACACCTTGTGTGCCTCGATCACGAAAGTAACACAGCCACATGTTAAGGGTACACTGTGTTCTAACAATTTTATAGTTACTGCATGTCTGCAGTTCTCTGTGATGTTAAGAGCGTTTCCAACTTCGTCTTCCCCCGACCTACTCGCAGGCTCAGTCATTTTTAAAAGAGAAGAGTAAGTTAAAGAGGTAGGGTTTTGCACAATGTGAGAACTTTTTATCCTTACAAGCTTGCTAAACCTTCAGCCAATACACAGAGTATATCTGCTCAGCTGAGGCGGATTTCCCCTTCTCACTTCAGACGTCTCTGAAAAGGTGTGAGTAGGGCTTTCTGAGAAAGCATGACTGAACTACTCAGATTTTAACTGTTGATATAAGAACCAAACCAACGTTGGCGGCGACATGTCGTGTAGTTCCTAGGAGTCCCCCAGGACCTGCGCGTTTTGGATGACTTAAACTGAGGGCTTGGTGTCCCAACCGCTTCCGGACACCGCCATAGGATATGTCAGCCGTTAGACCAGCTAGCTCTACAGTGCCACTACCAGCCCCCCTGTACTCTACAGTGGTGTAAGTAGTGTGAGAAGCTGGCCTGGTATATGCTATCCACTAATTAAAGTGGGCACCTTGCACCAGTCCAAACGACCCTTATGATGTATGAGGTCAAAGATAACCTTTAGAAAGCTATCCTAGTGGTAGCTGTGGAGAGCAGCCTTCAGGCTTAATCTTGAAGGAATGTAAAGCAGCTTGTTTTACCAGAATATCACCTCCTGAATGACTAAATGAAGGAGAACCACAAAGTAGTTATATAAAAATATGTATTTATTAATATAACATTCTCTACTATCCTCTACATGAGGATAGAACACAAAGCACACAATACGAGATCAAATAGAACAGTTGTAAGTAGCAGAATACACAGTGGGCTCCAGGGGGAGACCAAACAATATACTAAAATAGTGGTATAACAATCACGACTTGGATCAAGACACAGTCTAGAGCACGTAGAATCGCTGGGACCCCAAGGAGCCACCCAAGGTGAGTAGATGGGGACCCCACGGAGGACGGGTGCAGTGTGCTAACACGACCGCGGGCTCTGTACAATTCTATAGGTACCTAGTGGCATGGTCCACCACCACTAGAATATATCTGTGCCCAGATGCAGTTGGAGGATCCATGTAACCAATTATGTCAATCCCAACCCTCTCTAAGGGAACCCCCACCACAGGCAGTGGTATCAGGGGGCCTTTGTGGTACCACCTGCCTTACCACTGGCTTGACAGGTGGTACAGGAGCAACAAAACTCCTTTGTGTCCTCTGACATGTGAGGCCAGTGAAAGTGAGGGGCAAGCCTGTCCCAAGTCTTGATTTGGCCTAGGTGTCCTGCTAAAGGGATATCACGTGCCAGTGTTAGTAGGAAATGCCTAAACTTCAGAGGTATGACCAACCTCCTGGTAACACCAGGCTTGGGGTCTCTACCCTCCGAGTAAAGGAGTCTTTCATCCCAGTAGATCCTGTGGGACCCACTGGCACTCCCAGCAGCCTCAGCAGCAGCTTGCTGTCTGAAGGGTTCAAGAGAGGGGCAGCTGTGCTGCTCCTGACTCAGATCTGCCCTGGAAGGGCCCCCTGTCCCCAAGAACTCAACCTGATTAGGTTCTTGGGGCCCTGATGAAGACTTCTGGTCTTTACCCTTCTCCCCACCCTTATCTGCAGGTTTAGCATCTTGCTTCTTCTGGTCACCACCTGTGGCCTGGTTTTTCTGCTTCACCCTGGTTCTGACCCACCTATCTGCCTTCTTTCCCATTTCTTGGGGAGAAGTCAGATCAGAGTCAATCAGGTACTGATGCAACAACTGAATTTGGCAATTATTAAGGATCTGCTCCCTCATAATCAAATTGTACAATCCCTTGAAATCATTCAATTTGCTGCCAAGAAACCAGCCTTCCAGAGCCTTAGTAGCACAATCTACAAAGTCTACCCAGTCCTAAGTCTGTGTCTTCTGGGTGTCTCTGAACTTAATCCTGTACTGTTCAGTGGTTAAGCCAAACCCATCAATGAGAGCACTCTTCAGGACTGAATAGTTGTCAGCATCCTCTTCTCTAACAGTGAGGAGCTTATCTTTACCTTTGTCAGCAAAGGAGAGCCACAAGATAACTGCCCACAGCACTTGAGGGACCTTCTGTACCTTACAGGCCCTCTCTAAAGCAGTTATCCATTTGTGGATGTCATCCCCACTGTGGTAGGGAGGGACTATCTTGCTCAGGTTCCTATGGTCATAAGTATACTCCTTAATCCTAGGGACACTGTTGCTGCCACCATGGGACTCTAGTCCCAATCTTTTTCTAGCCTTTTGGAGTTCTACGGATTCCTTATCTAGTGCCAATTGATCTTGCCTGAGCCTAAGGTTGACTTTCTCAAGCTCTAGAAATTGGCACTCTCTGTCATAAGAGCTGCCTCTCTTATGGGGTATGGAGGTCCCTATAGAAGTTCCTGAATGGTTAGATTTTGCAGAGGGGGGTCTAGATCTCCTGGGTAAACTCTGCACTCTTCCTGGAGGAGTAAAGAGAGGGCCACTGAGGCCTTCCCCCCCACCTCCTGGAAGATCTAAGTTGTCCAGGTGGGAATCATTTTGATCCTCCTGGTCAGGGTTTGATTCTAGGTCAAAGAAGGTTTCACTTCCTGGCCTGTCCTCATTCCCTGCCCCACCCACTCTTTCTACCTCATCTGACCCTGGGGTCTTTCTAAGGTTATCTAAGAGTAACACCTCAATGAGACGTTGGGTGTTGGCATTTTTCCCTGTCTTCAACTTCCTAGAAACACACATGGCTTTCAATTCCTGGAATGTAAGGCCATTGTACCTAGCAGGCAGAGAGCCACTGGCTTCTCCTCTAGAAGACATACTAGTGTTGTGTGGTGTATGCACCTACCTAACCTAGTGGGAACTAAACTCTCTTAGGTTGGAGAAAGGGTGTGCTAGACCCTTAACTTGCCCAACCCCAAGTTCAGTAGAACTTACTTATTTTAATCTTGAAGCATTATATGTGCCTAATACTTTAGTGGTTTTCAGTTAAATCAAAGAGATTCATCTGGTAAAACAATGCAGGCTTGAATCCCAACCGCTGCAACCCAATGTGAGAAGTTGGCCTGGTATATGCTGTCCACTAATTAAAGTGGGCACCTTGCACCAGTCCAAACGACCCTTATGATGTATGAGGTCAAAGATAACCTTTAGAAAGCTATCCTAGTGGTAGCTGTGGAGTGCAGCCTTCAGGCTTAATCTTGAAGGAATGTAAAGCAGGTTGTTTTACCAGAATATCACCTCCTGAATGACTAAATGAAGGGGAACCACAAAGTAGTTATATAAAAATATGTATTTATTAATATAACATTCTCTACTATCCTCTACATGAGGATAGAACACAAAGCACACAATACGAGATCAATAGAACAGTTGTAAGTAGCACAATACACAGTGGGCTCCAGGGGGAGACCAAACCATATACTAAAATAGTGGTATAACAATCACGACTTGGATCAAGACAGTCTAGAGCACGTAGAATCGCTGGGACCCCAAGGAGCCACCCAAGGTGAGTAGATGGGGACCCCCACGGAGGACGGGTGCAGTGTGCCAACACGACCGCGGGCTCTGTACAATTCTACGGGAAAGTCGCGGTTACAGTTTTAAAGTTTAAGGACCCTTCTAGGAGGACTTCGAGCAAACCCTTTGGAACTTAAGAGGTTGGAGAGCCACCCCCCCGTGGATACCGTAGTACCAGAGTTACCTATCCCAGAGGAGCCGGGTGCATAGGTCTGGAGTGGTGTCTGAAACCGTCGTCGTTCTCAATGGAGGGCTGTGAAGAAGTACTGCTGCCGTGAAGGTGAAGTGGGTCCGGAAGAATCAAAGCCTGTATTCTGGAAGGAAGGAACCTGAAAGCAGAGGGGACAGAGTTTGGGTCACTTCAGAGTGACCAGGGGCAGGGTAGACGAATCCCCACCGATGTCGGGTGCTTCAGGTGCGTAGAAGGGATGCTTGACTCTGCAGCCACGAGGACCAGGAGATGTCGAGGATGACCAGGGGCCGGAGGTGAGCTGTCCCACAAAGGATGTCGAGTGCTGTGGGGTCGGTGTCTGGCGGGAGCACTAACAAGCCTTGGCAAAAGCAACCCTTGCAGGAAGGTCAAACAGGGTATGGTGTGGACCAGCAAGGTCCAGGGGACTCCCCAAGCAATGGAGAGTCAGGGCATGTCTGGAGCAACCAGGCAAGCCCAACAGAAATCAAGATGACCCTCAGGGGGACCCGCAGGCCAAAGGACCAGGAGTCGCGAGAGGACCTCGAGCAAGATTGCAAAGTACCAGCCCACGGAGCACTCGGTGTAGGAGGCCGGAGTTCTTTGGTACAAATACTGCTCAGGGTCAGGACTACACGGAGTCCAATGCACAAGCTCGGGAATTGCCAACAAGCATATGCACTTGCAAATAGACGCGGTGCACAGGGGTTCGGGTTATGCAGTCCCCATGAGGGATACTGGCCTCAAACTTGCTGAGAGGGCAGATCGACCTCAGGGACCTTCGAAAACCCACCTGCTGTGTTGCTGAAATCTTCGGAGTCCGCAGGAGCTCAGGAGCAGCAGACCGGTCAGTTGCATTACGGTGCCTGCAGTTGCAGGGGAGTGACTCCTTCACTCCAAGGGAGATTCTTCAGTTGTCCTTAGTGCACCACAGGCCCTGCACGTAGCCTGTATGGAGCAAGGGCACAGAAAGCTTTGGACGGAGAGGGAAACGAAGTCAGGCCCAGTCGAAGTCCAGAGTGTCCAGACGGTCGAAGATCAGTGGTTTCTTCTAGTAGAATCTTGTCCACGTCAAATCCAAAGTCTTACAGCCAGGTAAGCCCTTTTGTACCCACGGGAGAGGGTTGGACAGATTCGGGGGACCCTCTTAGGGGATGGTCAGGACAGAGGGGTGGTTACACCCATGTCCTTTGTCCAGTTTCGCACCAGAGCAGGAGCCAACGGCACCCAGAACTGGTTTGAGATGGACTATGCACAGGGACACCAAATGTGCCCCAAGTGCAGACTTTCAGGCACTCTCAGAGTTTACCCACCCAATCAATCAATCAATCATAGCATTTGTAGAGCGCACTACATACCCGTGCTCATGCAGGGGCACCCTCTCACTAAAAACCCAGCTCCCTGCCTTCAGGATTGATAAGGCCTGCTATTGGGGTGACTGATGGGTTCTAAGTGTAGTGACCTGTAGATATAGTGAACCTATATCTAAAGTAAGTGGTGCTAGCACCATCCTACACAGGTTGCAGTAGCAGACCTGTAGTTCTATTTTGCATGGCTTCTCATGGTTGGCATAATACATGCTTCAGCCCATGGTAGGCCTCTGGCGTACCTATGCCCTGGGTACCATATACTAGGGACTGACATGGGTACCCTATTATCCAATCTGAAGTGTACCAAAGTACATGCATGACAATTTAAGGGAGAAAGCAAATAGACTGGGGTCCTGATTAGCAGGATCCCAGTCAGACTAGTCAAAAAAGGTGAAACATCAAGCAAAAAGTGGGGGTAACCATAAGAAGCAGATCCTACTTTCCTACAAGTAGTTTCTGGCAACCACTGAACATGACAACCCTGATTCCTCAAGGATCGTGGAAAACAGTACAGAACTTTTCGCTCAGACACTCGTGCTTGCTTTCTCTCAGAAAATACACAGGATGGCGATTAGGACGTTTCAATAACAATTTATTGGTCCAGCGACAGCCTTGTGTAAAACATATGTGCTGCGACAATTAGGAGACAGAAGCATACGAAAGAGATTGCTAGTACCAATATAGTGAATAGTAGATAGATTTCTAAGATAGTGCTAATAAGATGAACAGAAACAGTTCAGATAAAAACAGTAGCACTTGCATATTCCTAAAATGCGGCCCTAAGTAATTTGCCTAAATGTACCTTGCCTAACCTGGATGTGTAGGTGTATATGCATTCAGCTATGTGTATCTGTAGCCAAAAAACCCCTAGGGATGAACCAGCCCCCTCACCCGATGGTTTGGAATGAAGGAACCCGTCTCTGCGTCGAGGATGACAACCCGCAAGGGATGTCAGACAACTGTGTGTCCAAGATTCAGCATGCAGGGCCCCCGTCTAAGCTTGGAAGGAATTCTCCTCCAATTTGTAGGGGGGAGTGAGGGTCTTTTATACGAAAATGGTCACTACAGCATTTTTTCTAGAATCAATATGTTTTTAAAACAACCATGGATGTTTTCAAAACAATCATAAATGTTTTGAAAACAATCACCGATGGTTTTCTAAACAAGTGTGATCATGCACAGCTGGCTGTTGGCCAAGGATGAAAAAAGTGGTGACCCTTATACAGAATAAATCTGCCGTGCCTAGGGACATGTTTATGTACGTCAGGTACAGGGATTCAGATAGAAGATTGAGACCCTGCTGTCGAAGAGACAGGAGCAAGCTATTAGGTAAAAGGTCACCTGTTTAGAATCGTTATAGTCGTGTGGATGGGATGATGTATGTAAAATGGGGTATACATCGATGAGACTATCCTAAAAGACATGACACCCTCACTTAGCGCCATAATGGCAGCAATTATGGACCTAAAAGGGACAATTGAACCCAAACTGGATGCAGTGACTATAAATGTGAATCTGCTGCAAGCCGACTTCCATAAAACCTCTGACAAAGTTGCAGCAACAGAGGCTGGGGTGGCACAGCTACACACAACCACGAAGTGCTTGGAGGAACAGGTACAGAACCTCACAAAACAGCAAGAAGTAATGGAGGCAAGGCTGGAGGACCAAGAAGGGAGAACACGTTGGATTAATGTAAGGGTCCCGGAAGGGGCGGAGGGACAGAGTGTAGATCTGTTCCTAGAGGACTTGATTCTTAATCACCTTAAACCGAAGTGACTCTCCAATTACTTTACAATAGAGTGTGCGCACAGAGCCCCACTGCCAAAGCCAAAACTGCCCAGAACAATTATAGCACGGATCTTAAACTACCAAGATAGAGATGCTATACTACAAGCAGAACACACATGGGGACCTCCCATATGAAAATACAGTAATACGTTTCTTTCTGGTCTTTACACTCAAATATATGATGCTATTGCCAACAAAATTGAGAATCGTGGCAGAAGGGAAAACTTGACACTTCAACACACCGGAGGAAGTCTGGGAGTGGCTGGAGGGCTGGCGCACAGTGGGAAGATCCCCCCAGCGAGACACACGACGGAGAACACTGAGGGACCAACAAGAAGAGAGGACAGAGAGGATGACACACAACGTCGAATAAAGAACAATCAGCGGGAGTGATCGGAATATAAAGGAACTGTATACCACTGAATCAAATGTTAATATACATTATGATTGCCGTCTCTTCTGGGCAAGACTGCTGAACTCCAGCCTATATCCTTTTCTGATCAAAAGAGTGGGAGGGGGGGAGCAAACGACTGGAGGCTGAATGGTGCCTAAGGGGAGAGTATTTAACCAATAGATGTGAACGTTGTCAGCACCAACAGAAACATGATCAACAAACTGGGGCAAGAGCAGGTGAATGATGAAGGTTCTCTACACCATTCGGCACTAGCCCACCCCGTTCCAGTTATCAAGGTTAAAGAGGCGACAGGTGCTTTGCAAGTTGGGGAGGTGGGGGGTTGTTAACCCGCCTAGCTGGGTAGCAGGGAGGGGGATGTTACAAAGTTGGGGATTACAGTATAGCTCCTGATACTATGGGAATGTTTACAGTTGGTTAAAGAAACGTCAAATTGTAGAACAATTGAAGTGCCTATTATATAGGGAAGTAGCAATGACAGATAAATGGCTGACAAGAAAAGCGATGGCTCCTGCACGGCAGCTATAAACATAAGGACACAAAGTCTAAGGGGACACTCAGGGGAAAAAAAATTACCTGAAAATCCCAACACCCAGGACATATTGTTTGGGGTCAAGGGCAACAAGTTTTCATGTGTATTTTGCCCTTGGGACAAGTAGGCCCAACCCCCTGCAACACAAACCCATTGGCTGCCAGTATGCAGTACCACATTATGGTGCAGGGAAAGGCACTGTCTGCAGTTAAGGTAATATTTTTGTCCAGATGTTAATGCTGTTCAAACTTGTATTTATGGTTCATTAATTGAAAGCCTTTATTATTAGGGTGAGCGCTCCAAGTAAATTTTGTAAGCTCTGACTGCACTACTGACAGTGGTTCCAGAATAAAAATGTGTACATACGTTTTCAAAGTTTAGCAATATGAGACTGTGTCCCCTGCTTATCTCCCGATTTTCTGCTGTTGTTCGTTGTGGGGTTTGTAAGGGTTAAAACCCGATTATCCCTTAAGGAGTTTTGGTCCGCTTCCTCTGTGATCTCTGTGACAAAATGCCTGCTCCTTAAACAATAGCTAATGCCTTGATTCTGTATTTTGGAGGGATCTCCTGCGGGGGGCCTCTGTGTTCCCTTATGTTTTTCAGGGTGGTTTTATATGTTGTAACCTGAGATGAGTGCTCAGCTAAGGGTCTAACTGCAGAATCACTCTTCTTACCCCTCCCTCTTCCTCTTACCGGTGTCATGCACACTGGCTTCTTTACCTCCTTCTTTTCCTTTCCCTTGTTTTCGTTACAGCAGCCCTTACTACTGATGGGTAGGCGGACACTCCAGTCACTGGCGAGCCCTCTGTACACAATTCGAGCCGTAGCTCTCCGGCTCCAGTGCAACTCCGCTGTGGCTTCCGCCCACACGCTGCCTCTGTGAGTGCGCGTCGCTGCGGCCTCTCTCGGGAGCTCAGGACGCTGTTCTCCGATGAGCCACCGCCAGTGATTACGCGAGTGTCGCGAACCCGGTGACCCACGTATCATGAGCACGACTTTGCTTTCCTAAGTCGACCTGAGGTGAGATTTCTTTTCCTTATTAACGTATAGTCCAGAGGATTAAAGTGGATTCAAGTGGCGGGGCCGTTACGAACTTTCACATGCCTCGTTGTAGACGGTGCTCGCGACCGGACTGCTTAACCGGCCGCCATGTTCTCCAGAAATTGATGGGGGGGAATACCACTTCTTAAGCGACCAAGGCTGCTCAAACTAAACAAGGGGTGAAAATCAAGGTGACGCCCTCCCTCAGATCCTTCTTCAAAATACAAGACAAACAACCCTCTAAAATTACAACTACTGAGGGGAAGGGCTGTACTGGTGGGGTCAAAGATATGCAAACTGTGGTGCGATCGCCCAGGGATGAAGGAGTAGATACACACAACCGATTTCAAGCTTTAACGATGAGACCCTGAAGAGGTCGGGTGGCCCCCCAAATAGCCCACCAGGAAGGTCCAGAAGTTGAGAATATAATAAGTCAAAGTCAAAGCATACCTCAAATTAGGCAAGAAAATGTTCCAGAACAATGCATACAAGCTGGGATGGGAAACCTTTTGGGGACTCTGATTGATGAGATGAGAGCAAACTTCGTTAAATCTGAGAAAAACCAAGAAAAGATTCAGGCAACTTGTGAAGCGCTCAACACCAAAGTAAACTCTTTAATGGACAGAGTATGTGTGGTGGAAACTACAGTAGGAAAAAAATCAGAAAAGACGTTAAAGATTGCCAGGGAGAGATCTACACCTTAAAGACAAACGAGAAGGAACTTCGAGAAAAGATTGAAATGCTGGAAAACAATGCAAGAAGAAATAACTTGCGAATATTAAATATACCAGAAGGACTGGAAGGACAAAATATAAGAAGCTTTGTGATTAATTTGCTGAAAGATTACATCCCTGGGTTGGACGATAAAATGCTCGAGGAAGACATCCAAAGAGTCCATAGAGATCCTTTTAGACTAGGTAAGCAAAGGAAAAATGCATGGAGAATATTAATAAACTTCAAAACTTACACTTTGAAAGAAAAAATCTTGAATGAAGCTCTAAAAGTGGGTACCTTTGCTAAAGGAGATTACAACTTCAAAATTCACTCTGATCTATCAAGAGCCACATAGGATAGGCAGTGGGAGCTGGGAAACCACATGCAGGAACTCAAGTCATTAGGGGCAACAGTCCAAATGAGATTCCCAGCCTCACTGAGAATCATGTGGAGAAATCAGATGAAAAACATCAAAGAGCCGAAAGAAGTAGTTAACCTCATAGAGCAAATTAAGTCGCAACAGAAGTAGAGTCACATCTAGGGGTCAAATCTAGTGAAGTACAACCAGAGCCTCGTGATGACGGTACTCGAATAGGACAAACCAGGTTTGTCCAATGAGAACAGGGAGGGTTCTCCGGGGGAGAGGGGGGGGAGGGCTTGCTATTTATTTGCACACTTTTTCTACTAGGTGGGGAGCATGTGGGAAAAAAACAAAAAAAATTGTTGTCGGATGTGTTGAACATCCGGTTAGACAAGATCCCGACAAAACAAGAGGGGTTTTCAAAAGGGGAAAAGAAATTTAAAAAAAAAAATCGATGGCCAAAATTTTGGGTAACAATACAATAAACATCATGTCCTGGAACGTAAACGGCCTTAAGTAAAGAAGAGACGTCAAAAAATTCTGGAATATGTAAAAATAGTGAATTGTGAAATCATAATCTTACAAGAAACACACCTTCTAATATCAGAATGGAGTAAGATAATGAAACATCAAAAGTGGGTTGACAGCTATGTTTGTACTAATCAATCTTGTAATATTAAGGGTGCAGCAATCCTTTTTAAAAAATCAGCAAAAGCAATAATCTAAGAAGAGGTAACTGACTTGAAGGGAAGATGGGCAGTCGTCTTAAAAATTAAAAATAGGGGGAAACCCATATACTATTGCTGGATATTATGGTCCTAACACAGACGACCCAGCTCTGCTCCAAGATCTATATTCCCAACTAATAGAAGTATCTGCCCCAATTATCCTGGGAGGTGATTTTAATCTACTATTGGATCCTAAAAGTGATAGATGTCCACCGGGTAAAGCGTTAAACCTCCCCAAAATGAGAGAATGGTTGAACAGATTTTCAAAAGACTTGGGTTTGGTGGAAGACTAAGGGTAATCGAAGTAATAGATTTACCTATAAAAATAAAAAGTATGGACATGCATCAACAATAAATAACAATGTCAATAAGGTCGAACATACACCGGCACACTTATCTGATCACTCCCCAGTCTGTATAGAAATAAAACAAGGGATTCCTCAGGCGGCTACAAGATGGACCCTTGATCGCACTGTTCTGTTAGATAAGCAGGTCACAGATAAATTGAAAACCATAACTGAGGAATACTTTGAAAACAACATTAATAACGAAACACCCATCCAAGGAGTATGGGAAGCCTATAAGGCAGTAATTAGGGGAGCTCTCATTGGCCTGGCGGCTTCGAGAAATAAAGAGATTAGGCACAAAATCAGCCAGTTAGAGGCGGCAATCCTAGACCAACATAGGAACCTGGAGGCCGCAGTGTCCAACTTAGAACAAGACAAAGTTGACCTGTCTAATTTATTGGATGAAAGAGTTAGGAAAAGATGGGAAGCTAGTGAATTAGCAAATTATGAATATGGGGAAGGTAGTGGAAAACTCATCGCATGGAAAATTAAAACTAACTTAAACAGAAACAAGATTGTAGCAATGCAGGTAGTAGATGATCTGGGGATCGAGAAGGCCTTCATAGATTTTTTTCAGTCTTTATATGATGAAGATTTAGTGGTATCTATTAATTTAGTTAATTCCTATCTGAGTAAGTCAGCGGTCCCAAGATTAGAAGCAGAAGATAGGGAAACATCGAACTCAGAAATAACCATAGAGGAAGTAACGGAGGCGCTAAAAAGATTGAAGAGAGAGAAGGCAGCAGGTCCGGACGCTTTACCAAACGAGCTGTACATGGTTTTAAAAGAAACACTGGCCCCCAAGTTAGTGGACTTACTAAATACAGTTTTCGATAAAGGGCTAGCTCTTCCAAAATCCTGGAATGATGCCGCCATTAGTTTAATCTTAAAACCAGGGAAAGATCCCTTGAAATGTGAATCATTCCGACCCATATCTCTCTTAAACAATGACTATAAAATGTATACGCAGATTTTAGCAACAAGGTTAGGTTGCATTACAAGTCATCTAATTCATGAAGACCAGAAAGGTTTTATTAAGGGGAGACAAATGCATGACCTCACTCACCAACTGATTGAAGCTATTGACATAGCAACTCAAGAAAACACCCCGCTTGCAGTCCTTACATTCGTCGCAGCGAAGGCATTCGATCAAGTAAATTGGATGTTCTTAGGCAAAGTAATATCCTTATATGGATTAGGCGACAAGTTCCTAAAAGCAGTAACAAACATATACGCAGCCCCGAAGGCAAAAATACTCATAAAATGTAGCCTTACTAAAGAGATTCAAATTAAAAGAGGCACGCGACAAGGTTGCCCACTCTCCCCTTACTTATTTAACCTTTACATAGAACCACTAGCAACTCCATAAGAAGGTTACAAGGTGTCATCTCCTTTAATTTTAAAGGATGGGTAAAAAAGGTGGCCTTGTATGCAGACGATCTTATGGTATTTACATGCAATTTGAAGGCATCTTTTCGAACAATCACCAGTCTGTTAAATGAGTTCGGAGAGGTCTCAGGGTACCAGGTTAGCCACCAAAAAACGGAGATCATGGAATGGAACTCCCCACTATCAACTGCAATAGTAAAAAGTAGAATTCAGTACCTGGGGATTGAGATATTAAAAAACATCGATGATATTGCTCAAGTAAACTTCGACCTAAAAGTGAAAGAAACAAGAATGCTGCTAAGATCCTGGAGTGGCTTAGCACTTTCATTCATGGAGAGATCCAACATTATAAAGATGGCCATTTTACCTAAATTCTCCTTCATTTTTAATGCTATTTCACTTGATTTCAAAACTCAGTGGATTAAGATACAAAGCGAGATCAATGGGTTCATATGGTCCTTGAAAGGAGTAAGGATCTCATGGAAAAATCTACGCAGGAGGAAAGATCAAGGTGGCATCGCTAGCCCTGATTTTCTATATTATTATAGAGCTTTCCAGTTCAAGAACATCCGGGTTCTTCTTAAAGCACGTTCTTTCTACACTTCCTACTTCAAACTAACAACAGAGGAGGACTTTTGTTTATACAAATTTGGCCACCCAAAGTACTTTAAGAAAATAAGGCCAAAGGTCCTAGGCTCAGCTTGCAAACGTTGGTATCAGATAAGGAAAACACTAAATATTTCATACTACAGCAGCCTAGCACCTATTTGGGAATCACCAGGAACTCCTGAATGTTTGAAAGATGTCCTGGTAGCCCCTATAAAGAAGGCAGGTATTATAAAGTGGGGACAGCTGATTCAAGCAGGAACTCTGATAAGCTGGGATTCTCTGTTAATAAGTACTGATGGGAAACTGTCTAGATTCAAATATTACCAACTCACAAACTGGGCGAGAGGCCTAGAGAAGTTTCAAAAGGACAACATGGAGATGGAAGAAGAGTTACAAAGTGACCCAGCGAGAAAAGAAATATCTAAATGGTATTGGCTCATGATCCAAGCAGGAGAAGAAGATCTTGTCCTATCACTAGATTTATGGAAGAAAGACCTGCCAACACAAGACTTGCAACATCTATGACAAGTATCCTTTTCTCTATTATGGCGTGTAATAGTATCTGCACCTCTCAGAAAGAACCATCTCTTTACACAGGGCATACTGGACCCCAGAAAGATTAACTAAGATGAACAAGCAAGTGGCGAGAGTCTGTCCAAAATGTGCTGAAGCAAAGGCAGACGACCATCCACATGTTTCGTCAGTGTCCTCAACTCTGTTTATATTGGGCCAACGTGGGTAAGACTATAAATAAAGCCTTAGGACAAGATATTGAGGTAAGCATAAATATTATTATTTTTGGCATGGTGGAAAATAACGGTTATCCACCTTACCTAAGCAATAAACAAAAATATTTACTGTTTGTACTAATCCTGCTAGCTAGACGAGAGATATGTATAAAGCGGATACTTGCCTGCCCCCCAACACTAAAAGAATGGCTGATTTCTATAGAAAAATTTAGAAAGCTGGACCAATCCAGAGAGAAAAGCAACTGGACAAAATTCTGGAACTTATGGGATAGGAATAAACTTCAAGATGGAGAGTAGTGGTAGGGTAGGAAGGGATGTCCAATGATTTCACACAATGCACCAAAACAAATTCTGGGAAGGTCACCATGGTGGCACCATGAGCGACTATCCGGGTGAATTTTGAGATCCTAAGACATAATCTTGCCTTAAGACGAGAAGGCGTTCCCTTCTACCAGACGAGATGAGAAAAAATCCCTAGTCGGAAACGAACCAATGAGAGGGATTATTGTCTTTCTATATCTCAACTTTTGCACAAATGAGGAGAAAAAAGAAAAAAAAATGAGGCTATGTATACTGCTCCCAGAATGCTCTCTAATTTGATGCAAATATTTGCAGAAGCTTGAAAGCAAGATTGATGATTCTTTGCTTTCAAAATAAAATGTTCATAAAAAAATGAAAGCAGGAAAAAAACATTTTGCTAAACTACTGTAAAATTTCAAGTACCATTTCTATGCAGCATCATTTAATAACATGTGTTGATGCATGCTAGTATTTCCCAAAAATATTCATAATGTAAAATCAGTGTAACTAGACCTCGGTCCTAGGATTGCACTCTCCCCGGCAGCTCCGCTGTGCTCTGCGTCGCCTCTGGAAGCCCCACCGTTGCAGGGTTCGAGACTACCCTGATTCTGGTTTTCCTTTGGCGCTCTGTGGCTCTGTAAATTAGTGTGATTGTGCCTACTGCTGTTGTGTTGGTTTCCCCTTATTGTCCATTTGTTTTGTGCTGTTTTTTTCCCCTTCATTTTCGCCTCCATTCCCGCTGCCGCTGACCCCTCCCCCTTACCGCCCCGCTCCCGCCTCCCAGCTGCACTTCCCTCCCCCCTCCCCTACATAATGGCGGCGGCTGCAGGGGAGCGCGAGTGAGACCTCAGACCTCGGTCCTAGGATCGCACTCTCCCCGGCAGCTCCGCTGTGCTCTGCGTCGCCTCTGGAAGCCCCACCGTTGCAGGGTTCGAGACTACCCTGATTCTGGTTTTCCTTTGGCGCTCTGTGGCTCTGTAAATTAGTGTGATTGTGCCTACTGCTGTTGTGTTGGTTTCCCCTTATTGTCCATTTATTTTGTGCTGTTTATTTCCCCTTCATTTTCGCCTCCGTTCCCGCCGCCGCTGACCCGTGACCCCTCCCCCTTACAGCCCCGCTCGTCCCTCCCCCTCCCCTACATAATGGCGGCCGCGCCTTCGGCGCGCCTAAGGCAAGCCCGTCTGCGCCCATCTGCGACCCGACCACGGCCAGCGCCAGGAACCCTGGATCCCCGCCGATACAACTCCGCCGCACTCCACGCACTCAACCCCGGAAGACACACCGACTGCGAAAGATCCTCGCCCATCACCACCCAGGGACAGTTCTCGTGCAGACTCTGCCGCAGATCCTTCACCGTCGACAAAACCACCACATCCGCTGAAGGCCCGCCTGACGCATGCACCGCCGAAACCCTAACTTGCATTCTCCTCAACGTGCGCTCCCTGCACCGACACGCCGAAGAGATCTGGGACTTGATCGACACCCTCTCGCCCGACGTCGCCTTCTTCACGGAAACCTGGACCAACGCCACCTCCGGCCCCGACATCGCCACTGCCATCCCCGACGGTTACAAGATCCAGAGGAAGGACCGCCCAGGAGGAGGACTCGCCATCGCACACAAGACCCCACTCCGACTCTCCACAACTAGCACGAGTGACCCCCACTCCAACACAGAACACCTCCACTTCCAGATCCAGACCAGCCCCAGGACCATGCTACGCGGCACCCTCATCTACAGACCACCGGGACCTCGCACCCAGTCCGCAACTACCTTCACCGAGCTCGCCGCACCCCACGCCATCACCTCCACGGACTACATCCTACTCGGGCACCTGAACTTCCACCTCGACAACTGCGACGACCCCAACTCCACCACCCTCCTCGACAACCTCGCCAACCTCGGACTGAAGCAGCTGGTCAACACGCCCACGCACAAAGATGGACACACCTTCGACCCTATCTTCGCGGGTGGGACAAACATCCGCTTCAGCCACACCACCCAGCCCCTCTGGACGGACCACCACTGCGTCCACTTCACCTTAACACCACCACTGCACCCAAGCCCCCGTGCCCGCCACGAAGGAACTGGAGCAAGGTCTCGGAGGAACACCTCAACACCACCCTCCTCCAAGCCCCCCCAGCGCCTCGACCGACACCAACTCCGCAGCCAGGGAGTTTCACCGCTGGATCTCCTGCTGCGCCGACAAACTCGCACCCCTCCGCCGCCCCGCCAAAACAACGCCCTCTGAAGGCCGCCTGGTTCACCACAGAACTACAAGAAGCCAGACGCTCCTGCAGACGCCTAGAGAAAACCTGGCGAAACCAGAAAACCACTGAAGCATGGAACAACCACAGGATCGCCCTGAAGGAATACCACCAGCGCATAAGAGACACCAAACAGACCTTCATAAGAGACAAAGTCCAGACCAACGCAACCAACGCCAAGGAACTGTTCAACGTCATACAGCAGTTCGCTAAACCCCCCAGCGAAGCCACGGACGTCACACCTTCCCAAGAACTCTGCGACAAGCTCAGCTCCTATTTCCATCTGAAGATCAAGGTCCTCTACGACAACTTCAAAGAACAGACGCCAGACACCACCCCCCGCGCCGCCGATAGGCCATCCATCACTACCTGGACTCCCGCCACCATAGAACACATCACCGCGACCATGAAGAAAACCCACTCAGGAGCCACAACGGACCCCTGCCCACCGCACATATTCCACAGGGCTGCCGCTGCCATCGCACCCGAACTAGGACGCACCATCAACGCCTCCTTCATGTCCGGCATCTTCCCAGACGACTGGAAGTGGGCAGAGATTAAACCCCTCCTCAAGAAACCTACGGCCGACCCAACGGACCTGAAAAACTACCGGCCCATCTCTCTCCTCCCCTTCGCGGCCAAAGTCACGGAGAGACTCATGAACGCCCAACTGACCGCCTTCACTGAAGAGAACTCCATCCTGGAAACCTCCCAGTCTGGATTCCGCAGCAACCACAGCACCGAGACCGCCCTCCTCGCCGCCACTGACGACATCCGCATGCTACTCGACCAGGGACACACTGCGGCACTCATCCTTCTGGACCTCTCCGCAGCCTTCGACACCGTTTCACATCGCACACTCGCAGCCAGACTTCACAACGCGGGGATACAAGGAACCGCCCTCGACTGGATCCAATCCTTCCTCTCCGGCAGAACCCAGACGATCAGACTCCCTCCCTTCCTCTCGGAACCCACCGATATCAACTGCGGAGTATCCCAGAGATCAATGCTCAGCCCCACGCTCTTCAACATCTACATGGCCCCCCTCGCCGCCATCGTCAGACAGCATGGGCTCAGCATTGTATCCTACGCCGACGACACCCAGCTCATCCTCTCACTCACGAAGAAGCCCGAAGACACCAGACTCTGTTTCCAGGAAGAAATGAAGAATGTGGCAGCCTGGACGAAGGACAGCTGTCTGAAGCTCAACTCTGAGAAGACTGAGGTCCTCCTCCTCGGACCCTGCACCTCCGCCTGGGACAACACCTGGTGGCCATCCACCCTCGGGAGCCCGCCCACCCCCATAGACCACGCACGAAACCTCGACTCCTCCCTCTCCATGAACCGCCAGATCAACGCCGTCGCCTCCACCAGTTTCAACTGCCTACGCATCCTCCGCAAGATTTTCAAATGGATCCCCCCCCCTCCCCCGATTGCAGAAAAACCGTCACCCACGCACTCATAACCAGCAGATTGGACTACGGCAACGCCCTATACGCCGGTATCAACAGAACCCTTCTACACAAACTCCAGACCATCCAGAACGCCGCAGCCAGACTCGTCCTCGGGACACCACGTCACGAACACATGACCCAACACCTACGAGACCTCCACTGGCTCCCCGTCGAGAAGAGGGTCACCTTCAAACTCCTCACCCACGCCTACAAATCACTTAACATCGTACCCAAATACCTCAACAAGAGATTATCCTTCCACGTACCCAAGAGAAACCTCCGCTCCGCCGACCTCGCCCTGGCAGAGGTCCCCCGCATACGCAGAAACCGAACAGGCGGGAGAGCTTTCTCCCACATCGCAGCCAAGACCTGGAACGAGCTCTCTGTGAACATCAGACGCTCCCCGACCCTGCACACATTCAGGAAGGACCTCAAGAACTGGCTCTTCGACTGATCCGGAGCTGCCCCCCCACCCCCCCCAGCGCCTTGAGACCCTCACGGGTGAGTAGTGCGCTTTATAAACCCCTGATTGATTGATTGATTGATTGGATTGAATACGATTATGGGAAACAAAAATAAACAAGCATTGGCAAAGCCAGTGGGTCTGAAATTGGTGGTCAGCTTTTTAGTTTCGTCAATGTGTAACTTATTTTGGCATGGTTTTTGTAAAGCCTTATCGGTTGCGAGCTGCCGGGCCCTCACCATTATAACAAACATTGGCAAAAGCAAAAATTGTTTTTTGGTCTCAAAAGCACACACTGCCACAGTAGTTACTGGCACTGAACAAAACTATTTGTCAGGAACGGCAAACGTTGCGCCTGCCTTGGACTACATATCCCAGAAAGCCCTGCTATGTGGGGGCGGAGCCACGTCCTTAAATAGGACGCAACACACCTGGTAGGCGTGCGTTATACTGGATGCGAGCCTGTTGCATTTCAGACCCGGATATCGAAGAGAAGCAGACGCGCGGTCGCGTCTATTTCATGGACCTTGTTTTCCTTTCACGAATTTCGGCAGCTAGGAGCTGCGACCTCGGTGAGTGTTTCCAGCCCGCGCATTGGAAGGCGGGAGAAGAGCCGTAGCGGGCGCTCGGCGCTTCATCATCGCACCGGAGACAGAGAAAGGACTTCCGTTCATTCACGGGGTTGCCTGCATGGGTGAGACCTCGTCGCTGTAATAACCCCCACCGCGCTCTGAGGTAAGAGCGGAAAACAGCGGACTGCCGTGAGTAAGGAGGTATTGGATTCTGCTAATTCCCTCAGCTGGGTGAGATCCTTAATGTTTGTCTGTTCTTTGGTGCGCCACGGAGGGACCCGCTACACCTCCCTCACCTTTCACACACCACGATTGCAAGACTTGGTTACTTTTGTGTTTCCCGGAAAGAGCTCCGACGTAGGAGCATGATTTATTGTATTTACTGAAAACTTGGGAAAGGAATAGGAAATCACTCGTGAATGATAACGAGTGGTCACCCCTTAGGGTAATTTTGGCACCGAGACTGTTTGCTGTGTACTGGTAGCCTCACTTTTTCTATCTACCGGTATATCACTGTCATAGACTCCCTATTGTAGTAAAGTACTGGGTATGAATGAATACCGTACTTTGGAGTATAGGGAGAAGGCAGCCAGAGTTGTGAAACATGTCAGGTACTGGATGACCTAGTGAGACTAATTGAGTGTAGTGTTGGATGCACTTGTATTTTCATCGTACTGTTCTTTGTTTCACACATTCTACTCCCTGCTGTTCCCTTCCTTTCCCTTACTTGATCGCCCTAATACTCTGTGCAGTTATTGTAGGAGTTGGGGATGTCAAAGGGTGGAACCCCTATTGCGTGGCACGAATCCTGAGGAGTACCTGTCTTCGGACAGGATCGTTACAGAATAACGCACCCACGATACCTACTCCTCCCGGTTCGTGCGCCATAATACGGGGTGATTATGGAGGAGGTTCTAGGGGCCCTGGCATTGGTTCAGCAGGAGTTGGCAGCCTCCAGAGCAGAGACTGCAGCCCTGCGAGAAAGGGTGGAAAAACTCACCAAAAACCCATTTGAGATAGCTTCAGGGAATCCCCAAATACACGTTACCGTTCCTCCCCTCATTCTGTTAGCCAGCCCTGAACGCTATGCCGGAGACCCCCTAAAGATACAGGTGTTTTTAACCCAGATCATGATGCATTTCTCGTGCAAGCCCTCATCGTTTCCTAACCATCACTCTAGGGTGGCTTTTGCTATATCGTACCTGATAGGGGACGCCGCCAACTGGGCAGTACCCCTGGTCCGGAGTAACGACCCCATCTTTTCAGATTGGGATGATTTCCGATCGGCTTTGGAGGGGGTGTTCGACAGAAGAACCACTACCTTCAGCGCCGATAAAGAACTCCTGGAGTTAAAACAAGGGAGACGCGATCTGGTGTCCTACCTGACCACTTTTAACAGACTGGTGGCGGAAGCAGCATGGCCAGAGGAAAAAAGGATGTCCCTTTTTTACCAAGGCCTTTGTGACGAGCTGAAGGACGTCATAGCCAGGATAGATCCACAGCCTCGATCTTGTACAGATCTCATCAGTCTTGCGTTAAGGCTGGATGGACGTATCGCTGATAGAGGAGGAGAAAGACATAAAGGGGAAAAGTCAGTGTCCCAGCTGGATAGGAGCTCCAGGAGAGACACGCCAGGGAGTGAAGCCTCCTCAGAACCTATGGAGGTCGGAGCCCTACGGGCACCACTCTCCAGGAGTGAGAGGGAAAGCAGACGCACTCAGGGGTTATATATGTACTGCGGAAAGAAAGGGCACTACGTTCGTGAGTGCCCCGCTAGGCCCAAAACACCAGTGGGTACATATAGAAACAAGAAGGCGGTAGCATCGACCTTAGCGGTGTTTCTGCGGTTTCTTCAGGGCCGGTGGTGTATAAGGAATGGAGGATACCTTCTTTGGCCACCACTCGGGTGAAGACTACAGAATCCCATATAGTGGTCCTGATGGGTCTAGAGTATAAACAACACATCTTTCAGGTAAAGGCCATGTTAGACTCAGGGGCTACAGGGAACTTCATAGATAACGGTTTGGTTCAACACCTAGACATACATAGGATGCCCCTGGAAATCCCTGAGGAGGTATTGGCCGTGGATGGAAAACCCCTTAAATCAGGACTCATTACGGAGCAAACAGAGACAGTACATCTGTCGGATGGAGTAGGAGGGGGACAACACAGGGAGGACTTGGCTTTGAATATCATTGACGCCCCTCAGGACGAGGTGATACTCGGGATGCCATGGTTCTGTCACCATAACCCCACCATAAATTGGAGAGACAAGACCATACAGTTCCTGTCAGAAGAGTGCACAGATCACATATCCCTCGAACCTATCTCCTGTGCGACGACTTTGGCGCACCCGTTTTTGGTGGCCACAGCCGCCGAGGAGCAGATGGTTCTGCCGAGCGAATATACTCCGTACGCGGATGTATTCAGCAAAACCCAGGCAGAAAGCCTCCCGCCCCATAGGCGTTATGACTGCCAGATAGATTTGGTAGAAGGAGCCACCATACCCGCTTGCCGAGTGTATGCCCTGTCAGAGCCTGAGACCCAACACCTAAGGGACTATTTGGATCATTACCTGAAAATAGGATTCATCAGGCCATCTCGTTCCCCGGCAGCATCCCCTCTGTTTTTCATAGCTAAAGCAAGTGGAGAGTTGAGAGCCTGCTGCGACTACCGCATGCTAAACAAGAACACAATCCGTAATCGTTACCCACTACCCCTTATACCTGTTTTGTTGGACCAGGTGCGAGAGGCAAAGGTCTATACTAGGCTAGATCTAAGAGGGGCGTACCATTTGGTACGCATGCGAGAGGGGGACGAGTGGAAGACGGCCTTCAAAACACGCTATGGCCTGTTCGAGTACACCGTGATGCCGTTCGGACTGTGTAACGCCCCTGCGGCATTTCAGTACTTCCTGAACGATGTACTAAAAGAGTATGTGGATCATACAGTAGTCGTCTATATAGACGACATACTGATTTACTCGAAGTCGGAGGAAGATCACCAGGGACATGTCATACAGGTTCTGGAGGCCCTGAGGAAGCACCAATTATACTGCAAATTAAGCAAGTGTGAGTTTGGGGTGCATGAGGTAGAGTTTTTGTGGGTTATGCTCCGTCCTGAAGGTTTGGGTATGGCAGAGAGGAAGGTATAGGCTGTACAGGAATGGCCGGTGCCAACAAATGTCAAAGGTGTGCAAAGCTTCCTGGGATTTGCCAACTACTACCGCAGGTTTATTCAGGACTTCTCACAAAAGGCGATTCCGATCACCAGGCTCCTCAGAAAGGGAGCACCCTTCGAATGGACCCAGGAAGCCGCAGACGCCTTCAAATACCTGAAACATGCTTTTACCTCTGCACCGGTTCTCAGGCATCCCCAGTTGGATGCTCCCTTCATTGTAGAAGCTGATGCTTCCGATGAGGCAATAGAGGCTATCCTCTCCCAAAGAGACAAACATACCGGACAGCTACATCCGGTAGCTTATCTGTCCAGAAAGCTTAACCCGGCAGAAAGAAATTACAACATAGCGGAAAAGGAGTTGTTATCCATAAAAAAGGCCTTCCAGGAATGGCGTCCGTATTTGTGGGGAGCCCGGTATCCCATCACTGTATACTCCGACCATCGGAACCTCCAATACATCAAGACGGCTAGACATCTAACTCAAAGACAGATGAGGTGGATGCTCTTCTTTGAAGAGTATGACTTCATCATCACGTTCCGGCCTGGAGCGGAGAACCACAAAGCAGATTCCTTGTCACGTCTGGCTTCCAACGGCGACCAGGTCATCGTACCTCCTGCAGCCATCATTGATCCCTCTAAGGTGGTGTGCGTTCTCAAGGCCGAACAGTACCTGGAAGAAGTACGGCGCTACAGGACCACCCAAGAGTGGGAGGAATGGGCCGAAGCGAAACCTACCCGAGCCATTAAGCATGGGTTGCCTTTTCAGAGCAGTAAGCTGTATCTACCTACAGTGCCTTTAAGGAAGAAGGCCTATGCTTGGTGTCACGAATCACCGTTGGCTGGACATCCAGGCATTCGTAAAACTATCCTGTTGATGCAAAGACATTTCTGGTGGGATTCTTTGGTCCGAGATGTCAAGGGATGGGTCTCAAGGTGCGAGAGTTGTGCTCGAGGAAAAGGGGACACGACAAAAAAGAAAGGGAAACTGATTCCCATGCCTACTCCTCACTTGCCGTGGCAGCTTATCAGTTTGGACTTTATCACCGGTCTACCCATGGATCAGGGGTATTCCGCGCTTCTGGTGGTGGTGGACAGCCTTACCAAAATGGGTCATTTCATTCCCTGCAAAAACCTGCCCACAGCCGGACAAACCGCACAACTGGTGCTCCAGAACATCGTTAAGCTACACGGAACCCCCAAGGTCATTGTGTCGGATAGGGGCCCGCAGTTCATAGTGAGTTTCTGGAGGAGGTGTTGTCAAGCCTTGCACGTGGAGTCTGCGGTGTCTACGAGCTTCCATCCGCAGACAGATGGGCAGACGGAGAGGCTCAACCAGACGTTGAAGAAGTACCTGAGGTGTTACGCCAACGAAGCACAGGAATCCTGGGTTTCCATGTTATGGATGGCTGAGTTGGCTTACAACAATGCTTCTCATAGCTCTACGGGTGTCTCTCCGTTCGCAGCCAATTATGGCTTCTGTGCCCGCATTTTGCCCATTGACTTGCCCGAAGACATTGCTAACCAGCCCTCTGTTCGTGCTCGTATCAAAGCCCTGCAGGAGGTACACAAGAAGGTGAGGAAACAGCTGTTGCGGGCGAAACTGACTTATAAAGGATGGGAAGATCGCCACCGGATCGATGGACCTCAGTACGAGGTGGGGGACATGGTGTGGTTGTCCACTAAAAACATCCGGTTTAAACTGCGCAGTGTGTTTCATCCTAAGTACATAGGCCCTTACCCGGTGGTAAAGAGGATCAATCCAGTGGCGTATCGGTTGAGGTTGCCATGCTACCTCCGGATTCATCCGGTCTTCCACTGCAGTCTTCTAAAGCCCACAGTAGGGGCAAAGCGGAGAGCACCTCCTCCCATAGCCAAGAACGGTGGGCTGGAATACGAGGTAAAGAGCATTTTGGATTCCAAGTACAGGAGAGGGAAGTTGTGGTTTCTGGTGTCATGGAAAGGCTACACCCCAGAAGACGATTAGTGGGAGCCTTGCACCAATGTACATGCCCCGGTTGCAGTCAACACTTTCTACTGCAAACATCCCAATAAACCTGGTTCTAGGAGGCGCCTGGCAGGGGGACCTACTGTCAGGAACGGCAAACGTTGCGCCTGCCTTGGACTACATATCCCAGAAAGCCCTGCTATGTGGGGGGGTGGAGCCACGTCCTTAAATAGGACGCAACACGCCTGGTAGGCGTGCGTTATACTGTTGCATTTCAGACCAGGATATCGAAGAAAAGCAGACGCGCGGTTGCGTCTATTTCATGGACCTTGTTTTCCTTTCACGGATTTCGGCAGCTAGGAGCTGCGACCTCGGTGAGCGTTTCCAGCCCGCGCATTGGAAGGCGGGAGAAGAGCCGTAGCGGGCGCTCGGCGCTTCATCATCGCACCGGAGACAGAGAAAGGACTTCCGTTCATTCACGGGGTTGCCTGCATGGGTGAGAGCTCGTCGCTGTAATAACCCCCACCGCGCTCTGAGGTAAGAGCGGAAAACAGCGGACTGCCGTGAGTAAGGAGGTATTTGATTCTGCTAATTCCCTCAGCTGGGTGAGATCCTTTATGTTTGTCTGTTCTTTGGTGCGCCACGGAGGGACCCGCTACACCTCCCTCACCTTTCACACACCAGGATTGCAAGACTTGGTTACTTTTGTGTTTCCCGGAAAGAGCTCCGACGTAGGAGCATGATTTATTGTATTTACTGAAAACTTGGGAAAGGAATAGGAAATCACTCGTGAATGATAACGAGTGGTCACCCCTTAGGGTAATTTTGGCACCGAGACTGTTTGCTGTGTACTGGTAGCCTCACTTTTTCTATCTACCGGTATATCACTGTCATAGACTCCCTATTGTAGTAAAGTACTGGGTATGAATGAATACCGTACTTTGGAGTATAGGGAGAAGGCAGCCAGAGTTGTGAAACATGTCAGGTACTGGATGACCTAGTGAGACTAATTGAGTGTAGTGTTGCATGCACTTGTATTTTCATCGTACTGTTCTTTGTTTCACAGATTCTACTCCCTGCTGTTCCCTTCCTTTCCCTTCCCTCACTTGATCGCCCTAATACTCTGTGCAGTTATTGTAGGAGTTGGGGATGTCAAAGGGTGGAACCCCTATTGCGTGGCACGAATCCTGAGGAGTACCCGTCTTCGGACAGGATCGTTACACTATTTGTGTTCCGATACGCTCCTTGTGAAAGAGCAGAATGCTGTCACTCATAATGAAGCCAGCCGATACAGAGAGAGAGACAGAATTTTAATCAACACAAAAGGTCACGGTCAACGCCAGACCAAATTAGGGGCCCAATTGTTAAAAAAAAGTCTCAAAAGTGCACCAATGGTATATGTCCTTGCATTAAGTGCAGCTATACGGCTTTACGTGAATTCCCAGGAATTTTCAGAAGTAGGACAAGAAAATAGTACTCTAGAAAATATTTGTGAACTGCATTTTAGCATGAGCAAATATGCATGTGTAGATTTGCTCATGCGAAAATCTGAGTGTTTGCAAGTTCACTTTCCCTCCAACCACTTTTTTCCCAAATCTGGAAGAAGGTTTACGTCTGCCATTGTCAGGAGTAAATTTCCAACATTTCTCAGTATGGGAAAAGATTAGAGAAGAGTTGTTGAAAACCCTTAAAACATGCAAGTTAGTAGGTTTGCACAGACTCAAAAGGGCATTCTAACCCTGGAACTATTGCTTACCACTACCGTCGGCCCCAGTATGTAGATCTGCGGAAACGTGGCAACATAAGGAGATTGCAAGTATGGCATAATCAGAGAGGCTATATCAGAGCTGTTATATAATGAGATTGCTGCCATAATTTGTCGCTGCACTACATGGCACCAAAGGGGCAAGTGGATTTTGTTACAGAACTAGTAGATTTATGAAGCAACCTGCCCCATGGACAAGTAGATATTTTATTAAATTCCACACCCCTGTCTTGGAATGCAAATGGATTGGGTAATAGAATTAAGCGCACAGTAGTGCTACAGCATTTGCATAGACACCCCCGCGACATAGTGTTACTTCAAGAAACACACTTAAAAGGCAACAGATACAAAGCGTTAGATGGATACGGATATAAACTCATAACACAGGCAGGTTATACAATGGGATCGAGAGGGGTGGGGATACTAGCTAAGATGGCCCTACCGCTGGCAGAAGATACGTGGCACTAACCGGGTCGTGGGAGGGATGGGTAGTAAATATAGACCCAATTTATACACCACTGACTCTACACACAGAGACATTATCAGCACTGGGTGCCCTACTGGTCAACCTCCCAAAAGGGATCCTAGTAATGGGAGGCAGAGAGAGATAGGGAATCAAAAGCAAATAAGGGAAGGGGGTCGGAACCACTGAAGGCATTTGTGGAGGCCATGGGGCTGACAGATTTGTGGCATTTACATAACCCCTAAATAAGACAGTACTCATTCTACTCAGCGGTACATGGTCGTTACTCCTGCCTGGACCATATTCTGACACACGTGGAGAGCACTGGGTTTTTCCGCAACGTGACAATCAAAGCACGAGGAATATCAAATCACTCACCAGTGGAAGTGATACTTCAAGGCCCACAGAAAATATCTGCACTGCCACCTAGAATAGATTCCTGGATTTTTAAAGATAGGGACCTGGTAGATCAGGTTAGGAAAAGGACAGAACTTTACTTTCAGGAAAATGAAGAATCAGTGGATTCATCATGCACCCTATGGGGAGCCTTTAAAACCGCGATACGCGGATATAAACAGGCATTGCTGGGGGGGGCTGCAGAAAAGAAAAGAAGATCCGGGGGATACTCTAGAGGGAGAAATAGTCCAGTTGGAAGCACAGGCACTAGCAGGAGAGAAAGCCAACCCTCCGATTCTGCATCGTATTGGTCTCAAACAGCAGGAAATTAGATATCTAGCAGCTGATGCGGCAAGGTCCTTAGCATTAGCATCACAAAGGCGGCTGTATGATGTGGGTGACAAAGCCAACTAAAGGATAGCGTGATTAGAGAAGAGGGAGAAGGAGAGAAGCTGCGTGGTAGAAATATGGGACTCCAAAGGGAAAATACAGGTAATGGGAGAAGAGATAGTGAAGGCCTTTGCAGAGTACTATGAGGGACTATACGCATCTAAAGCCGCTAGGATAGAAGGTGATTGTCGAGAGTTACTCATAGATGTATGGCTCCCTACGTTGACCAACGAAGACAGAGGTGACTTGGAAAAAGACCCTACAGTTGAAGAGATTATTTGCGTTGGCCCTGGAGCTGCTGGCGTCCTGGGTACGAGGCGATCCTTTGGTGACTGGGATAGTGGGTGCAGGAAATGGGGAGGAACGTAAATCCCTATACGCAGATGACATCCTACTTTACGCCACTAGGCCCGCTTCACAATAGACTGCTGCAGATATTCCAACTATTCAGTAGCTATTCAAGCTATCAAATTAATTGGGATAAGTCTCTCCTTTTCTGACTCACGGATGAGGTTCTACCACTGCCGACTAGGGAGATCAAACTCCAAACTAAAGATATAATTCAAATCTCTAGGCATTACTATCACGCGGACGGAATCAGAATTTTTGGAGGAAAACTTGATGACACAACTGGAGGGCCTGAAAAGAGATGCGGCGCATTGGAGGAGCCTACCGATCTCCTTGATGAGAAGAGCGGTCCTCTTTAAAATGATGACACTGCCATGCATTTTATATGTCCTACAAAATACCAGGTTTATTTAGAGAAGAGGATAGTGAGTTGAGGAGGTTCCTCTGGAATGAGGGAGGCTCAAGGATAGCGTTAACTAAACTCCAAAGAAGCATTTATGAAGAAGGCCTGGCAGTTCCGGACATTAAAAAATATCATTGGGCCTCACAGTTGGTAACAATTAACGACTGGCTTTTTGCACACAGAGACGAGCCGGCATACAGGGTGGATCACTGAGTGATGGGACAGAGGGGATACCCGGGAGTGCTATATAGGAAAACTACTGAAAAACTAATGCCCCCGCATGCACAGGTAGTAATACGAGCGTGGAAAGGAGCCACTAAATTCCTAGGGTGGGACAATAGGTAAACAGACCGAACCCCACTTTGGGACAGCGACATGTTGCATGAAGTAGGCGATCTACAGGGGATTAGCAAATGGAGACTACTAGACATAACTCACCTAGGGGATGTATGGAGAGGTTTGGCAATAATCTCATTTGAGGACCTGCAGAAGGAATACCAGCTGGCGGACACAGAAAGATATAGATACATGCAATTAGGAGACGCACTCTGAAGGTAATCCGAGAAGGGGAGCAACTACCAGACTATACCCCCTTAGAAGATAGGCTATTAATGGACCCGATCTGTGACAAAGCCACATCCTTAGTATATAGGAAAATAATTAATAATTTTCCCGATTCGCTGAAGGCCCTTCGGGAAGCCTGGGAAGCTGACATCGGGCTGTTAGAAGAGGATGACTGGACGGAAGCAATACAAAACCCAAAAGTAGTAGCGGTCAGAGCGAGATTTCGACTGGTCCAGCTTCGGATCCTCCGTAGATCTTACACAACGAGCGTACTGATGCACAACCTAGGACGTGTCTCCTCAGACCTGTGTACAAGGGGCTGCAAAGAAAAGGGTACTTTCTTCCATATCATCTGGGGATGCCCGGTCATACAGAAATACTGGGAGATGGTGATACGAATTATGTCTGAGGTACTAGGGGAAGAATTACCCCTGGAGGCCAAATGGCACATCCTGTGTGTAACGGGTGAACAGAAATGGCAAAAGTATCAGAAGCTGTGGCTAATGGTGGCAGCAATGGTAGCGAAGAGAAATATCGCCAGGGCTTGGGGAGCACGCCTCTCCCGAGGGTAGAGTAATGGAAGTCCGACTTAGACTGGTGCAGCGCAGCCAAAAAGGTGGTTTACGAGAGTAGAGGCTGACCTCGAAAATGGGGAAAACTATGGAGCCACTGGGTGGAATTGAGGGGGCTTTAAGGGATATGGGGAGGGGCAGGGAGAAGGAGAATAAGGAGAATGATAGCAGCTGGAACAACAATGTTATCTGTCATCAAATCATTGTTTAAGATGGGGCCCTGAGTAAAAGATATGATAGGAAAATGTATAATCGAAATGTAAAGTTTTCAATGTATCACAAATGCATTTGTGGAAGTGACACTCAATGCTGCAATTGACTGATGTTGAATAAAAAGGCTTTAAAAAAAAAGGCTGCAATCAGGGTATGTGCATATGGCCAAGACACTTCATTACCTATGCTGGGCAAGTTTAAAGCTCCGATAACCCTTTGGTCCAAGATGGTAAACTCCTACATCTGTGGTGCAGAAGGCGTCCATGGCATGCTGCTCAGCTGCCACACACCTGAGACCCTCGAGATTGTCACCTTCGCATTTGGTGTTCATCAAGAACAGATATCCCAAGTCACAGACTACAGTGACGTGTTTAGTGGCATCAGATGCCTCAAGGGAAAGGTAGTAAAGCTACATATTGATCGGTCGGTCCAACCTATAGCCCTACAACACCGCTGCATTGCATTCCATCTGAGGCCCCAGGTAGAGAAAGAACTGGAAAATGTTGAAGCCGTAGGCATCATTGAGAGGCTGTTGGCCACACCCCCTGTGTTGTCACTCATCGTGGTGACTCAAAAGCCAAAACAACCTGGGGAGATCCGCAATTGTGTAGACATGTGTGTTAGAAATGGGGGTCTTTACTTGCACCCTGTCCAAGTAGTGACCCTTCCTTCTAGTCAGGGTAAGGGGATTACACAGCTAAGATAACCCCTGCTCACCCTCTTGGTAGCTTGGTAAGAGCATTCAGGCTTATCTCGAAAGCAATGTGTTATTGGTACCAAAACACACACAGTAACATAATGAAAACACTACAAAATGGACATAATACCAGTCTAGAAAAAGAGCCAATATTTATCTAATCAAAACAAGACCAAAATGACCAAACAATCCAACATACGCAAGTGAAGATAAGAATTTCTTAAGAATAAAGCAAAAATACAGTTCCTTGAAGTCGATAGCATCAATCGCGGCTATCATGGCGTCGTGACCACCAAATCCCACAGTTCAGTTCGACCTCAGTGGAGTCAAGGACCAGCTGCAGCATTGGGGAAGACCCGCGAGCAGTACCTGGGGGTTTAAGAGCCCTTGAGGACCTTGCGGTGAAGTGTAGCGGTGAGGCGTCACTTGAGTCGCGAGGCTTCAATGCTGCACATTGGTGCAGAAATCAGTGAGTCCTTGAAGTCACACGCATTGCAGATCAAACTCCGTGAGATCGAAGTCAGGAGCGCTGACATCGGCAGCGGTGTCATTGCGGGCAGAGTGTCGGGCACTTCACGATGCGGTGTCTGTGGCTTTGGTGCAGGCAGCAGCATGGCATCTGTGCATTCCTATCCTTGGTCGACTCGGGTCTGCGGTGTCATTGCGGTCAGTGTCTCGTGCTACTCATGAGGCGGTGACCGTGGGTTCGGAGCAGACAGCGGTGTCGGAGTCGATGGTGTTGTCATCGGCAGACTGGGGACAGTTGTGACGTAGAGGGCGGTGACCATGCTTCGGTGCCGGCAGTGGAGTTGGTGACAGCGTGAAGCGGTCTTGTTGGTAAGACCAGGGCTAAGGTGTTCTCAAAGTCTATGTCCACGGCCACAGTTAAGGCAGCGGCATTGGTGACGGCATCTGGAATGCTTTTCTTAAAGTTACAGCCCAGCAAACACCTCCAGTGTCCCAGAACAGGAATTGGCACCCCTTTGAAGGTTCAGAACTCCCATCAATGGAGCCCAGGTGCTGAAGGTGAAGTCTTTGATGACCCTGAGACTTCTAATAGGAGGCAAACACACACAGCTCTTGGAGAAACTTCACAAGCTGGATATACAGCAAAGTCCAGTCCTTTTCTTCTCCAAAGCAGAAGCAGTAACTGCAGGCCAACCCAGCAAAGCAACACACAGCAAAAGGGCAGTACTCTCCTTACAGCTCTTCTCCTTGGCAGTCTCCTCTTGCTCCAGAAGTGTTCTAGAAGTCTGGGGTTTTAGGTCCAATACTTATACCCCTTTTGGCCTTTGAAGTAGGCATTCTTCAAAGTATTATCTTTGTAGTGCACAAGTTCTCGTCCTGCCTGGTCATGGCTCCAGACAGAGTCCGGGGGGTGGAGACAGCATTGTGAGAGGCCAGGCACAGCCCTATTCAGGTGTAGGTAACAACTCCTCCCACCGCTCTAGCTCAGGAAGGCCCATCAGCCTGGTGATTAGTCATCAGGATATGCAGGGGGCACCTCATCTCCCTTTGTGTGACTGTCTTGAGCGAATGCCCAAAACAGGCCCCTGCCAGTCTAAACCAGATGTCCCACAGGCAGACAGAGGCACAGGATGGCAAAGCAAGAAAAGTGGCATTTTCAAACACAATTTAAAAACCACCTTTACTAACATATGTGTTTTAAATTCTGAGCTTAGAGAGTTTAAACTCCAAATCTCTAGCTTTTCCCAATTGAAAGTTACACTTGTAAAATGTTACAAAAGAGCTCCAGTGAGAACCTATGAAAGATCTAGTATTGCAATAGTAAAAAACAAAATTGACAGTATTTCACTATCAGGACATGTAAAACACCAGTACATGTCCTGCCTTTCACATACACTGCATCCTGTCCGTGGGGGTACCATGGGTCTACCTTAAGGGTGCCTTACATGCAGTAAAAGGGAAGGTTAAAGACATATAAATGATGGATGAAATGTGGCACAAATCAAACATTTACCCTCAGTCAAGAGAACTGGGATAAATCCATTGTCCTTTTGCTCATCTTGCCACCCCAGTTTAGACCGAGCCATATGCAAATCAGTCTTGACCCTGCTTCTCATGGGAGCAGTCCAGCCCGAACTGCCAAGCCAGGTACTCCCTGAACCAGAAACAAGCATCCTGGGACCGGTTTCGGGGTATCACCCCTCATCAGCCAGGCTAGCTTGAATCCAGTGGCACAGTGAGCCCAGGACCCATGTCTGGGCATACCCAGCACACTTAGGGCGAGAAAGCAAAAGAGACACAAATGATGGCCGGAATGTGGAATAAATCAAACAATCACCCCTCCAATCAAGAAATCTGGGTTAAATCCATTGTTCTTTTGCTCGCCATGCCATCCGTTTAGACCCAGCCATATGCAAACCAGTCTTGACCCTGCTTCTCATGGGAACAGTCCAGCCCGAATCCAGTGTAGTAAAAGGGAAGGTTAGGGCCTGGCAAGTGGGTGCACCTGCCAGGTCGACATGGCAGTTTAAAACTGCCCTCACAGACTCTGCAATGGCAGGCCTGAGACAGGATTGCAGGGCTACTCATGAGGGTAGCACAACCAGTGCTGTAGGCTCACTAGTAGCATTTGATTTATGGGCCCTGGACCCACATAGTTCACTTTACTCAGGACTTACCAGTAAATCAAATATGCCAATTATTGCTAACCAATCAGAATTGCAATTTACACAGACGGCATATGCACTTGAGCATTGATCAGCAGTGGTAAAGTGCCCAGAGCCTAAAGCTAACAAAAACAGGTCAGAAAAATAAGAGGCAAACGGCAAAAGGTTTGGGGATAAACCTGCAAAAAGGGCCAGGTCCAACAATGTGGCTCCCTAATGTCGCAATCAAGAGGGAACGCCATCTGACCCCCACCATTGATGACATTATTTGAGAACTGAGCGGAGCCAGCTGGTTCTAAAAGGTGGATTTAAGATCAGGCTGTCACCAACTCAGCCTGGCTGAAGAGTCCAGGTACATCACAACTTTTTCCACTCACAGCAGCCTGAGGCGCTATCGGAGATTTAACTTTGGGATATCGAGTGCTGCCGAAGTGTTTGAGAACATGATACAAGAGCTGCTGGTAGTGCTGCCGCGTGTCGTCAATGCCAGAGATGACATACTCATGTACGTCAAGTCGGTGCAGGAGCACAACGCAAGCCTAAAGGGTGGCCTCCAAAGGATACAGGACTCCGGGCTCACCTTACACCAAAGCAAATGTGAGATCCTCGAGCAGTTACTCAATTTCTTCGGCTACACTTTCTGGTGGAACCAGACCCGGAGTAAGTACGCGACAAGGAAGCGTCACTGACATCCAATGTCTCGGAGGTATGCAGCTATATGGGAATGGTGAATTATTGTGGCAGATTCATCAAACAACTGACCACGATGACCCAGCCATTCCGAGACCTAACCAAGTCCTTCACCTCCTGGGTATTGAGCAATGAACAGGAACAGTTGTTTCAATCCACCAAAGATGCCCTATCGGTGGACACCACACTTGTTCACCAGAGGGACACCAT
Organism: Calotriton arnoldi; assembly: GCA_963921515.1. NCBI lineage: Eukaryota > Metazoa > Chordata > Amphibia > Caudata > Salamandridae > Calotriton > Calotriton arnoldi. The sequence continues at coordinate 669,827 of CAWUFW010009885.1, forward strand.
CATTGCTGTGGATGCCGGTCCAAAGGGGCTTGGAGCAGCACTGATGCAACGGCCGGAGGGTGAAGAATGGGCACCGGTGGTGTTTGCGAATGGGTCATTGACTCGGACAGAACAGCAATACTCGAAAATTGAGAAGGAAGCAATAGCTGTACACTGGGGGTGCCGTCACTTCCACTTATATGTGTATGGATATCCTTTTGTAGGCACCAGGGACCACAAACCCCTCACTCCATTATTCGGAGAGACAGCGTTGAAACCACCCCCACGAATTGAAAAGTGGATGCTACAATTACTTGAGTATGACTGTCAGATGGAGTACTGACCTGAAACCAATCAACCCCTTTAGATTATCTATCACACTTTTCCAGGACGGCAACCCCAGAAGAAGATAACCGAGGAGTACGTACGCAGACCGATCTCGTCCTCTACCAGTATCAGTAGACACCACATGCCAAGCCACTGCAAGGGACGAGTGTTTGCAGTGAACACTGGAAGCTGTCCAAACTGGTTGGTGGCATTCTCAACAGTCTGTACCACCTTCATCACAAATTGGCGGCAGTCCCAAATCGGTGTCTTCTGCGAGGGCATTGCCTTGTCATCCCTACAGGACTCACAAACCAAATAGTGCAGCTGGTCCATGCTGGCCATCAAGGGATGGGCAAAACAAAGAGCCTGCTTCGCACAAAGGTGTGGTTTCCTCTCCTGGATGAACTGGTCAAAATGATAAAGTGGTGCCCTTGGTGTCAAGCAACTGGGGCGCCTGCACCACCAGTCCCGGTCATAACGGAACAAGGACTCCAGCAACTATGGGTGTGGGCAGGCCTAGACTTTGGGAGTCTCCCCAAGGGAGGCACACTTTGGTCCTCATCACTGACTATTCTAAATGCCCAGAGGTGGAGATCCTCAATTCCCAAGGAGCCCAGGAAGTGCTACCTAAACTGGAAAAGATGATGGCCACGCATGGCGTTCTCAAGGACTTCCCTACTGACATCGGTCCACCGTTTCTAGGGCTGGAAGTAGCTACGTATCTGCAGTCACTAAACATCAAACACAAAAAAGTCACTTCTCGTTGGCCACTAGCCTACGGGGAAGTGGAAAGATTCATGAGGGCATCTAAGAAAGTAATCAGGACTGCCCATGCCAACTGGCAGCCACTCGAGTGAGCTGTGTACTCATTTCTATGAGAGTATCACCAGACCCCACATTGCACCACGGGGCAAGCCCCTGGACACCTCATCATGGGGCGAGTGATCCAAGACTCCATCCCTCACCAGCCGGAGTGCACTCCAGCTCCTATTAACGACTGGCAGGTACTTGAGAAGAGATCTACAACTAATGCCCGAGTCAGCAGGCATCAGCGAGCCAAGGTGTCCAATGTACAAGTGGTGGATCTCGTACTAATCAAGGATAGACTCCTGTTCGAGCACTGCCCGTGGGTCATCATTCAAATGCATGGCACCAAAGTGACTGCCCTGCGGGACAAAGAAGAGGTCACTAGAAACATTTCTCATCTCAAGCAATTTCATTTGATGCCTTCACAAGGGGTGAAGGTCAGGATTTTAAGTGGGCTGTGTCCTGCCGGTGCTCAGCACCGACAGTTCTTAAAAGCAAGTGCTGAGATGGGTCCCTATTGGGGTCTCCATTTTTTTCCTCACTCTCGGTGGAAAAAAAAATGTAACTCTGCAGCAGTGCCACTATTCACTGCCTTTGATGTAACTTCAAAGAGACTCGTTATAGTTCTTTCCTAGTTTCATTTCAGAACTGAAGCATTTTCACTATTATATATAACAAATCCATAGTTGCTGCTTTTTTATCTTATGCAACTAACAACCATTGACTAAGCCAATAATTCTGGCTTGTTTATTGTAATAATTGTTGTATCATATCTGGATGTAATGGCAGAAACAGCAAAATACCAGTCGGGCAGCACACTATGCTGAGAACTGATTTTTAGCTTAGGTGGATTAAGCCACGCCCTTAAATACATTGGCCACGCCTCTTTGAGAGACAAGACCCCCCCCAAGTTTTTTCATCCCACTTAAAGCCCTGGTGAAGGTGAAGGGGGCGATGGAGGTCAGGTTGATCCTGACAATGCCCAGATGAGCACCACCATCACAACTCCTGTTAGTGAAAAGGAACCTAACTTCTAAGACGCTGGAGAATCAAGAGATCCACACTGGCTATGGCCTGCGAGGCAATCCTACCGCGTCTATCCGCCTGCGAAACCATGTGATATGACTTTGTATCCTGTATTCCAACAGTAAACTTAAAGGTCATGAAGTACCCCTCTTATAACAAGACATTTAGGGAGTGGTAACATTCAGGTTTGAATTGAGATAAGCATGTGGGGTATAGTTTGGTATACTGTGAGTTTTGGGGTTTTCATTAAAAAAGGGGAGGATCTTAATGTTTATCAGTGAAGTAACCGGGATAAACCGAATTGAATGGGGCTTTGGGGGGCAGCCGACCGACAGGTGGGTTTTCACCCCCAGGGTTTTTTGGGGCATGGGTGCAGCCCAGAGCCCAATTGGGCTTGTTGGGCACTTTTTGGGCTGTGGGAAGCGGAGGGTATAAAACCGGACATTTTGTATGCTGTGTCACCATTTTAGTAAGGTGGCACTGCAGCTGGTCTGGGTGCTGGGTTTAGTTTGAGAATTTTGACAAAATAGTCAGGTTTGTCAGTTTTTCGTTGAAGCAGCTAGGAAGGCTTACCGATGTCGGGTGATCCGGGCATAGCTGAAGCCATGCGCCTGCTCGGAGAGGCAGGGTGCATGGATCTCGTGGTGCCGGCAGCTCAGGAGGGGCAGGCGGCACGGCGGGCAGCAGGAGGTGTGGCTGTGGCGGTGTGGGCCTGTTCACCGCCCTGCCTCGACGTTCGGCAGGAGCAAGGCCGGTAGGTGCGAGCGGCTGCAGAGGGAAAGTGGCCGCACACGTAGCTGCAGTGAAAGGAAGGGGGCAGGGTGCCGAGCGGGGCAAGCATCGGGGAGCACAGTAATGAGGTCGCAACTGCCAGTGAGGCCGTGTGAAAAACAAAAAGAAAAGGGGGGGGTCAAAAGAATAGCAGGTGCTGTGGTGGTTGAGGGAGGGGGGCTAAAGAGAGTCGGGGTGGTGGGGGACTGGCTGGGCATAAGGATAGAGAGGTGGTAGATGACCTGGCCCTGGAGGTGAATCTTCCAAGGGGAGAGCAGGGGGTAAAGGGGTGTGGAGAGAGGGGGGTAGGGAGGGAAAGGGTTGAAAGCACCACGGGGTGTAAGGGCATGGAAGGAAAAAAGGGCATGGTGGGCAAGGAGAGGGCTGGGGAGGCTTGCCAACAAGGATGAGCATGCAGGGACACAGTGGGGTCCCCCAGCATCATTAGAGCTGGGAGGTTGGTTGGAAAGGGCCCCCGGGGGGCTTAGGTCGTGTTGGTCGGAAGAGGAGGGCTGGACACAGGAGGGACAGTCGCAGACCATCGGGAGGCAAGGGGGAAGGAAGAGGTGTGGAGGGCGGGGAGGCGGTTCGTATCAGGGGCCCTGCTCCGGCCATAGTGGCAGCCATGCTGGAGTGGAGTGAAGGGGAGTAGCAGGGGGGCCCGGGGGAGGGGCTTGGGGTGGGGATTCTGCCACCGGCCAGGGTATATACGTGCCAGGGGGCTGGGCAGGGGGAGCTTCAGCGCAACAGGGGGGCATTCAGCAGGGGTATGAAGGAAACTGGCGAGACAGCCGGAGTTAGAGGAGGGTGTTGGCTACGGGGGGTAGGTGAGGACAGCTCATAGGTGGGGCAAGGGGGGAGGGGTTATTGGCAGTGGTGTCCGGGCCCGGAGACGGCAGGAGTAGGCGGGGTCATTAACCCCGGTTTGCCGGACCTTACTTTTTCTTTGCAGGATCAACAGGCACAGGGTGTACCAGACTTGGGTGAGTCCCATGCAGCTCCGCGTTACCGAGGAGAAGAGATGGCACGGTGAAAGGAGGCCAGCCGGAGCACGTCACGGGACAGTCGGGACACAGACAAACCACGGTCGGAAGTGACCTCGGTGGTACAACAGCCCAGTTGGGTCGATGCGGCCCTTGGGGCAGCGGTGGGAGAGACAGGGCAAGAACCCATGCTTGGGGCCGAGGGGCGGTTCACAGCCAAGCGGTACCCGGGTTGGATCTAGAGGAGCTAATACGCAGTAGGTGGGGAAGTGCAGAGGCACGGGATCACAGGATGACAGGTGACAAGGGCAGAGAGATGGAGCTTACACACTTGGATTTTGATGATGATAGTATTGAGGAGGGGGAGATCGTCGAGGACGAAGAGAGAGCCCAAGAAGGATGGGGGGGGGATGTAGTAACGATGTGCCTAGTGTGTTACAGATTTCCAAGACAGGAGAGCCTTTGTCCCCGGACAGAGTCGTTCGACACCCTGCACGACTGATTAGGCGGCTGGATCCAGTGCGGACGCTGACCTTGACGCCAGTTAAGGGCAAAAAAGGGTGTGGTCAGCTAAGATTTCCGAAGGTCAAGATTTCGGTGGGGACAGATGCGCACAGAGGTGACGCTGAAGGGGAGGTATGCCTGCGGAAAGGTTTGTATGTAAAGGATACAGGGGTGGGCACAGAAGCACAAAAGTTAGAAGGGGATACGAACAAAGGAGAGCAGCAGGAAGTCGACAGAACGAAGAACGGGAGACAGCGACAGGCAAAGACGAGATGACGGGGGAGGAAAGGAATGTGACGGGGTACAAGGGGACGGGGTAAAGAAGAGCCATGAGATAAAACTCAAGAAGCTCCCGGACAAGGGGGTGACGAAGCCATTGGGATCTCATCTCATGCTGACGACTAAAAAGATTAGGAAAGGGGGGTACATAGAAATGCTGAAGTTGCTGCACAGAGAGCTAAGGGTGAAGGAGGGTTCGAAAGAGGAAGAACTGGAGTTGTCCAAGAGGCCTAAGGTGCCCATGACAATTGAGAATTGGACAGCAGCCTTTCTGATATTTGCAAGCATATATTGCGAAAAATACCCAGAGAGGTGTGTCTCCCTTTTTAAATACATGGACGTGATCAGAAGGGGTCAGGTGACGTACAGGGGTTATGCTTGGTCCCATTAAGATGAGGAATTTAGGGCCAGGCTGGTGTGGGACCCAGAGGCAAAGTGGGGAGAGATAGACGCAGACCTGTACCAGCAAACGATGGGGGCAGTCAAGTTTGAGAAAACCACGTATATGGCCAGCGGGCTTCCATAAGTTTACCGCCCCATTCAGAGCCGCCCCACACGAGGGGTTTGGGATATACAGCAAAGAACTCTGGGGGTGTGCAAGGGGCCTGTTGGGATTTTAATAAAGGATCCTGCGCAAGGGAATACTGCAAATTTAGACACGAGTGCTTAAAGTGTGCAGGGAGGCACACATTGGTGCAATGCTTTGGGGCAGGATACAACAGGCAAGAACAGCATTTTGGCCAGGGTTTACAGCACAATGGCTCATTTCACGGGCAACAGGGACGGCAGGGGGCAGGGGAGGGAGGGAGCACAAGGCTCCATGGGGAAAGGCTCATACACCCATTAAACAAGAATGCTTAGATCTTTGGCTGGCACATTATCCCTGCCGAGAGGATGCCACATTATTGAGCCACAGTTTTAAGGAAGGGTTTAGGCTTGGGTATGAGGGACCATGGTCCGCCAGGTGGGTAGAGAACTTGAGGTCAGTAAATTCACACAAGGCAACAGTTCAGAACAAATTGTTTAAAGAGGTTGAAGGAAGACGTATGGAGGGCCCATTCACAGATTTGCCTATTAAAGACTTGATAATTTCACCAATTGGGGTGGTACCCTAGAAAGAATCGGGACAATTTAGATTGATACAGCACCTCTCATGGCCGGAAGGGTCCTCGGTTAATGATTTTATATTGGAGGACTTGACGTTTGTTACATATTCATCAGTGGATGTAGCCAGGGGATTGGTGGAGAGGGTAGGCAAAGGGGCTCAGATGGCAAAATGTGACATAAAGTCTGCTTTCCATTTACTGCCGGTGCACCCTGATGACGTCCAGTTGTTAGGTATACAGTTTGACAGACACATTTTTGTGGATAAAGCGTTGCCCAGTGCTTTAAATGGGCCGGTTCTGTCCGGTACGGAGTACCGGCACTTTTTTATTTTGAGGAGGAGAGTACTGGCACTTCTCAGGAGAAATGCAATACCTTTAATTAGAGAGTACCGGCACTTCTCAGAAACAAGCAGGTACTCTGTTACAGAGTACCTGCACTTTTATTTTTCCATTTCAAGCACTGGCGTTGCCTATGGGCTGTTCCATATCCTGTGCCTTGTTCGAGCGTTTAAGCTCTTTCTTGCAATGGGTGTTCTAGTAGCGGACAGGGAAAGAGACGGTGACACTACCTTGACAACTTCTTCCTAGTTGGGCCAACCCGGTTCGACGGACTGCCAGCAACAGCTGACAAGTTTCCAAGAGCTCATGGGGCTACTAGGGGTGCCCCTGGCACCAGAGAAGACACAAGGTCCAAGTATGGTGTTGTCATTTCTGGGCATTGAGTTGAACTCGGTGGTGATGGAAGCACGGCTACCGATGGAAAAATAGTTGCATATGGTGATGTTGATAGATGACATGCTGGCCAGACGAAAAATGACAGTTAGGGAGGTACAAGTGCTGCTCCGACATCTCAACTTTTCATGTAGAGTAGTACGGACAGGATGGATGTTTTGTAGGAGATTGGGCCTTACGATGCCACACCATTACATGCGCTTGTCCGCGGGGACAAAGGAAGATTTACGCATGTAATGCAAATTTTTTTAGGATTTCAATGGCATTCCAATGGGGACACCCAAAGAGTGGGAATGGGATGTACACATATACTTGGATGCAGCAGGAGCTAGTAGTTTTGGGCTGTACTGGTGGGACAGATGGTGTGCTGAAGAGTGGCCACAACATTGGAAGAATGGGGGCAGGAGCATCGCTGTTTTGGAGTTATTTCCCCTAGTGGTAGCGGTTACAGTGTGGGCACGGGACTTGGCACACAAGAAGGTTATCTTCAGGGTGGACAACATGGCAGTAGTACATGTGGTGAATAAGCAATCTGCTAGGGATGCACAAGTGCTCAAGCTGATGAGGGTGTTTGTACTCATGATATTTTATTTCAAGCCAGGCATGTGCCGGGGGTGGACAATGACATTTCGGACCCTTTGTCTCATTCACAGTGGGAGAGGTTCCATGGTTTGGCCTTTGAAGCTGACAACTGCAAGACACCAGTGCCGGCAGGGATGTGGTCCATAGGAGACAAAGGATGCTGCAATTGGTGGTAGGGTCGTTGGCTACTTCCACTAGGAGGGCTTTTAAACTGGCGTGGTTGGAGTTCATAGAAGGGGGGGGCTCAGAAGAAGATGGACATGTGGGCAAGGGAAGAGGATGTCCTACAGTTTATTTTGTCAATGATTGACAGAGGCCTGTCGAAGGTTACAATTGCAGGCAAGCTGGCAGGCAAGCTGGCAGGGATCGCTTTCATTGGGAAGCTGTGGTGGGGGTATGCCGCCTCGGTGGGCGAGCTAGGCAGGCGTATTCTAGGAGGCTGGGTGAGAGAGAAAGGGGCTAGACCTCGAGTTAGGAGACGGGTGTCTAAAGTGTTGTTGTTAGACTTGTTAGAGGTCATTCCGAGGATTTGCAGTAATATGGAGGAGACAACATTGTTCTCTACATTAATGTCTTGGATATATTTTGGTGCTTTTCTGGTTTTTGAGCTGCTGGGACGGAAAGGCGTGCCAGGTTTACAATGGGGTGAAGTGGACATGATGGAAGTGGATAGTGATGGGGGCCAAAGGCGCCGTGGAGGCATGTCCGGTGCGATGGGGGTGTACATTGAGAGGTTGCGCTGCACCAGGGTCTGGGGGGGGTTTCGCATTATTTCAGGCCACAGGGTTACTGCGGCGCAGCTGCTGTGGGTGATGCAGAGAGCTTTGTTGTTTTTAGGGGAAGCCCTGGGCGAATATGGTACTGACCTTTTTGGATAGAGGTAGCAACGGATGCAGCAAAACAGGGCTGGGAGACGGACAGGATCATGTGCTTGGGGCGTTGGACTTCTGATTGTTTTAAAACATACATTAGGTTGGGGGAGACAGGGTTTTGTGATGCATAGTTTCCATGTACTTACGCATGTGTCTTTTCAGGTGCAGTGGCTACGGCTGAGCTGTCCATCTGGATAGTGGTCATTCTTTTGTTGAATGAGCTGAATACCATGAAGGGAAAAGGGGGACAGGGTTTGAACCTTGGATTGGACACGTCTTTATTTAATGTTTCTTGGCATGTGAAGGGTAGCATGCGATGGCATGAGCCGATTTCCTGTTTGAACAATTTAATCAGAAATAACATTTGCCCAGATGTTTTGATCGTGCCCCTTGGGGAAAATTATCTTGTGGTTTGTAAAGGGTTGGCATTACTGAAACAGATGAAAAGAGACCTTATAGAGATTAAGCAGCAGTGGTCAGGATGTTATATCCTCTGGACCGAGTTCATTCTTAGAAGACATTGGAAGGGGCAGAAAGATCCGCTGAAATAGACAAAGCCAGAAGAAAAATTAATAGGGATATGAGGCTATTTTGTCCGAAGGAAGGTTTTGGGAGAGTTGAGCATCCCGAGCTGAGCTATGCGGTGGTTTATTTTTTCAGGGATGATGGGGTGCACTTGTCACGCTTCGGGGTAGAGCTATACCTCATAGAGATAAAGGAGGTCCTAGATAGGTCCTTGAATATTAGGAGGTATCCTAAACCGTCCTAGATTGGGGGGGGTCAGAAAAGTCCGAGTCAGGCAAGGACTTTTCTGAGTGGCATTTTGGTAGCTAGTTTTTACATGTTTACAGGTTAAGTTTATGGTTGGGAAAAAGTTGCTCAAGGAGCAGGCAATAACGGGAAGTTAAGGTAGGAGATGGTTAGTTAGGTAGATGTTTTGAGAAGTAGGTAAGAGTTTACACGGTTAAAGTTCAACAGTTAATGACTGAGTGATTTTTTTTTTAAATAGTTGCAAGGAAAGGAAAAGGGGGAAACCTTAGGGGTGGGGGGAGGAGCAAGGTAGGTGAACAAATGTATAGCCGGGTTTAGTTTTGTAAGGCAAAGGCCAAGGGTAATGTTGTGAGCTGCACCTGTCTTCAATAAAGCGGCCTTTTTCACACATATAGAGTGTTTTTGTGGTTTGCTCTGCCCCCCTTTGGCCCAATGGGGCTTTGGGGGACAGCCAATCGACAGGGAGGTTTGCAACCCCAGGGTTTTTTGGGCCATGGGTGCAGGCCCGAGTCCAATTGGGCTTGTTGGATGCTTTTTGGGCTGTGGGAAGCGGGTGGTATAAAACCGGACATTTTGTATGCGTTGTCACCATTTTAGTAAGCTGACGCGGCAGCCGGTCTGGGTGCTGGGTTTAGTTTGAGAATTTTTCGCTCCCGTCCTCCCTCTATTGAGGAGGGGGGGGGTCATAATATTCAGGCTAGTATTTGGGGAGATGGGCATCTTTGTTGTTCACAGGTGCACGGGGGAAGCATGTATTTGGTTGTCGCTTGAAGCAGGTGCAGCGTTTTGGTAGCTAGTTTTTACATGTTTACAGGTTAAGTTTATGGTTGGGAGCAAGTTACTCTGGGAGCAGGCAATAAGGGGAAGTTAAGATAGGAGATGGTTAGTTAGGTAGATGTTTTGAAAAGTAGGTAAGAGGGAGGCAAGGTAGGTGAACATATCTATAGCAGAGTTTAGTTTTGTAAGGCAAAGGCCTAGGGTAATGTTGTGAGGTGCACCTGTCTTCAATAAATTGGCCTTTTTCACACATATAGAGCGTTTTTTTGGTCTGTTCTGCCCCACTTTGGCCAGAAGAGGGGATATTTAATGTATCACCTGAGATGCAGGTGTGTTGGTGTGGTCCCACGGTCACATGGATCGCAGTTAATAAAGGAAGACGCGCCAGGCGGAGTCAGGGAGACCACCTGCACCACGACCGATACACAGTGTAACTCTGGGTCCTGTGTATAATTGCGCGCCACCTCCCGAGGCCCAGTACTTCCGGCACGCACCTAAAACATACTGCAAGTGCTCCTCGCTAAACTGAACAGCCATCATCAAACTAGCCAAGCTACCGGTGGCGCTCACCAGGGTGAATAGATTGGTGTCCACAATAACCCAATGGATACAGGACTGGACATATTGCAGAACGCAACTTGATCTCTATGCTGAGGAGCTACACCGCAAGTCTCGCCATAAGGTCTTTTGGGGCCCTTTATGATCCTACCTGCTCGTGCAGGAATCACCCGTCTTCATCTGAGGGGATACACGGGCTGCACGATATGTGACGTATTTTTGAGTTTCTGGATAATTGCACTAATTTGTTGTGCTGCGGTCACTTGATGGTGGCAAAATGTCTGTATTTTGGTAAGCCTCCCAGGTAAACCATTCACAGTTGTACATCATGTACATTGTGGTCAATGCAACTTTGTTGTATTTTCACTACTATTAATTTGTTAAAAAGAATACAATGCTAAGGGCAGAGGGTACGGTGTTAAGCATACATAGTTAAGAGTAGAGGGTGCAGGGTTGTGGAGCAGGGCTAAGGGACCCACACACATATGTACAAATAGATATAAATATATATCAACATACATGGAGGTAATGACTCCCAATATAATAGCACCACCAATGTAGCGACTATCAATGTAGTGTATACAATGTATTGACTTGTAATGTTGTTGCCATCAATGAAAAGGCATATAACCAACAAATCTTCCTCTATGAAAACGTACCCCCTGGCCCACATCTCGTGGTGATGAGTATCCGAGTAAATTGCCTTTTTAGTTAACAATCCTGTCAAGATTTTTTTTTACATCAGACACTACCTGAATTGTGCCTGTTTCTAAGTGCTCCCAAAAGTTTGCAGATAATGGACCAGAATACATCATGGCCTTAATGCCACACTGACAAGCTTTCTGTGACGCAATTAGCTTATCACAAAATACAGAAATCAGAAGTCTTTAAAAACAATACAGCAAGCACTCAAATATAAAAGATAGGAATAGCACAACAAAACACTTTAATAACCAGCACTTTCTAACTTCATTTCAAACAGCCATCTGACATATAATGCAATCATACCAACTAGATAGCCAAAAGACTCCACCCCATCGTCAGTTTTCAAAGGCATTCTTTTAAACACCGTTGCTTGAACCAGTGAAAACAACTTTGTGAACAAGTCCCTTTATAAAAGACCCTTCCCATCTGAACAAAAAACCTCCTTCACTCCAGCCATAAAAAAAGAGCCTCGAACTAGTGCTGGCAGCTACAAACCGATCTCCAATAGCCCATTCCTGGTAAACGGAAAGAGGAGCCTTAAACCAGATTGGCAACTCTGTGGAGTAAAACACAATACTCACGGATCAACAATTCAGGTGCTGCCCAGACAAAGGCAGAGTCAACAATGATATCCACCTGAGACAACCTGAAATTAAAAATAGAAAAAAATGTCAACTCTAGTACTTTTGGATTCATCTGCAGCCAACAAAATGGTCCACCATAATAGGCTACTACTGAGATTAGAAAAGCTTGGCATATGAGGTCATTTTGTAAAATGGATTTCTTCTTACTTATCCCAGGCTCATTACAAAGCGGTTCATGCCGTCTCCTCTGCAATATCCTACATAGCTCAATAATATTGCCACTGCTACTCAACCTTTCGGCCAACCTCCTTACTTCTTTTAATCTAATATGTTACAAGTCAGTGGACACACACATTATCTTAAACTTAAAAATCATAGGGACTCAGACACGTTAAGATTTGATGAGTGCTTTTGAGATAATGATGGATGATGACCAACCGTCTTAAACTCAACTAAGGCTCAGAGGTGAGACAATAGTCTTTCACTGGCAAGATCTGTAGAGCCCAAAACAAGAGGATTTTTTCCCCTGCGCTTCCTTCAACTCTTCTTGTGGCTAGTTTATTCAAATTTCAGGAATGATGAGGGAATTGGTAGGGGAATGGGTGCCTGAAGGTATACTATGACATGCACACTAATGAGAAGGGGGTGATTCTTGATATGTTTTAGGGGAAGTACAAGAGTAGTGTCTAAAAGAGAGACGGGCCATAGGATGAATAGTTAATATAAAGGAGCTGTTGTGTATTGCTTACGTTGTATTCCTCGCTGGGAGCGAGGCATGGAATGCCTCCTGCATTCTTCCACGGTGTTCTAGTAGTCCATGGGCCAGTTGCTGCCTGTACCTTGGACTGGAAGCCGTGCTGCCTGGCTCCCGCCTGTTCCGTTCTACTTAATAAATTCATCTTAACGTAACCTGTAGTCCTCCTTCATAACAGGAGCTTCAATTAAGCAGAATTTAAAAAGCACTGTTTATCACCAATGAGGGTATCCAGGTGGGGGGCGGGGTGCTACTGCTATGGTTGGTTAGTTGAACAGCCAGGTTTTTAGGCCATTCCTGAACTCCTGGCGGGGGCTCTGGTGGGGGGTATTCCTTTCCTCGCCCTCCAACTGAAATTGTGAAGAGACGGGAGTCTCGGAGACTTTCTCTAGTCGAGTCGTATTTTAAAAGATATTGATAGACTTACTGGCATCAGTTAAATATAGATTTGTTCTCTCCAGTTTCCCGGTGGTATTGCCGACTTCTCCGGAGAATAGTGAAGTTTCCAGTGCTGGCCGGCATTTGTGAATAAGCTCTCCGCTATACATCAGCGCCTCAGAAACCAGCGCCGGAAGTTTTGTTAAGCATGAGTTGTATTTCCGGTGTGGTTTCCTGGACTTGACAGAGGGAGGAGTTTTCAGGAATCGGCAGCAATTCCGCAATCGTTTGAAGAGACCTGAAGCACAAATCCTCGGTAAGAAGATTCCACTTCGGTTCATCAGCTTTTTTCAAAGACTGTATTTTCGTCGTTCCATCGGTCCGTTTATATAATTCCTCCGGAGCGTTAACCCTCATTTTTCCTACCTATTCTTTCCTGCCTTGATCCTTTTGCGTGCTTCGTTGTTGCCTAAAGACTCTTAAGGTTAAATCAGCAATATCAGATCATTAATAACGTTTTAACACGGCATGCTTATTTAAAAGACTGGAAATGCTAAATTGCTAAACCAATTTTAACTTAGGAGAATTCAGAAGATGCAGAGACAAATTACAATAACAGTTATATGTTAGTTAGTTCTCATACTTCTTTGTAAGAATCCAAATGTGGAATAATAACAGCACAGTTATTCCAATTCAGAAGAGGGGCAATTAACTCCAAGAAGAGAGGTACATATGAGATTCGATTTATGTGTAGAGTTTGGAAAAAGTTAAGTTGCTGTATTATATTATATGCTCTTTCCATTGTTTATGTGCATTAGGTATTCATCATTACATCACTCCAGGCACCATAAACACATAAGGAGCAGTCTGGAACTGACAGGGTACCTCAGCGGTTGGAGCTGTCTCTTCTTTTTTATCCTATCCCCTTTCCCCTCTGTTGGTGAAGTCTTGCCATAACATAGGGCAGATGTACTGATAGGCGGGCAGTAGGAATAAGCATCACTTCTGCTCCTGTGGAGAGTTACAGGTACTCTCTGACACAGAGAGACATATTATTCTTCAGAGATTTAGCAGTTATCTGCTCTCAGAGTTTAAACTGTGTTTAGGAAGTGCATGTAGCACTCGTTTTTTGGCTAGGTTAGTTGTTTAAGTGTGGGGAAAAGCAGTATTGTCAGAGGCCTGGTTTACGCCCTTACCTGCAGCACTCCAGAGTGTGGATTGAGCCTGTCTGTCTCCAAGGAATTTCTGAATAGAGGAGTAGCCCCCAGCAGCCTGTGCTTGAGGTTACACACCCCTTATATAAACTGCTATTGGTTGCTACATCTGTGCACTGATTGGCTGTATCTGGTGTTTCTATTGGAGTTAGGGTTAGTGTTCTGAGCGGCTGATGGGTCTAGGGTTCTGATTGGTTCTTGGGTCAGTCATTTTATTGGACGTAGGGCTAATGATTTTGATTGGTTCCTGGGGCTAGTGTTTCTATTGGATGTAGGGCTTAGGGTTTCGTGTCTGATTGGCTGCTGGGACTAGGGCAATAATTTGCTGTAAGGGCCAGGTCTCCTATTGGTCCTAGGGCTAGTGGTGTGATTGGTTTGGATTAGGGCTAGGGTTCCCATTGGCCGAAGGGGTCACCTGATCACTAAGGCTATTTAAGGTCAGGGCTCAGGGTGTCTCCGTCCCGGCGTCGAGGTTAAGGGCAGAGAGGACAAGGACAGCTGCCTGTTTGAGCCCGTTCGAGGCTGGTCGGAACTGGGGCCAGGAATGCTGCCCAAAATTACATTCACTAACACCTAACCTGCCCCATCCACATGCACAACCATATTACCACACTCATAGCAAATGTACTCCACTCATTTACTACAAACTAACCAAACACAATGTTCAAAGTCTCAGCACCCATTACAAAACCCCACAAACCACACCTACACACCCATCTACCCCAGCTACGATACATTTGCACCATCACTTACAAACAATACACCACTCTATCCCATACCACTAACCAATTCACTCATCACAAACACAACCTAAATTCACACCATATTTTACTATATCCCATCCAGACACACTCCACTCGAATTACTCCAACCAGACCCCTTTTTGTCACTAACAAACCTATACTCAGCCTGCCATCTTTTCACCACAATAACACAACCACACAACACTTACACTCCACTGCACCACACATATTTCCTCTTTTAGCAATCAAGTCTAACACAAACATTCTTAACTCTAGTTCATCTCCTCTTTCACACCACCTACACTCTATTCACAAACACATCACCACTCCCTTTACCTTACAACATCCACTTACCAACAATACTTTACATACAAATTCTTTCAGAAAGAAAATACATCAGCACCTCCTTTCACTCCTCCTCAAAAACAAAACATAAAACATACACCAGCACAACAAAATCTCTAACGCACATCTCATAATAATTTCCGTCACAAACTACAAACATACACCCACTCCCACCTTCCAGACTACACAAATGGCACATACCATGAACAAACTCCATTGCCAAGCTTTCTCCCTTCCCCCACACCTTACACATATACAGTAACTCTCTTTTAAGCGCCTCTCATCCACTGGACAATTTAGAACCGTACTACATGTCCCACGTGCGTCACCGCCACTGCCACCCCTAACTCGTACACCTTCCACCCTAAACAAATGCAGGCAAAATAAGCGACATGCCACTCGTCACAACTTTGCTTCTCCATGCCTACTGCCCAACAAGGTTACACTACAAAAACAACACAGCTCACCAACTCACTCTCTACCACCATCTCCGCCACCTACACATGCTGACCCATCAAAATGCCTTCTCAGCCTACTGGACAAGGAACATGATACAGAACAGCTACAGTATTGCTATCCTCATACAGCTAATACCAAAACTAAGGACACACCTGCTCAAACCCACAAAATACTGCTCACTATCCTACAAAACAAAGTCACACTATCACCAAAGCACATTATCTAAACTACCTACTAATAAATGCTCGATCACTTTCTAAAAACAAGCATTACATCTACGACCTTCTCACTGACACAAAACCTGACATACTCTTCATATCTGAATCATGGTTGGGAGATGATGTGGCTCCAGTGTAACCCTGGGCGGTGAACTCCAGATCTCGGGGAGTTCTGAAAAACTCCGCTCTGCATAGCGGAGTGGAGTTTTTTTCCTCACTCGCGCTTGTCAACATCAAGTTGGCGATCGCAAGCAAAGAAAATCCACCTCCCGGCGAGATTTTTTCTTGTTTGCGATCGTCAATGTCAAGTTGGCGAGCGTGGAAAATCAACCTCCGGGCGAGATTTCTCAACGCGGGCGGTCAGATTTCTCATTGCGAGTGGTCGCGGGTGCCCGCGACCGCTCGAGTTGAGAAACCGTCCGTTCGCGTTCAGACAGCTGCCGCTCGAGTAAATAATCTACTCGAGTGGCAGAATGGAAGCAGTGCCCGCTTGCGCCCGTTTGCGCCCATTTGCGCTGTGCATAGTGCCGTTTGGGATGATTGCACAGTGCGGACAAACACCCGGCAATGAAAATTACAGCGAACGGCATTTATCTAACGCACTCCGCCGCTTGCGGAGCTCCGCGTAGCGCTGCAGAGTTTTTTGTGCACTTTGCGGAATATAGGCAAATGAGGAGGTGGCCTAGCTGTTGTTTTCAGGCAAACATTGAATATCACTAATGCTGACAACGTCTCCATAGTGAGGCCCTCTTCACCAAATGCACCCCTACACCATCTGCCTCCTGTAACTTCCTGCTCCTTTACAGACCTCCACCTAGCAAAGCAACATTCCCAGACACACTTCTAGACACAGTTTCAAACCCGATAACACTACACTCCAACCTATGCATTCTGGGTGACCTCAACATTTGGTTTGACAAACCCAATATGCCCCATCCAAAAACAATCATCACTGGCATAGACACACTGAACCTACATCAGATCGTCCACACACCCACACACATTGCTGGACACATCCTAGATGTAATTTTTGCAAATACAGAACTAGTTACCTTTCAAACAGTAACTCCATTCACATGGTCAGACCACCATTTGCTTGCTTTCCAAAATTAAACAACACAAAGCAACACATCTAAAACCACCTTACATGCATCCACCTATCGACAGTGGAACAAACTCAATTTTGAACAATTCGAAACACAGCTAACATCCGGTACAGATCTAGACAAGAAATCCAGTTCAAAAACTATATGAGTGGCTACAGGAAGCTTTTGATATCCTAATACCAGTTAAAACAACACAACAGAACAAAAGAAAACAGGCACTGTGGAGAAATACAGAGCTAAAAGAGATAACACAACAAATTAGAGAGCTGCAATGTGCCTGGCTCAAAACAAACTCCAATAAAGACAAACTTCGCCTACAGATACTTAACAGAATTTACATGTCAGCTATCAAAAAAGCTAAAAAAAAGATACTATTCAGACAGAATTCAAATAGCTCAATGTGCAAATAAAGAATTCTATAAACTTCTCACTGAATTTCGTAAACCAAATTGCCTAGAAAGAGCTCATCCCATTACTCAGGATTTCACAGACAAACTGGCAAATCATTACATGGCCAAAGCAGACACATTGGACTCATATTTAAAACAAAGAAAAAAACGAGCACCGACCCTTTTCCAAAACAACAATCCTAGAATACACTGACCCAGCCTCTCCATTCCTTCCAACAAATTTCACACAATGAATTTGTGAACCTGGTCAAAGCACGCAGGCCTGCCGGCAGCCCTTCTGACCCGGGTCCACCACAAACCTTCAAGAAAATTCTGCGAACAATCTCTGCTGCCACACCAGTAAGAAGAATCATCAACAATTCCTTAACTTCAGGAATATTTCCAGAAGAACTAAAAAGTCATAAATACGCCCATTACCTAAGAAAACAAACCTGAACACGCTGAACCCCGACAACTACAGACCGATTACAAATGGACCTTTCCTGGGAAAACGGATAGAAAGAGCAGCATTCACCCAGATGTCATAATTCATTGAAGATGATGCCATACTTTCAGACTTCCAGATGGGATTCAGTCCAGGAAGAGGCACAGAATCTGCCCTTTTTGCCATCTGGGATGACCTTAAGAACACAGTTGACCGGAGCTGGGTTGCTGCACTACTTCTCTTGGACCTCTCAGCTGCATTGGGTATGGTTGACCATGACAACCTGATACAAAGACTGTACAAAGCCGGCATATGGGGGACTGCTCTAGACTGAATCACATCCTACCTTCACAACCGAACTAATGTAATCCATACCCCTCCCTTTCGCTTCCAAACCGTACTTCACAAAAGCAGGGGTCTCTCAAGGTTCTATCATCTCACCCATGCTTTTCAACATCTACATGAAGTCATTACCAGCACTGATCAATCAGTTTTACCTCACGTGCTATAACTATGCAGATGACACACAAATGATCCAAAGACATTGGAAACTCACCAATGTTCAGTTGTCTCAGAGTCGTGGATCAATGGATGACATGGAGCCATCTCAAATTGAGTGCTTCCAAAATGGAAATACTCACATGTGGCGATTAGAAAAATGATGACCCACTCGCCGCATGGCCTCATGATCTGGGAACACCGGCTAAAGTTTCAAAGGAAGTAAGAAACCTCGGAATTACCATGGACTCCAAGCTATCAATGAATGACCAAGTGGACAAACTAGCAAGAACAAGCTTGATTACCATAAAAACTCTGCGACGCATCTTCCCCCACCTGGGATTTCCACATAGGGTCCAGGCCACCAACTCGCTTGTTCTGTCCAAACTCGATTACTCCAATAGCCTCTATCACGGATCACCTTTAACAACTATGAAAAGACTGCAATGGATTCAGAACTCTGCTGCCAGACTACTCTTACATATAAAGCCACAAGCCCACTTCTCCCCTGCCTTGAAAGCCCTACATTGATTACCGGTTGCCAGAAGATCCACATTCAAGCTGCTTTGTATCACCCACAAAGCGATACATGGAACAGGACCACTCTTCACCAGGAATAAAATCACCAAATACATTCAACAAAGGAACCTCTGCTCTAGAGTGGCACCTCGCCCCAAAATCCCACCATACAAGAAATAAACATGGGTGGCACATCCTTCTCTGTTCAAGCAGCCAAACTATGGAACTCTTTATCCCCAAACATAAGATCCACGGATAACCACCTTATCTTCAGAAGACTACTCAAGAATTGGCTCTTCCCCACATAACCACCATACTCAAACATAAATATACAGCATATCCCTCTGTATATAATCATTTATTTGGACTATAGATGTGTACCTACATATGTGTATTGCTTTGTATGAACGTGTATAATAATTGTTTTTAAAGATCTAGATATTCATTGGTTCGTTTAACAAATGTACATATTACTTGCAGTTATATTACTCTATGTTTAACATGTATATAAGTGACTGCATAAATAAGTAAATCTTTTATCATAACTATTTATCTATAATTGCTTCACTATTGAAAAATAAATAAAATTAAAATAAATAAAAAATTCACTAATTTAAAGCACAGCAACACTTGAAGGTCTGACATTATCGAATGCAACTTTAATCTACATATATTACCTTCCTTGTACATGTGTGCATTCCATGAGCTGGTGTATCTTTATATTTGTTACTTTGCTTCTAATTCAGCATGTCCAATGCAGTACCCTGTATCTCACCCTATATCTCTCGCAGTGTGTCCTCTGCCTCCATTCTGACTCGTCTCAAACCTCATTCTACTACTCTCTCCAATGCACTGCCCTATTTCTCACCCCATACCGCTTTCAATATATCCTCTACCTCAACTTTCTGACTCATCTCAAACCTCATTCTACTACTTTCCAATGCACTACCCTATACCTCACCCTATACCTCTCTCAATATATTCTCTATCTCCACTCTCTCATTCATCTCAAAACCCATACCACTACTATGATCACCAAAATAATCCTTTCTAGAATCTTCCCTCCTCTATGCCTCCTTGCATCATCTCATAACTCTTTTACTATTCATATCTCCCAAACAAGCCTTTCTAAACTCTTCCCTCTGACTCTTCCCCCTCCACCTCCCCTTTACTCATTCCAAACCCCCTCTGACTGCTACAAACTCCAAAAAAAATAACTTTATAGCTTCAAAAATGGGGAGAAGACACAAGCTTGCATGAGGAGAGCTTGCATAAGAGAACAAGCATTGGAATTGGAATAGGTCTCACATTTGCTTGAGTTAGAGCTATTGGCCTTGTAATGACAATGTCTTTTACCTATGTGTTATGGAGTGTATGTATGTGGTGTGTAGTGGAGTAATGTGGGTTGGATTGGAATTGTTAGTTGTGGAATTGTGTGGCATGGAATTGTGTGGTGTGGATTGGATTTGTGTAGTGGAATTATGTGGCATGGTGTGCAGTGGAATTATGTGGATAGTAATTATGTATTATTGAGTCTACTGGAGTTATGTGGAGTGGGATTATGTGTTATGGAGTGTATTTATGTGGAATGGTATTTTATGTTGAGGAGTGGATATGGAGGAGTTTAATTATGCGGTATGCTGTTGAATTTTGTGGCATGATGTGGAATTCGGTGGTGTGGATTCGATTTATGTGGTGTGTTGTGTAATTGTGCTGTTGAGTTGAATTATGTGTTGTGGATTGGAAATGTGTGGAGTTGAATTGTGTGACGTGGAACTGTGTGGATAGCTTTGCCTTTTTGGTGACGATAAAAAACAAATATGTTGTAGCTAAGCTCCAGATTTGTGTCTTTGGGTGTAAAAAAAAAAAAAGAAAAGCTGATGTCAGGTCATAACTGGGGCTCCTGTCATCATGTTCATGGGCAGGATGTAGTAGCGACAGAGGCAAAAGATGCCACCTACCAGAGGAGAGAAGGTATTGCAAGAGTTTCCACAGAAAGAAAGAGGCAGATGGTCCCACCTACCAGAGGAGAGAAGCTATTGCAAGAAGGCTGCCACAGAAAGGCTGGTGCCTGCGGAGATTCACAAGTAAAATCATCAAAAGCTAGGATTAAAGACTGCAGCAAATAGTATCACATGCAAATCAAATAGCATCTACATGATAGCCCTCTGCATACCAAATTATACACTAAAGGCTAGTAGAGGTGGGGGGCTGCAGTACTACATGTGTCAAAAGGGGTTTCTACATAATCCGGTAGCAGTTTCATGATTCAGCTTTATAGAGTGTAATGACACAGCAATGGAAGGAGGAGTTAAGTGGCATTTAAGGACAATTATGTTGCATATTTTGTGGCAATCTTGTATAGTAATTTTCACATTTCCACATTGTACAACATTCATAAAAAAAGAAAGAATAAGGTCTTGCAAAACAGATTTTTTAAACGCTGTCTGATGAAAACCTAAATATTAAAATAAAGCATTTTCATGAAAAAGAAAAATATTTATTTCCACTCTGAATTATATTTAAAAGTGCACAACTTTGTTTTCCTTCTACAGACAAAAGCTATTTCC
Organism: Calotriton arnoldi; assembly: GCA_963921515.1. Lineage (NCBI taxonomy): Eukaryota > Metazoa > Chordata > Amphibia > Caudata > Salamandridae > Calotriton > Calotriton arnoldi. Next base: position 690,828 of record CAWUFW010009885.1, read on the forward strand.
CAGTCCATCAACTGGAGATGTTAACACTCTTGAGATAACTCTTTACTCCCTGAATACACAATAAACTACTCATGTTTTAACTTTTGTAATGTTTGGTGCTGTTTTGCACTCCATGCATTTCTTTTTCTTAGTACCTTTTGATATGTTTTGGCTGAAAATAATCTTTTGTTGAAATCTTCAAATTGTGTGAATAGAGCACGCAGCATGCAGCCCCACAGTGACGATATGAATGCTTTGTCTTGGTTTGCTCAAACACAACCCTAACATGCCAGTGTTGTCAAACATCTAATGCCCCAATTACCCTTATTTTCAGGGAATTGCATCAACTAAGCAGCTTGTCAAGGATGTCAGACCTGCCAAGTACAACACAACAGGGGTTAGACTAATGCATTTTTAGTGCTGATGTCCTCACATTACTACAAGGCGCTTCAGGGTATAATTAAACAAGAGGATGTGGTGTTATGTCCACTGCTGCCGAAATTGGGGAACCGATTACAGTGTCGGAGCCTGCTCAACACCCCATGATTTTGGGCAAATCACTTAATCTCATCATATCTTTATATGTTTATTTTTATATATATATATATGTATATATAAATATATATTCACTGAAAAAACCACAGGTTTCGGGGACATTATAGTTAGTTGGACATTTCACTCGTATAAAACCAGAGAAATTCGGCCGTTCTAGTTAGTAGAGCTATTACTCGCACCCCGCAATGCACTGCTGATGACGTCACATATTACATCACTGATGACATCATCCCGTGACTGAGTTTCTAAAAATTCAAAAATGTTATATATATATATATTCACTGAAAAAACCATAGGTTTCAGATATGTTATAGTTAGAAATTAGCATTTAAAAAACCTTTGAAATTCACTGAAAAAAGCATAGGTTTTAGGGACAGTTATAGTTAGTTGGACATTGCACTCGTACAAAACCCGTGAAATTCCCCGTTATAGTTAGTTCAGCTAACTATAACTCGCGCCCCCGCAATGCACTGCTGATGACGTCACATATTACATCACTCATGACATGGTCAGTGACATCACTGATGACATCACTGATGACATCTCAAATGACATCACTGATGACATCATCCAGTGACTGTGTGTTTCTGTAAAGTTTAAATATTTTTAATATATATAGGAAAAGACGTATTGAAGAATGAGTGGGTGTGTAAGTGTCTGTATGGATGATTTAGTAGGTGCGTGACTGACTCTATAAGTGAGTGATTTAACGTATCTTACTGAATGCATGGGTTAGTGACTAAACTGGGTGAATGTCTGTATCCGTCTGTCTGTTGCTGTGTAAGTGGCTGCATGGGTTTGTGAATAGCTACATGAGTGTCTATATGAGTTATTGATTGGTTGTCTGAGTATCTGTATGGGTGCCTGAGTGTTTGTGTGGGTGGGGTGTGTGCGACTCTGTGCATAGATGTGTGAGTGGGTGATTCACTGGGTGGATGGTTTCATGAGTGCATCTGTGATAGACTGTATGGGTGGGTAAGTGTGTGTAAGAGTGTGTTAGTGAGTGAATGTATGTCCCAGTGGTACATGTGTGAGTAACTACATATGTGAAAGCCAGTATATATGTGTATTGGAGTATATAAATAGCTATAAGCGAGAGTGAGTGATTGTGATAGTGGCTGTATGGATGAGTGTGTGCTTGTATCAGTGATTGTATAAGAGCGTAACAATGTACTAGTATTTGTATGATTAAGTGAGCTGGTGTGTGTATAACTGTACAGGTGAGTAAATGGCAGTGTGTTTAATTATTTGCATGACTGACTAGGTGTGTGAGTACCTCTATGGATGAGTGGCGGTGTTTGAGTGTCTATATAGGAGTAAGAGTGCATATGATAGTCCTGTACTGAGTGACCATAAGTATGAGTGACTGTACGGGTGAGTGAGTGGATGTGTGTGTGTAGACCTAAGAATCAGTGAGTGGGTATGTAGTTATTGGTGTTGGAGTGTCTATAGTTTTGCGAATGGCAGTCTGTAATTTAGATTGGGTGTATCAAAGGTTATATTAGGGTGTGAGGAGCTGCATCAGATTATCACGTGGATGATGTCATCAGTGATGTCATTTGAGATGTCATCAGTGATGTCATCAGTGATGTCACTGACCATGTCATGAGTGATGTAATATGTGACGTCATCAGCAGTGCATTGCGGGCGCGAGTTATAGTTAGCTGAACTAACTATAACGGGGAATTTCACGGGTTTTGTACGAGTGCAATGTCCAACTAACTATAACTGTCCCTAAAACCTATGCTTTTTTCAGTGAATTTCAAAGGTTTTTTAAATGCTAATTTCTAACTATAACATATCTGAAACCTATGGTTTTTTCAGTGAATTTCAAAGGTTTTTTAAATGCTAATTTGTAACTATAACTGTCCCTAAAACCTATGGTTTTTTCAGTGAATTTCAAAGGTTTTTTAAATGCTAATTTCTAACTATAACGTGTCTGAAACCTATGGTTTTTTCAGTGAATTTCAAAGGTTTTTAAATGCTAATTTGTAACTATAACGTGCCTGAAACCTACGGTTTTTTCAGTGAATTTCAAAGGTTTTTTAAATGACATTTTTTAAATGTATAAATTTTTATATTAATTTTTTTCATACTGATTTACTACATTTTTAGCAACAATTTCTTTTACATATTTTATTTTTTAAATTACATTGTAATTACATTGTACATTACATTACAAAAATACTTTCTCAGAATGAATTACTTTAGTTTAAATACTTAGCACATAGGCAATAGACTTTTAAGTACAGTAGTTACAGTTGTTGCAATGGGCAACACATTTTCAAACACAATGCAACATTCAGCTCAATGTGAATTTCTAGTTAAATGCAATTAGTTACTTTATGGATTACTTTTCTAACCACAGGACTGGATCCTAGATTCATTCCTGGGACATCTCCTGTAAACAGTTGAGTAAAAGCGTTTTGGTTACAGTCGTGATTTTTAAGGAATATTATTGTATTTTAAAAGTTGACACTTAGAAACTTTTCCTCATAGAATCACCAATGTTATCCTATGGAAGGAAATTCACTTAGCAGGTAAAAACTGTTATCGTTACTTTTTCTTACTCAGTGTTGGATCCTGGATCCAGCACTGGTGCATCTCCTGTAAACAGTTGAAAAAATGCGTTTAAGTCATACAGGCGATTTTTAAGGAATATTTGTAGTTTGTGAAAATCGACACTTTGAAACTTTTCTGCTGAAAACCAGACAATGGATTCCTATGGAAGAAAAGATAAGTTACTGGTAAGTACGGTTAAAATTACTTTTCAGGGTCAGTGCTGGGCTAAAAGATGCAGCACTGGGTTCTCTCCTGATAACAGGTGAGTAAATCGGAATTCGTATTTCGGCTGATTTTAGAAGAATAATTTAAAGTTCCAAAACTCCACACTTAGAAGAATTTTCAAGTGAAACCAGTCAATGTTAGCCTATGGAAGGAAATTCAAGTTACTGGTAAGTACGGTTAAAATTACTTTTCAGGACCAGTACTGGGCTGAAAGATGCAGCACTGAGGTCTCTCCTGATAACAGGTGAGTAAATCAGAATTCGGATTTCGGCTGATTTTAGAGGAATATTTGTATGTTTCAAAAATCAACACTTAGAAACTTTTTCAGCAAAAAGCAGGCAATGATATCATATGGAAGGAAATTCAAGTTACTGGTAAGTACGGTTAAAATTACTTTTCAGGATTAGTACTGGACTGAAAGATGCAGCACTGAGGTCTCTCCTGATAACAGGTGAGTAAATCGGAATTCGTATTTCGGCTGATTTTAGAGGAATATTTAAGTTCCAAAACTCCACACTTAGAAGAATTTCCAAGTGAAACCAGTCAATGTTAGCCTATGGAAGGAAATTCAAGTTACTGGTAAGTACGGTTAAAATTACTTTTCAGGACCAGTACTGGGCTGAAAGATACAGCACTGAGGTCTCTCCTTATAACAGGTGAGTAAATCGGAATTCGTATTTCGGCTGATTTTAGAGGAATATTTGTAGGTTTCAAAAATCAACACTTAGAAACTTTTTCAGCAAAAAGCAGGCAATGATATCCTATGGAAGGAAATTCAAGTTACTGGTAAGTACGGTTAAAATTACTTTTCAGGACCAGTACTGGACTGAAAGATACAGCACTGAGGTCTCTCCTTATAACAGACGAGTAAATCGGAATTCGTATTTCGGATGATTTTAGAAGAATATTTGCACAATGGTGAAGGGAGGGGCGGGGCCTGAGGTGACATCTGTGCAAGCGCGCCCGTGGCGCGTTTTAAGTTGGGGATTAAGTCCCCTTGAATCGTGAGGGTCCCTAGGGGCCAACTAGCCCACCAGGAACCTCCAATATGCACCAGGGGCTGCGTTGCAGAGACGTGTAGAGAGGCCACACCCATTTTTACACCTCTCTGCAACGCAGCTCTGTGGTGCTTTCTGGATGTACCTGTTGGGCTAGTTGGCCCCAGGGACCCTCAGGATTGAAGGGGATTTAATCCCCCAACTTAAAACGTGCCACGGGGCGCGTTTGCACAGATGTCACCTGAAGCCCCGCCCCTCCCTTCACCACTGTGCAAACGCGCCCGTGGCGCGTTTTAAGTCGGGGGATTAACTCCCTTGAATCCTGAGGGTCCCTGGGGCCAACTAGCCCAACAGGTATATCCAAAAGCGCCACAGAGCTGCGTTGCAGAGAGGTGTAAAAGGGCGTGGCCTCTGTACACCTCTCTGCAACGCAGCCCCTGGCGCATACTGGAGGTTCCTGGTGGGCTAGTTGGCCCCAGGGACCCCCAGTATTCAAGGGGAATTGTTCCCCTCTGCAAACGCGCCAGGGCGCGTTTGCAGAGTGGTGAAGGAAGGGGGCGGGCCTGCGGGCCCGATCGTTTTTTGTTTTTTTTGTTTTTTGTCCTCTGAAGGGGGCTGTGTGGCCCCTTCCTTTTTCCTGTTTTTGGGCCCTGGGGACCCCATCCCCCAGGGCCTTACCCCTTTTTAAATTATTTTTAAAAAAAAACGGGAAGGGGGCCGCGTGGCCCCCTTCCCTGGGCCTGTATTGGCCCCGGGGACCTCATCCCCCGGGGCATGGCCTCGATTTTTTTTTTTTTCTTTGGAGGGGGGCTGCGTGTCCCCCCTCCTCAGGCCATTTAAGGACCCGGGGACCCCATCCCCCGGGGCCGGCCTTTCCGTTTTTTTTTTTATTTTATTTTTATTTTTTTGGGAGGGGTCCGCGTGGCCCCCCTCCCGGGCCACTACTTGCCCCGGGGACCCCATCCCCGGGGCTGGCCCTCTCCGTTGGGGACTGTGGGGGGTCCCCAATCCCCCACAGTCCCGCCGGCTCCCCGCGTCCCTTGGGAGCCGGCATTGCTTTCCACATGGGGAGCTGCTAAGATGCAGCTCCCCATGTGGAAAGCTATGTGCTTGGATATTGGAAGAGAGAGCAGGTTTCCTGCTCTCTTCCAATATCCAAAGCAGTTTGCTATGGCAGGACGGGAGCCGCGAGGCTCCTGTCCTGCCATAGCAAACTACAGTGTCCCGGGGTAGGCACCCGGGACACTGCAGGAGCCGGCCCTGGGGGTGGCGGTCCCCAGGGCCATCAAGGGCTCCAGGAGGGGGCCGCGCGGCCCCCTCCCTTAAATTGCACAGCCCCGGGAGGTGGTGGTCCCGGGGCTCTGGGGGTCCGTAATGGACCCCCACATTTATTTTGTAAGTGCCCGGGAGGTGGTGGTCCCCGGGCGTGTGGGGGCTGGAGCCCCCCACACCTTATTTATTTAAAAAGAAGCCCCGGGGGTGGCGGTACCCGGGGCTGAGGGAGGGCAGGAGAGCCCTCCCGCACCATTTTTTATAAAGCCCCGGGGGTGGCAGTCCCCGGGCTTGGGGGCCCTTTGAGGCCCCCATACAAACAATATACCCACCCCCACCATGCCCCCGGGACTTGGGCCACCCGGGGCAAATGCAATCGAAGCGCGGAGACCGCGCTTCGATTTGTATTTTTCGGCAGGATTCGCGCACCCTGAGCACATCCTGCCGATTTTTTAAAAAATTTAATTTTTTTTACCCAGGGGTCCTTGTGGGACCCCCTGAGCAAACCTAGGGGGTCAGGGTGTTTCTACCCTGCCCCCTTTGTGCGCTTTGCGCACTTGTTTCTGTCCCCCGGTTCTACCGAGGGACAAAATGGCTGCCAACATTTCCTGAATCGGAATGTTGACAGCCAGCTGACAGCCAATTAACATGCAGCTCGTGATCGGGACGGTGCGCGCAGGGTGCGCTGAGGGTACGCGGACCCTACTCGGCCATAGATATATCTATCTTTTTACTTTTGATTTTCTCAGCAACTACTGAACGGATTTACACCATTTAACAAAAGGGTTCTTTCTGAACCAAGAACTACCTCTTTGCCAAATTTGGTGTAATTCCGTTCAGCAGTTCGGGCTGTAGCCGTGTCTAAAGTTTCCTATGGAAAATTGCATGGGGAAAACGCGTTTTGGGACCCCCTTTTCTCGGCCCCCGCTTGACAAATCCCCGAGACTTTCAGGGTAGAAGCGGACCGGAGCGCCCCACAAAGTTTGAAAATTTTGCGAAGATACGTCAACCGGCAAGAGAGTTATTTCAAATAGAATGTCGCGGATTTCCTATGGATAATAGGTTGTAACTATAACTATCTACTGGCGACCGCCAGTAGATAATATATATATATATATTCACTGAAAAACCATAGGTTTTAGGGACAGTTATAGTTACTTGGACATTGCACTCGTACAAAACCCGTGAAATTCCCCGTTATAGTTAGTTCAGCTAACTATAACTCGCGCCCCGCAATGCACTGCTGATGACGTCACATATTACATCACTCATGACATGGTCAGTGACATCACTGATGACATCACTGATGACATCTCAAATGACATCACTGATGACATCATCCAGTAACTGTGTGTTTCTGTAAAGTTTAAATATTTTTAAAATATATAGGAAAAGACGTATTGAAGAATGAGTGGGTGTGTAAGTGTCTGTATGGATGATTTAGTAGGTGCGTGACTGACTCTATAAGTGAGTGATTTAACGTATCTTACTGAATGCATGGGTTAGTGACTAAACTGGGTGAATGTCTGTATCCGTCTGTCTGTTGCTGTGTAAGTGTATGTGTTTGTGAATAGCTAAATGAGTGTCTATATGAGTTATTGAATGCTTGTCTGAGTATCTGTATGGGTGCCTGAGTGTTTGTGTGGGAGGGGTGTGTGCAACTCTGTGCATAGATGTGTGAGTGGGTGATTCACTGGGTGGATGGTTTCAAGAGTGCATCTGTGATAGACTGTATGGGTGGGTAAGTGTGTGTAAGAGTGTGTTAGTGAGTGAATGTATGTCCCAGTGGTACATGTGTGAGTAACTACATATGTGAAAGGCAGTATATATGTGTGTTGGAGTATATAAATAGCTATAAGCAAGAGTGAGTGATTGTGATAGTGGCTGTATGGATGATTGTGTGCTTGTATCAGTGATTGTATAAGAGCGTAACAATGTGCTACTATTTGTATGAGTAAGTGAGCTGGTGTGTGTATAACTGTATAGGTGAGTAAATGGCAGTGTGTTTAATTATTTGCATGACTGACTAGGTGTGTGAGTATCTCTATGGATGAGTGGCGTTGTTTGAGTGTCTATATAGGAGTAAGAGTGCATATGATAGTCCTGTACTGAGTGACCGTAAGTATGAGTGACTGTACGGGTGAGTGAGTGGATGTGTGTGTGTAGACCTAAGAATCAGTGAGTGGGTATGTAGTTATTGGTGTTGGAGTGTCTATGGTTTTGCGAATGGCAGTCTGTAATTTAGAGTGGGTGTATCAAAGGTTATATTAGGGTGTGAGGAGGTGCATCAGATTATCACGTGGATGATGTCATCAGTGATGTCATTTGAGATGTCATCAGTGATGTCATCAGTGATGTCACTGACCATGTCATGAGTGATGTAATATGTGACGTCATCAGCAGTGCATTGCGGGCGCGAGTTATAGTTAGCTGAACTAACTATAACGGGGAATTTCACGGGTTTTGTACGAGTGCAATGTCCAAGTAACTATAACTGTCCCTAAAACCTATGGTTTTTTCAGTGAATTTCAAAGGTTTTTAAATGCTAATTTGTAACTATAACGTGTCTGAAACCTATGGTTTTTTCAGTGAATTTCAAAGGTTTTTTAAATGCTAATTTGTAACTATAACGTGTCTGAAACCTATGGTTTTTTCAGTGAATTTCAAAGTTTTTTTAAATGCTAATTTCTAACTATAACGTGCCTGAAACCTACGGTTTTTTCAGTGAATTTCAAAGGTTTTGTAAATGACAATTTTTAAATGTATTAATTGTTATATTAATTTTTTTCATACTGATTTACTACATTTTTAGAAACAATTTTTTTTTACATATTTTATTATTTAAATTACATTGTAATTACATTATACATTACATTACAAAAATACTTTCTCAGAATGAATTACTTTAGTTTAAATACTTTGTACATAGGCAATAGACTTTTAAGTACAGTAGTTACAGTTGTTGCAATGTGCAACACATTTTCAAACACAATGCAACATTCAGCTCAATGTGAATTTCTAGTTAAATGCAATTAGTTACTTTATGGATTACTTTTCTAACCACAGGACTGGATCCTAGATTCAGTCCTGGCACATCTCCTGTAAACAGTTGAGTAAAAGCGTTTTGGTTACAGTCGTGATTTTTAAGGAATATTATTGTACTTTAAAAGTTGACACTTAGAAACTTTTTCTCATAGAATCACCAATGTTATCCTATGTAAGGAAATTCACTTAGCAGGTAAAAACTGTTATCGTTACTTTTTCTTACTCAGTGTAGGATCCTGGATCCAGCACTGGTGCATCTCCTGTAAACAGTTGAATGAATGCGTTTAAGTCATACAGGCGATTTTTAAGGAATATTTGTAGTTTGTGAAAATCGACACTTTGAAAGTTTTCTGCTGAAAACCAGACAATGGATTCCTATGTTAGAAAATATAAGTTACTGGTAAGTACGGTTAAAATTACTTTTCAGGGTCAGTGCTGGGCTAAAAGATGCAGCACTGGGTTCTCTCCTGATAACAGGTGAGTAAATTGGAATTCGTACTTTGGTTGATTTTAGAGGAATATTATAAAGTTCCAAAACTCCACACTTAGAAGAATTTCCAAGTGAAACCAGTCAATGTTAGCCTATGAAGGAAATTCAAGTTACCGGTAAGTACGGTTAAAATTAATTTTGAGGATCAGTACTTGGCTGAAAGATGCAGCACTGAGGTCTCTCCTGATAACAGGTGAGTAAATCAGAATTCGGATTTCGGCTGATTTTAGAGGAATATTTTAAAGTTCCAAAAATCAACACTTAGAAACTTTTTCAGCAAAAAGCAGGCAATGATATCCTATGCAAGGAAATTCAAGTTACTGGTAAGTACGGCTAAAATTACTTTTGAGGATTAGTACTGGGCTGAAAGATGCAGCACTGAGGTCTCTCCTGATAACAGGTGAGTAAATCGGAATTCGTATTTCGGCTGATTTTAGAGGAATATTTTAAAGTTCCAAAACTCCACACACAGAAGAATTTCCAAGTGAAACCAGTCAATGTTAGCCTATGAAGGAAATTCAAGTTACCGGTAAGTACGGTTAAAATTACTTTTCAGGACCAGTACTGGGCTGAAAGATGCAGCACTGAGGTCTCTCCTGATAACAGGTGAGTAAATCGGAATTCGTATTTCGGCTGATTTTAGAGGAATATTTGCACAATGGTGAAGGGAGGGGCGGGGCCTCAGGTGACATCTGTGCAAACGCGCCCCGTTGCGCGTTTTAAGTTGGGGGATTAAGTCCCCTTGAATCCTGAGGGTCCCTAGGGGCCAACTAGCCCACCAGGAACCTCCAATATGCGCCAGGGGCTGCGTTGCAGAGACGTGTAGAGAGGCCACACCCCTTTTACACCTCTCTGCAACGCAGCTCTGTGGCGCTTTCTGGATGTACCTGTTGGGCTAGTTGGCCCTCAGGGACCCTCAGGATTGAAGGGGATTTAATTCCCCATCTTAAAACGCGCCACGGGGCCTGTTTGCACACATGTCACCTGAAGCCCCGCCCTCCCTTCACCACTGTGCAAACGCGCCCGTGGCGCGTTTTAAGTTGGGGGATTAAGTCCCCTTGAATCCTGAGGGTCCCCGGAGTCCAACTAGCCCACCATATACCTCCAAAAGCGCCACAGAGCTGCGTTGCAGAGAGGTGTAAAAGGGGCGTGGCCTCTGTACACCTCTCTGCAAGGCAGCCCCTGGCGCATACTGGAGGTACCTGGTGGGCTAGTTGGCCCCCAGGGACCCCCAGTATTCAAGGGAATTCGTTCCCCCTCTGCAAACGCGCCAGGGCGCGTTTGCAGAGTGGTGAAGGAAGGGGCGGGGCCTGCGGGCCCGATCGTTTTTTTTGTTTTGTTTTTCTTCCCTGAAGGGGGCTGTGTGGCCCCCTTCCTTTTTCTTTTTTGGGCCCTGGGGACCCCATCCCCCAGGGCCTTACCCCTTTTTAAAATTACCTTTAAAAAAAAAAACGGGAAGGGGGCCGCGTGGCTCCCTTCCCTTGGCCTGTATTGGCCCCGGGACCCCATCCCCGGGGCATGGCCTCCATATTTATTTTTTGAGGGGGCAGCGTGGCCCCCCTCCTCTGGCCATTTTAAGGCCCCGGGGACCCCATCCCCCGGGGCCGGCCTTTCCTTTTAAAAAAATTTTTTGCTCTTTTTTGGGGAGGGGGCCGCGTGGCCCCCTCCCGAGCCACTACTTGCCCGGGGACCCCATCCCCGGGGCTGGCCCTTCCGTTGGGGACTGTGGGGGTCCCCAATCCCCCACAGTCCCGCCGGCTCCCACGTCCCTTGGGAGCCGGCATTGCTAGTTCCACATGGGGAGCAGCTGACATGCTGCTCCCCATGTGGAAAAGCAATCGCTTTGGATATTGGAAGAGAGAGCAGGTTTCCTGCTCTCTCTTCCAATATCCAAAGCAGTTTAGCTATGGCAGGACGGGAGCCGCGAGGCTCCCGTCCTGCCATAGCAAACTACAGTGTCCCGGGGTAGGCACCCGGGACACTGCAGGAGCCGGCCCTGGGGGTTGCGGTCCCCAGGGCCATCAAGGGCTCCAGGAGGGGCCGCGCGGCCCCCTCCCTACATCAGCACAGCCCCGGGAGGTGGTGGTCCCGGGGCTTCGGGGGTCCAAAACGGACCCCATTTTAATTTGTTAGTGCCCCAGGGAGGTGGCGGTCCCGGGCGTGTGGGGGCTGGAGCCCCCACACAGGTTGTTTAATTTAAAAAAAAGCCCCGGGAGGTGGTGGTCCCCGGGGCTGCGGGAGGCTCAGAGCCCTCCCGCACCATTTTTAAAAGAAAGCCCGGGGGTGGCGGTCCCGGGGCTTGGAGGCCCTTGAGGCCCCCACACATAAAATTAAACCCCCACCATGCCCCCGGGACTTGGGCCACCCGGGGCAAAATACAATCGAGCGCGGGAGACCGTGCTTCGATTTTTTCGGCAGGATTCGCGCACCCTGAGCGCATCCTGCCGATTTTTTTTTTTTAAATGCTTTTTTGCCCAGGGGTCCTTGTGGGACCCCTGAGCAGGCCTAGGGGTTAGGGTGTTTCTACCCTGCCCCCTTTGTGCGTTTGCACACTTGTTTCTTTTTTTTTCTCGGCGGGATACGCGCACCCTAAGCGCATCCCGCCGATTTAAAAAATAAAAATCTTTTTCTGCCCAGGGGTCCTTGTGGGACCCCCTGAGCAGACCTAGGGGTCAGGGTGTTTCTACCCTGCCCCCTTTTGCGCTTTGCGCACTTGTTTCTGTCCCTCGGTTCTACCGAGGGACAAAATGACTGCCAACACTTCCTGAATCGGAATGTTGACAGCCAGCTGACAGCCAATTAGCATGCAGCTCGTGATCGGGACGGTGCGCGCAGGGTGCGCTGAGGGTACGCGTATCCGACGCGCCCATAGATATATATGTACTTTTACTTTTGATTTTCTCAGGAACTACTGAACGGATTTACACCATTTAAGCAAAAGGCACCAGTCTGAACCAAGGACTACCTCTTTGCCAAATTTGGTGTAATTCCGTTCAGCAGTTCGGGCTGTAGCTGCGACTAAAGGTTCCTATGGGAAAATGAATGGGGAAAACGCGTTTTGGGACCCCCTTTTTCTCGGCCCCCGCTTCACGTATCACCCCGAGACTTTCAGGGTAGGAGCGGAGCGGAGCGCCCCAACAAGTTGGAAACTTTCACGAAGATTCGTCAACCGGCGCCAACGTTATTTCAAATAGAATGTCGCGGATTTCCTATGGATAATAGGTTGTAACTATAACTATCTACTGGCGACCGCCAGTAGATAATATATATATATATATATATATATATAGATATAGATATATACACATACATACCAAGGTGTATTGAAGAATGAGTGGGTGTATGAGTGCCTGAATGGATGATTTAGTGGGTGCGTGACTGACTGTATAAGTGAGTGATTAATCGTGTCTAAGTGAGTGATTAATCTGTGTGAATGTCTGTATCTGCCTGTCAGTTGGTGTGTAAGTAGCTGCATGGGTTGGTGAGTAGCTACATCAGTGTCTATATGGGTTAATGATTGGTTGTCTGAGTACCTGTATGGGTGCTTGAGTGTCTGTGTGTGTGGGCAGGGGGATGTGTGACTCCCTGCACGGATGTGTGAGTGGGTGATTCACTGGGTGTATGGGTTTATGAGTATGTGTGTTAGGGACTGTATGGATGAGTGAGTGTACGTATAGCTGTGTTGGTGAGTGAATGGATGTCTCGGTGGTATATGTGTAAGTAACTACATATGTGAAAGGCAGTATATGTGAGTGTTAGAGTATATAAGTGAGTATATGTGACAGTGAGTGATTGTGACAGTGGCTGCATGGATAAGTGTGTGCTTATGCCAGTAATTGTTGAAGAGAGTACGTATATGGTACTATCTGTATGAATAAGTGAGGTGGTATGTGTGTGTATAACTATAGGTGAGTAAATGGCAGTGTAATTAATTATTTGGGTGACTGACTAGGTGTTTGAGTAACTCTTTAGATGAGTGGCAGTGTGTGAGTGTCTATATGAGTGGATATATCAGTGGCTGTATTGATTAATGACTGCATGTATGAGTGACTGTATGGGTTAGTGAGTGGATGTGTGTGTAGACGTATGAATCACTGAGCGGGTATGTACTAACTGCTATTGGTCTGTCTATGGTTTCGATATTGGTAGTCTGTATTTTAGAGTGGGTGTATCAAAGGTTATATTAGGGTGTGAGGAGGTGCATCAGATGATCACGTGGATGATGTCATCAGTGATGTCATTTGAGATGTCATCAGTGATGTCACTGACCATGTCATGAGTGATGTAATATGTGACGTCATCAGCAGTGCATTGCGGGGGGGGCGAGTTATAGTTAGCTCTACTAACTATAACGGCCGAATTTCTCTGGTTTTATACAAGTAAAATGTCCAACTAACTATAAAGTCCCTGAAACCTGTGTTTTTTTTAGTGAATTTCAAAGGTTTTTTAAATGCTCATTTTTAACTATAACATCCCTGAAACCTATGTTTTTTCAGTGAATTTCAAAGGTTTTTAAATGCTAATTACTAACTATAACGTCCCTGAAACCTATGGTTTTTTCAGTGAATTTCTAAGGTTTTTTAAATGCTAATTTATAACTATAATGTAGTAGTTGCATTTGCAGAGTGGTGCAGAAAGGGGCCTGGGCCTCCTACCAACGCTCAGGAATTCCAGTGCGTAGGACTTACAGGAGGTACCAGGAGGGTCACTTGGCCCCCAAAGTCCCTCAGGAGTAAAGTGGACTTCATCCTCCAACCAGTAGGGTGCCAGGAGGCGTGTTTGCAGAGTGGTGGAGAAAGGGGGGCGTGGCCTCCAAATCCCACTGTATGGGACTTACTGGAAGTAACAGGAGGGGTAGTTGGCACCCAAGGACATTCTTGGGGGCCGACTACCCCTTCTATTACCTCCAGTCCCACACAGCAGGATTGCTAAATTCTCTTAGCAGGCCACGCCTCCTTTGCCCACCACTCTGCAAACACGCTCCCTGGAGCGCTCTTGGATGGGGATTGAAGTCCCCTTCGCTGCTGGGGGTCCTTAGGGGCCAACTAGCCTACCTGTTACCTCCAGTAAGCCCCAAATAGTGGGATTGCTGAGAGGTGGACAGAGGCCACACACCCTTTCTCCACCACTCTGCAAATGCGCCTCCTGGCGAGCTCTTGGTTGGGGGATGAAGTCCCCTTGCCTACTGAGGGTCCCTGGGGGCCAACTAGCCCTCCTGTAATCTCAGGTAAGCCTCACACAGCTGGATTGCTGAGTGGTCCGAGGCCACGCCCTCTTTTTGCACCACTCTGCAAACGCGCCTCCTGGCTAACTGCTGCTCGGGGGATGAAGTCCATTTTAGTCCTGAGGTCCTCAGGACACAAGAGGACCTCATCGCCCCACCAGCAGTGCGCCAAGAGGCGCGTTTGCAGAGTGGTGTAAAAAGGGACGTGGCCTCGGACCACCTCTCAGCAATCCCACTGTGTGGGGCTTACTGGAGGTACCTGGTGGGCTAGTTGGCCCCTAAGGACCCTTAGTATTCAAGGGGGCTTAATCTCCCAATCCAGAACGCGCCAGGAGGCGCGTTTGCACAGTGGTGCAGGGAGGGGGCGGGGCCTCCGGCGAGATGCTGGCTTTTTTTGTATTTGGTTTTTGGAAGGGGGGCTGTGTGCCCCCCCTTCCCTTAATTATTTTTGGGCCCTGGAGACCCCATCCCCCAAGGCCTGAGCATAATTTTTTTATTTTTAAACGGGAAGGGGGCCCCCTTCCATGGCCGATTTCCGCCCCGTGGACCCCAACCCCCGGGGCATGGCCACATATTTTTTATTTATGTTTTTTAAAACATTTTTAGGGAGGGGTCCGTGTGGCCCCCCTCCTGAGGCAAATTATGGCCCCGGGGACCCCATCCCCCGGGGACGGTCTTCCGTTTTTTTTTCTTAATAAATAAAAGGGAGGGGGCCTCGTGGCCCTCCTCCCGGGCCTCTTCTGGCCCCATGGACCCCATCCCCTGGGGCCGGCCCTCAACATTGGGGGGGAGCCCCAATGCCCCCGCGGTCCCTGCCGGCTCCCCGCCTCCTGCGGGAGCCGGCATTGCTTTTGGACAAGGGGAGCTGCTGACATGCAGCTCCCCTTGTCCAAAAGCGATCTGCTTCGATTCATGGAAGCGATAGCAGGTTTTCTGCTCTCGCATCCATGAAGTAAAGCAGTGTTTGGTATGGCAGGGCGAGAGCTGTGCTCCCACCCTGCCAAAGCAAACTACAATGTCCCGGGGGACCCCAGGACATTGCTGGAGACGGCCCTGGGGGGGTCGCGGTCCACAGGGCCAAGGAGGGCTCCCGGAGGGGGGCCGGGCAGCCCCCCTCCCAGCAAGTTTGAAGCCCCGGGGAGGTGGTGGTCCCCAGGGCTGGGGATCCGCTACAGACCCCCGTATTTACATGTTCAATGCCCCAAGGAGGTGGTGGTCCCCGGGGCTTGGGGGGGCCCATGAGGCCCCCCCACATTTATTAACTCAATGCCCCGGGGAGGTGGCGGTCCCCGGGGGTGCCGCATGCCACCTGGGGGCTTAAAGAAACAAAGCGCGGGAGTCCGCGCTTTGTTTTTTTTTTTTTCCGGCCGGATTCGCGCACCCAGTGCGAATTCGGATGAAAATATTTAAAAAATGCTTTTTTTGGCCCCAGAGGTCCCTGTGGGACCCCCCTGAGCTGGCCTAGGGGGTTTCTACCCTGCCCCCTTTTCTTGTTTTTTCTCCTTTTTTCTCCTTTTTTCTTGTGACTAGGCAACGGCCTCTCCAATTGTACGCACACCTTGCTGAGAACCCACCATCCTACCAGACCGACGAGGCCGAGACACTCAGTTGGCTTAGCAGGTCCACAGCCCTCAATGAACCCCAACCGATGTCACAACCCAAGCACTAATCATACCATAACTGTTTTTGGCTTAAGAGCCAGGTCACCCCTCGATCTTGCCCCCCCCTCAGGATAACATTCACAATTTTAAAAAACAAGGAAGCATATACTCATTCAGCAAAAAATAGTGTTAGGGAAGCACATTATTGGCCCCAATCTCCCCGATCCTGATCTGAAACATCACTCCTAAACCCCTTGGCATCCCTGTGGGGGGAGAGGGACTTCCGGGTGTCAGACACACAATTAATCAGTCAATGTGCCATCTGGACAGAACCGGATTCTTCCAGTGTGGCGGAGCCTCGAGCTGGCCAGGGAGTCCGCAGAGTGCCACCATGCCCAGGGCTCTCATCTCGGAATCCCACTCCTCTTCTTGTTACAGTCCTGTGGAAGCCTCTGCAGCTGACCACCCAGAGTGCCCAGACAATCATTAGCCTCCTCAGAACTGCTGAAAAAATACGCCTTACCATTATGTTGGACCCTGAGCTTCGCTGGAAACATGAGACTATATTGCATATCTTTGTCCCTTAGCCGCTTTTTGACTGCCCAAAAGTTCTTCCTCAGGTCTTGTACTTTATAAGTGTAATCCGAGAATGTCATTATATTATGACCTTCAAATTGAGGAGTTCCATGAGCCCGAGTATGTTGCAAAATTGCATCCCGGTCTCTAAAGTTAAACAGGTGCGCTATGACCGCACGCGGTGGTGCTCCGGGTCTGGGTGGTGAGGCCAGCGCCCTGTGCTCCTGTTCAATTGTGAAAAATTTGGAAAGTCTTTTGGGCCGCAGGGTGGAGGTGATCCAGTCCTCAAGGAAGAGCTCCATGGACTGCCCCTCTGCCTTCTCTGGGATCCCAACAGATCGAAGATTATTTCTCTTCGAGCGACCTTCGGCGTCCTTAACCTGCGCATCCAAGTGAATCGATAACAAACGTAGCTCTGTTACTGTCTTCTACAGGACGGCCACCTCGGTCTTTAGGGTCTGTAGGTTACTTTCCATGACAGAATACTCAACTCGGGTAGCTTAGTGTCCATTCCCATTGTCATTTACCTATGTAGATTTCCTACTCCTCCGGCCCCAGTCCCTACCACCGGAGTACCCATACTGTTGTTTCGTCCCTGTGGTGAACCTGTCAACCAAAATTTATACAGAGAACTGGTGGTACTAACCATGGATGTCAACAGTAATGCCCTGCGGTAACATTCCCCAAAAAAAGAAAAACCATTAATAAAGAGTCAGTATCTCTCTGTGGAACTAAAGTTGTGGCCTCACTGACAGAGCATGAGGTTCTTTAGGGCCATATTCACCACTTTCATCAGTCTTTGTGCCTTTGCTCTGTTTCTTCATCTTGTGCCGGAAGTTTTCTCTCTGTGATCCTTGTGTGCCGTTGGCCCTTGCGCGTTTCCCACAATGTGTTCCTCCTTTTGTGCCTCCGATGGGTCGCCAGACCTCCAGCCATTCCCAGGCCTCCTCCGGGTGGTAAAGAACCAGACTTTGCCCTACGATTCAATGTGTAGTCTCGCCGGGAAGAGCAACGAGTACTTTACTTCCTTTTCTCGCAATGCCTTTTTTACTTCAAGCAAACTGCGTCTTTGTCTCTGGACCTTTAGCGTGAAATCTGGGAAGAAGGTCATGCGCGAGTTTTCATATAGGACAGACTGAGCTGTTCTTGCCATTTGAAGAATTGTATCACGGTCTCTGAAGTGAACGAGCTGAGCAAGCAATGGTCGTAGTGGAGCTCCAGGACGGGGCGACCTCCTGGCACTCTGTGCGCCCTCTCCACGAAGAAGAATTTAGAAAATCCACGGAGCTGGAGGTACTTGAGGATGAGGTCCTCCACAAACAAGTCACCTGCTGGTTCCTTGGCACGCTCACAGACCCCCAAAATTCGAACATTGTTGCTCTGGGATCTCCCTTCATAATCTGTTGGAGGCCTCTAGGTCCCTCACCTGTGTTTTAATGTTGCGTGTTTCTTGCAAGATGGTGGACGTTGAGTCCTCAACTTCTTTAACGCGGGACCCCAAGTTGCGCAGATATGCACGTATCAGAGAGACTTCAGTAGTGACTGTATCTATACAGACTTCCAGTGCAGTACGGACTCCCTGTATTGCGGCCATGATATCCTGTGAGGAGACCGAGGCCTCTTCTGGCCCCTGAGGAGTGTCGGAGACTGATTGGTCCTGAGGGTCTTGCAAGATTTCGGTTCCCTTGGCATGGGCGAATTCGTCTATCTTCGTTTGATGGGACCATTTCATGGCTTTCCACCTGTCATTCTGCGAGGGTGATGGTATAGGCCCAGAGGGGGAAGGAGGGGAGTGGGGATATTCACCGCCGCCTGATCGTTGGACCCCACGCGTCCAACGCGGCCTCTCGGGTTTTCCACTGCGCGACACCCTCCAGTCTGATCAGCACCTACGTTTTGGCTCTGCTAGCACCTGATTGTGGCATTTTTAGTTCGGCAGGATAGCGTGCTGCTAACGAGGGAAAGGAGACAAGCTCGTATCACCCCAGCACCCCCTGGGTAGGTGCACTATCGCACCTACGGTGCTTAAGTCCTTATTCCCCTATCTAGTGACTCCAAGTAGTATGTCTGGCTGTACGAAGTCAGCGTCTGGACCATGCGCTCACTTCTGGAGTGCCCAGGTATGTTTGCGGTGCCAGGGATGTGGTAGGTACCTCTCACTTTTGATGGAGCGTGTGATGTTCGTTGAGTGTTCTACCAGTGCCAGGCTTTTCGGATTGAGAGCGAGCAGTCTCTCCAGCCCTTCATCAAATAGGGTGGGTCATCAGGTTCTGTAGATCCATTTAGTTTCAAGGCCCCCTGTGGGCTCACCCAGTGCAGGAGGCCCGTGCCAGGCACGTGGTGCCTATTCCCTTTTCTTCAGACACCCGGGAGGGGGGGCCAGGAGGTACCCGGCAGGCCAGCCCCCAGGTGATGCCAGTCCTCTTGGGTCCCTGCAGGCGGCCTCCCCGCACCACCGCCCCGGGCCCTGCTTACTCTTCGGGCCTGCTATGCCTCCTTCGTTCCACTTCGCGGCACCAGAGGGTTCCCCATTCCACGGGGGCTCAGCCGCGTCTCTCACTCACCGCAGGAGTCGGCCTGGCAATTCCGTCCCCGAACACCCACGCGGTCGGTGCCCAATGATAGTGCCATATCCGGGGGGGAGGGGCACCACGTGACGGGTCCCCCGCCGGCCGAAGCAAATGAAGGCCACGGCTTCACAAGGCCTCCGGGCTGTCACATCTTTTTTCTTCCTCCTGAGTATGCTAGCAGGCTACAGGCAGGCGGCACCTATGCCGCAGTCTCTGACCATCCGCCGCCGTTGTCCGGGGTGCTTGGCGCTCAGAATAATAACGGGTATACTGGGGATATATGGTGGCGGGCCTCGGAGCAGTTTCACTAAGAGGCCATCTCCGTCGGCTGTTGGCCACGCCCCTGGCAGCCAATCAGATTTGAGCAGGAGGACTGTCAGATCCTCGGAGGATCAGCGTCCCTATATATACAAATTTGGATTTCGGTTAATATCTCTAAATCTAGTGAACAGATTTGCACCTAATCACAAAAAGGCACTTCCCTGTACAAATATCTAACTTTCTGCCAAATTTGGTGTATTCCATTCAGCAGTTCGGGCTGTAGCCGTGTCTAAAATTCTTAAGGGAATTAATATGGGAGACGCATGTTTTTGATTCCCCCCCACCCCTTTTTCTAGGCCCTTGCTTAACGGATCACCCCAAAACTTTCCATGCACAACACAAATCACCAGTGCACGTTTTTTGGAAACTTTTGTGAAGATTCGTCAAACTACGTCAAAGATATAGACAAGTCAAAAAATGCTTTTCCTATGGAAACAAGGTCCTAACTATACCTACTGACGCCCGCCAGTAGGTAATTATACATATATATATTCCCCACCTGCCAAATTTTATACTTTATCCACAATATTTCACTAATGTGTCTGTATCAGTATTATGTTGCAACAATCTGGATGTTTTGGATATTGAGCCTTACTTTCTCCTTTTTACTGTTTTTTTAAATGCCTAAACCAAGTGCCATAGACAAGAGCTTATTATGTCAAGGATGAATCATGTGACCTTTATAAACATGCAATTTTGTATTCTTTATTACAGGGAGACAACGTTGGTGGTGCACGAGGGATTCACTCACCCACGATAAACATATGCGCACCCTGAGTGGATGGACGAGCCTGACATCCTCCTTACTCTTTGATAATATGATCCCTAGTCACTACTATTGACCACCAACCCCATAGTAGTCCACCAGCTTAATTGGAAGTATGGTACTATACCAGCACCTCCCCGTGGAAATTGTCCAAGCAAAACTGATTAGGAGGTAGGGTGCATATACAGGTACTATACCCTTACTTACAAATTTGTCCTCCCCCTTAAAGGGGATACACTTGAATACCTCACCCATGTCACTCCGCATGGGAGACTGGCAAATCCAGGACACTTTAAAAAGTAAAAAATAAGCACCAACACTCCATAGGAATCACGGCACACTAGATGTAAATTTATCATCTTGTCTATGACGTATTAAGGAATCAGAAATGTTGAAATTTGTGGCGAAATCCGAAATGTTACAATCTTTTCACTCACTATATCAGTTGACACACATTTCTATTATGTCTATTGTCACGTGGTATGTTAGACCACAAGTAATTCCTTCAAATGGTGTACGACCCGAGAAGGGGTCAGGTGATCAAGACCACGGACGTGGTCGAAACGCATTCTTTTGTCACTAGAATAATAAATTCCTGCAAACCTGATCGAGTGGGCTCGTGGATCTGCTTCTTTCCGTATCCCGTTGCGTGTGGAATATATATATATATTCACTGAAAAAACCATAGTTTTCAGGGACGTTATAGTTAGAAATTAGCATTTAAGAAACCTTAGAAAGGCACTGAAAAAACCATAGGTTTCAGGGATGTAATGGTTAGAAATTTTCATTTCAAAAACCTTTGAAATTCACTGAAAAAAACACAGGTTTCATGGACGTTATAGTTAGTTTGACATTTCACTCGTACAAAACCAGAGAAATTCGGCAGTTATAGTTAGTTGAGCTAACTATAACTCGCGCCCCCGCAATGCACTGCTGATGACGTCACATATTACATCACTCATGTCATGGTCAGTGACATCACTGATGACATCACAGATGACATCTCAAATGACTATGCCTACATAGGTAGGACATGTGCAGAAAGAGGAAGAAAGGCGCAGAAAGAAGCAAGAGAAGTGCAGAAAGAGGCAAGAAGGTGCAGAAAGAGCAAGAAAGGTGCAGAAAGAAGCAAGAGAAATGCAGAAAGAGGCAACAGAAGTTCAGAAGAGGAAGAAAGGTGCAGAAAGAACCAACAGAGGTGCAGAAAGAGGCCTACTTTGACTGTACCTTACAACAGACTCAAACAAAGTAGCCTAATCACTAATCCGTCTCTCAAGATGTCTTAAACCTCACTTTTCTCTTGAAGGTTCAATATTCATCGACTGCTCAGAATGTTAGGCCTACCAAATATAAAACAGCAATCCTAAGTATATCACTGTTGTAAGTCTGACCAAGTTTGTGAAGGTATGCATGTGTGTCTCTGCTTTTACCTAGTGACACGTTACATAAAAATGAACATACAAATACTAGAATACCTGTGTTTCAAACTGCATACTCTGTACATTTGTGTACAAAAAGGTAGAAGCAAGAGAAGTGCAGAAAGAAGCAACAGATGTGCAGAAAGAGGCAAGAGGGGTGCAGAAAAAAGCAAGAGAGATGCAGAAAAAAGCAAGAGAAGTGCACAAAGAAGCAACGGAGGTGCAGAAAGAGGCAAGAGGGGTGCAGAAAGAAGCAAGAGAAGTGCAGAATGAAGCAACCGGGGTGCAGAAAGAGGCAAGAGGGGTGCAGAAAGAGGCAACAGAGGTGCAGAAGGAGGCAAGAGAACTGCCCAAAGAGGCAAGAGTTGCAGAAACAGACAAAAGAGGTGCAGAAAGAGGGAACAGGGGTGCAGAAATAGGCAAGAGGGGTGCAGAAATTTGCAAGAGAGGTGCAGAAAGAAGCAAGAGCAGTGCAGAAAGAACCGAGAGGTGCAGAAAGAGGCAAGAGTAGTGCAGAAAGAGGCAAGAGAAGTGCAGAAAGAAGCAAAAGAGGTACAGAAAGAGGGAAGACGGTACAGAAAGAGACAACAAAGGTGCAGAAAGAGGCAAGACAGGTGCAGGAAAAGGGAAGAAGGGTGCAGAAAGAAGCAAGAGAGGTGCAGAAAGAGGCAAGAGAGGTGCAGAAAGAGGCAAGAGAGGTGCAGAAAGAGGCAAGAGGGGTGCAGAAAGAGGCAAGAGAGGTGCAGAAAGAGGCAAGAGATATGCACAGAGGGAAGAAGGGTGCAGAAAGAGGCAACAGGGGTGCAGAAAGAGGCAAGAGGGGTGCAGAAAGAGGCAAGCGGGGTGAAGAAATGGGGAACAGAGGAGCAGAAGGAGGCAAGAGAACTGCAGAAAGAGGCAAGAGTGTTGCAGAAACAGGCAAAAGAGGTGCAGAAAGAGGGAACAGGGGTGGATACAGACGCAAGAGAAGTGCAGAAAGAGGGAAGAGGGGTGCAGAAATGTGCACGAGCAGTGCAGAAAGAACCAACAGAGGTGCAGAAAGAGGCAAGAAACATGTACAAACAGGCAAACAAGGTGCAGCAATATAGAACCCGGGTGCAGACTGAGGCAAGAGGGGTGCAGGAGTTTGCAAGAGAGGTGCCGAAAGAAGCAAGAGGAGTGCAGAAAGAACCAACAGAGGTGCAGAAAGAGGCAAGAGGAGTGCAGAAAAGGCAAGAGAAGTGCAGAAAGAAGCAACAGAGGTGCAGAAAGAGGCAAGAGAGGTGCAGAAAGAGCCAAGAGGGGTGCAGAAAGAAGCACGAGAGGTGTAGAAAGAAGCAAAGGAAGTGCAAAAAGAAGCAACAGAGGTGCAGAAAGAGGCAATAGAGGTGCAGAAAGAGGCAAGAGAGGTGCAGAAAGAGGGAACGGGTGCAGAAAGAGGGAAGAGTGGTGTAGAAAGAGCAAAGAGGGGTGCAGAAAGAATCAACAGAGGTGCATAAAGAAGCAAGAGAAGTGATGAAACAGACAAGTGAGTTGCAGAAACAGGTAAAAGAAGTGCAGAAAGAGGTAAGAGAAGTGCTGAAAGAAGCAACAGAGGTGCAGAAAGAGGCAAGAGAAGTGCAGAAAGAGACAGGTGCAGGAAGAGGGGTGCAGAAAGAGGGAAGTGGGGTGCAGAAGAGAGAAGAGGGGTGCAGAAAGAGGCAAGGGGGTGCAGAAAGAAGCAAGAGAAGTGATGAAACAGACAACAGAGTTGCAGAAAGAAACAAGAAAGGTGCAGAAAAAGAAGAGAAGTGCAGAAGGAGGCAAGACAGGTGCAGAAAGAGGCAAGTGAGGTGCAGACAGAGACAAGAGGGGTGCAGAAAGAGGGACGAGAAGTGAGGAAACATGGAAGAGAAGTGCAGAAAGAGGGAAGAGACGTGCAGAAAGAGGGAAGGGGTACAGAAAGGCAAGAGTGGTGCAGAAAGAAGCAATAGAGGTACAGAAAGAGGCAAGAAAGGTACAGAAAAAAGGAAGAGAAGTGGAGAAGGAGGCAAGACAGGTGCAGAAAGAGGCAAGTGAGGTGCAGAAAGAGGGAAGAGAAGTGAGGAAACATGGAAGAGAAGTGCAGAAAGAGGGAAGGGGTACAGAAAGGCAAGAGGGGTACAGAAAGAAGCAATAGAGGTGCAGAAAGAGGCAAGAGAACTGCAGAAAAAAAACTGGTGCAGAAAGAGGCAAGAGAAGTGCAGAAAGAGACGAGAGGTGCAGAAAGAGGGAAGAGGGGTGCAAAAAGAGAGAAGAGGGGTGCAGAAAGAGGCAAGTGAGGTCCAGACAGAGGCAAGAGGGTTGCAGAAAGAGGGAAGAGAAGTGCAGAAAGAGGGAAGAGACATGCAGAAAGAGGCAAGAGGGGTGCAGAATGAAGCAACAGGTGCAGAAAGAGGCAAGAGAAGTGCAGAAAGACGAGAGGTGCAGAAAGAGGGAAGAGGGGTGCAGAAAGAGAGAAGGGGTGCAGAAAGAGGCAAGGGGGGTGAAGAAAGAAGCAAGAGAGATACAGAAAGAAGCAAAAAAGGTACAGAAAGAAGCAAGAGACTTGCAGAAAGAAGCAAAATGGGTACAGAAAGAGGCAAGAGAGGTGCAGAAAGCAAAGAAGGGTGTAGAAAGAGGTAAGAGGGGTGCAGAAATAAACAACAGAGGTGCAGAAAGAAGCAAGAGAAGTGATGAAAGCGACAAGAGAGTTGCAGAAATAGGCAAAAGAAGTGCAGAAAGAAGCAAGAGAAGTGATGAAACCGACAAGAGAGTTGCAGAAAGAAACAAAGGTGCAGAAAAAAAGGAAGAGATGTGCAGAAAGGCAAGACAGGTGCAGAAAGAGGGAGGAGAGGTGCAGAAAGAGGCAAGTAAGGTGCAGAAAGAGGGAAGAGAAGTGCAGAAAAAGGAAAGAGACGTGCAGAAAGAGGGAAGGGGGTACAGAAAGAGGCAAGAGGGATGCAGAAAGAAGCAACAGAGGTACAGAAAGAGGCACGAGAAGTGCAGAAAAAACAACAGTGGTGCAGAAAGAGGCAAGAGAAGTGCAGAATGAGGCAAGAGAGGTGCAGAAAGAGGGGGCAGGGGTGCAGAAAGAGGGAAGAGCGGTGTAAAAAGAGCAAAGGGGTACAGAAAGAATCAGAGGTGCAGAAAGAAGCAAGAGAAGTGATGAAACAGACAAGAGAGTTGCAGAAACAGGCAAAAGAAGTGCAGAAAGAAGGAGCAGAAGTGCAGAAAGAGACAAGAGGGGTGCAGAAAGAGGGAAGAGGGGTGCAGAAAGAGGGAAGAGGGGTGCAGAAAGAGGGAAGAGGGGTGCAGAAAGAGGGAAGAGGGGTGCAGAAAGAGAAGAGGGGTGCAGAAAGAGGCAAGGGGATGCAGAAAGAGGCAAGGGGGTGCAGAAAGAAGCAAGAGAAGTGATGAAACAGACAACAGAGTTGCATAAAGGAACAAGAAAGGTGCAGAAAAAAGGAAGAGAAGTGGAGAAGGAGGCAAGACAGGTGCAGAAAGAGGCAAGTGAGGTGCAGACAGAGACAAGAGGGGTGCAGAAAGAGGGAAGAGAAGTGAGGAAACATGGAAGAGAAGTGCAGAAAGAGGGAAGAGACGTGCAGAAAGAGGGAAGGGGTACAGAAAGAGGCAAGAGGGGTGCAGAAAGAAGCAATAGAGGTACAGAAAGAGGCAAGAAAGGTGCAGAAAAAAGAAGTGCAGAAGGAGGCCAGACAGGTGCAGAAAGAGGCAAGTGAGGTGCAGATAGACAAGAGGGGTGCAGAAAGAGGGAAGAGAAGTGAGGAAACATGGAAGAGAAGTGCAGAAAGAGGGAAGGGGTACAGAAAGAGGCAAGAGGGGTGCAGAAAGAAGCAATAGAGGTACAGAAAGAGGCAAGAAAGGTACAGAAAAAAGGAAGAGAAGTGCAGAAGGAGGCAAGACAGGTGCAGAAAGAGGCAAGAGAACTGCAGAAAAAAAACTGGTGCAGAAAGAGGCAAGAGAAGTGCAGAAAGAGACAAGAGGTGCAGAAAGAGACAAGAGGTGCAGAAAGAGGCAAGAGAAGTGCAGAAAGAGACAAGAGAGGTACAGAAAGAGGGAAGAGGGGCGCAAAAAGAGAAGAGGGGTGCAGAAAGAGGCAAGTGAGGTCCAGACAGAGGCAAGAGGGGTGCAGAAAGAGGGAAGAGAAGTGCAGAAAGAGGGAAGAGACATGCAGAAAGAGGCAAGAGGGGTGCAGAATGAAGCAACAGGTGCAGAAAGAGGCAAGAGAAGTGCATAAAGAGACGAGAGGTGCAGAAAGAGGGAAGAGGGGTGCAGAAAGAGAGAAGGGTACAGAAAGAGGCAAGGGGGGTGCAGAAAGAAGCAAGAGAGGTACAGAAAGAAGCAAGAGAGGTACAGAAAGAAGCAAGAGAATTGCAGAAAAGCAAAATGGGTGCAGAAAGAGGCAAGAGAGGTGCAGAAAGAGCAAAGAAGGGTGTAGAAAGAGGTAAGAGGGGTGCAGAAATAAGCAACAGAGGTGCAGAAAGAAGCAAGAAAAGTGATGAAAGCGACAAGAGAGTTGCAGAAACAGGCAAAAGAAGTGCAGAAAGAAGCAAGAGAAGTGATGAAACAGACGAGAGTTGCAGAAAGAAACAAGAAAGGTGCAGAAAAAAAGGAAGAGATGTGCAGAAAGAGGCAAGACAGGTGCAGAAAGAGGGAGGAGAGGTGCAGAAAGAGGGAAGAGAAGTGCAGAAAGGGAACAGAAGTGCAGAAAGAGGCAAGAGGGGTGCAGAAAGAAGCAACAGAGGTGCAGAAAGAGGCAAGAGAAGTACAGAAAAAAAACAACAGTGGTGCAGAAAGAGGCAAGAGAAGTGCAGAAAGAGACGAGAGGTGCAGAAAGAGGGAAGAGGGGTGCAGAAAGAGAAGAGTGGTGCAGAAAGAGGCAAGTGAGATGCAGACAGAGCAAGAGGGGTGCAGAAAGAGGGAAGAAAAGTGCAGAAAGAGGGAAGGGGGAACAGAAAGAGGCAAGAGGGGTGCAGAAAGAAGCAACAGAGGTACAGAAAGAGGCAAGAGAAGTACAGAAAAAAACAACAGTGGTGCATAAAGAGGCAAGAGAAGTGCAGAAAGAGACGAGAGGTGCAGAAAGAGGCAAGTGAGATGCAGACAGAGCAAGAGGGGTGCAGAAAGAGGGAAGAAAAGTGCAGAAAAAGGGAAGGGGTACAGAAAGAGGCATGAGGGGTGCAGAATGAAGCAACAGAGGTGCAGAAAGAGGCAAGAGAAGTGCAGAAAGAGACGAGAGGTGCAGGAAGAGGGAAGAGGGGTGCAGAGAGAAGAGGGGTGCAGGAAGAGGCAAGGGGGATGCAGAAAGAAGCAAGAGAGGTACAGAAAGAAGCAAGAGAAATGCAGAAAGAGGCAACAGAAGTCCAGAAGAGGAAGAAAGGTGCAGAAAGGACCAACAGAGGTGCAGAAAGAGGCCTACTTTGACTGTACCTTACAACAGACTCAAACAAAGTAGCCTAATCACTAATCCGTCTCTCAAGATGTCTTAAACCTCACTTTTCTCTTGAAGGTTCAATATTCATCGACTGCTCAGAATGTTAGGCCTACCAAATATAAAACAGCAATCCTAAGTATATCACTGTTGTAAGTCTGACCAAGTTTGTGAAGGTATGCATGCGTGTCTCTGCTTTTACCTAGTGACACGTTACATAAAAATGAACATACAAATACTAGAATACCTGTGTTTCAAACTGCATACTCTGTACATTTGTGTACAAAAAGGTAGAAGCAAGAGAAGTGCAGAAAGAAGCAACAGATGTGCAGAAAAGAGGCAAGAGGGGTGCAGAAAAAAGCAAGAGAGATGCAGAAAAAAGCAAGAGAAGTGCACAAAGAAGCAACGGAGGTGCAGAAAGAGGCAAGAGGGGTGCAGAAAGAAGCAAGAGAAGTGCAGAATGAAGCAACAGGGGTGCAGAAAGAGGCAAGAGGGGTGCAGAAAGAGGCAACAGAGGTGCAGAAGGAGGCAAGAGAACTGCCCAAAGAGGCAAGAGTTGCAGAAACAGACAAAAGAGGTGCAGAAAGAGGGAACAGGGGTGCAGACAGAGGCAAGAAAATTGCAGAAAGAAGGAACAGGGGTGCAGAAATAGGCAAGAGGGGTGCAGAAATTTGCAAGAGAGGTGCAGAAAGAAGCAAGAGCAGTGCAGAAAGAACCAAGAGAGGTGCAGAAAGAGGCAAGAGTAGTGCAGAAAGAGGCAAGAGAAGTGCAGAAAGAAGCAAAAGAGGTACAGAAAGAGGGAAGACGGTACAGAAAGAGACAACAAAGGTGCAGAAAGAGGCAAGACAGGTGCAGGAAAAGGGAAGAAGGGTGCAGAAAGAAGCAAGAGAGGTACAGAAAGAGGCGAGAGGGGTGCAGAAAGAGGCAAGAGAGGTGCAGAAAGAGGCAAGAGATATGCACAAAGAGGGAAGAAGGGTGCAGAAAGAGGCAACAGGGGTGCAGAAAGAGGCAAGAGGGATGCAGAAAGAGGCAAGCGGGGTGAAGAAATGGGGAACAGAGGAGCAGAAGGAGGCAAGAAAACTGCAGAAAGAGTCAAGAGTGTTGCAGAAACAGGCAAAAGAGGCGCAGAAAGAGGGAACAGGGGTGGATACAGACGCAAGAGAAGTGCAGAAAGAGGGAAGAGGGGTGCAGAAATGTGCACGAGCAGTGCAGAAAGAACCAACAGAGGTGCAGAAAGAGGCAAGAAACATGTACAAACAGGCAAACAAGGTGCAGCAATATAGAACCCGGGTGCAGACAGAGGCAAGAGGGGTGCAGAAGTTTGCAAGAGAGGTGCCGAAAGAAGCAAGAGGAGTGCACAAAGAACCAACAGAGGTGCAGAAAGAGGCAAGAGGAGTGCAGAAAAGGCAAGAGAAGTGCAGAAAGAAGCAACAGAGGTGCAGAAAGAGGCAAGAGAGGTGCAGAAAGAGCCAAGAGGGGTGCAGAAAGGAGCACGAGAGGTGTAGAAAGAAGCAAAGGAAGTGCAGAAAGAGGCAATAGAGGTGCAGAAAGAGGCAAGAGAGGTACAGAAAGAGGGAACAGGGGTGCAGAAAGAGGGAAGAGTGGTGTAGAAAGAGCAAAGAGGGGTGCAGAAAGATTCAACAGAGGTGCAGAAAGAAGCAAGAGAAGTGATGAAACAGACAAGAGAGTTGCAGAAACAGTAAAAAAAGTGCAGAAAGAGGTAAGAGAAGTCCTGAAAGAAGCAACAGAGGTTCAGAAAGAGGCAAGAGAAGTGCAGAAAGAGACAAGAGAGGTGCAGGAAGAGGGGTGCAGAAAGAGGGAAGAGGGGTGCAGAAGAGAGAAGAGGGGTACAGAAAGAGGCAAGGGGGTGCAGAAAGAAGCAAGAGAAGTGATGAAACAGACAACAGAGTTGCAGAAAGAAACAAGAAAGGTGCAGAAAAAGAAGAGAAGTGCAGAAGGAGGCAAGACAGGTGCAGAAAGAGGCAAGTGAGGTGCAGACAGAGACAAGAGGGGTGCAGAAAGAGGGACGAGAAGTGAGGAAACATGGAAGAGAAGTGCAGAAAGAGGGAAGAGACGTGCAGAAAGAGGGAAGGGGTACAGAAAGAGGCAAGAGGGGTGCAGAAAGAAGCAATAGAGGTACAGAAAGAGGCAAGAAAGGTACAGAAAAAAGGAAGAGAAGTGCAGAAGGAGGCAAGACAGGTGCAGAAAGAGGCAAGTGAGGTGCAGAAAGAGGCAAGAGAACTGCAGAAAAAAAACTGGTGCAGAAAGGCAAGAGAAGTGCAGAAAGAGACAAGAGAGGTGCAGAAAGAGGCAAGAGAAGTGCAGAAAGAGACAAGAGAGGTACAGAAAGAGGGAAGAGGGGCGCAAAAAGAGAGAAGAGGGGTGCAGAAAGAGGCAAGTGAGGTCCAGACAGAGGCAAGAGGGGTGCAGAAAGAGGGAAGAGAAGTGCAGAAAGAGGGAAGAGACATGCAGAAAGAGGCAAGAGGGGTGCAGAATGAAGCAACAGGTGCAGAAAGAGGCAAGAGAAGTGCATAAAGAGACGAGAGGTGCAGAAAGAGGGAAGAGGAGTGCAGAAAGAGGGAAGAGGGGTGTGAGAAGTTGGCCTGGCATATGCTGTCCACTAATTATAGTGGGCACCTTGCACCAGTCCAAACAACCCCTTATTGGAGATAGGTTAAAGACAACCTTATTGAAAGCTATCCTAGTGGTAGCTATGGAGAGCAGCCTTCAGGCTAAGTCTTGAAGGAATGTAAAGCAGCTTGTTTTACCAGTCTATAATCTCTTGAGTGACCAAATGAAAGAGCACCACACCAGGTATATATTCAAAATATATGTATTTATTGCTAAACACACCCCTCTAGTCTCTTTATGAGGCTAGAGTTCTAAGTACCCAAGTTATAAGTTATTTAAACACAGTAATAGCACAAATACACGTTTGGGCCCTAGGGGCGTACTCAAACCATATACCAATAAAGTGGTATAAGAACCACGACTGAGCTAGACACTAGGCCTAGAGCCTCTAGAAGTGCTTGGACCACAAGGAACCACCCAAGGTAGTGACACAGGGGACCCACGGGGGACGCGTGCAGTGTAAATACACAACCGCGATACGCCGTTAACTTCTATGGAGAAAGTCGCGATCAGGAAATTAAAGAAAAGGGACACTTAAAGGAGGACTTGGAGCAAACCCTTTGAGAACTAGGTCGTTCTAGAGTCTCTACCCACGGGAGCACCAGAGTACTCGTGTTACCTCACCCAGGGAAGCCGGGTGCATAGGTGCCTTTCGGGGTCGGGTTTCGTCATCGATTTGAATGGCGATCTGCTGAAAAGTGCTGCTGGCGACCAAGTGGAAAGTGTCCGGGTGGATCCAAGAGTGGATCGGAGATCTGAAGAACCTGAAAGCAGAGGGGACAGAGTCTGGGTCACTAGCCAGTGACCAGGAAGGCGATGAGCTGATGCCCACCGATGTCGAGTGCTTCAGGTAAGTTGATGGTCGTCTTGACTCTTCAGCCACGAGGTCCAGGAGGCGTTGTCGGCGACCAGGAGCAGGATTCAGGCTGGTACACAATGTCTGTCGAGTGCTGACGCGTCGGCGACCGGATTGGACCCAACAAGCCTTGGCAACGGCAAGTCTCGATGAAAGTGAAGAATGACGATGATGCAGACCAGCAAGGTCTGAGGAACTCACCCAGCAAGGGTAAGTGAGGGCAAGCCTGGAGCAACCAGGGAGCCCAAGAAGAAAAAGATTGGCCTTCGTGAAGGGCTACTAGCCAACGGGCTAGCGACCGCGAAGGAGCCTCGAGACGTCGCACGTGGAGCTGGCTCACAGGACACTCGTGGAGTGGAGGCCAGTGATCTTCGGTGCAGTTGGTGCTGGAGGCTAGGGCTACTCGGAGCCCAAAGCACGACTTCGTGGGAGACCTAGAAGAGGATGCACTAGCAAATGCGTGCGGTGTCCAGGGGTCACGGTTCCACGTTACCCACGACAGCTACGGGCCTCAGCTTTGCTGGGGACTCAGGGCAGCCTCGGGAAGTCTGGAAATCCACCTCTGGTGATGCAAAGACTTCGGCGTCCGACGGGAGCTTAGGCGATGCAGACCGGACAATTGCTTCTTTGGTGCCTGCCAAGCAGGGGAGTCACTCCTTGACCCCAAGGGAGATTCTTCTGTCCTCTAGTCTTGAGTAGAGCGTCGAAGGTCCAGGATTCTGTGTCAGAGTTTCGTCCAGGGATAATCTAAAGTCCTAAGGACTGGGTTCCTATACTTATACCAAGTTTAGGGGTTGGACTACTCTGTGGCCCCACCTATGGGTGGGTCAGGGCAGAGGGGTGGCTACACCCCTTTCCCTTTGTCCAGTTCACGCCAAAGCAGGGGCTGCAAGCCCCTGATCCGGTTTGAACTGGGGTATGCACAGGGACACCAAGTGTGCCCCCAGTGCAGGACTTCAAAGCACCCGAAAGTGCTCCCGCCCAGCCCCAATACACATTATCCTGTCTGGGGAGGTGGTCACACCTCCTGGGACAGGAAACCTATTGTCCAGGCCTCCCCTGCCGGAGTTTCGTCCAGCAGCAGGAGGCCAGACTTGTGTCTGTGGCAGCAGCATCCATTTTGTGATGCCAGGGCTTTAGAAAGAAGTTACCGGCCAGGCCAGGGTTAACATGTCTCTCCCTCTAGAAGGGTGGAATGCTACCTCCGCCGCCAGAATTGGCGGGGGGTAGTATTCCAAGATGTTTGACACCAAACACGACATGTTTCGGTGCAGCCATTCCAAAGTTAGCATTTAACGCGAGGTTATAATGCGCTTAAGAGTATATGGTCAGGCTGCACTACAAACAGCATCAGAGAAGGGTCTCCGAACGCTGCAGAGGGGCCCTGCTCATGCAGGGGCACCCTCTCACATAGGAACCACGCACTCTGCCTTCAGGATTGATAAGGCCTGCCATAGGAGTGACTTATAGGTTTATATGTGTGTATGTATTTAGTGATATAGGTAACCTATATCATAGTAAGGGGTGCATGCACCACCTTACCCAGGCTGCAGTAGCAGACCTGTGGTGTCAGTTTGGATGGACTCCCAGGGGTGGCATAATACATGCTGCAGCCCCTGGTAGGCCTCTGAGGTACCTATGCCCTGGGTACATAGTATACCATATACTAGGGACTTATAAGGGCACTCCAGATTCCAATCAGTGATGTGCCTAAGGCACATGGAAACCTTTTTACAGAGAAAGCAGATAGACTGGGGGCCTGAATACCAGGATCCCAGTCCAACTAAGTCATAAACCAGCAAAACACCATAAAAAAAGTGGGGGCAACCATATAGTCAGATTCCACCTTCCTACATAACCCCCCAAACGAAAGGAGATAAGGCTAACCTTGGCCAGTTGAGCCTTCATTGACTAAGTGGCCATATAAGGAAGCACCTGCACTAGCATGGTTGCCCCCTGTCTTATGGTCCACTAAGCAATCCCTCACCCTAAGGGTATGAGAGGGTCTCCACCATGGGGAATCACTACCTGTGGTGTGCTTAGGTAAAGTACAAGGCTGGTGAGGTGTCTGAGTAGGGAAGTGAGGCCCTAGGAATGTTGGTCTCAGCTTCCTCAGATCACTGGTCACCATGTATGCCTGTCTTTCCATGACTGAGTTGCACTTTGCTCTAAGGGTCAACCTTTGGCTGCCTACAGCTGGGGGTTGGGTCCCTTTGGATGGACTACTGGAGGGACATGGCAGGTTTGGAACCTTCTGGTCCCAGGTTTGCCCTTGCCTACCAGAGTCCTTCTGGGGGAGGTCCCTACATAAAGGTATGGGGGATCCCTCAGTGTGTAGAGGAGTTTTCACCTGGCTAGGGCTACTAGCCTGGGTGCCCCTAATCTGCTGATGGGGGTTCCTCTGGACAGGGGGCCCTGGGGGTCCACTGACCTCCCTGACCTCTGCAGCCCTGGGCTGGCTGAGGCAGGGTAGAGAGGGGCAGGTTACCTGCTCCAGACTGGGTACCACCTTGGAAGGGTCCTCTGCCATCAGGGGTGTGGCCAGGCCTGACTACCTCTGGGGCAGTTCCTTCACTAGGGGTAGGGTCAGTTCCCTGAGGAGGCTGACCCTTACCTACTGTCTGGAGGGAAGAAGACTTTTCTTCAACCCTTGTGCTCTCTTTTGGGGGAGAGTGGGCCATTCTTCCAGGCTCCATCTCTCCAAAATCTTGGGCTGGGGCTGTGGCCATCACAGCCCCACTAACCTTTACAGGGACGCCCAGCATCCTGAGATGGGTTTGGTGTTCAACTTCAGCCCAGGCTGAAATTTCCAGATCATTGCCCATCAGGCAATCTACAGGTAGGGTTGGGGACACTGCCACTCTTTTGGGCCTGTGACCCCCTCCCAGCTGAGATTGACTATGGCCATGGGGTGATCTGTTCTGACACCATCAATGTTAGTCACCTGGTATTTAAACTCAGGTAAAAGCTGGTGAGGGGGACTAGTTTCCCTGCCACCATGGTGACACTAGCCCCTGTGTCCCTAAATGCCACAGCTTTCTGACCATTAATTATTGGCTCCAATCTGTACCTGCCCAATGCTGTGGGACCCATGGTAAAGGTGGCAAATCCTATACCACCATCAGAGTCAGAGGAGTCTGTTGAGGGGTCCCTGTCTAAACTAGGGCCCACCTCTGTTCCTCTTGCAAAAGCACCTAACTTTTTGGGTGCACTACTCCCAACTGGAGGATTACTACTGGTAGTACCAGGAGGGGTGGTAGTAGTTGTGGGAGGAACATTTTCTTTATTGCCAATCCTGGGGCAACTGGGATCAGTTTTCCAGTGCCCAGGCTTTTTACAGACATGGCAATATGGTTTCTTTTCAGGAGAAGAAGGAGTTTGGGACCCACCCCCAGAAGAGGAATTTTGGGGCCCTGTAGGGGACTTATCTTTAGATTTATCCCCTCCTTTCTCTTGGGACTTAGTAGAATCTTTCTTCTGGTCACCACCCTGATTTTTAGTTTTTACTCTGGTTCTGACCCATTTGTCTGCCTTCTTTCCCAATTCTTGGGGAGAGGTCAGATCAGAGTCCACCAGATACTGGTGCAAAAGCTGGTTTTGACAATTATTAAGGATCTGCTCCCTCATAATCAAATTGTACAATCCTAAAAAGTCCTGCACTTTGTTGCCATGTATCCAACCTTCCAGAGCCTTAGTAGCACAATCTACAAAATCAACCCAGTCTTGAGTCTGAGCTTTTTGGGTGTCTCTGAACTTCAACCTATACTGTTCAGTGGTTAGGCCAAACCCATCTATCAGAGCACTCTTCAAGACTGTGTAATTGTCAGCATCCTCTTCTCTTACAGTGAGGAGCTTGTCTCTACCTTTGTCTGCAAAGGAGAGCCACAAGATTGCTGCCCACTGCTTCTGGGGGACCCTCTGAACTTTACAGGCCCTCTCCAGTGCAGTTATCCATTTGTGGATGTCATCCCCGCTCTGGTAGGGAGGGACAATCTTGTTTAGGTTTCTATGGTCATAAGACCTTTCCCTATCTTTAGGGATATTGCTGCCACCATTGGACTCTAGTCCCAACTTTTTCTCTCTTTGTAGAGATCTAGGGACTCCCTGTCTATAGCCAGTTGCTGTTTTCTGAGTTCAAGCTGAGCTTCCTCATATTGAATCAGCCTCTTTCTTCTCTCATGAGAGGATTCCCTCCTATGAGAGGAGACAGAGGTCCCTATTGAGGTGCCAGAGTGGTTAGACTCCTGAGAAGGAGACCTAGACCTTCTGGGCACACTCACAATCCTTCCTGGGGGACAAAGTGGAGGTCATCTTGAGCCTCCTCCTCATCCACAGGAGGAATTGGGTTATCCAGGTCAGGGTCATTGTCACCCTCCTGGTCAGTTCCAGAGGGGGGCTGGGGGTATTGCTACCCCTGGCCCCATCCTCATCTTCTGCCCCACCCTCTGCTCCTACCCCTTCAGTCCCTAAGGGCCTGCTGAGATCATAAGCCTCCAACATCTCTCTAAGATGTTGGGTGGTGGGACTTTGGCCTGTCTTCAGTTTCCTCAAGTTACATAATGCTCTCAATTCCAAGAATGGGAGTGTATCATACTTGGAGGGAAGAAGCCCAGGGGCTTCTGGCAAGGACTCACTGGGTCCTGGCTTTGAAGACATCACTAGTGAGGTGTGGTGTATGCACTACCTACTCTAGTGTGGCCTACTAAACTCTCTTGAGTTGTAGAAAGGGTGTGCTATCCCTTAACACACAACTCTAAGTTCAGTAGAACTTACTGTATTCTAAGCTTAATTTATATGTACCTTAGGTACCTTTAGTGGTTTTCAGTTGATCAATTCAATTGAGATTATCTGGTAAAACAATAGCAAGCTGGAATCCCACACGCTGCACACCAATGTGAGAAGTTGGCCTGGCATATGCTGTCCACTAATTATAGTGGGCACCTTGCACCAGTCCAAACAACCCCTTATTGGAGATAGGTTAAAGACAACCTTATTGAAAGCTATCCTAGTGGTAGCTATGGAGAGCAGCCTTCAGGTTAAGTCTTGAAGGAATGTAAAGCAGCTTGTTTTACCAGTCTATAATCTCTTGAGTGACCAAATGAAAGAGCACCACACCAGGTATATATTCAAAATATATGTATTTATTGCTAAACACACCCCTCTAGTCTCTTTATGAGGCTAGAGTTCGAAGTACACAAGTTATAAGTTATTTAAACACAGTAATAGCACAAATACACGTTTGGGCCCTAGGGGCGTACCAAACCATATACCAATAAAGTGGTATAAGAACCACGACTGAGCTAGACACTAGGCCTAGAGCCTCTAGAAGTGCTTGGACCACAAGGAACCACCCAAGGTAGTGACACAGGGGACCCACGGGGGACGCGTGCAGTGTAAATACACAACCGCGATACGCCGTTAACTTCTATGGAGAAAGTCGCGATCAGGAAATTAAAGAAAAGGGACACTTAAAGGAGGACTTGGAGCAAACCCTTTGAGAACTAGGTCGTTCTAGAGTCTCTACCCACGGGAGCACCGGAGTACTCGTGTTACCTCACCCAGGGAAGCCGGGTGCATAGGTGCCTTTCGGGGTCGGGTTTCGTCGTCGATTTGAATGGCGATCTGCTGCAAAGTGCTGCTGGCGACCAAGTGGAAAGTGTCCGGGTGGATCCAAGAGTGGATCAGAGATCTGAAGAACCTGAAAGCAGAGGGGACAGAGTCTGGGTCACTAGCCAGTGACCAGGAAGGCGATGAGCGGATGCCCACCGATGTCGAGTGCTTCAGGTAGGTTGACGGTCGTCTTGACTCTTCAGCCACGAGGTCCAGGAGGCGTTGTCGGCGACCAGGAGCAGGATTCGGGCTGGTACACGATGTCTGTCGAGGGCTGAGGCGTCGGCGACCGGATTGGACCCAACAAGCCTTGGCAACGGCAAGTCTCGATAAAAGTGAAGAATGACGATGATGCAGACCAGCAAGGTCTGAGGAACTCACCCAGCAAGGGTAAGTGAGGGCAAGCCTGGAGCATCCAGGGAGCCCAAGAAGAAAAAGATTGGCCTTCGTGAAGGGCTACTAGCCAACGGGCTAGCGACCGCGAAGGAGCCTCGAGACGTCGCACGTGGAGCTGGCTCACAAGACACTCGTGGAGTGGAGGCCAGTGATCTTCGGTGCAGTTGGTGCTGGAGGCTAGGCTACTTGGAGCCCAAAGCATGACTTCGTGGGAGACCCAGAAGAGGATGCACTAGCAAATGCGTGCGGTGTCCAGGGGTCACGGTTCCACGTTACCCACGACAGCTATGGGCCTCAGCTTTGCTGGGGACTCAGGGCAGCCTCGGGGAAGTCTGGAAATCCACCTCTGGTGATGCAAAGACTTCAGCGTCCGACGGGAGCTTAGGCGATGCAGACCGGGCAATTGCTTCTTTGGTGCCTGCCAAGCAGGGGAGTCACTCCTTGACCCCAAGGGAGATTCTTCTGTCCTCTAGTCTTGAGTAGAGCGTCGAAGGTCCAGGATTCTGTGTCAGAGTTTCGTCCAGGGATAATCTAAAGTCCTAAGGACTGGGTTCTTATACTTATACCAAGTTTAGGGGTTGGACTACTCTGTGGCCCCACCTATGGGTGGGTCAGGGCAGAGGGGTGGCTACACCCCTTTCCCTTTGTCCAGTTCATGCCAAAGCAGTGGCTGCAAGCCCCTGATCCGGTTTGAACTGGGGTATGCACAGGGACACCAAGTGTGCCCCCAGTGCAGGACTTCAAAGCACCCGAAAGTGCTCCCGCCCAGCCCCAATACACATTATCCTGTCTGGGGAGGTGGTCACACCTCCCTGGGACAGGAAACCTATTGTCCAGGCCTCCCTGCCGGAGTTTCGTCCAGCAGCAGGAGGCCAGACTTGTGTCTGTGGCAGCAGCATCCATTTTGTGATGCCAGGGCTTTAGAAAGAAGTTACCGGCCAGGCCAGGGTTAACATGTCTCTCCTCTAGAAGGGTGGAATGCTACCCCCGCCGCCAGAATTGGCGGGGGGTAGTATTCCAAGATGTTTGACACCAAACACGACATGTTTCGGTGCAGCCATTCCAAAGTTAGCATTTAACGCGAGGTTATAATGCGCTTAAGAGTATATGGTCAGGCTGCACTACAAACAGCATCAAAGAAGGGTCTCCGAATGCTGCAGAGGGGCCCTGCTCATGCAGGGGCACCCTCTCACATAGGAACCACGCACTCTGCCTTCAGGATTGATAAGGCCTGCCATAGGAGTGACTTATAGGTTTATATGTGTGTATGTATTTAGTGATATAGGTAACCTATATCACAGTAAGGGGTGCATGCACCACCTTACCTAGGCTGCAGTAGCAGACCTGTGGTGTCAGTTTGGATGGCCTCCCAGGGGTGGCATAATACATGCTGCAGCCCCTGGTAGGCCTCTGAGGTACCTATGCCCTGGGTACATAGTATACCATATACTAGGGACTTATAA
This sequence comes from Calotriton arnoldi, assembly GCA_963921515.1. Taxonomy (NCBI): domain Eukaryota; kingdom Metazoa; phylum Chordata; class Amphibia; order Caudata; family Salamandridae; genus Calotriton; species Calotriton arnoldi. The sequence continues at coordinate 728,811 of CAWUFW010009885.1, forward strand.
GGGCACTCCAGATTCCAATCAGTGATGTGCCTAAGGCACATGGAAACCTTTTTACAGAGAAAGCAGATAGACTGGGGCCCTGAATAGCAGGATCCTAGTCCAACTAAGTCATAAACCAGCAAAACACCATAAAAAAAAGTGGGGGCAACCATATAGTCAGATTCCACCTTCCTACAAGGGGTACAGAAAGAGGCAAGGGGGGTGCAGAAAGAAGCAAGAGAGGTACAGAAAGAAGCAAGAGAGGTACAGAAAGAAGCAAGAGAATTGCAGAAAGAAGCAAAATGGGTGCAGAAAGAGGCAAGAGAGGTGCAGAAAGAGCAAAGAAGGGTGTAGAAAGAGGTAAGAGGGGTGCAGAAATAAGCAACAGAGGTGCAGAAAGAAGCAAGAGAAGTGATGAAAGCGACAAGAGAGTTGCAGAAACAGGCAAAAGAAGTGCAGAAAGAAGCAAGAGAAGTGATGAAACAGACAAGAGAGTTGCAGAAAGAAACAAGAAAGGTGCAGAAAAAAAGGAAGAGATGTGCAGAAAGAGGCAAGACAGGTGCAGAAAGAGGGAGGAGAGGTGCAGAAAGAGGGAAGAGAAGTGCAGAAAGGGAACAGAAGTGCAGAAAGAGGGAAGGGGGAACAGAAAGAGGCAAGAGGGGTGCAGAAAGAAGCAACAGAGGTGCAGAAAGAGGCAAGAGAAGTACAGAAAAAAACAACAGTGGTGCAGAAAGAGGCAAGAGAAGTGCAGAAAGAGACGAGAGGTGCAGAAAGAGGGAAGAGGGGTGCAGAAAGAGAAGAGTGGTGCAGAAAGAGGCAAGTGAGATGCAGACAGAGCAAGAGGGTGCAGAAAGAGGGAAGAAAAGTGCAGAAAGAGGGAAGGGGGAACAGAAAGAGGCAAGAGGGGTGCAGAAAGAAGCAACAGAGGTACAGAAAGAGGCAAGAGAAGTACAGAAAAAAACAACAGTGGTGCAGAAAGAGGCAAGAGAAGTGCAGAAAGAGACGAGAGGTGCAGAAAGAGGGAAGAGGGGTGCAGAAAGAGAAGAGTGGTGCAGAAAGAGGCAAGTGAGATGCAGACAGAGCAAGAGGGGTGCAGAAAGAGGGAAGAAAAGTGCAGAAAAAGGGAAGGGGTACAGAAAGAGGCATGAGGGGTGCAGAATGAAGCAACAGAGGTGCAGAAAGAGGCAAGAGAAGTGCAGAAAGAGACGAGAGGTGCAGGAAGAGGGAAGAGGGGTGCAGAGAGAAGAGGGGTGCAGGAAGAGGCAAGGGGGATGCAGAAAGAAGCAAGAGAGGTACAGAAAGAAGCAAGAGAAGTGCAGAAAGAAGCAAAATGGGTGCAGAAGGAGGCAAGAGAACTGCAGAAAGAGGCAAGAAAGTTGCACAAACAGGCAAACAAGGTGCAGAAAGATGGAACAGGGGTACAGACAGAGGCAAGAGAGGTAGAGAAATAGGGAAGAGGGGTGCAGAAAGAGGCAAGAGAGGTGCCGAAAGAAGCAAGAGAAGTGCAGAAAGAACCAACAGAGGTGTAGAAAGAGGCAAGAGTAGTGCAGAAAGAGGCAAGAGAAGTACAGAAAGAAGCAACAGATGTGCAGAAAGAGGCAAGAGAACGGCAGAAAGAGGGAACGGGTGCAGAAAGAGGCAAGAGGGGGACAGGAAGAAGCAAGAGAGGTGCAGAAAGAAAAGAAGTGCAGAAAGAAGAAGCAACAGAGGTGCAGAAAGAAGGAACAGAGGTGCAGAAAGAGAGAAGAGGGGTGCAGAAAGAGGCAAGAGAGGTGCAGAAAGAGGCAAAAGAGGTGCAGAAAGTAGAAGAGATTTGCAGAAAGAGGCAAGAGAAGTGCAGAAAAAGAAAGAAAGGTGCAGAAAGAAGCAACAGAAATGCAGAAAGAGGCAAGAGAGGCGCAGAAAGAAGCAAGAGTGGCTTGCACACCATTAGTTCCAATTTAGCAATAAGTAACAGGTGACCATTCTAGGTTTGCAAAGGACCTTCCACCACGCTGTAACACTTGTCGCTGCATTTTTGGTAACGTTTGAGCTAGAAACTGCTTTTTTTGTTCAAATCTGCAGATTAGGCAGCAGATGATGGATTATGTGGCTAATGCGGAAAATGTATAATTGTGCGAAAGTCGGTGCAGCCAAACAGTCGCATAATTCCAGTGGCCCTGCTCATACCTCTGATTAGGTCCAGAAGTGCTCCTCAGTGATTCCTTCTTTTTTGTCTCATTGAGTTCATAGTTTAGCTTCTATGGAAATGAGGAAGACTAAACCTGAGGTTACCACTCCACAACACAGACTACCATACCACATAATCACTCTCCATAACACATAATCCCACTCTACATAATTCCTATACACTAAATACCACATACTTTCTATCCACATAATTTCACTGCACAACATACCACATAATTCCACTACACACAACGTACATCCACTCCCAAAAACATTAGTAAAAAACTTTTACATTTGCAACGCCAATAGCCCTAACTCTTGCAAATGCGAGACCTATTACATTACAAATGCTTCTTTAACTGGTAGTCGCGTTTGCAGAGTGGTGAAGAAAGGGGGCTGGGCCTCCAACCAGCGCTCAGGAATTCCGCTGCGTAGGACTTACAGGAGGTACCAGGAGGGCTTCTTGGCCCCCAAAGTCCCTCAGGAGTATGGTGGACTTCATCCCCCAACCCGTAGTGTGCCAGGAGGCGCATTTTCAGAGTGGTGGAAAAAGGGGGGCGTGGCCTCCAAAGACCTCTTAGCAATCCCACTGTGTGGGACTTACTGGAGATAACAGGAGGGGTAGTTGGCCCCCAAGGACAACCTTGGGGGCCAACTACCCTTCCTATTACCTCCAGTAAGTCCCACACAGCAGCATTGGTAAGTACTCATAGCAGGCCACGCCCCTTTTGACCACCAGTCTGCAAACGCACTTCCTTTCGCGCTCTTCGATGGAATTTAAAGTCTCCTTCACTGCTGGGGGTCCTTAGGGGCCAACTAGCCTACCTGATACCTCCAGTAAGCCCCAGAGAGTGGGATTGCTGAGAGGTGGACACAGGCCACGCCCCCTTTCTCCACCACTCTGCAAACGCGCCTCCTGGCGCGCTCTTGCTTAGGGGATGAAGTCCCCTTGCCTCCTGAGGGTCCCTGGGGGCCAACTAGCCCTCCTGTTATCTCTAGTAAGCCCCACACAGCTGGATTGCTGAGAGTGGTCCGAGGCCATGCCCCTTTTTTTATACCACTCTGCAAACGCGATGAAGTCCACTTTAGTCCTGAGGTCCTCAGGACACAAGAGGACCTCATTGCCCCACCAGCAGTGCACCAAGAGGCGCGTTTGCAGAGTGGTGTAAAAGGGGCATGGCCTTGGACCACCTCTCACCATTCCCACTGTGTGGGCTTACTGGAGGTACCTGGTGGCCAAGTTGGCCTCCAGGGACCTTCAGGATTCAAGGGGACCTAATCCCCCAACTTAGAATGCGCCAGGAGGTGCGTTTGCACAGTGGTGCAGAGAGGGGGCGGGGCCTCCGGCGAGATGCCGGTTTTTCTTTTTTTTAAATTTTGTTTGAAGGGGGGCTGTGTGGACCCCCTTCTCTTAATATTTTTGAGTCCCTGGGGACTCTATCCCACAGGGCCTGGCCAGCCTTTTATTTTTTTTTTATTTTGGAGGGGCCCTCCTGAGGCCTTTATCGGCCCCGGGGACCCCATCCCCCGGGGCATTGCCTCGTTTAAAAAAATAAATAAAAATTAAATATTTGGGAGGGGGGCTGCGTGGCCCCCCCTTCCCTGGGCCACTTCTGGCCCCGGAACCCCATCCCCCGGGGCCTGGCCAGCCTTTACTTTTTTATTTTTATTTTGGAGTGCGGCCACGTGGCCCCCCTCCTGAGGCCAATTATGGCCCCAGGAACCCTATTTCCTGGGGCCTGGCCAGCCTTGCTTTTTTTTTTTGGAGGGGGCTGCGTGGCCCCCCTCCTGAGGCCAATTATGGCCCCGGGGACCCCATCCCCCGGGGCCGGCCTTCCATTTTTTTTTTTTTTTATAAAATAAATTAAAACAGAGGGGGTTGAGTGGCCCCCCTCCCGGGCCACTTCTGGCCCCTGGGATCCCATCCCCTGAGGCCGGCCCTCACGTTGGGGACCGCGGGGTAGCCCCAATGCCCCCGCCGTCCCAGCCAGCTCCCCGCCTCCTGCGGGAGCTGGCATTGCTTTTGGACAAGGGGAGCTGCTGACATGCAGCTCCCCTTGTCCAATAGCAATCTGCTTTGCTTCGTGGAAGCGAGAACAGGTTTCCTGCTCTCGCTTCCACGAAGCAAAGCAGAAGTTTGCAATGACAGCTCTTCCCTGCCATTGCAAACACAATGTCCCTGGGGTGGGCACCCCGGGACATTGCTGGAGCCCTGGGAGGTGGCGGTCCCCAGGGCCATCGAAGGCTCCAGGACAGGGGCGCGCGGCCCCCCTCACATCATAATTAAAGCCCCGGGGAGGTGGTGGTCCCCAGGGCAGTGTGGGGGAGGGGCAGAAGCCCTCCCCCACACTATGTTTCATATTGTACAGCCCCGGGAGGTGGCGGTCCCCGGGCTTGGGGTCCCTCGAGGCCTCCCACCCTTATTTTACTAATGCCCCGGGAGGTGGTGGTCCCTGGGGCAGCATGGGGCAGGAGCCCCCACACCTAATTTACATGAGCCCCGGGGAGGTGGCGGTCCCTGGGGTATGGAGGGTCCTCAAGGCCCCCCCACCCTTATTTTACTAATGCCCAGGGAGGTGGTGGTCCCTGGTGCAGCGGAGCCCCCCACGCATAATTTACATGAGCCCCGGTGCTGCGGAGGGGCCATGCGGCCCCCACGCATAATTAAAGAAAGCCCAGGGGAGGTGGTGGTCCCCGGGGCTGCGGGGGGGGGTAGCTTACCCCCGCACATAATTTTCACAAGCCCCGGGGAGGTGGCGGTCCCAGGGGCTGCGGGGGCCCGCGCGGCCCTCTCATATATTTGCATATTGCCCCCGGGACCTGGCCCACCCGGGGGCTCAAATTCAAATTCAAAAATACTTTATTTGGCTTTAAGATAAAAACCATAAAAGTTACACAGCTCCATATAACAATTAAAACATACAATTCGTAACAATAATATTAAGGCAAATGGTCCCCTAAAATACAAAGGTATATACATCTAATACAAGGAATAATATAGGGGAGAAACCACAACGCCAGAGGCCAAAACTTCATCTATGTGGGTAGTAATGGGGGGTGCCTACCAACGTTGAAAGTTTACTAGCTCTCCATACAGATCCTAGATCTCAGAGAGGATTTCAGAAAGCCTACTATAAAAGTCACACTGTCTAGTTTCAACAGTTGTAAGTAAAAAAGAGCTGGGCGGACCCGGGGGCTCATTAAAACGAAGCGCTGGCTTTGTTTTTTTTCGGCGGGATCCACGAATCCCGCCAAATTTTGTTTTTAAAAAAAATGCATTTTTTGGCCCTGGGGGTCCCTCTTGAACCCCCTGACCAGGCCTAGGGGGTCAGGGTGTTTGTACCCTGCCCCCTTTTCTTTTTTTCTCACCTTTTTTCTTGTGACTAGGTTTTACCGAGTCACAAGATGGCTCCCAACACTTCTGGTTTGAAGTGTTGGCAGCCAATGAGAAGTCAGCTCGTGCTTGGGAGGGTTCGCGGATCCACCGCGGTCACCAGATATCAATATGTTTTATTTTTAAATTTCTCAGGAACTACTGAACGGATTTACACCATTTGAAGCATAGAGTGCACTCTGGACCAAGAGCTAACTCTCTGCCAAATTTGGTGTAATTCCGTTCAGCAGTTCAGGCTGTAGCTGCAACAAAAGTTCCTATGGAAATTAACATGGAGAAAACGCGTTTTGGGACCCCCCTTTTTTCTCGGCCCCCGCTTGACGAAAACTTCCAAGACAAGAGCTGACCGGAGCGGGCCACTAGTTTTGAAAATTTCACGAAGATTCGTCAAACGGCACCAAAGATATTGGCAAATCAAAAACTCTTTTCCTATGGAAACTAGGTCCTAACTATAACTACCTACTGGAAACTGCCAGTAGGTAATATATATATATATATATATATATATATATATATATTATCTACTGGCGGTCGCCAGTAGATAGTTATAGTTAAAACCTATTATCCATAGGAAATCCGCGACATTCTATTTGAAATAACGTTGGCGCCGGTTAACGAATCTTCGCGAAAGTTTCCAACTTGTTGGGGCGCTCCGGTCCGCTCCTATCCTGAAAGTCTCGGGGTGATACGTCAAGCGGGGGCCGAGAAAAAGGGGGTCCCAAAACGTGTTTTCCCCATTCATTTTTCCATAGGAACCTTTAGTCGCAGCTACAGCCCGAACTGCTGAACGGAATTACACCAAATTTGGCAAAGAGGTAGCCCTTGGTTCAGTGTCGTGCCTTTTGCTTAAATGGTGTAAATCTGTTCAGTAGTTCCTGAGAAAATCAAAAGTAAAGTCACATATATATCTGGGCGGAGCCTAACCACACATGTCATCGTGAGATCTGATTGGCTGTCAGCACTTCATCCTGGAATTTCTGGCAGCCATCTTGGGACCAATATAAATGATAGTACCTCATTGAAATGCATTGTAGTGAATAGAAGATTTTGAGGGTCACCAAAAGGAGAACTATAAAGGGTGATAAAAGGCTTTAGTTACATTAGAATTTATTTGTTGACGGTACCATACTAATTTTAGGAATTGTGGTGTATTCCAAGGTGATTTTACCATGTGAAAAACCTTCTGCTGGGATATCATGAATCATGTTTGAGAGAACACTATTTTCTCATGCTTGTCCCATGGAGGTTTGGAAGGTGCTCCAGAAGCTAAAATGAGAGCATATTTTCTGTAAATTCACATTATCTTTCTCACTCATGTGAGAATGAAGTCTGACATTCTCAGTAAAACATGTACATCCAACAAGGGCAGAGACTGTCAGTTGATTCCTTTGTGTTCTACTGCAGCTTCCCAGAGTGTTCTAAAGAACAACTAGAGTGCTAACAGCCTTACTTATGACAAAAGTATGGCACACCTGAAGCCATCTTGATTGGAATAAACTGGTAACACTTAAAACATTTAATTTAAAAAGGAACAAAATGATGGGGTTCATTTTGTCATAGAAATTATGGTTAGTGCTGTAGAAAGAAAAATTAGGACATGTTTCAAGTGTGATCTCAAATATCTTCCTGTTATATTTCAACAGGAGCAGCCTGCCAGTTGATGCCTTTGTGTTCTACTGCAGCTTCCCAGAGTGTTCTAAAGAACAACTAGAGTGCTAACAGCCTTACTTATGACAAAAGTATGGCACACCTGAAGCCATCTTGATTGGAATAAACTGGTAACACTTAAAACATTTAATTTAAAAAGGAACAAAATGATGGGGTTCATTTTGTCATAGAAAATTATGGTTAGTGCTGTAGAAAGAAAAATTAGGACATATTTCAAGTGTGATCTCAAATATCTTCCTGTTATATTTCAACAGGAGCAGCCTGCCAGTTGATGCCTTTGTGTTCTACTGCAGCTTCCCAGAGTGTTCTAAAGAACAACTAGAGCGCTAACAGCCTTACTTATGACAAAAGTATGGCACACCTGAAGCCATCTTGATTGGAATAAACCGGTAACACTTAAAACATTTAATTTAAAAAGGAACAAAATGAGGGGTTCTTTTTTAAATAGAAATTATGGTTAGTGCTGCAGAAAGAAAAATTAGGGCATGTTTTAAGTGAGATCTCAAATCCTCTTCTATTTCATTAGAAAATTCTGACATGCAGACTGAAACAATCACTTTCAATACCAGCAGCAGACTACCAGTTAACTCCCTGGTGAGCAGTAGCTTTACTCCAGTGATCTAATGAGCAACTAGAGTGCTAACATTCTGAATTTATGGCAGATGTGAGACACATCTGAATGCCTTCTTGATGGAATCAAAGTAAAAACTGAAAGCATTTCCTACTGAGGAGACTGCAGTAAATGAAGAAATTAGGAAACTTCATAACAAAGAAGTCTTCCAAGATGGCCACCAGTGAAAAAAGAGCCCAAATGTAGCACAAATATTACCCAGATGTAGCCCACATATAGCCCAATGACAAAAGTGTGCAAAACACTTTTTATTTTTAGTTTTTTTGCAGTTTTATGTAGTGCAGACTGGTCAGGTATTGGAGCATTGCATCTTAAAACATGACCCCCTACACTACAAAAACACCACTGCACTATCCTAAACCCTAAAACACTACCCCCAGCACGACCCCCTACACTACCCAAACACCACTGCACTAACCTAAATCCTAAAACACTACCACCAGCACGACCCCCTACACTACCCAAACACCACTGCACTACCCTAAAACATGACCCCTACACTACACAAACACCACTGCACTACCCTAAACCCTAAAACACTACCCCCAGCACGACCCCCTACACTACACAAGCACCACTGCACTACCCTAAACCCTAAAACACTACCCCCAGCACGACCCCCTACACTACACAAACACCACTGCACTACCCTAAACCCTAAAACACTACCCCCAGCACGACCCCCTACACTACCCAAACACCACTGCACTACCCTAAAACATGACCCCCTACACTACACAAACACCACTGCACTACCCTAAACCCTAAAACACTACCCCCAGCACGACCCCCTACACTACACAAGCACCACTGCACTACCCTAAACCCTAAAACACTACCCCCAGCACGACCCCCTACACTACACAAACACCACTGCACTACCCTAAACCCTAAAACACTACCCCCAGCACGACCCTCTACACTACCCAAACACCACTGCACTAACCTAAATCCTAAAACACTACCCCCAGCATGACCCCCTACACTACCCAAACACCACTGCACTACCCTAAAACATGACCCCCTACACTACACAAACACCACTGCACTACCCTAAACCCTAAAACACTACCCCCAGCACGACCCCCTACACTACACAAGCACCACTGCACTACCCTAAACCCTAAAACACTACCCCCAGCACGACCCCCTACACTGCCCGAACACCACTGCACTGCCCTAAACCCTGAAACACCACCCCCTTCACGACCCCCTACACTGCCCGAACACCACTGCACTGCCCTAAACCCTGAAACATCACCCCCAGCACAACCCCCTACACTGCCTGAGCACCATTGCTCTGCCCTAAACCCTGAAACACCAGCCCCAGCACGACCCCCTACACTGCCCGAACACCACTGCACTGCCCTAAACCTTGAAACACCAGCCCCAGCACGACCCCCTACACTGCCCGAACACCACTGCACTGCCCTAAACCCTGAAACACCAGCCCCAGCAAGACCCCCTACACTGCCCGAACACCACTGCATTGCCCTAGACTCTGAAACACCAGCCCCAGCAAGACCCCTACACTGCCCGAACACCACTGCACTAAACCCTGAAACACCAGCCCCAGCACGACCCCCTACACTGCCCGAACACCACTGCACTGCCCTAAACCCTGAAACACCAGCCCCAGCACCACCCCCTACACTGCCCGAACACCACTGCACTGCCCTAAACCCTGAAACACCAGCCCCAGCACCACCCCCTACAATGCCCGAACACCACTGTACTGCCCTAAACCCTGAAACACCACCCCCTGCACCGCCCCCTACACTGCCCGAACACCACTGCACTGCCCTAAACCCTGAAACACCACCCCCTGCACGACCCCCTACACTGCCCGAACACCACTGCACTGCCCTAAACCCTGAAACACCACCCCCTGCACCACCCCCTACACTGCCCGAACACCACTGCACTGCCCTAAACCCTGAAACACCACCCCCAGCATGACCCCCTTTACTGCTCGAACACCACTGCACTGCCCCAAACCCTGAAACACCACCCCCAGCATGACCCCCTACACTGCCCAAACACCACTGCCCTAAACCCTAAAACACCACCCCTGCATGACCCCCTACACTGCCCGAACACCACTGCACTGCCCTAAACCCTGAAACACCACCCCCTGCACGACCCCCTACACTGCCTGAACACCACTGCACTGCCCTAAACCCTGAAACACCACCCCCACCACGACCCCCTACACTGCCCGAACACCACTGCACTACCCTAAACCCTAAAACACCACCCCCAGCACGACCCCCTACACTGCCCAAACACCACTGCACTGCCCTAAACCCTAGAACACTACCCCCAGCATGACCCCCTACACTACCCGAACACCACTGCACTACCCTAAACCCTAAAATACTCCCCGCAGCACGACCCCCTACACTACCCGAACACGACTGCACTGCCCTAAACCCTAAAACACTCCCCCAGCACGACCCCCTACACTACCCGAACACCACTGCACTGCCCTAAACCCTAAAACACTCCCCCAGCACAACCCCCTACACTACCCAAACACCACTGCACTACCCTAAACCCTAAAACACTAACCCCAGCACGACCCCTACACTACCCAAACCCCACTGTACTACCCTAAACCCTAAAACACTCCCCCAGGACGACTCCCTACACTACCCAAACACCACTGCACTACCCTAAATCTACCCCCAGCATGACCCCCTACACTACACAAACACCACTGCACTACCCTAAACCCTAAATCTACCCCCAGCATGACCCCCTACACTACACAAACACCACTGCACTACCCTAAACCCTAAATCTAACCCCAGCATGACCCCCTACACTACACAAACACCACTGCACTACCCTAAACCCTAAAACACTACCCCCAGCACGACCCTCTTCACTACCTAAACACAACTGCACAATTTGTTACAGGCGTTGCAACGCAGGCCTGTGGTGCTTACTGGAAGTACCTGGTGGGCTGGTTGGGCCCCAGGGACTCTCAGGATTCAAGGTGACCTAATCCCCCAACTTAAAACGCACCACGGGGCGCGTTTGCACAGTGGTGAAGGGAGGGGCGGGGCCTCAGGTGACATGTGCGCAAACACGCCCTGTGGTGCGTTTTAAGTTGGGGAGTTAATTCCCTTTGAATCCTGGGGGCCAACTAGCCCACCAGGTACCTTCAGTAAGCACAACAGAGTTGCGTTGCAGAGAGGTGAAAAAGGTGCGTGGCCTCGGAACGCCTCTCTGCAACTCAGCTCTGTGGTCCTAACTGTAGGTACCTGGGGGCTAGTTGGGCCCCAGGGACCCTCAGGATTCAAGGGGACTTAATCCCGCAACTTAAAACGCGCCATGGGGCGCGTTTGCACACATGTCACCTCAGGCCCCCTCCCTTCACCACTGTGCAAACGCGCACTGGCTCTGGTTAGTCAGAGTCAGTTACCACCAGTACCCGTCTGAAAAAGTTGTGGGCACAGGATGATTTTGCAACAAGGCCTCTTTCTGCTCCTCTGTTGGTTCTTTCTGCACATCTTTTGATTCTTTCTGTGCGTTTTTTCTTCTTTCTTCACATGTCCTACCTCTGTTGGCATAGTTAGAAACTAGCATTTAAAAAACCTTTGAAATTCACTTAAAAAATCATAGGTTTCAGGCACGTTATAGTTAGAAATTAGCATTTAAAAAACCTTTGAAATTCACTGAAAAAACCATAGGTTTCAGGCACGTTATAGTTAGAAATTAGCATTTAAAAACCTTTGAAATTCACTGAAAAACCATAGGTTTCAGGCACGTTATAGTTAGAAATTAGCATTTAAAAACCTTTGAAATTCACTGAAAAAACCATAGGTTTCAGACACGTTATAGTTAGAAATTAGCATTTAAAAACCTTTGAAATTCACTGAAAAAACCATAGGTTTTAGGGACAGTTATAGTTAGTTGGACATTGCACTCGTACAAAACCCGTGAAATTCCCCTGTTATAGTTAGTTCAGCTGACTATAACTCGCGCCCCGCAATGCACTGCTGATGACGTCACATATTACATCACTCATGACATGGTCAGTGACATCACTGATGACATCACTGATGACATCTCAAATGACATCACTGATGACATCATCCATGTGATAATTTCATGCATCTTCTCACACCCTAATATAACTTTTGATACACCCACTCTTAAATTACAGACTGCCATTCTCAAAACCATAGACACTCCAACACCAAAAACTACATACCCACTCACTGATTCTTAGGTCTACACACACATCCACTCACTCACCTGTACAGTCACTCATACTTACAGTCACTCAGTACAGGACTATCATATGCACTCATACACCTATATAAACACTCACACACCGCCACTCATCCATAGAGGTACTCACACACCTAGTCAGTCATGCAAAAAATTAATCACACACCCATTTACTCACCTATACAGTTATACACACACCAGCTCACTTACTCATACAAATACTAGCACATTCTTACGCTCTTATACAATAACTGATACAAGCACACACGCATCCATACAGCCACTCTCACAATAACACACTCTCACTTATAGCCATTTAAATACTCTAACACACATATATACTGCCTTTTACATATGTAGTTACTTGCACATGTACCACTGAGATATACATTCACTCACTAACACACCCATACACACACTCACCCACCCAAGCAGTCCATCACAGATGCACTCTTGAAATCATGCACCCAGTGAATCACCCACTCACACATCTATGTATAGAGTCACACACACCCCACCCACACAAACACTCAGGCAGCCATACAGATACTCAGAGAACCAATCAATAACCCATATAGACACTCATGTAGCTATTCGCAAATCCATGCATCCACTTACACACCAACAAACAGACGGATACAGACATTCACACAGTTTAGTCACTAACCCATGCATTCAGTAAGATACGTTTAATCACTCACTTGTAGAGTCAGTCACTCACGTACTAAATCATCCATTCAGACACTTATACACCCACTCATTCTTCAATACGCCTTTCCCTATATATATTAAACATATTTAAACTTTACAGAAACACACAGTCACTGGATGATGTCATCAGTGATGTCATTTGAGATGTCATCAGTGATGTCATCAGTGATGTCACTGACCATGTCATGAGTGATGTAATATGTGACGTCATCAGCAGTGCATTGCGGGGCGCGAGTTATAGTTAGCTGAACTAACTATAACAGGGGAATTTCACGGGTTTTGTACGAGTGCAATGTCCAACTAACTATAACTGTCCCTAAAACCTATGGTTTTTTCAGTGAATATATATATATATATATATATATATATATATATATATTCACTGAAAAAACCATAGGTTTCAGGGACGTTATAGTTACAAATTAGCATTTAAAAAACCTTTGAAATTCACTGAAAAAACCATAGGTTTTAGGGACAGTTATAGTTAGTTGGACATTGCACTCGTACAAAACCCGTGAAATTCCCCGTTATAGTTAGTCCAGCTAACTATAACTCGCGCCCCGCAATGCACTGCTGATGACGTCACATATTACATCACTCATGACATGGTCAGTGACATCACTGATGACATCTCAAATGACATCATCCAGTGACTGTGTGTTTCTGTAAAGTTTATATATTTTTAATATATATAGGAAAAGACGTATTGAAGAATGAGTGGGTGTGTAAGTGTCTGTATGGATGATTTAGTAGGTGCGTGACTGACTCTATAAGTGAGTGATTTAACGTATCTTACTGAATGCATGGGTTAGTGACTAAACTGGGTGAATGTCTGTATCCGTCTGTCTGTTGCTGTGTAAGTGGCTGCATGTGTTTGTGAATAGCTACATGAGTGTCTATATGAGTTATTGAATGCTTGTCTGAGTATCTGTATGGGTGCCTGAGTGTTTGTGTGCGAGGGGTGTGTGCAACTCTGTGCATAGATGTGTGAGTGGGTGATTCACTGGGTGGATGGTTTCAAGAGTGCAACTGTGATAGACTGTATGGGTGGGTAAGTGTGTGTAAGAGTGTGTTAGTGAGTGAATGTATGTCCCAGTGGTACATGTGTGAGTAACTACATATGTGAAAGGCAGTATATATGTGTGTTGGAGTATATAAATAGCTATAAGCTGAGAGTGAGTGATTGTGATAGTGGCTGTATGGATGAGTGTGTGCTTGTATCAGTGATTGTATAAGAGCGTAAGAATGTGCTACTATTTGTATGAGTAAGTGAGCTGGTGTGTGTATAACTGTATAGGTGAGTAAATGGTAGTGTGTTTAATTATTTGCATGACTGACTAGGTGTGTGAGTACCTCTATGGATGAGTGGCGGTGTTTGAGTGTCTATATAGGAGTATGAGTGCATATGATAGTCCTGTACTGAGTGACCGTAAGTATGAGTGACTGTACGGGTGAGTGAGTGGATGTGTGCGTAGACCTAAGAATCAGTGAGTGGGTGTGTAGTTATTGGTGTTGGAGTGTCTATGGTTTTGCGAATGGCAGTCTGTAATTTAGAGTGGTTGTATCAAAGGTTATATTAGGGTGTGAGGAGGTGCATCAGATTATCACGTGGATGATGTCATCAGTGATGTCATTTGAGATGTCATCAGTGATGTCATCAGTGATGTCACTGACCATGTCATGAGTGATGTAATATGTGACGTCATCAGCAGTGCATTGCGGGCGTGAGTTATAGTTAGCTGGACTAACTATAACGGGGGAATTTCACGGGTTTTGTACGAGTGCAATGTCCAACTAACTATAACTGTCCCTAAAACCTATGGTTTTTTCAGTGAATTTCAAAGGTTTTTTAAATGCTAATTTGTAACTATAACGTCCCTGAAACCTATGGTTTTTTCAGTGAATTTCAAAGGTTTTTTAAATGCTAATTTGTAACTATAACATGTCTGAAACCTACAGTTTTTTCAGTGAATTTCAAAGGTTTTGTAAATGACAATTTTTAAATGTATTAATTGTTATATAAAAATTTTCATACTGATTTCCAAATTTTTTAGAAACAATTTTTTTACATATTTTATTTTTTAAATTACATTGTAATTACATTATACATTACATTACAAAAAATACTTTCTCAGAATGAATTACTTTAGTTTAATTACTTTGCACATAGGCAATAGACTTTTAAGTACAGTAGTTACAGTTGTTGCAATGGGCAACACATTTTCAAACACAATGCAACATTCAGCTCAATGTGAATTTCTAGTTAAATGCAATTAGTTACTTTATGGATTACTTTTCTAACCACATTACTGGATCCTAGATTCAGTCCTGGGACATCTCCTGTAAACAGTTGAGTAAAAGCGTTTTGGTTACAGTCATGATTTTTAAGGAATATTATTGTACTTTAAAAGTTCACACTTAGAAACTTTTTCTCATAGAATCACCAATGTTATCCTATGGAAGGAAATTCACTTAGAAGTTAAAAACTGTTATCGTTACTTTTTCTTACTCAGTGTTGGATCCTGGATCCAGCACTGGTGCATCTCCTGTAAACAGTTGAAAGAATGCGTTTAAGTCATACAGGCGATTTTTTAGGAATATTTGTAGTTTGTGAAAATTGACACTTTGAAACTTTTCTGCTGAAAACCAGACAATGGATTCCTATGGAAGGAAATTCAAGTTACTGGTAAGTACGGTTAAAATTACTTTTGAGGATCAGTACTGGGCTGAAAGATGCAGCACTGAGGTCTCTCCTGATAACAGGTGAGTAAATCGGAATTCGTATTTCGGCTGATTTTAGAGGAATATTTTAAAGTTCCAAAACTCCACACTTAGAAGAATTTCCAAGTGAAACCAGTCAATGTTAGCCTATGGAAGGAAATTCAAGTTACTGGTAAGTACGGTTAAAATTACTTTTCAGGACCAGTACTGGGCTGAAAGATGCAGCACTGAGGTCTCTCCTGATAACAGGTAAGTAAATCAGAATTCGGATTTCGGCTGATTTTAGAGGAATATTTGTATGTTTCAAAAATCAACACTTAGAAACTTTTTCAGCAAAAAGCAGGCAATGATATCCTATGGAAGGAAATTCAAGTTACTGGTAAGTACGGTTAAAATTACTTTTGAGGATCAGTACTGGGCTAAAAGATGCAGCACTGGGTTCTCTCCTGATAACAGGTGAGTAAATCGGAATTCGTATTTCGGCTGATTTTAGAGGAATATTTTAAAGTTCCAAAACTCCACACTTAGAAGAATTTCCAAGTGAAACCAGTCAATGTTAGCCTATGAAGGAAATTCAAGTTACCGGTAAGTACGGTTAAAATTACTTTTCAGGATCAGTACTGGGCTGAAAGATGCAGCACTGAGGTCTCTCCTGATAACAGGTGAGTAAATCGGAATTCGTATTTCGGCTGATTTTAGAGGAATATTTTAAAGTTCCAAAACTCCACACTTAGAAGAATTTCCAAGTGAAACCAGTCAATGTTAGCCTATGAAGGAAATTCAAGTTACCGGTAAGTACGGTTAAAATTACTTTTCAGGACCAGTACTGGGCTGAAAGATGCAGCACTGAGGTCTCTCCTGATAAC